>JAVMKO010000005.1:6583632-7263632 GCA_032164245.1 Sternotherus odoratus
TTTGATCACTCTGAAAATCAGCTCCTTTAAATGGTCTCATATTGAGCAACCAGAAATTGAGCTCCTCAAGGAGCAGTCAAGTTTTGAAAATCTTGGCCTCTGCATTACAAAGGGCAGCTGTTAAATATTCTCATCGGAAATGATTTCAACCGGTTCTGAACAGAAAACAAATAAGGGGGAACAAGGCGAACATATAGCGCTGTCTGTTGAAAGTGAAAGCCTCGACTGGAGGGGGACATTGCTTACCTTTGGATAAAAGAAGGCTTTGATTACCGTAGAAGTAGCTGACCACCTGGTGTGTCAGTCTCTTTCTCCACAATGAGATAAAGCAAAGGAAATTGAAACAGCTCACGATCAGGCTTAGATGAATATGTTAGGCAGCGCTGAGATAATATCTCCCATGCATATGCTACGGCACAGCTGTAAGTAAAACTTTTTTTTTTAAAAAAAAGCAGCAGCCTTATTTACTCTTTCATCAGCACCATTTTTTTATTTTTCCATAACGATTGATAATTATCTAATATAGTTTGTAAGCTGCAGTCCATTTTCAGTGCAGAAATGGCACTTAGACACGGATTGACTCCGATTGGCTTCGCCACCTGCTCCGTGGAGGAATGGCCATCGTACGACTTTTAATCTTGTATGAAACAAAAAGATTAAACTGTCAATATTAGGATGAGCCACCATGACCGGCGCCCTGATGGAATGGCGCTTCAGAACTGCTCCTAATGATATGTACGCAAGGAATAGATTTTTCCTTATAATGCATGTAATTAGAGTACAGAACAAAATGTTATGTTCAAATTCATGACATGCACAACTAATAAAGGAAGAGAGAATGAGGTCTCTGGCTATTTATTTGCATGAAAAAGCTTCAATATAGGATATACTTTAGAGAAATTAGTTTTTAATCTAGGTGACTAGATGAGATTTTGACCCTGAACTGTTTTCGAGTTGACCTGTGAGAATTTATGCAGAAATAAAACTTGAGATGCCTATAAGCCAGACAGGCATCGCTTTTTTCATTAATTTCTGACTGTCTCGTGTAGTCAAGAGAAGCGGAAAATCACTACCCTTAAAAGCTCACCTTATGTGAATTTGCTTTGATGAGACACAATCAAAAAAAGCTGATAGCAATCTTAGCAGGAATGTATTCTTTGTAAATGTGGACATTCAAGGAGTTAGATACATTGATTCAGCAGTGATTGCCCTCGCTTGACCTATATAAAAGAGAAATCTACAACTGTAGCTTTTTATGAATATATTAAGTAGGGTAGCTTGCTCTCCAAGCACAAGTCTATTACGCAGAACTATTGTTCTTCAATTTTAATAATAACGGATGCAACGAGTCCTTGAAGCAAAGCTTCCGAGCACAACTGGTTTTTAAACACCATCATTTATTTAATGGCGGATACAGCAAGTACACGACAATGGTTTTTATACGTTTTGATTGAGGTATAAATTTCACATATCCTGAGGGACACGCCTCTCAGTACAACCCTACGCCACCAGAACAGGGCCTGATTCTCCACTGCACTGCACCATGGGTAGTTAGTTGTGCCAATGCCAAGGGAGGGTAATAAAATACTGATTTTATGTGAATAGTGATAGCAGCTGCGTCATGGCCCAGGACACTGTTGTGCTAGGGGCTGTACAAACAAAGAACAAAAAGATGGTCTCTGGCCCAATGACACTACCATTCAAAGGCCTAGTGGAAAGGGTCGGCCTAAGATACGCAACTTCAGCTACGTGAAGCTATCGCGTCTACACTAGACATGACAAATCCATCCCTGATAGATTGATCACTATCCACTGATCCTCGTTTAGGTGGGGACTGTCTACCTCATCCCTTGCCTCTCTAGGGGTCTCAGTCTTCACCACTCCTTCCCTGGGGCTGGTCTCAGACCGAGCCCCTGTCTCAGACACTCCCCCTTTCTGCCTCAGGGGGCAGTGTCTCTTTATATGGCCCTTGTTGGGGCAGTGGAAGCAGCCTCTGCCCCTTCCCTCTGTCACGGCCCTTCCACAACCTGTTTGGGCCCTAACCCTTCCCTCTGGGCTGGCCCAGGCCTTGGGAGTCCTGGAGGGGCACACCCTCTTCAGGTGCCCCCGCTCCCCAAAGACTCAACAAGCTGGAGGCCCCTTTTCTGGGTGAGGCCTCTTCCCCAGAAGAGTCTTGGTCGCCCACAGGCAAAACAGTTCTTAAGTCCAGGCCCTGGCCTCCCATCCTTGGCGCCTGGTTTGCCATATGGTCTGGGCACCCTCCCCCCCCCCCCCCCAGCAGCCAGAACCACCCCTTCTGCTGCTCGGCAAGCTGGGCCGCCCAATAATAGTCCATTTTCTCCACCATCCCTTAAAGGAGGGTAGCAGCATCTCTCAGGATTGGGCTTAGCTAATACCTCCCTCTTACACAGCGTTTTTCATCAGTAGCTCTCAAAGCACCACACAATCCCTTTTATGTCTTTCTCCTCAACACTCCTGTGAGGAAGAGAAGTATTACTCCAGCCATTTTACAGATGGGCAAACTAAGACACAAAGCAGCTAAGTGACATGCCCACAGTCACACAGGAAGTCTGTGGTGGAGCAGAGAACTGAACCCAGGGCTACTAGACATAGGCTAGTGCCACAACCACCCAAATTTCTTCTCTTTTTGAAAACCAAAAGGGAAAGGAGCATTGAAAATGTCTGTGGAAGAAAGTTGAAGGCTCAGCCTCACACTTTTTATTTAGGGCAGATACCAAGGGACGGAAGAAAGCCATAATGGAGAATATCTGAAATGTCTGGATGAAAAAAGTCCTATTAAGTATTCTGTTCAGGTACTGCAGGTACCTATGTGTATACAGGCCATGAAATTATTTGCCTTTTTCAGTTAACTCATGGTGCTTCTACAGCACATCACTGGGTACTCAGCATGTCTCTCTTGGAAAGCTGAGGTTAGATAAAGCCAGCTTGCCCAGAAATGATCACTAAAAACATAACACAGTAGAACATGGGGGGTAAGGAAGGTTTATTTTCAAAATGAGCTTTAAAAAAAATCTGCATTTTTATATTTCTGTCAGATGCAGTTTCTTTCTGACATGGCTGTGTGGGATGGTACAGCTGGTTTGAGGTAATGCCGGGCAGCTTAGTTCAGTGTAACAAAACGTGTCAGATCTAGAAAAGCCCATCGTGTCTTCAAAACAATTCCCCACTCCCCACCCCATAAAATGGTTTTCTTCTAATCTATGGTAGTATCAGGGGAGTTCGGAGAGGTGAGACCAGTTCAGCAAATCCACCTGGGCTCAGATCCCTCCAATCTCCAAATCCTTGTTTGTAGCATGCCACTGACCATTCCATGTTTCCCCCCTTCCCCTTTGCAGCACCTGGAGGGATAATTGGAGTGGAATATTTGTAGAGCACACTGCCTGGTGGTATCCTCGCTGGAACAACGAGAGGATGGTGTAAGACCACATGCCAAGCCCTGAGGTCATCAGCTGATTTCCACTGTCTTTGGAGTCACTTGCAGACTCATCCGGGTGACGGAATGGTGGCCCCAAGAATGGTAGAAGTCAGGCCAGGAGACTAGGCTGGGACCTGATCTTGGATCCTGGTTTTGGAAAATATCCCCCAAAAAAGGTTCCCGTAAGTGGCACCCCCTTCCCAGCTGCTTTGTGACGGACAATACCTGACCCACAATTGGGCCCTGATTCAGTAGAGCGGATGTTTGGACACACGCTTAAGTCCTATTGACTTAACTGACACTGGCTTAAAGTTAAGCAGGCACTTTGAGTGCCTCGATGAACTAAGCTTTTAGTTCATAGATTAACAAATTCAGAGATTCCCAGGCCAGAAGGGACTCAGACCCATAGACTTTAAGGTCAGAAGGGACCATTGTGATCATCTAGTCTGACCTCCTGGAGAACACAGGCCAGAGACCTGCCCCAATAGGTCTTCAGGCAGAAGCCAGATAGAGCTCTCCCCTGCATTCCTAGGACTCCAGAGTAAGGAGCAGATACATTTCATTCTTTAGGGCCAAATCAAGATCCCATTAAAACCAACGAGAGCTTTGCCGTTGCTTTAATAGGCTTTCGGGACGGCTTTTAAAATATAAAACCTGGAGGTGCACCAGCTTCCTACCATAAAACATCACGTATATTTATAACATGCTCAGAATGACTAGCAAGCAGATTTGAGATTCTCTGGGTATCCCCAGGTGTTTGTACAGCACCGAGCACATTTGGGGCACTATTGTAAATACAAATAGGCAGTGGTTAACCCAGGTCTTTTTACATGGATTTACAAATCATCTTGGCTTACAAAAGCAGGGTATGTGGACAGAAAATAGATTTGCAGCATTGTGATGGGCATATATAAAGGGTTTATTAATATGGTGTGTACATGATTTGTATCCACAGTTATTTTATGGTCTAATTACCATGCGAGCTCATGTCTGGAGTCTGAACAGTAGGGAAACTAGTTGGAAGGTGTATGCTGGGGCTACAGCGTCTCATTATGCCACATGCTTCCTCACTTGGAAAAATCATCTGTGACAAGCCACTTTCCTGGGTGCAGAGCTCAAAAGACGCCAAGAGGCTTGGGGCTCCACGAAAGGTATTTGATGTCAATAGCATTTGACATATGCAGGTTTGATATGTTCCCAGCTTCTAAGTGATGCCAAAAATGCAGCTTACGAGAATAATATAAAGAACGAGGACACAGATATAAACCCCTTCAGATAATTGCTCTTAGTTGTTGCAAGGTGACCTTCACCCCCCCCCTTCCCCGCCCCCATGCAGACAACTCATTGGTTAGAGTGCAAAACACAGATCCTTCCCCATCTCATCTGGGTATGCAAAATGCATGTGATGTTACTGAGAGAAAGTAATTATGACCCCGTGTATGCTGTTCAGGTAGACTATAGGGTAGCCTTTATTTGTGCGTAAGTGTAATTGTCCTCAAATTTCCCATCTAATTACTGTCTGAAGTGCTTAGCATAACCCTTCAGTAACTGCATACTAAGTAACCATAAAGATGGGGGATGAAATAAATACATTTCCAAAGGGGAAAAAAACACCTCATTTCTTCCCTGGATTGTGCCCTTGGATT
Source organism: Sternotherus odoratus (assembly GCA_032164245.1). Taxonomy (NCBI): domain Eukaryota; kingdom Metazoa; phylum Chordata; order Testudines; family Kinosternidae; genus Sternotherus; species Sternotherus odoratus. The sequence goes on from JAVMKO010000005.1 coordinate 6,588,715, forward strand.
CAGGACATCTACATACAAATATTTTACTTCTAAGGAACAACTCTGTTTATTTAGCAAGCCATCAGCAAGGTACTATGAGAACCATATCTGGGAATTCATATTTTCCATACAAATGTTTGAATGAACCAGACATCTTACTCATCTCATCTCTGAGCTTTCCCTTCAAAGGTTTTGATTAAGTGAACCCTGGATTGGGCCATTAACTGATTGTAATTAAATTAGAGAGAAGGCAGGACATTGATAACATGAAAATACTTGATGCCTACATTTTAAACCTCTAGATTTTCCCTGAGAGGAAGCCTCATGCTTCATTCAGGCAATTATGCAAAGACACCTAATAACATTTTCATTTACGACCTCTCGGTTATTCTGCTGTGACACACAGAGTCTTGCTTTCGCCATGAATCTCTTATATGGCATGAAATGGGCCTGCACTGTAAAACACACACAGGTGAGCCCTGCAGCAGGGTGGAAAATGCTGGGGAATTTCAGATTCATGCTTGCGACGATTCCTTTAGCCTCTCAGCATATGCACAAAACACAGATTGTACAGACACCAGGGGCATGAGCGGAGATTGAACTGTGAGCGTCAGCACCAAAAAGACAAGTGCCTACCAAGGCCCTGATCCTATGCCCATTAGAGCCAATGGACAAGTTCTCAAGGGAACTAAAGAAGTGAGGGTGAGTTTTCCAAAACCACGTAACGGAGTGGAAGAGATTTTCAGTAGGAGTCAGCAACCCACCTCTCCCTTCACCACTTCGGAATATCCCGTTTTAAATCGTTTGGGCTCTGAGTAAGTAGCAATCTAAAAATCAATAGGTTGGTGGGTTTCTTTGTTTGCCTTTGAAGTGATCACAGGAGTGTTGCAGAGTTCTTGGGTAGCCTAAGACAAAAGGGTCAATACACTCCATCCATCCACTCCCTTCCTGTCACCTTGGTATCTAAGTAGTGTTTCTAGCAGAGCTCATGCACCCCGGCACTGTTCATGGCAGTCTCAGTGAAGAAATCAAGCGAGAGAACGAGGAAGAACAACCCTTTAGATCGGGGTCCAGGGATGCCAGTGAAGGGGCCTTATTCAAAGCCAATATGAGCCAGACCATTTGCCAGATGTCAATGGTGGGTTTTAATACATGAAGTCGACTCTCACTGAAGCTTGTCGCCAGGACAGTTCCATAAAATGTTGTTGTGAGGTGAAAAACTGCTTTTCACAAGGAGTCCCCACGCACAGAAATAAATAGGAAAAACAAGCTGCTTTTTTACTGCTTCATTTTCCTTGGTGTCCAAGCAGTGCTGTGCCCCATGTAAGAGATCCGTCCGTTGCCCACTCCACAAATAGGCAGGAGACTTCTCTGTGGCTTCACCAGTGTCCTTTATTTAAAGTGCAAACCCCACCCCTTTGTACAGCTTTATAGTGCTGGCTTAATACCTGCACAGGGAGACAGACCACAGCTTAGGAATCAACCCCCTTCCTGGCTCACAGGGATCCAGAGTCTAAGTACTCCTCCCTCCTGACTCCCTAGCTTCCTCTACTTCCTCTCCACACTCCACACTCCACCACACCTCACCGCCCTGGGCTTCCTTCCTGCCGGGTCTTATAGCCCCCAGGAGGCTTCCAGGTGCAACAAATTGAGCTTGAGCCCTCTGCAGCCCAGGTGGCTGATTAGCCTTCCCCTTCAGGGAAAGCTTGCAGAGGCTTCTGTGCTCTTAAAGGGGCGGCAGGGCTGGCTCAGCCGCTCCTGGCCAGCACCCTGCCACACCCAGATCCAGGGTGTTACTCCTGCTCTATCTGGGCTGATGAATGTTTCAGAGCCCCTTAGCTCCTCATCAACATGCCCATCAAATATAATGAGGTAAGAGGAAATAGGTTTGTTTCTGTGTGTGTTTGTTGTGGAGTGCCAGGAATAAATATGTGTGTGTGTCCCCAGCTGCGGAATGTCCAAGACCTGGGCTACACCAGTGGGGAGGTTCAAACTAAGGTACGCAACTTCAGCTAAACTGATTTACTTGGGGTTTGGACCCCATGGGGAGCTGGGTATCTGAGTGCTGGAGACAGGAGCGCTTCTTAAGCTGTTTTCAGTTAAGCCTGCAGCTTGTGGGGGACATGGTTCACATTTGGATCTGTGTTTGCAGCAGGGAAATGTGTCAAACAAGGCAAGGTACCGAAGTCCCAAGCTGGCAGGGAAAATGGGCTCAGAGGTAGTCCCCGCACATCAGGTGGCAGTCCCAAAGGGGTTTCTGTGATCCACGTTGTCACAACATCCTCTGTGGACAAAACACTGCAAGCGAGGAAAGTAGCACCCAGAGACCATGGCTGTCCATGGCAGCCCTCACAACGTCTGTGGGGAAAATCCACCACACTGACACACACTGTCAGTGGGTCACACACTGACACACATCTCAGTGACCACACTGACACACTCACAGGACCATGAGCCCACACTGCACTCACCCTGTAGCAAGGCTCAGTTCCTGTCTCGCAAGCCGCACTCCCCATTCCGGAACCCTGCATACCGTGTTGCAACACTACTCAGTTTGGGGGCCTCTCAATCCGGAGGCCAAGGATAAACTGCCCCATCCCCCCTCCAGGCAGCCTTGGCTGCCAGAACAACCCTGGAGAGCGAATAGCAACATGAGTAGTTTAGAGCAACCCTCAGGGAGCTGGAAGGCACAGGAAGGGCCCATGAAAGGAGCATAAAGCTAACCTTACCTCCACTTCATCCTGTGGCAAGTGAAGCTTAAATGGAGTAGAAGGTCTGACCCACTATCCTTAGATGAAAAATAAGTTTGAACTCCCAGAAAATAATCACACATCTATAAAGGACGAACCGAAGGACATAATAACAAACTCACTGCAGCAAGCTCAGCAGAGAAGAACTGGAGGGGTTCAGTCCAGTTTACTTTCCTGTATAATGAGTTTCCAGATTCCTGCAGAATGAAGCAGAAAACTCATTCAAAATAAATAGAACACCCACTGCTAAGATATTAAAGAGAGATATTGATCAATCTGCATCACCTGAAAAATATCTAATTTGCCAGCAATTTATAGGTGCTACATGACAAACTACAATTTGGCCTCGTTTATTGTCACAATGTATCGCAATGTGCTCTAGAATGATGAGCTAGCATCTAGCTGTGCATTGGCAGAGCATGTGTGTTGTGTGCTCAGCAATATGGATCTGAAATGTACAGCGCTCTTTCCCTCAGAAAAAAATACAACAATGTGCAATAATAATGGTGCAAAATTCCACAGTCCTATTTCTGACTTCATTTCCTTGGGTACAATTCCCATTAACATTGCTCACTTTTACCTATCCCTACATTATTTTTATGAAAGCAGCACCCAACTGAGATCAGGGTCCTCATGTGGTAGTCATTCCACATTCACAGCCTCTGCCTTGAAGATCTTACAGTCAAATAGAAAAGACAAACAAACGGAAGGAGAAAAGATATATTATCATCCCCATATTACAGATGGGGAACTGAGGCACTAAGGCCTACACAGTTTCAAAACTGGCTAGTGATTTGGGGTGTCTCAATTTTAGGGTGTCCATCCTGAGGCATCTTAAAAGGGCCTGATTTTCATTGGGCGGGTGCTCAGATTGTTCTGGGAACCAGAGCCCTCTAAGGTGTCTCAGGCTGGACATCCAATACCATTTGGAAAATGTTGCCCAGAGAGAAGAAGTGACTTGCCCCTGATCACATAGGAAGTCTGTGGCAGAGCCAAGGATAGAAGTCAGATCACCTGAGGCCAATCTAGTGCCTTAAAGATTATTCTTCCTGAAGGGTCATTACTGAACGTCACTTAAGCCCTGTTTAATCATTACAATTGTTGGGTTTTCTACGCTTCTTTCTTAAATATCTTTTAATAAATATGCTGAATATCAAAACATAGCAAAAATTCCGTGAAAGTTAGAAACTTTCTTAGAAGTTCACTAGAACAACAATCTATATGTTTTCCAAGGTACATGAAGTTTTCTATGCAAGCCCTCCTTATTATTCAATTTAATCACAAATAAAATACATGGCTGTTTCAAACTTGGTTCTTACTTGAAGCATGTCTTGTAGAACAATGTTTCTTTTTCTCTGTAATTCTGGCTCCACAGCACTGCTTTTATTTGCCAGACCTTGAGAACAATGATCTATCCATCCACATCATGCATATTATGTCACATTTATAACAGCAGCTTTTCAGCATATTTCCAGACAAGGCTTCATTCTTCTTAGAGAGTCTGTAAATGAACAAGGATTTTAGTTACAAATGTTTCCCAGTGAGCCAGCGCTCCTGACAATAGAATTGAACTTACTGTATTTCTTGCAAAATTCTGACACTGATACAACTAATCATTATGACACATTGCTGAGAAATGCCATTTTGCTCTGCTGTAGATATATTTCCAGTCCAAAGTGAATAGGAATGATACTGAAAAGTCATTCAACTCTTGACTAGTGCTAGCAATTTATTTTCATATCCTATCAGGGAATGGGAGAACCCAAAGAATTAAGTCTCACATAACTAGAACCTGGACCTAAGCAGAGGTTTGCCCCAGAAAAAAACAACTGAAATATGAAATAGTTCATTTTAAATATATACATGTAGCACATACATCAATACGGAGACCTGCAAAATAGTATGCTTGCTTGAATTTTCTCTAATTTTCTTTCTGAATTTTCCTTTTATTCTGTTCACACTCCCTTGAGTTGTGAACAGTTGTGAATTCACATTGGACCCAATCCAGCAAAGCATTAAATGTATGTTCAGTTTAAACACGAGTAGTCCAACTAACTTCACTATGACTAGTCACATGCTTAAAGTTAAGCATGTTAGAATCTGCTGGCAGAAGTGTTCTATTTATCAATTCAGATGCTTATGTAGCCCTCATCATACTAGTCCTAAAGGTATGTCTACATTGCACAGCAAACATCTGACTCAGGTTGGAGAACAAGCCACCTCTCTGTCCACACACAGATCAGTCTGACTCAGGTCAACAAGCACTCAGGTCCTGGGTCCTAAGACCCTGCTAGGGTCCTCCGTGACTCATTTTGCTGTGTGGATGCAGCTCAAGCCACAGAGCCAAGTCAGAAGGTCTGCATAGTGCAGAATGGATGTGAGCACAGGTGTAAGATAGCGATTCTAAACCAGGTTTACATATAGTGTAGACACCCCTCTGAGTCCATAAGCCAGGGTCCATTGGACCTGTGTTTACAATGCAACTTAGACATACCATGAATGTCTGACAAACAATAATGATTTTATGCTCATACTCTTCTGAAATATTATTTTCCTGATGGGGAAACTTAGGTGCAGAGAAATCAAGACTTCTTAGCTTTAAACACGAGTGATGACATTAGCTTCGGCATAGGGCCAGTCGGAAAAAGGAATTTCTGCTCCATGAGGACTTCTGACCTTTCCAAATGCTTTTTGTTGCAAATTGGAATGAAAAGTCAAAATTTTAAAATATGATGCAGAAGAGCACCAGAGCCCGAGGAACTTGCCCATGGTCTCAAAGGAAGTCTGTGGCAGAGCTGAGAATTGAGCCCAGGTCTCCTGAGCCTCGACCATAGGATGATGTTACTCAGGGAGTGTCTACGCTGGCTAAGCGGCAGTCGACTGGTTCAGCGGCAGTTCTGCAGAAAAGGACCTGGGGATTACAGTGGATGAGAAACTGGATATGTGTCAACAGTGTGCCCTTGGAGCCAAGAAGACAAACAACATTTTGGGCTGCATTAGTAGTAGCATCGCCAGTAAATCAAGCGAAGTGATTACTCCCCTCTATTCGGCACTGGTGAGGCCACACCCGGAGTACTGTGTCCAGTTTTGGTTCCTCCACTACAAAAGGGACATGGACAAATTGGAGAGAATCCAACGGAGGGCAACGAAAATGATCAGGAGGCTGGGGCACATGACTTATGAGGAGAGGCTGAGGGAACTGTTTAGTTTGCAGAAGAGAAGAGTGAGGGGTGGATTTGATAGCAGCCTTCAACTACCCAAAGAAGGGTCACAAAGAGGATGGAGCTCAGCTCTTCTCAGTGGTGGTAATTGACAGAACAAGGAGTAATGGTCTCATGTTGCACTGGGGGAGGTCTTGGTTGGATATTAGGAAAAACTTTTTCCCTAGGAGGGAAGTGAAGCATTGGAATTGGTTACCTAGGGAGGTGGTGGAATCTCCTTCCTTAGAAGTTTTTAAGGCCCATCTTCACAAAGCCCTGGCTGGGATGACTTATTTGGGATTGGTCCTGCTTTGAGCAGGGGGTTGAACTAGATGACCTCCTGAGATCCCTTCCAACCCTGATATTCTAGGATTCTCTTATACATTAACCTGAAGTTCAGACATTACTGAGAACTAGGAACTTTTTCATTCATGCATGTGCATGTAACTTCGGGGAGTTACAGCACAGAGCTTTGGTGCTTGCTGCTATTCACACCTGTGGAGAGGCTTCAGTAGGACTGAGAAGTCATAGCTGAGCCGATTCTGCAGCATCTCCTCAGTATGGGCAACATAAAGAAGACAGAAGGGTCTGTTCACAAGGGGATAACCCCCGCTGGTTCAAACTGGAGATTGATTAGGATTTGCACTTAAGAACAGGGCATTTCAGCCAAGGACCTCAAAGCACTCTAAAAAGAATGAAAAAGATAATGGACAGATCTCTGTTAGTTAGGTCGCTCTATGATATGAACAAGCACCTTCAGTCAGCAGGCAAACAATAAATGTTCACAAATGACGATGCTATTTTGTTTAAGACTTTACCTGTACAAAGAACACCAATGGTAGGGTTTCTGCTGGCAAAGGCCTGTCATGGGTCTAAATACTGCAAAGCCTCAGCACGCATTACAGGGACGGCTTCTGTAATAAGCGGTTCTGAAAAGCACTCCTCCTGAAGAACTCAGCATGCTCTATTATGCCTATAAGACCATGGGGAGGAGATCAGTGTGACTAGTCATAAGTGGACCAAAGAAAATAGATTTTGGAGTTTTGAAGAGCACCATTGGTTGGTCTGGGAGAGCTTGCAAGTGTGAAAATACTGAGCAGCGAATAACTGTTTAACTTAAGTCATCTGCAATTGTCAGCAACAGAAGAATACACAGGAAACTTAGGCCCGGTCTACACTGGGGGAAGGAAGGATTCAACTTAAGATATGCAACTTCAGTTACACAAATAGCATAGCTGAAGTTGATGTATCTTAGGTCTGGGCACCCACATGGCGGTGAGTCGATCACTGAAGCTCCCCCCGTCGACTCCTCTTCCACCTCTTGCGGAGTTTCGTTGCCCCTGCATCAACCACAGCAGCGCCGATTTACTGTCGTAGTGAAGACAAACCCTAGTTGGCTCTTCACCTGTCAGAAAGGACGTAGAAAGCCTTCCCAGCATGTTGAGAACCTCAATGAACAACACAGGCCTAAAATCAACCAGAAAAATCTCTCTGAAACCTTGCTGTTCTCTCTCCAATAGAGACAGTCCCTCGTTCAGGGTTGCACATGTGTAGCACCTTGCTGGTCAAACCTTAAGATTAGAGCCGATCAAAAATGGTCTTGCCAAACGTTTTCCATCAAAATTGAATTTTTTTTTCATAGGGGGAAAGATATCAGTTTTACCACAGAAAATTTCAAACCATGTTGTTTTTTAATTCAAACCCACATTTCAAAACAAAGCAAAAACAGTTCTTTTAGTTTCCACTTAAAATGTAATTTCATTTTTTTTTTAGTTAAAAAAACACCCCAAAGCGAAAGAACATTGTAAGTGAACTGTCGATTCAAAATGAATCAGTTCAAAACTTGCCTGGAGGAAACCAATTTTTTTTTCCTCAAAATTTTACACAAAGATTTTTGTTCAAAATTTCTTGTTGGAAATAATAATAATTTTCTAACCACATCTGTGTAAAAACATGTTTGTTTCCCTTTTCAGTCCCATGAGGGTAGGTGGGGCTAGTATTTATGGCCTGCTGGCTGGTATTTCTGGTTGACAGTTTAATAATCTATTGACTTTGTTGCCTTTGTTAAATTTATTAGGTACCAAGGAGCTTTTGGCTTTGATGCCCTATAAAGAAATAATTATAATTAACCCCCGCATTTCACTCATTTTAATAAATGTCAAATGGGAAATGGCGGTGGAGTTACAACCAATCCCAGTGTCAGGAATACTTGTCCTAAGGTCATTTTATTGCACGTGAACAGGACCCTGAGAAAGCTCTTAATGCCTGAAATATGGAAGAAACATTTCACTGTCTGCTTTTTATGCAAACTTCTGTATTTAAGGTAGTTTCCAAGACTGTCCAACATTACCTACAGGCATAAGAGATGCAAGCAAAGCAGCCCCCAAAAAATGGATGAAACAGAATATTGTCTCTTTGTTGCCGTATCATTTTAGCTAAGGTGGAGGCAAAAAAAGAAAGATAATCATCTCATTTATCATTGTTAAGGCTGCAGGTCTGTCACAGAGGTCACGTATTCTATGACTTTTCGTGACCTCTGTGTCTTCTGCAACAGCCAGCAGCAGTTTGGGTGTGTGGGAGGGAGCTCACGTTTAGGGGCAAAGGGTTGGGGTGCAGAGTGGTGCTTACATTGGGGAGGGGGCTCCCTGGCTCCCACTGGCATGGGCATGCAGCTCCTAGGTGGAGGGGCTGAGGGCTCCGCACGCTGCCTACAGGCCCTGCCCCCAAGCCCCCATTGGCTGTGGTTCTCAGCCAATGGGAGCTGTGCAGCTGGTCAACCCTCTCACCCCAGCATCCACAATGCCCCTAGACCACCTACAGAGCACCCAAGGTCCCCTGCCCAAGTTTTATTTAGGAGTATAGTAAAAGTCATGGGCAGGTCATGGGCCATGAATTTTTGTTCACTGCCTGTGACCTGTCCATGACATTTACTCAAAATACCCATGACTAAAACATAGTCTTAATCATTAGTGACAACTGAATTATTTAAGAGCTCGGTGTGCTTTTAACAAGTCAACACAGGAAATCATCCCTAGATTTACATAATGTTACCAGCTGCCCATGCTAGGAGTTTAGAAAATTCCACCAAAAATGCACTATTATTTTTCAGCCTGTCTATGGGGAGTTGATTCCCCCGAAATTTCCTTTAGAAAAAAAGTTCCCATCAGTGGTAGCTGAAAGATTTTTTCTATACCTTAGGAAAGGGATTTTGGGCTATATTTCAGAAACCCCTGATTACAGCATAGTAATGCAATATGTTTATATTATACAACATTTTGAAATAATATGCTGATTCTGTATTTTACACAGAACTCAAGTATACATTGCAAAACTTGCTGACCCAAAAATGTTACATTCAGGTCACTTTTGGATTCCATCATATTCCTGTTTTTAACATGTATTTTCTCTCTCTTCTCTTGAGACAAATCACACTATCTCAAAACAAAAATATATTTTATGCACGAGTCTCTGAAAATGTATTCCTGCCCTCTTTTGTGCTATTTTTGGTTGCTTGCAAATAACTAGTTTCTGCTTACATTTCCTTTTATAATTTCCTCCCTGTATTAATTGCACACATATTGCAGGCCGTATAAATTGATGAAGCTAGCAATGGTCTCCCAACAAAGCAGTTATTACATGCCTCATTCAGATAAGCTATTTGATATTGGTAACTAATTATTCAATTTGTGTATAATAAATAAGATTTAAAAGTCCTTCTCTATCAGCCAAATCAAGAATTACTGTTATCTTGGTTGACAAAATGCATGTGCTAAGATTCCCAATGCCTTCTGGCAGGAATTCATTCATGCAGATAGAACAGGAGTACTTGTGGTACCTTAGAGACTAACACATTTATTTAAGCATAAACTTTCATAGGATACAGCCCATTTCATTGGATGCATAGAATGGAACACACAGTAGAAAGATGTATATATACACACACAGAGAGAGCATGAAAACATAGAAGTTGCCATACCAATTCTAAGAGCTATTTAATTATGGGCCATCTTGATTATCACTACGAAAGTACTTTTTCTCCTGCTGATAATAGCTCATCTTAATTAAATAGCCTCAACTGTTCTCCATGGCCACTGAAGGTAGGACAAGAAGTAATGGGCTTAATCTGCAGCAAGAGAGATTTAGGTTAGACATTAGGAAAAATATTTTCATTAGAAGGGTAGTTGGAAGAGGCTCCCAAGGGAGGTTGTGGGATCCCTGCCATTGGAGGTTTTTAAGAACAGGTTGGACAAACCCCTGCCAGGAATGGCCTAGTTTCCTTGGTCCCGCCTCAGTTCAGGGACTGGACTAGATGACAGGCCCCTGGACCGAAACTCAGGAGATGTGAATTGTATTCCTAGCTCTGCCACTGACTTGCTGGACAACCCTGAGCAAGTTACTTCACCTCTCAGTGCCTATTTTCCCTCCTGTTACTGTCTGTCATGCCTATTTAGATTGAACGCTCTTCAGGGCAAGGACTGCCTCTTGCTTGTGTCTAGCAAAATGAAGCCCTGGCAGTGAACATGGATGGGAAGTTAGGCAATACAGAAAGTGCTTCATGGAGTGAAGTCCGCCGAACAGGATCAGATCAGTGTATTGGGGTGGGAGGATGGGTTGCCAGTGTGCAGAGGATTTACAAGCTTAGAGGTGAATTCACCTAAACTGTAAGATCTCTAGGGCATATTGCGTCTTCCGTGTTACTTGTCAGTAACCTAGCACAATGCGGCCTTGATCCTCGAGGGGTGGGGTTCCTAGATGTTATAAAATAAACAATAATAGTTCATTTTGTAATGGGTCCAGAAATGGTCAAGAGCTGAGGTGATGGAGCTGTTTTCTTCCATTTTCTGGGAAATTCTTAAACAAATGAACAGGAGATGGATTTAAAAAAACACACACAAAAATGAAGAGGAGATCAGGGAAACCCACAGAAGAACCTACTGGTACTCCCCATGCCCAAGTACCCCAGGCACATAGACTTGCTATCCCATCCACAACCCCCCAGATGGCATGCCAATACACAACCGTTGGTCAAACCCTCTAACCTCACTCCTGGCTATACGTTTGTTGGCCTTGGACTCCTGTGAACTGGTATGAAACTGGCCATGCCCTCCACAGGAGGGTGGTGGCATGCAGAGGTAGTTAAATGGGCTCCCTCTGGGTCACCTAAGACCGCTGGGCCAGAGCCGTGTGATGCGGCTCCTAGTTTAACTGTAATAATCTAATAAATAGTAAAGTAGAATGAAACCAGAGTGAAGAACTCTACAGGGAGTTATTACAGGAGAGATATAGCAGAGCTGAGGTAATATTAAAGTGATGCATTTTTAAAGCTTTTCAATTAGTTTATAATCACTGGCATCTGGCCAATTTTGAAATGCAATGACTTATCATGAAGGGATAGACGAACGTGCCAGCCGCTACAACTGAAGATAGTGCCCCTCAGCTCAGGTGAGCAGAAGAAGCTGAAACCTAGGGGTGATCCTGGAGTGGCGCAGGGCTGTGGCTAACAGCTCAATCCAGGTCTGAATTCTTATACAGCGAGCTGATGTCAGAATCTGGATTTATTATTGGCCAGGAATAAATGGAGCTGGAAATTAGTGGAAGGATTCTAACCATTAGAGAGGAGTGAGTCTCGCAACAGAAGCAGTGGGGGCAGACAACCTACCTAGTTTGAAGGTGGAGCTTGATATGTTTATGAAGGAAATTATACGATGCGGATGTCTGTGATATTTGAGCACTGGCCTTGACAACCCATGAAGTCCCTTCCAGTACTATGCTCCTATCAGTGGTGCAGATGAGAGAGAGCAAGTTTGTCACAGAAAACATAATGTATTAATACTTAGCACTATTATACACGCACACACACTCGTGACAGAGAACATAAGAGCGGCCATACTGGGTCAGATCAAAGGTCCATCTAGCTCAGTGTCCTGTCTTCCAGCAGTGCCCTGTGGCCAATTCCATTGTATAATAGAAATGCATCTACTGCATGTAGCTAATAAATTTTGCTCTCCTGGGAAAGGTGGGGTTTCTTTGGGGGTATTTTTTGCCTGTTTGGTTTATTTTATATTTTTCAGAGAAAACAACAGAGTTTCCTGGGAATTGAGAGACGGGGAGTTGGGGGGGGGGGGGGGCGAGGGGGAGGAGAGAAAATTTCAACAAAAATGTTTCCAGTGAAATTGTAATAAGAACAGTTGGATTGCTCATCAAAAATTAGAAAACTTTCAGGGTTGCAGTGGTTCAAAGGCATTTAGTTTTTCTCCAGTTCCAAAAGCAACGAGTTGAAAATAATTGGCTAAATGTTTTCAGCTTTTGGTTTCCTGACTAAAAATCAAAAATGTTTTAGGAAAGTGGGTATTTTCCACAAGTTTTGTTTATTTAAAAACCCAAATGTCCACTGAAAAAAAATTTCAGGTTAAACTTTTTAACCGGTCCTTGACTACAAATACCTGCACACCACAGAAAGAAGAGTTGAAGAATGATCCGTGGGGATGGGAGGGGTAGAGAAGGAAGATTGTTCTAGAAAGTAATTCTCTAGTGCTGTTAGCCCAGTAGTAGCCTTGTACAACAGCTACTCCATGGAATTGCAACCCTCAGGGATCTGTGAATTGAAATTTTGTTTGCAAGACTTAATAGTAGATAGATCTATATTTGGATAATTTAGTACCAAAAAACCAGGATCTCCAGGGGAATCCATTAGCAGGTTGCATTAAAAGAAGAGCTGAGACTTTACACAGCTAATCACATTTAGCCTGGTAACTGGCTAGTATTTCCTCCCATCTTAGATCTTTGATCAATACTTTATACAGTCATAATAAAAGGCTGAATTTCCCTCGTATTGCACCAAGTAGTCATGAAGTAGATTATTTATTGTGCCATGCTTCGACACTGGCTCTTTAGATTAACGTTTGAAGGCCAGATTTTTCAACATTCCCCTTTGGTTTTATGTCCACATTTTGGAAAAGCACCAAAAGACAGCTGCTAAGACCAGGCTGAATATCTGTCCTGATTCTCCGGTGAAGGCTATGTCTAGTCTTGAAGCAGTTTCATTTCATCAAACATTTCCCCAGTTTATTCTCATCCTTTCACTTGGTTGTGCTGGTTTCATAATTCTCCCAGATACCTGCATCAACGAGCCTCCGTTAGTGCCAGTGACCGGTTGATGAAGTTGCTGTTCGAATCTTGTCTTCGGAAAATGGCTTTGATCTCATTAACAATATCTACCGAAGTAAAATACATCGGGCTAGATCCTTAGCTGGTATAAATAGGTATAGCTCTTTTGACTTCACTGAAGTTATGGCAATTCACAGCAGCTGAGGATTGGCATGCTATGACTCAGATTTTCAAAATGACTAACGACTAACCTGAGCTACCTTAATGAGGCACCTTTCAGACAAGTTAGGACCTAAAATCACTATCGGTTTTGGAATTCTTGGACTTACGTTTGTTGCTGGCTATTAGTAAATAAGAAGATATCGTTCATAGTTATCCTGAAGTCATGGTTTGGAAGGAGTAGCTGGAAGTGGAACCCTAAGGGAGAAACAATGAGCCTGCTTCCACTTTACAGAAACAGCTTAATTGAGATGAGACATTTTCAAATAGGCCAGGTTAAGAAGTCTGAGTTTGGCTCTCATCGAGGTGACAGTGAATAGGGCCTGGCCGTGACTGGCAAGGGAAAAGGGGTTAGGGTTTCCCCTAAAAATAGTTACTACTTTTGAGCTGCCGAGTTACAATTTTATTATGAGCCATCAGTATGGAGTGAGAGACTAGAGGGGTAAAAAAAGATTAGTGATACCACACCGCTGGTGGTGAAGGCTGCGAATGTGATATAGACCGAAAGTCTGAACTACCGGCTTTTTATATCCATCTTTACAAGAGACTTAGACACAGCATGGGGGTGCTTCTGCTACACATGCACCAGATAGCTGAACAAAAGGTAGTGCACATGAAAGTTTCACCGTACAGGCTGAAAACAAGGACTTCACTTCTCACACTGCCTTGTTTTCAGATCTTAGCAGGATCTGGAAGTGGTTGGGGTGGCAGCTCCAATTTCCATCTTTTTTTTTTTTTTCCTTTTTTTTTTTCCTATGATTTTACAAACCATTTGAAGAACTCAAATTTAATGATGAAAAACTGAAATCAAGCATTACTATGAGAGACGGCCCTGGCAAACCACTGTGTCCTTTGAAAGCAAGTTGTTTTTCAAAGGCCAACCCCGAGAGGGTGAATTAGGGAACTTCTCAAGTAAAAAAAGGGTTACGACAATCATGCAAAACTAGACCAATGTTGGTCGGTAAAGCACATTAGCTAGCGTTCTGCAGGTTTGCGGACAGAGCTGTCCATGAGGGCTATAATCCAGAGGAGAGTGGAAAAGTGAATCCAGGGAAAATGTTAAGGAAATCAATAAAACAGAAGTCCTAAGGCTGAACAGTACACATTCAGTACACACTGAATTACAAGCTGTTATTGTCCTGGAAGGTTTCTTCTTGATGGATGAGTGTTTGGCCCTCTGGACATAGGCATGAAAGTGGCAGTCTCTTGTCTTCATCAAATAATAAACACAAGCTACATTCTGTTGCAGGTGACACATTGTGTCTTGGAAATTTTCCTTTCCATGGTACATATTCTCCTAAACAGATTTAAGAACTGACTGCCAGATGCTCCTTGCACAAACTTTGGGGGAGAGCTTTGTCAAACATCCCAATGGGGCTACAGACAATAGTTATGTAAAACGAAATACAATGGATTGCATCTTTTGGGCTGTGTTTTTCATATGCCTGTTCGGATTACAGATGATGAGGGATTAACCTCAGCAGCTGGAGTTCAACTCTTAATGCAATCCAGTAAGGAGAAAGCATCTGGGATTCTGATAGACTGAGCCACTGGTACGACAGGGGTTATAATTTACCACAGAGTTCACAAATTCGCAGCGTTGACTGAAATATGATAAAATACAAAGAGAATAACTCAGCGGGCAGCCAAGTTGTGAGACAGACAATGAGAAAAGATCAAGTTTTGGGTGTTGAACAGTATTGCATTAAACATTTGTTTTGAATCTAACACTTCTTTAAGTATCATAAAGATGGAGATCTCGTCTCCCATAGCAACATCTTCATAGCCAGATTCTAATGGATGTGAGCTGTCATCATTCACTGAGGCCAATGAAGTGACACTAATTTCCACCAGCTGAGAAGCTGTCCCTCATAATTCTCATTAGCATGACATGCCCAAGAGGTGACTGTAGCCTACAGGAACAACTGCGTTTTAACAGAGTGACTCTGTCAGTGGACTGGGTCGGAATCGGTCATGCCTAGTGGTCAGAGCAGGAGTCAGACCTGCCAGAGTCAAGGGTCGAGACAGAGAGCCGAAGGCAGGAATCAGAGCCACGGGTCACGACCGAATCAGAACCCGAACGCCGGAGCCAGTGGGTGAGGTGGGATTAGAGTCAAGAGTCAGAACCAAAGGTCGGAACTGGACTACCAGGAGACAGGAGCAGGGCTGGTTCTGAGGCGGGAATGCGGCTGGAATAGGATGGGAACAAGGCGGGGTGCAGGACGGGGTTTGGGCTGAAGCAGTGGAGGAGCAGGGCTTGGAGTGATGAGCAAAGGCAAGCAGAGTCCGTGAGCATGCACTCTGGGCCGCTGCTAGGTTTAAGAGCCGGCCTGCTGGCTTCCTCAAGCAGAGCAGTCCATCGGACAGTGTCAGGCTACTGAGCAAGTCCAACGGGGTGTAGAGGTGTCACTGGGGCTGGCCCAACAGAAAAGTGTTTGCATAACTGTCAATTCGGTTGCTATCGAATTTCTAGGACCATTTTTAAACCTCTTTCTACGGCAGGAAGGATATGGAAAGTGTCTGCACAGACTCCTGCTACCTCTAGCAGGGTTGCAGTTGTATCCATTTAAGAGAGCAGGAGGAAATGAATCAATCATCTATTTTCCTTGGCATTAGAGGACTGGGCTGGTTTTGTAGCTGCCACTGAAAGGCTGAAGCCTTGTTAGCAGAAAATCAGCTCAGGAGAAAGTTATTCAGCGAGGTCACACATGGGCACAAGGGGCTTGAATCCCTGGATGGGATCCACTGGTGGACGCTGAAGGACCACAGCCGATTGGGTGCGGAAGGTGCAGAGTTTGATTAACAAGAGGACTATACGGGTGCAATCCACTTGCAAGCCCCACTCTGCAAGGCCTCCCAGTGCCTGAGAGTGCAGCCCAGAAAGCGGGTGTGGCCACCAAAGAGGTGGCAGGACTCGGTCACTTCAGAGACATGCTGATGTCAACATGTCACTGGCACCTGCTTGTCCTTCCTGTCTCAGCGATTTCCATTCCTTTGCCAAGGAACAGGAGATGGGGGATGAGGTGGTAGCTATGAAATTTTCTGTGCCAGGGGTTGGCTTTTCAAGGATATGGCAAACTATCTTGCTTTGCAATGGGAATGGCTTCTGGTAGCACTGGTAGTTCCTACTGGCAGTTGCTCCTTATGCATGTCTGACTACACTGCATATGGTCACAGCTCTGCAAAATACCTATTAACATGCAATTATTATTTTTCACTGGTAACCTCCGACCTGCTGTGGAAGGAGAAAAAGACAGCGAGGAGCAGAGATTTTGATAGGGTCCGAATAACACAAGGCTGCAGGGCTGCAGGATGAGTCGTAGCATTGCTTGTTCCCGCAGATGGAAAGTCCAACCACCTCTCTTCCCGCCCCTGCGAATGGAGAGCTGTGGCTGATTGCACTATTCAGGTCTCCCACAGACCTCACAGGGACCCTCCCAGAAAGAGGGAGAAATATCAGCCGGCTGAGCCGGACTTCAAGACACACCCAGTGCCCAATAGCTCCCCAGTGTTTTTGGCACAGGCCGGAGGAACTTTGGAAGCGCCAAGACAGGAGTGATGCTTTTGGCCTAATATTATTAATGCCTTGTAACGGGGTCACCACTCACCCCTGCGGCGCCTCCCGCTGGTCGTCTGGGGAATCAGCTCCTTCAGCGTCCAGAGCGCCCTCCGCTCCTTTGATGCCTCCGTTGATGCCCCGCTCCTTTGCTGGCCCCGTGTCCCTCCCGGACCCCGGTGCCCTCCAACTGTGGGTGCTGCACCCCTGCAGTACCCCCTTTGGTCTGAGGGTCTCCCCTCCCCGGGGAAACCCTCTACCCGCTATCCCCACCTCGCCTCAGAGTGTGCCACTGTCAGTCACCACTTGCCCGCGCTCACTGGGGCGGACTGCAGTATCATGGCTTCTCATCACAGGCGAGGACGGTTGGCCTGCTGTCGCTATCTCCAGCCCTGGGCTGCCCCCTGCAACCCTGGTACTCCTGGGTCAGGCCTTGTATCAGGCCCGAAGGCCTGGGGCTCTCGGCTAGAGCCTGCCCTGCTCCCTCTGCCCTGCCCCAGCTCTGCCCTAACCCAGGTACCTGGCTTCAGCTCCTGCAGTCAGGCCTGTCTCCCTCTGAATGCAGAGGAGACTCCCCTCTAGGCTCCTGCCTCCCAGCCTTTATACTCTGGCCTGAGTTTGGGGCGTGGCCGCCCAGCTGGGCCTAATGCCCAATCAGGCCTGAAAGACCTGCTGGCTCCCAGCCTTAACCCCCTTCTGGGCTTTTTCCAAACCCCTTTTGGGGCTGTCCCAAGCTCCTTCTAGTAAGGGGCGGGTGGTCACCCCGCCACATGCCTACAGAAGAATCAGGATTTCTTCGCCCTCCCAACTCAAGTTGGAACCCAATGGCATCCATAGAAAAGGACATTTTAAAGGACATAACACAGTTTCTTTGGATGCTGTGCAGTCCGCCGCTCACTCCTCATTCGGCATTAGAGGGGAGAGAGAAAATGAGACTTCCGATGTTCAATAATGTCCCAGTTATTCTTATGCTGAGACCCAGCACGGATCTCGCCTGTGCTTCGGGTTATCTGGTTTTGCAGGACATGCTCTCCCACAGCCCGGGAAATTACAACGGCAGGAGATTTACCACCACCACCGCATTGGAAATAAACCGAAAGGGAACGGCTCGGTTGGGCTGCATCGCCTTTTGCTGCCCAGCAAACTCCTTTCCGTCCACTGTAATAGAAAGATCAAATTTCTCGTTTTCCCATCACTGTGTCTAGCGGGACACGAAGCCTCTTGCACTTGAGCCTCCTGAGCCCCCCCTTCCTTTCCCAGAGTCACGTACAGACGCTATGTCACTGTCACCTTTCTGACGTAGCTGATTGCTTGCGTGCCTAGAAGAGTCACTCCCGGCCAGGTAAGGAATTCAGTCTCTAAATCCCATCATGCGGTACTTCCCAACCACGTTCAGTTCCCGCAGTAACCGCCTGCTGTCGCTAGCTCCCTTACCTTCCTACCCTGGTAGATTTCAGCACAAACGAGCCTTGATTTAATTCAGAATTTAGTTCCAGATTGTGCCCCATCTGCTCTCACAAGAGGAGACCCAGATCCATCACAGCTGGCCTTTGAGGTGGTGGAGGGAAAGGAATACTGGTTCCATTTCACTGTTCTCCCTTTCCCCTGGGTGGGAGCCTCCCTGCAAGGATTTAGCTCCAGGGCTTGCTGGTAGGATAGAGTGGGGCTCTGTTTGACTCAAATGATGAGAAGCCCACTCTGCTAAATGACCACTAAACCCCACTATTACCACCGACCAAAAGTCTCTGTCAGGGAACCAGGCGGCCAAGTAGAGGGTGTGTCCGAAAGCACGGGGAGCCTGCAGATTTAAAAGGGTGAAAGTCCCTCTGCCTGTTCTGAGGCGGGAGAGGAAGCACCAGAACTATTTGCGGCGTCTCCCTGTCCCCTGTGGGGGATAAACCGTCCCTTACTCATTGATGGCCGTGGTGTACCTCTCCATGGAAATACCCAAAGAAGGGGCAGGGCAGAAGTGAAGGTCCGGCAGGGCACTGAGGTGCCTCTCATGGGGACTTCATCAAATATTCCCTGTAAACAGGGAGGGGGCTGTAGAGGAGGAGTGGGGAGTGGGGCCTGCCCTGCTCTGAAGCTCCTGTGTTTGTGAGGAAGGGACCTTTCTCCTTCACCCCTCCCAATCCTGTCGATAGTCAGCCCTTCCACATTGCTCCTCAGGCACCCCTCTAACGGCATGACTCCCCCACACCTTTGCACACCTCCTGCACTAGGTGGGATGCAACAGAGACCCAACTAATGACCCCTCCAAGCAGCCTGAATTTATGCACAGAGAACTGCTTAGATGGCTGCTGACTGTGGGTTTAGGGCACGATCAGCCTCCTCACCCTCCCATACCTTCGTATCCCTTTGGAGGAGGAGCTTCCTCAGCGAACTTGCCTGTGAAATAGCTGTCACTTTCCCATCTTGACACAAAAGTCATAGAGACAGTGTATGGAAATGTAGTCAAATGAACCTGGATCAGATGGACCTTCTCTCTTTCCCTGCCTGAAGCTGAGGAGTGTTACCAGGTCTCAAATGAATCCATTCTCCTGATCTCTAAGCATTTTTTCCTATTTGATGAGCAGCGTACCACGAGACAACCCGGGTGTATGAGTAATTCTTTGAAATCGGAAGATAATGCCTTATGAGACTGAAGAAAGCCACCGAAAAGTTTCAGGATTGAGCCAACAGTGCATCTATTTTCTCGATGAAAGGACCCTGACATCAAACCCACTACAGCTGGGCTAGAAAAAAGTTGGAAATAAATGCGATCGGCACAAATTTTGCACTACCGTATGAATATACATCTACTGATTTCCTCTGGGTGACAGGCAAATCCTGCTACTTTACTTATGAAAGGGCCTCATTAAGCAGAAAAAAAATTGTTGGTGCAACCTGTTCCCTTTTAAATTAAACATATTAAAGTTGATAGATACGCCTCGTTCTTCGCCCGGCCTGTTCTGCAGTGCAATAACAGTGTTCTTTTTGTTGAGATAAATCTTGCGTTTGCATAATCTGATTTTCATTTCCTGACAGCTGGACATCATTCTCTGGGAACTGAATGAAAAGCTGCTTTTCTCAAGAATGAAGTCTCTTTCGCTACCAAGAACCCCTCCAGCCACAGAATCATCATATAGGCATAGATAATGGGTGACCCCAACACTGTTGAAGACTACGCCACCCCATTCCTAGGTACATTGCCGCTGCCTGCATCTCACAGCTCAAGTGGAGTGGGTCTGTGCTCCTGGTATTCCTCAAACCCACGTGACTTAGGAAGGGGAGAAAGGGTTAAGGTGTGTCAGCTTGGAGCTGCAGCAATGGGTGGGTGACATGCTGCTCACCTGGGTTACCTGGAGGTGTCTGCAGACCCTGTGTAAGAACTGTGATTCAAATTCCTTTCCCCTGATCACTGCACATCAAGCTTGCGGGTCTGAACGGCAACACTGCATGTTTCACAAACGCTGCCATAACTGTCCTGGTCCTTTTATCCTTCAGTCGCTGCGCCACCGTTGACTTTGAGGGGGTGTCAGACGCTACCAGCAAATACCGATTTCCACCTGGTGTTTCTGGTAGCGGGCCTTTCAAGTCAAGCTGTATGAACTCCCAGGACTTACTATGGTGGGGCATTTTCCCTAAGGGAAATTTGTCTCCTCTTGCTGGTGCTTTCCTGTCTTGACAGGTAAAAAGTATTCAGTCCTTAACATGTGCAGCCAGGCCTAACCAAAAAAAATCTGTTGAATATGCAGATCAGTGTCTTTTCATACCCAGGTGGTCTGCACATTGTAATCATGAAAACCTCCATTACTGTTCCCTGTAAACTGGCTGGCAAGACAATCCTGTAATCTTCATACACCAGCAAATTGGTAGCTAGATCAATGGATAATCATTCCTGAACCGTGTTGAACCTTCTTAGTCTGGGTCTCCTTCAGTAGATCTATTGGCACACCAAACATAACTCAGAGTCCTTAGACTGTTTTTGCCAGATGTCATCGGAAGACCAGCGTGAGTCTGTTCTCACCTCAATTTGCTCAAATGCAAATCTGACAGTGATTTTTGAAGCATCACAGGTAGGGTGACCAGATATCCTGATTTTATAAGGACAGTCCTGATTTGGGGGTCTTTTTCTTATATAGGTTCCTGTTACTTCCTGCCCCATCTTGATTTTTCACGTTTGCTGTCTGGTCACCCTAATCACTAGGAATAGATGGAATGGGTGACCCAACATGCTGCAGTAAAGATCATCGGTCTCGCTCCGACACTCTGCAGATTTCCGAGTTATGGCAGCACAGTTAATGTGACAGGAAATCTGAGTCAGGGATTAACTTTGTTAAGGTGCACCCCAAGCCCCGGATACTCATGTAGGATAGGATTAGCCAGAAACACTGCTCCTCATGCCTCCATGTTCCACAATCAGAGGTCTTCGAGCACACTGCATGTCTATGCATTTCTACTATGGTTATCGAGGGATTTGTATGGAAATACAAGGGGAACATTGATAGTGTATTTCCATCTTTTAAAATGTCACCTACGTTCTGAAGCAAGTTACTTACCATGGCGTTTGGCACTGTGTGTGTGTCTCTGGCTGTTGTTTTCCAGATGGACTGTGCTTTGCAATCTGCCTTTCAGTACTTGTCTGGATTCTTATGAAGTAAAACGACTGCTGTGTCACTAATGTCACGCATGGGTTCCGCTTTAAACACTAGGCTTCTACGCCCACTCCAGTTCTGTCTGGTGACAGTTTTGACCACTCAATACAGAAGACCGACAAAGCTCCGTGACTCAGAACGGTGCTGCTAGAAGCACACCCTTGTGCGCAAACTGAACACAGTTGCTGAGTTTCTGCTATATGCCAAACATCAACGGTCACCTTCTCCGTATGTTTCCACAAGCAGCTCAGTGCCCTGCAGGACTGAAGGGGGTTGGGGGTAACAAATGCCAAGAAAATTTACAAAGGAAGGGCTTTGGTTCTAATTCCTTGGCACCAGCAGTTTTGGCACGTTTATTCCGTGCAAAGAAGGTCCCGCCAAGGACACTGAACAACTAAAGAGTGAAAAGTACCTCTGAACTCAGCACATGTTCTAATTACTGAAGTGAAAAAATCCTGTTGAATTTGGCATTTTTAATCTTCAAACTGCACTGCACACAGTGTTGTCAAACCACGGCACCTCTGCAGTGAAGCATTCTCTGAAGTTTATACAGTTTCTGCAGATTGTCCCCAAAATTAAAATGAGGTTTTTGTGATTTTTCAGGGCACTGCCCCATTCTGTAGGTGGATAGTGGGTAGGATGCTTGGACAGGACTGAAACACCTTATCATAAATGGAGCTTAAAACAAACCAATCAAAAGGCTTAAAAGCCTTAAGATCACACAAGAATTGCACACATGGAATTAAATCCACATGGACTTCACTTCACAGGTCCATAAAAAGGTGCAGAACAGAAGAGCAGACAAGTGAGCAGGCAAACAAGTAAGTCTTCTTACTCTAAAGACAATAAGCAAAGTCATTAATTGGGTTGATTTTTGCATTTATTTGATGCACATGAAAACATTTAAAAAAATTCACACAACTGTGCCAAATGCTATATTCTTTATGAATTTAGAACCAAAAAAGGTAAGTTATTGTATGTTTCTTTCACTCATTTTTTATAGACATATTCAAGTGTCTGCTGCAAATTACTGGATCAAAGTAATGGTCAGGCAGGAAAAGACTTCTGTGACCAATATAAAAAGATTGTTTTAAATTTCAAGTACTATTTTCCCCACTAAATGCAAGAAATTGAAACTCACTGTTTAAGGACTGGGTAAGAAATACAGGATCAAGATTTTATCCTGTTGAAGTCAATAGGAGTTTTTCCATCGACTTTAGTGAGGTGCATTTATTCACATGTTCTGAGAAAGTAGGCAGTTCCATGGACATTAGGATGAATTTTAAAATGAAAAACTGGATCTATTTACAATCATATTTACCACTGGAAGTTTGGTCAGCCATATTAAGTTCAATTACTTCCCTCAAAAACCTAAACTCCTTTTCATGGGTTGATTTAATTACCAGCTTTGTATATTTTAAAAAACGGAGTAGAAAGTTTAAACACAAACAACACTGGAAGCAACCCCCCCTCCCCATTTAATTCCAACCACCACAAAACTTTCAAAATCACTAATTATTTAATATTATTTAAAAAGGCTACAAGTACTATGAAAATTTGGATTAATTAGCACAGGGCCAAACTAATACCCACTTCTCTCAGATCTACATGTAGATTAACCATAGTGAACATATCTAATGCACATATTGGATACCATAAGAAAGCTGGATGCTGTATGGGACCTCAACAAGGAAACATTTACCATATCACTTTACTGACATAAAAATGTTTTTATTTTCCTGTACTTAAAATATGTCATACTGAGATGTTTATGGTAAGTGGTTTTTCTTTTCTTTTTTTTTTTTAAAGGAGCCCAGCGTACAATCATTTACCAGACTCTCATTAAATTGATCGACCACTTATTATCTTTAATTAAATTAGTAATTTTCTTATAGGGACAGTAACTCACCCCAGTATGTTTCTCACTACTCTGATGAAGATATTTTTTTTCCTTGGGCAACAGGGTGAAGGAAGAGGAATTAGGTAAGTGCAGAATCTAGCTATATTTGTATATCTACATAGATTAATCTAAAACAATCATTTCTCAATATAAATTTTGTAATGGAAATGTCAACAAAAATTTAAATGACAAAAGTATTTTTTCCCAAATAAAGCAGAGTGGGGATTAGAGCAGAGCAAATAATTCACAATGAATAATTGATTAGACAACTTTGACCTTTTCCCCCCCCCATTTACAAACTGTTCAGGAACAGATCATGACATTAAATCACTGGTACATTACTCAGAATTATTCACACATTTCAGCAGTTTGTGGTCTGTAATGTGTACTGCATTGGTTTGTTAGTCAAGCCACTTGGTCATGTCTTCTGTTCCCTGATTGAGTGACTTGTGTAAATAATCAACAGCCTGAAGAATTAGAACAGTACAAATGACTATACAATCAAAATAGGATTTTTAGTGGATATACTCACACCTTCTTGAAATGGGGCACCTTTGGCCTCATTAGCACTACAATAGTGATTTCCACCCCTTCTTCTTAACTGTTGAGAATAGCCCACTTCCACCTTAACTGAATTGGCTTGTTAGCACTGATCCCCCCACTTGGTAAAGCAACTCCCATCTTTTCATGTACTGTATATTTACACCTGCCTACTGTATTTTCCACTCCATGCATCTGCTGAAGTGGGTTTTAGCCCACAAAAGCTTATGCCCAAATAATTTATTAGTCTCTAAGGGGCCACATGGACTCCTAATTGTTCTTGTCTAAAGTATTTGCAGTACTAAAGCTTGAGCATTCAAATGTTTGTGAAAAGTGAACAAGAAAAGGGTTTTTCACAGCAAATCAAAATTCTTTTTTGGAAATAAAATGACAATTTGGAGAATATTTTTCTTATTGCTCAGATAGTGCCGTTACTGATTCATACGTTACGCTGAATATTCAGAATTGCAATACCTCCTATTACTTAAAGAGTTTATTTTGAAAATTTGGCAGCCATTAGATTAACTGCATACCCATAGATACCGTATGGCACAGTTACATTTGGAAGGACTATACTTAATTTCACCTTCAATGTCTAGCACAATCAACTGAATCACATTTCATCTGTTTACTGGTACAGTACAAGAATGAAAGGTTCTTTCACTACCACAAATAATATATTAAATTTTTCTTCCGAATGTGAGGTATACTTTTTGTATCTGAATACAAAGATATCATTTTAAGGCTTGGAGTGTGAGACAGCCAAATTATCTAAGGAAGAAAACAAATCCTATACACCTGGAAAAATATATTTATTGTAAGCAGATTTTTTTTGTTATTGTAAAAATTCATAAAAATACATCAATCAATGATTAGAATTTACTTTTGCCTGCTGACTTTTTAGGATATGAAAAATGAACTAAAATGTTTTTCCAAAAAAATGTGCAAACAGTATTTGTTGGATTAGGGAACAACCCTATTGACAGAAGTCAGTAAGTTATGGACTATACCTTATTCACAAATCCATCAACTACATTATTTTGGAAAATGGAGGTTTCGCGCCGTCAGACATGCAAAACCCCCCAAGAACTTTATGGAATTAAATGTCAATTAATGTATTTCTCAATCTAGAAATTTGCAAATTGAGGATTCACTAATTTTGGCACCCTCTGGATATGCCAGACATAGGTAAGTTCAGCAATACTGATGACTGCTTTAAGGAACCCTAATAATTCTCTCTGAAACAAGAATGTGAATGTCACTTTTGTGAATCACAGATCCTCTGCAGGTAAATATCTTCACGGAGTCATTTGTTTTCCACACTAGCCACTGCTTTCTTTGCTGCATCCTCAAGGTCCTTTGCAGAGGTAATTGGTAACCCACTTTCATTCAGAATGCGCTGGGCCTCATGAACATTCGTTCCTATAAAAGAAATTGAAAAGGTTAACTAAGGAATACATGTTTCAAATGCTTTCAACTAACTCTTCATCAGCCTGGTTTAAAGCATTAAACCAGCTTTCATTTTGCTTTCAAGAAAGGGGAGTCACCTAGGAGTCTGAGCCTAGGAACTCCTAAAATCTAATTCCAACTCTGACAGGGCCTACTTCTGTGGCCTCCAATAAGCTACTATCTGATAATAGTACTTACCTGTATCACAGGCCAATCCAAGGTCCACTGTAGTCAATGGAAAGACTCATGGGTAATGGACCATTCCATTAACATTTGTAAAACGCTTTGAAGATTAAAAACACTGGACACAAGATACCAGTATTATTATTTTAACCCCCCCGGCACAGTTATTAATGATAACTCTAAAATCCACCTGTGATGGCCTCAAAAAGTAAAATTGTTATTTTTAAAGAAGCTTGAGGTTTCTGAGCAACCCTGAGAATTTGACTGTTTGGGAGTAGCTGATGCAGGTAATCTCTCCCCATAAAGCACTTCTGCACTTCTGCTTAAAGTCCAGGAGAGTTGTGGAGATGGAAGAGCATTCAATTGTAAATTATTCAGAGAATGAGCATGACGTTATTCTTTGTTCCCTGAAAGATACCAAATACTATAATATCATTTATAAGACTGTACAGCTATTGAGCCTAT
This sequence comes from Sternotherus odoratus, assembly GCA_032164245.1. Classification (NCBI taxonomy): domain Eukaryota; kingdom Metazoa; phylum Chordata; order Testudines; family Kinosternidae; genus Sternotherus; species Sternotherus odoratus. The sequence continues at coordinate 6,614,700 of JAVMKO010000005.1, forward strand.
GTGCTCTGTTTGTAGACAAACACTTCAAATACACTCAACAGAGCACTCTCATAGTCATGAAAAAAGGCTATAAATTAAGAGAGACATTTCAGGGAAATGCATGTTTCATACTGTCAGACTCATAAAAGGCAAATGCAGAGTTAAATGAGAACAGATTAATGAAAAGAGATGACTGATTGTCATTGAAGCTCTTCGTTTATTAATAGCGTGCAGGGACAGGTCCTTTGAAACGTTCTGGCACAGTGATCACATATATTTAGTGTTTCCCCAGAAGTCTCTTACCTGGTTTGATGCAATACATTGGCACCTCCTGGAAACATCAAACTGAAATGATGGGCAGTTTTTACTTGCATTTCAATGTGGGTGAGACAAAGGATTTAGAAAATTGCTGGCAGACTTTCTTTTTCTTAACCCTTTCTAAGGATTTACTAACCTTCCAAAGGGGGACGGACATATATACGCTGCCAGGTAACCGAGACTCCAAAATGGAGGACTGTTTAGAACTGGGGAAACTGTTCACAACCATCAGTGTGTTCAGCAATGTTAACTTTATTCTCCTGCTCATTCATTGACTACAAACAGGCTCTACTTTTTACTAAGATGTTCTCTGTATGTAAAACAACACTGGGTCAAAACAGTGCAGAATAGAAATATGTGAATTTACTGAAAATGATATTCATATTCAAAAGCACGATCTGATTATGAAATCACTTTCCCCGGTGTGTTAAAAGAGTGCCGGACATAATGGGACAAATTTGTCCCTGATTTCAAGCATCATAGATACTCAGATATGACAACAGAGATGGGGGCCATAGAGTTCCCTAGATATACAGATTAAATAGAGCCTGCAACTCATCAGAATATGAGCCTATCACTAGATTATCTGAGTTCTTGATGTCCTCTGTTGTTACTATGGGTTCTAAAGTCTACGCCTTCACCCTCAAAATCCTCATGCTTCTGTAATCACGGGCACACATCCACTAGAGCCTTCATCACTAGCGCACAATATGGAGTGTCTATGCTCCTCTGGGGACTAAGAAGCTCTCTCTTAAAACACTCCTAATCCTTTAATTGTGGGGGAACACTTGTCAATAGTCATGGGAACTAAGGCTGCTGAACACCAAGGTAAAAGAAACATATTAATTTTGCCAGATATAAAGTCCTCATGTAACCATTTCACTGGACCTTGCCTAGGGAGTGACAACATTAAGGCTAAAATCTAAGATCCAATATTCTCACAGTTCCAACATCCAGTAAAATCTCTCACTCTGAACTGTGGAAATGTTTCACTATTCCCCATAATTTATGCCCGACTTACATTTATACATTCTATAACCGTGTTCAGTTAAATCAACAATCACGTTCTGTTTGGAGTCCTGCGAAAATCCAGGGGCACTTTTGTGCAGAACACTGATGTGCTGGACCTATTTCTTTAGCATCTCTGAGATGACGTGTTGCCAAAATGGTACACATCCACAGAAGCATGGTTATGCCAACTTTACTGTACGGCAATGAAATGTGTGCACCAAGGGAAGGCTGAAGAGCGGTGGACTGACATTTTTGATTCTCTTAGTCTTTGTCAGCTGCAGTAGCAGAACAAGATCAGAAACAGGTATTCGAAGCCGAACCCAGCAACAGCCTCCATCGGCACCGGTTCAGTTTCAGCAGCTTTGGTATGGCCCTATTGTCAAGATGGAAGACCAACTAATTAAGAAGCATGTTTATCAAGGAATGCTGCTACACATCTGGCAATCATGTGGGCACCCAAAGCTTCGGTGATGAGATAAGATCACCAATGGTGGACATAGACCGAACATCCAGCCAGTCTTAAGGACCTAGAGATCAGTCTGGGTGGCACTCAGTCTGTAAGGAGGCAATTGCCATTATCATCAATGCAAATCCCAAAAGATGCAGACCCAGGTCCAAGATAGAAAGAACGAAGAGATACAGAACATCTGTGTGAAGTCCTCCTCACCAATGTACACTAGGTAAAAGCCAGAGCAGCATAAAGGGACTCCAGAAGTCCCAGATCCAGTTGAGGCAAGATTCCCCTGGCACTGGACCTGAGGAAGTCAGCCATAAGGTTGCCTGCCAAGTATTCCCTTGCAACTCTTGGCGTAGGGCAATGCATGGGCAGCAAGACATGTTGGGGCAGGGCTGTACCGGGATCTAGAGTGGAGATTTTGGGCTGTGTTGCAGCCCATAAGTTGGTGCAGACAGGTTAATATAGCTTCCAGGCCTGTCTAAGTTACACTGGAGGCCTCTCCAGCCCCCAGATCAGCCCAAAATTGGGAAGATGCAAAATTAACTTAAAGCCACTATAACCCCTGTGAGTTCTATGCTGAGAATCCGATGTATATGTGTCATGCATCTCTGTTATCTAAACATCAATGGGACAGTATTGCTGGTGCAAGCCACAGTCTTTATATAATACAGATGGAGTGCCTCTCTTTTCAAGGGTAGAAGATAGTCTCCAGGTATGGGATGTTTCAGAAACTGGTGTGGCACCTGATCTTCGCCAACGTGGTGTTTTTAAATAAAGCTTTTTACAAAAAATGCAAGTTAAGATTTCTGCGGTGTGGACAGATGTGAAGATAGCCCAATGTTTTATATGTTAAATTGGCATTGTATTTTGCACTTAGATATTACAGAGTTTATAATAATCTATAAATAGAGTTTTGACCAAAAATACACGAGTAAAACACTTTGAACATTCTAATGTTACTTTCAAACCAATATTTTACTTGGCCTGCTGAGTGTCTTTGGAGGAACAAGCCAATGAGTCACATAGACTATCTCTACCAGATTTGTTCTCTCCTCCTGCTCTCTTTCCTGCCAAATGACTCTATTAATCCCACATACATGTTTCTTTCACCTGTTGTCCCCAATGGCTCCCTTTTACCTGGTCTCTTTTGTCAAACCCAAGCTCCTCTTGCGCCTCATTCTCTTCCCAGAATCTAGCGAATTCCTTTATAGAGAAATTCAACATTACACGGCTAAAGCTCCATCCACCCATTCTCCCTTCCCCACTCTCCTTGCTCCTTCTCTTCCTTCTGGCCAGGTCACTGACCTCAAGATTCCTCTCTGTCTCCCATCCTCTTACCCCCTCAAGGCAAGCTCCCTTAATGCTATTTTCTCTCAGCTCCTAACCTCGCTCACCCTCTCCTTCATCTTCATCTTCCCCCTCTCTCTTCCCACACTCCAATTAGCCCCTCCAGCTCAAAAGAATATCATGATCTCCCCAAGCCTCAAATCCCTTCCCTTTCCAGCTACAGGCCCGAGCTATGGGGAAGAACACGGGAACACTGAAGAAGATGCAAAGAAGCAACCTGAGATCCAAACTCCACTGTGGCCATTTCACTATTTTATTGAAATAACTGCACTGACCCTGTGAACCTAACTCTTTTTTAAAGACATTCTCACCTCTGCTTTTTGGACCCCGCTCTTTTTTGTTTATTTACTAGACGATTCTTAAGAATCCAGCACAAAGGCAATCCTACAAAAGGCAAGCACAATTCCCCTTTGCCAGCAGAGTGTAATTAATGTCATCCCAATATTTAACAATTGATGCTGCTTCCGCCCTTTAATCAATGCTAATCGTAAATGGGAGCATAAGACAATTGCTTATCACTCATGAATATGCCAGGACATTGCTACAGAGCATGATAAACTATAATCAATTTGTCAGGAAAGAGGTAATTTCTCAAGAAACATGCTGATTTTTTTAATTTCCAAATTAAATTACCCCGACAATTTTGACTGCACTCATTTCATAGGATTTCAAATCCTTTTTCTGATCATCAGTTTCCTTTCCTGAGTTCATTCTTTTTAATCCCAGCTCCCCTCCCTTTTTCAGGGACAGAGTCATACTAACAAAAGTGATTAGGGAAGGTTTCTGACTCTGAACAACTATGCTTGTTGTTTTGGAAGATTTCCCCCTGGTTATAACCCCTTCATTTAAGAAAACAGAGCAGTGAAGAAAAATCTGGATTTTCCAGACCCTTTTTTTCAACAAAGCTAAGTGGCAACTCTGAAAATCGATGTATTAAGCAACATACAAGGATCCCTAGTCAGGTGGTTTGGCTGCATTGGTGGAATTCACCATTGGGACTGAATCAGAAGTTGTCAGTATAAGGACCTGAACTAATCCTCAAGCTTGTCTTCACTACCCGCAGGATCGGCGGGTAGCAATCTATCTGTTAGCGATCGATTTCTCGCGTCTGGTGAAGATGTGAGAAATCGATCGCCCGCGGCACCCCCGTCGACTCCAGAACTCCAGCTTGCCGAGAGGCGCAAGCTGGAGTCGATGGGGAAGCGCGCCGCCGACTGCCGCCGCCGTGAGGACAGCAGGTAAGTCGGCTGGAGATACGCAAACTTCAGCTATGTGATTCACGTAGCTGAAGTTGCGTATCTGCCGTCAATTCCCCCTCCCCCACGTAGTGAAGATCAGCCCCTCTTTAAGACTAGACTCTCCCTCCCCCACACCAAATTCCTCGTTCATTTCCCTTGTCAAAATGTTTAATTACTTCATAATTCCTAGACTTCCAAAATGAATTTTAATTATGTGTGTAGTTATACTTTAATTACACCCATCATTATTAATCATGCAGTAAACATGCTCAGTAGCATGCAACTTTCTCTTCAGGATTCTCATGATTTTAAAGCGTGATTTTGCTTAATGGAAACATGGAGAGGGCTGGTTTTTTTTTATAATTATGCAATATATTGAGATAGATAACAGCTCTATTTTGCCACAAGCAAGAGCCTGTTTCTGCAGTGGACTCAAGTCAAGGTTTCCACTCCTCAACTGAAAGGCCAAAGACATCTCTGTAGCAGCAGGTCTGGTTACTTTTGTGATCAAAGAGGCAGATGGCTGGAGGAGGAATAACTAACTGTCTGCTACTGTCCTAGCAGCACTGGGAGAAGAGGTCATGTTTTCCATCCCCATGAATTGCACAGTCTCAGCCTGTCTACAAAGGTCAATGGCAACTAAGCAGAATCTGAAGTCGATGACAGAAGGAAGCCCTGTCTGCTCTGTAATGTTTAGAAAAGTCCTGTAGAATTACACAGGAAATTATAACCTTGATATAGTCCCCCCTTCCGAACAATCCTGTAGTATTTAAGGCAGAAATACATATCCACATGCAGAAGAACTCTTGGAATGGTTTTAAAAAGCCTACAGAAAAGTATCCTTCGCTATGGAATTCTTTTGGCTGTTAGAATAACTCTTATGGGATCCCATTTAATTTCTACAGAACCCCCAGGATTAATCTGGCACACAGATACAACAGTGATAACCCAATATAACTAAGATTAGACAGATGGACTGATAGGCAGGCTTCTAGAGGACTTTTCCATAAAAGGAGAGGGCGGAGGTGAGATAAAGCAAAAATGTTATGCCATTTGAAGTATCCGAGTATTTAAATGTAACGTTTTCTCTTCATGAAGTTGTTGAGGTTAATCTACCGACGGGTCAGAATGGGAGCAGTGCATTAGATGTATGCTATACCACGTTGATTGCTCTAGACTCTTCTTGACTAATGTGTTAACAAAATCAACATAAGACAAGCTAAAAAAAAAAGGTTTTAGGCAAAAGGATGGAAATAGGAAGTTGGAAAAGTGAACCAATCTTTCTCTCAAAAGACTGATTTTGGTACATATGGAATACAAAACAGCCTTTTAAGCAGGACATAGAAATAAAGATACTTTCAACAAGCATGCTGTAAATGACTGATATTTTCTGCTTCTGGAAAGTCAGTTTGCTTTTGTTATGTAAGTACCGATAGACATTTTTAGGAAGATGGATAAAAGAGAGAACTTGAAAGATGTCTCTAAAACAGTCTGAAAGCACTGGAAATGGATTTAAAAACTAAATAATCTGAAAGCACTGGAAACAGGTTTAAAAACTAGAGTAAAATGCCTTTTATGGCAGTGGAAATTAAAGCAAAAAAAGAAAAAAAAATCCCCACGAAACTAGTCTACCATTAACCTCCTGCCACTGGATGGTGTCAGAGAACTGTAAACAGAATTCCATACGTAGGCTATCAAGATAATCTCCCCTTCACCTACGCTATAATCAGCTGTAGAACAGGGAAAATGAACAATATTACAGGCTGCATTTTACTTGGCTCCTATTATAAGAATGCCATATTAGACAGGAAAGCAAACCTCTTTTATTTGTCTCTCTCAAGTTAATATCAGTGTCACTCTATGGATTAGCCTGCAACATGTATTTTTACCAGCACATCTTTGTACCCCACTTTATTTCAAATATACACTTTTGAATCCTAGACCCAGAAGGGTTATAGTGTTTGCTGTGTCATGTCTCAAATTCATATTTCTGTTGTCTTGCAGTACTTGTTACCACTAACCCAGCAATTGATTATATAAATATTTATTTCAAGTAATGTCACCGTAAAAACCTACTTATAATTACTCTATTTAGATAGGTTTTCTTGCTACAGTTTTAACACTATCTGAAGTCAGTTTACATTGTTACAGATGTATCTCTCGGTATGTCTACATTGAGATAAACATCCTGCGGCACCAACGCTAAGAGCCTGGGTCAGCTGACTTGGGCTTGAGTGGCTCGGGCTAGTGGCCAGGTGCTTGGATTCTCCTTCTTCCTGGGTCCCAGAGCCAAGGCTCCATATGAAACCTGAACCTCCACACTGCAATTTGATTAGCCCATCAGCCTGAGTCTGTTTACCCCAGACAGCTGCAGCCTGCAGAGACACCCTCTAGAAATGACCGATACTCAGGAACATTAAAAGTTTGAATGAAAAAAATCCACATTTTTATAGCGCTCGTGAATGTGGTGTTTCGCCACACGTGTGAACTAGAAACAGAACGCGCTACCATTTTGGAAGTTGGGGTTCAGGAGTGGGTTCAAGACTTTTGCAGGGACATCCAGCCCTTACCATGAAATAGGGGAGAGAAAGTGTTTGCATCTGGGGGTGTGCAGGGAAGCAAGAAAAATAAAGAAATCACTTTCAGAAATGAGTCCATCGTTCCTAGTGGACATATCATTAGGCCATCATGGTGAGATATTTCATCACTCACATTTTGGTTAGTAGGGCCTCATCAGTGATACCACACTGTGACCCGGTGTCATTGCATAGCAATGTTTCAACCCCATGGCACTATGGGGCGGTATAAATCCAGGGCATTTCATCTCCATTAAAATACACAGTTTTGAGTTAGAAATGCACAATCTTGAGGGCCTGGAAGAGCCAAGTGTTTGGAGTGGAATATAGAGCCTTTCACTTAGTCACCAGTTAATCTGGGGATTAAATTGAAAGGTATTGCCATCTGAAGACTGTTTGGTGATTGATGAATTTGGTAGCCTTCCGTGACTTTACTGCAGAAATCCTTCAAAACTTTCTATTCTGACGTTTCTTTCTCCTGTTTTCTACCCTATATTTTCACCATAGCATTTTTCATGTTGAATTTTCAAACTCAGGATGTCAGAGCGGGTTAATATTAAGCAAAAAAATTAAAAAAAAATTCTGATACTTTCAAATGTGCGTAGGTAATATCGTATGTTCTTTTCTCTTGTTAATCACATTCTTGGTAGAATTACATCTGAGAACAGTATTTGTGTTCACAAATTGGACAACAAATAGCATTGAAATATGCAAATTGGGCAGATACATAACTGCTCTATTTGTGCGAGAAAATTGTTTCCATGTGCAACTCTGAAATTCTGAGCATGCAAAATTTTAGGTCTGCAAACACAGAGCCAAAAATTTGGATGGGAAATTTTGGAAATGGAAATTTAGAAGTCAATTTTGAAAATGTGATTTTGTCTGACTTCTAGCAGGGTCCACTCCCATTTGCTCCTGTCCTTATGGACACATTTGAAAGAAGTTCACTTTTTGGAGGGGAGAGAAAGAGACAGACAGATTCTCAACCCACAACAATGAACTGCATTTTGGCTTTAGCCCAACATTGCTGGTTAGCTAGGTTGACCATACGTCCCGTTTTCAATGGGACAGTCCCATTTTTTTCATATTTCTGGACCGTCCCGTCTTTTTAACATAAATATCAATTTTGTCCCGTTTTTGGTAAAAAACTGAACGGGGCTTATTTATTTCTCATATGAGCAAAAATCTGGTGTGGCGCTGGGAGTGAAAACGAGACAACGGTAGTCGACAGGCACCTTTGCCTGCTCCTCCCCCAGGGGAAAGGCGGCCCCGGCAGGGGGAGATGGCTCCAGCGGAGGAAGCCGGCATGAACTCAGGGCAGGAGCTGGTCTGAGGCTCCCCTTCCCCAGGGCACATGTGCAGACGCGCTGGGCTGGCGAGCCGGAGAGGAGCCATGTGCCCCTGAGCGGCCGGGGAGTGGCGAAGTGGGGTGCAGCCCGGCTCCCAGGTGGGGGCAGGAGGGAGCCTGATCCGCCCCCCCCCTCCCAGCACCGGAGCCGAGCTATAAAGTTTGCGGCAACGTGGCTGCAGCTGCCCGGGCAGGCGCCTCCCGCCCCAGCTTGGGGATCGCGCCGGGGCCGGAGTCACTCCGAAGCAGAGACGCGCCCCGGGGAAGGGAGCCGCCGGCCATGGCTGCGAAGGGGGTGCACCCCGCCTTTGGCTTGCTGGCCGTGAGTGGCTGTCTGCTGGCCATGGCCCAGGTAAGGACTTCGTGGGGTTCCCGCCGGGCAGCTGGGGCTGAGATTCCAAAGTCAGGGAATGTCCTTAGCTTGGGAGATCGCAGCCAAAAAACGGATCCACTCCGCCTGCATTAGCCCCTTTGCCCGGGCTAAAGCATTGGGGAGGCGACAGAATAAATTGCTGTCTCGGTAGACGGACCACAAATCTGAGAGCCAGGAATCACTCAGACCTGAGCTCTTATCCGTGCTCAGTAATGATTGTCTCTGTGGTCTTGGGAAAATCATTAAACCTTTTTGCCTCAGTTTCCCCATTAAGAATACTACTTATGTAACAATATAAGAGAATTGAAGATTAGTTAATTGTTTTTACAGCTTTTGGAAAATGTAATGTACCATATAAGCGTTAAATAGAGTCACCCAGCACTCAGGTCCTATGGTTCGCGGTACTTAAGAATAGTAAGCAAGTAGAAGGATACATTAACCAAGTCCAAGGAATAACTAAAATGTACTTAGAACTGATGATTAACTCTGTTATTGGATTTACTTGTGACTATGACAATACATGCTAGCACGACCCGTTCTAGGGTCAGGTAGAGAGCACTTGATCAGGCCATTCTTTGGCTATAATTCATTAGTAGACATGTCTCATTTGTAACAGTCATGAGCAAGCCACAAACTGGAATTTCATAGAATCATAGAATTGTTGGGCTGGAAGGGAGCTGAGAGGTCATCAAGTCCAGCCCTCTGTGCTACAGCAGGACCAAATAAACCTAGACCATCCCGGACAGGGATTGTCCAACCTGTTCTAAAAACCCTACAATGGTGGAGATTCCACAGCCTCCCTTGCAAGCCTATTTCAGATAGTTAGAAAGTTTTTCCTAATATCTAACCTAAATCTCCCTTTGCAGTGCAAGTCTGTGATGACTTGTCCTGCTTCAGAGAGAACAATTGATCAAATTGGGGCTGTTATAAAGAGGACAGTGAAGACTATCAGTTCCCTCCCCCCCACACACCTCCCTTAGTCTTCTTTTCTCAAGACTGTTCCCTGTGTAATTTTATTATTATTTTTATTCTCTTCATTTACCGTAGTGTCTAAATGTTTTCTAGTTTTTAACCTTGTGTTGGCAAAGGATATGTTTTTTTTCTTTAAGTAACCCTTAATAATCCAAAACAGGATATTTACAAATATAAATAACAAATGCAACACTTTTTTGTTTTAATAATAAAGGGGCCTTACATTTTAAAACCAAGATGCAATTGAATCTCAGCAGTATCTTTCACAACCTGTCTGTATACTTTTAGCTGGATTTCAAGAAGTCTTTAAAGGTCAATTCAGGAGATAGGACTAAAATGGAAGTGCTAGTTTAAGTCCCCTCCATCAGAAAAAGAATGAAGTGAGCGATCAGCTTGTTATCTTATAGCCTGGATACATTGGTAAGTGAAAGAGACAGGGAATTCAAAGATCAGGCATGTATGGCTAGCAGGCAATCCAAACAGTAAGCGCTGTCTTGGAATGATTCACTTGTACTGTGGTGAAGGAAATTCACGACTAACTTTGTCATAAAGCACAGTAGCTCCTTGGGCAATTCTTAACTTTCTTCCTCTCTTGGGGCCCCATCCTGCAAGCATGTACATGCTTAATTTTACTACTGCGAGTAATCCCACTGAAATCAAGAGGATGCGTTTAGGGTGACCAGAGAGCAAGTGTGAAAAAGCGGGACAGGAGGTCGAGGGTAATAGGAGCCTATATAAGAAAAAGACCCCAAATCAGGACGGTCACTATAAAATCGGGACATCTGGTCTCCCTCCATGTGTTACAACAATAAAGTTAAGTATCAGTGTTTGCTGCATCAGGTCCATGGTCTTCAGCATCCAGGAGACGATCGCTAATATTTTTGTCTCCATTTGTTTCATTCTATTATTATCAGTAGCATTACAGTAGGGCCTCGCGGCCCTGGCTAACATGGGGACTCAGTCGTACTAGGCACTGTAGTACCTACCCCCCCCAATCAGAGTCCTGCTTTGAGACACACATGATTTAAGTGGACGACTCAAAACAAAGGGCCTCACGTACTGTAAATCGGCATCATGTATCTTACTTTTTCATGAATACAAAATATTACATAACCCCGTCCCGTTTTTGCCATCCCAATGTCCCGTTTTTGTCTCAAGGAAATATGGTCAGCCTATGGTTAGTCTATGTAGAAACCAGTTGAAACAGAATGTTATATTAAAAGAGGGGAGAAAAAATCCTGTAAAACTGCTGAAAGTTCCCAGTAGAAACAATGTCTCATGCCTATAAAAGTTAAAACCCAGAATGTGTGTTTTTTTCCAGTCACCCACAGCCTTTTAAACAAAAAATAATCCCGCGTCTCAGCTGGTGAGTTCTTTTCTGATAAGGCAAGTAAATACATGTAATTATAAAGTTACCATTTTCAAAGAGGAGAGTAATCCTTTCTTTATCCACTGGTAAAACAGCTTGTAATTATTATACAGCTGAGAACAAAGATTTGTCCACAAAATCCTGCTAAATCAAGACAGATTTGACTGATTAAAACTTTACTCATCAAGACATTTGTAATACATTGCATGTGGGCAAAGAGTCTTTAAAGTGCAGGCCACAAATCTGTTAGATTTATGGGAATAATCATGAACCTTCTGTTGGGAAAACATACAAAATAGGAATACAAAAATGTGTGTGGGTCTCTCTTTCAGCCAGTGAAACGTAAAATAGTATCAGTTTTGTTTCAAAATGTTTTGGGGAGCCCTTATTGGTTTCACTGTATTGATTATTAATCCAGAATCATTGAATCTTCATACAAACTGGTGAGTGTTCAAAGAAGAGCAACATAGATGATTATGGGGTTGGAGGGCTTGAGTTTGGGGAGACGGATTAAAAGAACTGCTTATGAATAGGTTGGTTGAATGATTAAGGAGGCAGGGGAAGTGGCAGTTGCATTAAAAGGGTCTAGACGCAAAATACCTGAAGGAAGTAAACAGAAGCCCTTGCTCAGTGGGATGCAAGAGGTAAAACTGCAACTAATAAGATGAATTAAAATCAACATTAGGACTAACAGGGATAGCTACAGTATTATGGTGGGGGCAGTCTCCAAAGGGAACAGAGGTAGCTCCATCTCCCAAGACATTTAAACCAGCCTCAATAAAGCATTAAGCATATCCCAGGGACCAATACTGCATGGGAAGGGAATGATGGATTCACTGATTTTTTCCATCTTTAACCATGATGCTCCAGTACTGACCCCAACAGACTAAACAACACACATGACTCTTCTGAGATAAAGGTCGACACAATGAGGCCAATTCGGGCCCTTGCACTGGTTGTCATTAACCATGCTCAGGCGGTGGTACAGAAGACATACAGGAGCCTCAAGGGGTGTTGGCAAGAAATCTATCAGTGTGGGAGCAGTGTAGGGTCAATCAAGGCGGCTCTGCAGTGCCCCTGCTTGCAAGCCTCTGTGTAATCATGAGTTACAGCATTCAGTGCTATGGAGACTCTGGGTGGCAGTGCAGGCTACAGGCAGCTGCAGGCTAGAGCAGTACCTAGGGTTACTTTAGGTTTTGCAGTGTTCCAGAACCTGGGTAGGGCAAAGGTGGTGAAAATTACATGGCACAGCGTCCAGAGATACAGGATCACGGACTGTGTAAATTACAAGTAGACAAAATCATCAAGAATTCCCATGTGATGTATTAGACAGGCAGTAGTTAAAGATGGGCCATAAACATTGCAGCTTGGTTTTCCCTGTGTCCCCTAGATGGTTTAAAAGAAAATGGTAATAACCAGTCTACAGATACAACTGTGAATTACCTGCTTCCAAACATGATAGCTTTTCAATTCCTAAACCAATGTACTAACAGCTATTAAATCAAGAAAACTACAGCTGCTTTTAGCAAAAACTAAACAAACAACAAAAGTTGCATGAAAAATAGTCAAATGTTGAGGCTTTACATACAAAATTAATCCTGTCTCTTAGCTACCTTCTTTGCGTTCTGAGTCACCCACATTAAATTACTTTGTTAGTTTGCCTCTCTTTAGGAACTAGGGTGTGTTTCAACATCCAATGAAATCCCCGGCAACCTAGTTCTATGCTTCAATTCAGAGGTGTTTAAGGTTCCCCCAATTTGGCAGAGCACTGGGCCTCCACTGATGGCCATGTTGCTTAATGCACTACTGGAAGGCGCTCTGATGACTATGGTACAAGAACGTACACAGAACAGAAGGAGGGCATGCTACAAGCTTTGGCATCCCCTGATGTCATGTGGAAACGACCTAGGCACAGCAGAATGACACTGAGGGATGTGCAGACTTAGCTTCTTCGCCAAGGTGAAGAAAAGACATTTTTCAAATATGGAGTTTCACAGGGCCAACCTGTAATGTCAGGAGCCACATTTTGGATAGCAACCACCCACCCCTTCAACAGGAAACATGGCACATCCTGCCAGTGACCTTCTACACTCTTATTTGGTAGAAGGGAAAAACAATGAGCCTGGTCTGTTAACATGTATTGTCTGGCTCTTGTTGTCTGTGTAAGAACACAATCCCTCCCCATACCTCCCCTCCCCCCCCCTCCCCCCGGCACTGAGCCTGAAAAGCCAGGGGGGTTCTGAGGAGGCTGGAATCCTTCACTGCAAAGACAATGAGTGACAACACCAGCCGCTCTGCAGTTCGGATACGGGAAATTCCTACTACAGCTGGTTGAAATATTTTCAAAATGTTGATGGAATTTCAAATTTTGGGGGAAATCATTTGGAAAAAAAAATTCCCCTCCCCCCTCTTTAAATTTGTATTTTGTTTCATTTATATACAAGTTCTATTTCCTGCTCCTCTGAAAGGAGTATTACCAATGGGTCAGAGCTCAAGCGTACTCATCAGCTATACTCCATTTTCTACCCTGGATTGCTCTAAGCCCTGGACTGCCTAGTGTAAATATAGGAAACGTACTTGAGACACAGCGGTGTAGGTAACCATGGGCAAGAGCTGACTTTTAAATGGTGACCCCTATTAACTACCCCTCTCCAGGCACAGTCCAGAGGAAAGAGATGGGCCTTACATCAAATCCGCTAGGCCGGAGACTCAGACTCATCAATTCCAGAACCAAGAGTCCTTCACTGAGAACGTTCTGCCACCAGCCCTTCAAACCTGGACAGTCAGCAAAAAACATTTGATTCCAGCCACCACAGTGACAAACAGGGAGAGAGGTGGCCTCAATCTGTATGACGCATTAAAACAGGAAAAAAAAACCCCAAAACGAATAGAATAAAATAGACTTCATTGCAAAAGTCCTTTACAATTGCTATAATGCTGTAAAGAAGTGTATTTGAATGCTGTAAAGAAGTGTATTTGTTAAATGATTGGTTATGACTATGTCCTTGTATAAATATTTATAAATTTGGTATACAATATGAATCAGTTTGCACACTAAATTTGTGAATTACCAAGATCATTAATATTCTGTCAGGCAAACTATTCACATTCTTTGATCTATCAAAAAGAGACCTATGCAGAGAAAAACGTAGTAGGACACGCAAAGGAATAATCTTGCCTTTCATGTTTTTATGTTAAGGTAAATTAATGTACTTGCTGACAAAATAACCCACTATAGCATGAATATTGATTTTACTGAGGAAAATGCCTTTAAAAACACCTGTTAAAACTAATGATTTCAAATGAATATGAATATTGATGTAAGGGACATCAGATTTTGAACCTTGGTCTGCAGGGCTCTTTGGAGCTACTAACGTCCAGCCGGCCACCTAGTGACCTGCTAATTGTTGTCAAAACAGGAGCTGAACTGTGACAGAAGACCCCAGTCCTGGAATTCAATAGGCAGAATGTTGGGCATCCTAATTGGTTCACAGCTTCTATATAAACCAGCACAGGAACAGGAAATTATCCATTCAACTGGGTTCGCCCTGCTTTGGACTGCTTCCCCTGCTTCTTACGTCTGCTGCTGACCTCCTGGTACCCTGATCCTGCCTGACTCCAGACACCTGACCTCCGTTTGCCCTCTGGCCTGATTCCTGCTCCAACCACTAGGTCAGACTGCCCATGTCCGGTCACAACAGCTATGCTGGTTTCAACAGCTTGCAGGAAACCAAAATATTTTTCCCTTTACTGTAAAAAACCCCACAAAACTTCCTTCCTCAATTCTTTCAGGAGACTTTTCAGAAACTGATAGAAAGAGTTGTGGGATTCTTTTTTTTAAGATAGCAAAGTAACTAAAATATAATAAAAGAAGCAACTACCAAGCCTCCTGATTTTTTAAAGCTTCACCGACTTTAACGCCAGAAGGGGCCATTATGATCATCTAATCTGAGATCCTGCATAGCGCAGGCAATAGAACTTCCCCAAGTGATACCTGCATCAAGCTTGTAATTTCCAGATGAGTGAGGGCAGAGATTGAGAACTCAAAAGTTAAGAAGCTTGTCTGGAACTTAATTCAACCCCAAAGCTGCTGTGTTTTAAAAATTGCTGGAGATCTGGAAAAGAACAGGTCATCCAAGTAGAATAATGTTGTATCTCTTTTATATCTCTCATAATTTTATTTGTGCTTATGGTATTATAATCAGTCTGTGTCTGGACACTTGTGTATTCTGTAACTGTGCTTAGTAAAAAATATTTGGAAAGGGGTGAAAAAAACCCCAAACCATCCAGCAAATATATCCTTTCAGGAAAACATTTTATATTTGGTTTTGAAATACTATGAATAAAGTTTTTCTCATTGTATTTCAGTCCTTCCATTTGCATTCGGGGTCAGGGACTATAGAAATATGTGGGAAGAGTTCATTTATTGTATATTAGATTTATACAAAAGACCAATAAACCTCTAGTTAGGGCTGTAGGTACTTTTCCAGACTAACATACAAAAATAAACAAAACCAGAAAGGGAAAAAGGCAATACTTTAATGACAGATCTCCATCCCAGTACCTAGGAACAGAGATGGGCGTTGCCATGTTCTCTGAAGATCAATGGATTTGGGCGATTTGGACCAATGGCCTTGCTGAATTCAGGGCTCAGGGCTCCTCCCAGACACTCCCTCTCTTCTAAACCAACATGGTTCTAGTTTGGGAGCCTCTGCTTTAGTGAAGAGGCAAATGCTGTGGTCTTTATTCAAGCAAATCTCCTACTCAAGTTTTCCCTGAGTAAGGAATGAATAAAGACTGGAGGATATGACCCTAAGTCTGGTTTCAGGTAAAGAGTTGGGTCAATTCTTACTGCCTCTGAACTAGTTTGTGCATCCTTTATAGGCGTCTGGAGAGCAGAGTAAGCTGAAGCTGAACATGGTGTAACGGAGTGCAGCTGAGAGCCGACTTTAGCCCCAAACCTTTATCACTCACCTTCAAGTCTGACGACCAGAGGCACCTTCAGTTCAAGCTCTCGACAGGCTTTGGTGATGCCATTTGCTATAATGGCACAGTTCACAATCCCACCAAAAATGTTGACCAGTATTGCTTCAACCTAAAAAAAGGGGGGAAAATGATACAGTCACCTCTTTAGGCATTAATTCCATACCGTGGTATAAAGCACAGCTCAGGGGACAAATTCTCCTCTTTTATACATGTTAACAACCACTGAAATTAATAAATGGCACCTGTGTAACTCATGAGGAGAACTTCTAGATGGCCCCCAAAAGTGTGTACCATCTGTAATCAGCTGATTGGTGGTCTTGGTTTAAGTTGCCAGCTGGTGGACATTTGCATTGCAAAACCCATTAGTTTGGAGACTGGACTACTGGAGGAGGCAGCCAGTGTTCTTATCTTTGCCTATGCTGTAACTTTTACTGCGCATAGATGGGTTCAGTTTCTAGTGCAGTCCGATTAATTCCTGGAGTAAGTGGGCACAGTTATACAGGTCTGTGGCCCAACTGCCTAACAGGAAAAATTCATGCCTCTAGTGGTGCATGCAAAGTAAATGAAAATTTTAAGCTTGACTTGTAAACAAACCAAAGATAAATCTCCTCTGTGCATTAGATATTGTGCAGACAGTTAAGGAACATCAGAATGGGATATATTTTTAAGAGAACGCAGTATCTGTCCTGCATATCATAAAAAGCAACAGGCACTAATAAACTGCATGTGTGAGAGAGAGAGGGAGAGAGAGCCTGCATGTTTGTATTTGTGTGAAAAAAACATGGCACTTCTCATATTCTGTAGCAGGCACTTCCAATTTTCTTAGTAATGAAATTTAGCATGTAGATACTTAATGAACAGTTTGCATGTATTCTATATTAAAGGTAGCACAGATAAAAAAGGTAATATACTCATTTTGACTTGATAAATAGGAGTAAGAAAATCCTTTATAATTAACAAGGAGACATAGGTAATGAAGAGAATTCATTACAACAGATTAATTGATAACACCCACAGAAAATGGCTATTCATCAACTTAGAGGAATTGAAATTCCGGCACCCAATTCTCAATTAAATTATCCTACATTACATGCAAGACATTTGCGGATGCTCTTTGTGCCCCTTTTTATAATCATGCCGTTCAAAGACAGCAAGAAACATAAGGCGCAATGTGCATTTTAAAATTAAACTTTGTAATGGGCGCTGGGAAAACTCTCTTTAAAATAAGACCCATACAACCTAATGTTTACAAAGAATATATAATGGAACAAGATCATCATTCCATGTGGCATAATTCTGTAAAACATTTGACCATCTTAGTAAGGTACTAAAAATAATACGTATCTAGTTGATCATTAAGGAAGGGAGCCCTTCTAGCCAATGCACTGCAATTTGTATCAGTCACAATAGGCCACCCAGAGAAGATTTTCTCCCCTTCCAAGCGTAGCTGTCATACATAATGCTGAGTCCTGGTCTTGTGTAGGTGGCAGCAGTGGGATGAAGAGGGGGTAAAGAGCAAAGTGGTTCCAGAGCTGCAGTGCAACTCCCTTTAATCTAACTACTGCAGATAATAGCTTTCATCATGGCTCTATCCCACATGGTATCTATCCTGTGCCTTCCCAGCATAAGCCCATCAGATACCCTAGCTACATATTTGGGTTATTAGCCCTCGCTGAACTTTGTGCCCCCATGTCTACACTGCTATTGTTACCCGTTCTAGCTAGATTAAAGCTAGCATAGGTATGCCTATCCCTGCTATAATCATGCCTTAATTTGCTGCATAGATGGATCCCAAATGACCATTTTGCCCAGCTCGACACAGTCAAGTTTATGCTGTCACCAAATAAATTTCCTGCAGTCATGCACGTTCATGTCTCTGAGCAACTGGGTTTAAGATGTCATTGCAGGAAAAATGTTATAATTAGCTCTTGTGATTGCAATCTCATATACCGAGACTGAAGGCTTGCCACTGTTAGCATTATTTTCATCTTTGAGACAGCCATTTTAAAAAAAACAACTAACACTTCCCTGACTACCAGGAATTGTTTCATTAGTATCCTTCAGCGGATCTCAGATTGCAAAAACATTGGTTATTACAAGCACATACAGTATTCATAGTACACAAAGGAACTCTAACCTATTTTAATATGATTAAAAATTTTAATATGATTAAGGCGGCAATGGTACCATCTCACTGATGTTTCTCGTCGCTTCCCCTTTTTTTCATCTCCAAGCATTTCTTCATTTAGCCCTATATGCCTGGAACAGTCTCCATCTGTCCATGAACTAAGCATCCTCCCTTTCTCCTCTCAAATTTCCTATTAAAAGCCACTTCTTTCACCTAGCCTTCTATTATTCATCTACTAGGATACTACTGGGCCCTAACTCTTTCCTCATCCTCTCAGTGTTTGTACTGGAGTCATGCAGTTTAGATTTGCTAGCTCCTCTGGGTAGCATCCTGGCTCATCTATGTGTTTTCTAAAGCACTCTGCACATCTGTGACAACTAATAATGTCTAAACTTCAATATCTGAATTTCTTTCGGAGAAGTGTTGTGATAATTGGGCTGACAAATTTATCCTAACTGTGAGCTGAATTATAAAAAGTATATGAAAGTTTGTAAGAGGTAACAATAATCTATAGCAACAAATATTGATGGAAAGTAGGTCAAGTGGCTTTCAAAAATGAATGTTATAAACAGATGCAAGAGAACCAGACAGAGAGGCTAAATAAGTCAAAACAACCAAAGGCCATGCCCATATGATTCAAGGTGTGAGTCAAAATCATGCTTGGTAAAGAACAGGAGACATGGAACCAGAAATAAATGAATCAGAATTGATGTGTCTGATATTAGGCCTGACAAAATTAGCAGGGGATGTGCTATTCCACCCATCATTCCCTTTCTGGGTGCCTAAAAGAAACTTTGTGGGGAGAAAGGACAGAAGGACAGACAGAGGCTACTGGAGTGAGCTTCACCATCATGGCTGCCATCCCCACGGTTTCCTGGGACTCCTGATCTAGCCAGGCCAAAGAGAGGATCCAATGACATTACCACCCCTCCCAGCTGCAGGTGAATCCCAACCACCCAATCCCAACCTGAGAGATGAACCTGGATCACACTTTAAAAGCAGCAGCAGCCTCAATTAATTTCTTCTCTTTTATCCAAAAGGACAATTATAACAATCTTTGATAACATCCAAGTGACTGTCAAACAATTTTTTTCTTTTCCCATCTAAAACTTTCCCCAGCTAAAGGGAAAAGGAACAAGGGATGTTGTTAAAATGAAAGCCTTACTTAATACTTTACATTTCAAATGCGTTAACAGAAATTCTTCATTTCTGTATCTTTAATAAAAGTTAAAGGTGATTCTTAGTGTTTTTGTGCCATGGTACTAAGCAGGCTTAGATCTCTTTATACCAAACCCTGCACTTTGTTTAACATTCGTTAGTGTTGGACAGTGAATAGGTCAGGGGTAGGCAACCTATAGCACAGGTGCCGCGAGCTGATTTTCAGTGGCACTCACACTACCACCGATTCAGGGGGCTCGGCATTTTAATTTAATTTTCAGTGAAGCTTCTTAAACATTTTAAAAACCTTATTTACTTTATATACAGCAATAGTTTAGTTATATATTAAAGACTTATGGAAAGAAACCTTCTGAAAACATTAGAATGTATTACTGGCACGCAAAACCTTAAATTAGAGTGAATAAATGATGACTCGGCACACCGCTTCTGAAAGGTTGCCGAACCCTGGACTAGGTCATGTATTCCATCTAAACTAATAAAACAGAAGCTAGGTATCGTAATTCAATATCCAAGGCAACAGCTGCTATACTTTTAAGTACTGTACCTACACTAACAATAACTAGCTATGTATGCAGTGTTATGTATGGTATTTCATCACCTGAAGTATACACTAGAGATGACATAAGGAAAGTAATAATCTCCTTATTATACCAATATATACTCCAATTCACTTCTAATCACTTTTCTCTTCTTCACTTTATTCAGAAAGATATGTCAATATTTTTATTTAATGACATCTTTCAATTTGCTAAATGCATGTATTTTTCATGCAAACATACAGTCTTGTTTTCATTACAGATCTTTCCAGATATTATGGTGATGGTGTCAGTGTGTTTTATTTACTTCAGTTTGGGTCATGATGTTCTCGAATCCTTTCTATTGTAGAAACATACAAAGGCGAAAACCCTAAAAATCTCTCTCTCACCTGGCGGTGTGCACACACACACACACACACACGCACACACACACACACGCATGGTTGGTGTTCGCAAAGACAAACAGCCTTTCAAACTATAAGCATACTAATCTTTTTGGCAGAGAGATGCTTATGCAAATAGATAAAATGCCATCCACCTGCCTCCAGAGGTGGTGACAGGGACAGCCCCAGCTGAAAGGGGGAGGAGAACACAGCCTTTAGCCATTCATTGGGTGGCTCAGGGAGGAAGGGAGCCGATTGGTCCCCCCCACCCTTCATTGACTTAAAAACCTTGCTTGGGCCATGTGGAGCCTCTTTCTGACCATTCCAGCAGCCCCACCCTTCTCACCATGGTAGTCTCAGATCTGTGTTCTGTTGATACTGCGGGTCTGACCAATCACCTGTTTTGGGAGCAGGAATTTTTTCTTCCTATAGGGACCAAACTGGCAGAGGCCTGGGAGTTTTTTTTGCCTTCCTCGCTCATGCTGGAGGCCCAGTTACATTAAATAGGAATAGGATTTAATCATTAGTGATAGTATTTGGTAAAGGTCTTAGTTTGTTGCAATTTGCAGCCAGTTTCCAATGTTGTTAAAAGGATAAAAAGAATGGCTCCCACAAGTAAAAGACCTGGAATTTTACTGATTGGGCCTTGTGCTTATGGGATAGGGGAAGACTTCATGGCCTTCATGGGCTTTTTAACACCATCTGTCCCCCTCACTGTGGAGTGGATGGTAGAAGAGTGAGCTGGGTCTTAGGGGCAGGCTGAGGAGTTACCCCGAGTTACGGGTTATATGGTAGGAACCCTGCACTGGAACCTCTTAAAATGCGTGGTAGGTGAGATTATGGATGACAGGGTGGGTAGTCCTCTTCCCTCATATTAAGTTTAATAAAATTGAGGCCAGCTACTGAAAATCCATCTCCATGTTTGTCGTTATTTGCTGCTATGTCTACTTCAAAGTTCCTTACCATTAAACTATACTGCAACCTTTGTACTATAACAGTGGCACATGCAAAAGACACTTCTTTGTCTTTTCTAAAATATGTTCCTAATTTGGGGATGTGGTACCAGGCATGTGACAAATCAACTTAAGCAAGTGTGTTGACATTATTAAAGATAAGGAAGAGGATTTTATGCCCTGTACAGATATTTTAATTCCTAATGCAGAAATTCTCATTTAAGTATCTGCTTTTCAGTTTTCAAGTTGAATTCTAATCAGTTGTTCTAATCCATTGGCAGCTGAAGAAGAAAAAAAAATGTTGAAGGAAATTAGATGCAGCTTGGATAATTGATGTTTGTATGCCTGGCTTTAATAAAAATACTCTGTTAAATCAGAGAGGAGTCTAAAAAGATTCAATCAATAAGAAACAATCAGGTGGAGAATTCAATGTTGGGTTTTATTGTAATCTTATAAATAAAATACAGATCAGTTCAAATGGGGCAGAGAGATTCACTCAAACTCTGCTGAAATCGGTGAACATTGTTTATATTTGCTTCCCTACCCTGAGTAGATCTTACAGTTCTAAATGATGGTCTTCTGAAGTAAACATAACAGCATTCAGATGCTGTGCTGGGATGAAAAGATATTTAGTATTTTCTGTGCATGGAGAAAACCTGTAAGTGTGCAGATTGCACAGTGGACACTAAGAACCTGCTCACCGATACAGGGACGAGCATATATTAACATATACAGTGATGCACCTGCAACATAAATGCACATTTAGAGTAGTGCACTCTACCTGCATACAAGAAAGATCACCTTGAATATCGTGTTAATAATTAACATTTCTATCCAACTTCATGTCCTATAAGGCAATTCTCTATTTCAAGAATCAGAGAGGTAGACATGTTAGTCTGGAATTGCAGAAGTGACCAAGAGTCCTGTGGCACCTTAAAGACTAACATTTAGTCTTTATTTCAGTAACCTTTAGTTGAGTAATCTAGATACAGGCATCGCCACAGGGCAAGTGTTTCCTTTTACACAGACAAGATGGGTGAGGTAGTATCTTTTATTGGACCAACCGGTGAAAAAGACAAGCTTTCAAGCTACGCAGGGCACGTCTTCAGACACACACAGCTGACTAGAAATCTCCATCAAGGCTAGTTACAACCAGTTTTGTAGCCTTCCAATGAAGAAAAAACAATGGGCAATAATTTGAAGGCATTGTTACTGCTAGATACTCAATATATATCGCATCAATTCCAAGTTTCAGAGCTATTGGTGGAAACTGAAGAGATGTTAACATGAGGACTGCTAGTGCAAGATGACAGTATTGAGTCTTTTGTAAATGTCAGACTACTCAATAGTATGCAACAACGATATATTGATCAGTATTGTGTGTACATACATCCACACATACACACCTATCTATACACATATACAGCGGACCCTCGCTTGAACACACATCTATATAGTGCAAAATTCGCGTATAGCACGATCGCGGCTATGGATCAAAAATGTAGTTACTTTAATTGGAATCCATGGTAACACGGCTCCCGCTATAACGCGGTCCCCACATTAACATGTTACCGTGCATGGACCCCAAACTCCGTGTTTTAGCGAGGGTCTGGTGTACATATTTCTCTAACTATATATAAAATTATATGCATATAATTATGCACACATTTTGCACTGCGGTATCATTTTAAGTAATGTAGCTGTGAACTACAGTTAATTACTTTTTGGTTAACCAGTCATCACGATATCAAACAAACCCTTCAAAAATGTTAAAAGTTCAAAACTTCAAAAAGAAAAGAAATTCAATGCAGTTCTACAATTTTTAAACACAATAATTATACTAATGGATTACTGTTAAAGCTGTACAAGTCCTTCACAAACTCCAGTCAGTTATTATGTTGCAGGCAAGTAAGAATATTCACAATGTGGCAAGCACACAGCTTTGGGTTACCAGTAGTTTAAGTTATGTTTGTACAGTTATATAATATGTAACAGCCTATTATGGAACTTCCTATGTATTTCTTTGTCTCTAAAATGTTCTGATGTCTTAAAAACATATTACAATATTCAGTATTGTACATAAAGAAAGCCAGGAATACTTGTAGCACCTTAGAGACTAACTAGTTTATTTCAGCATAAGCTTTCGTGGGCTATAGCTCACTTCATCGGATGCATCATACCAATTCAAAGAGGGCTGTTAAATGTAGATGGTCCACTGTCCGTAGGAGCAAAAAACACCTTTTGAAATGGATTTCTGTTGTCAGTGAAATTAACTTAGGAAATGCAATCAATTACTGTAATGAGAGAACCAATCGGAAGTTCTATTTAGCCCCTGGTTTATTGTGTCCAATTTGAAAATTAATTCCAGTTCTTCAGTTTCTCGTTGGAGTCTGTTTTGGAAGTGTTTCTGTTTCAAAACTGAAACCATCAAATCTTTAATGGAATGGCCAGGAAGATTGAAGTGTTCTCCTACTGGTTTTTGAATGTTAGGATTCCTGATGTCAGATTTGTGTCCATTTATTCTTTTGCGTAGAGACTGGCCGGTTTGGCCAGTGTACATAGCAGAGGGGCATTGCTGGCACATAATGGCATATATCACATTGGTCGATGTGCAGGTGAATGAGCCTCTGATGGTGTGGCTGATGTGATTAGGTCCTATGATGGTGTCAGTTGAATGGATATGAGGACAGAGTTGGCATCAGGCTTTGTTACAAGGATAGGTACCTGGGTTAGTGTTTTTGTTGTGTGGTGTGCGGTTGCTGGTGAGTATTTGTTTCAGGTTGGGGGTCTGTCTGTAAGCGAGGACTGGTCTGTCTCCCAAGATCTGTGAGAGTGAGGGATCATCTTTCAGGATAGGCTGTAGGTCTTTGATGATGCGTTGGAGAGGCTTAAATTGGGGGCTGAAGGTGATGGCTAATGGTGTTCTGTTGTTGTCTTTGTTGGGTCTGTCCTGTAGTAGGTGGCTTCTGGGTACTCTCCTTGCTCTGTTAATCTGTTTTTTCATTTCCCCAGGTGGGTATTGTAGTTTTAAAAATGCTTGGTAGAGATCTTGAAGGTGTTTGTTTCTGTCTGAGGGACTGGAGCAAATGCGGTTGTATCTTAGAGCTTGGCTGTAGACAATGGATCAAGTGGTGTGTTCTGGATGGAAGCTGGAGGCATGTAGGTAAGTGTAGCGGTCAGTAGGTTTCCGGTATAGGGTGGTGTGTATGTGCCCATCATTTATTAGCACAGTTGTGTCTAGGAAATGGACCGTTTGTGTGGACTGGTTCAGGCTGAGGGTGATGGTGGAGTAAGTGCACTTACATACACACACGCACGCATACATACACGCATACACCATTTGACTTTTATATATATAGATATACATGCATAGATACAGAGAACATGAAAAGGTGAAGGTTGCCATACCAACTTTAAGTGGCTTAATCAATTAAAGTGAGCTATTATCAGCAGGAGAAAAAACACACCTTTGTAATGATGATCAGAATGGGCTATTTCAAACAGTTGACAAGAAGGTGAGAGTAACAGTAGGGGGATACTTTACATGGGAAAATAGATTGCAGTTTGTGTAATGACCCAGCCACGCCCAGTCTTTATTCAAGGCTAAATTAATGGTATCCAGTTTGCAAATTAATTCCAGTTCAGCACTTTCTCGTTGGAGTCTCTTTTTGAAGTTTTTTTTGCTGAAGAATTGCCACTTTTAAGTCTGTAACTGAGTGACCAGAGAGACTGAAGTGTTCTCCTACTGGTTTTTGAACTTTATGATTCCTTATGTCAGATTTGTGTCCATTTATTCTTTGGTATAGAGAGTGTCCGGTTTGGCCAATGTACATGGCAGAGGGGCATTGCTGGCACATGATGTCATATATCACATTGGTAGATGTGTAGATGGCATGGCTGATGTGATTAGGTCCTACGATGGTGTCACTTGAATAGATATATGGACAGCATTAGGAACCAGGCTTTGTTGCAAGGATAGGTTCCTGGGTTAGTGTTTTTGTTGTGTGGTGTGTGGTTGCTGGTGAGTATTTGCTTCAGCTTGCAGAGCTGTCTGTAAGCGAGGACTGGTCTGTTATTTGTATATACCAATCTGTGCTTCTGACCATGCAGACTCTTTGGACCTGATTTTCAGAGGTCTTGTGCACCTGCAACTTGCACTAAAAGTGTAGATGCGCAGCACTTCTGAAAATCAGGTATTTGGGGTTCAATGTGGCCGTACAAATTTAGAATCCACTTTTAAAAATACGTATCTGAGTATAAACACAGATGTATTGCACCTTTGCCACAGTGTTTGGGGGATAGTGGGAGACTTTATGGCTGACAAAGCATTGAGAGAACTGCTATAATTTAGAGAAAAATTACTTAAATTAAGATTGTCGTGCTCGGTTCTGTGCTGTTAGCCTTTCTTGACGAGCCTTTCTTAGTATTTGGGGAACACATTTAACTTTGCTGAACTTAGTATTGCTCGGCACTGCTACAGCACATTCATGTCTGTACAGTGCTTTCGGCAGGTAAGGAATGAACCCTCACACCTATCTGAGGGAGGCAAGTATCCTTATCTCCAATCTGCAGACAGGGAACCCCACGGCAGAGAGGTGAAATGATTTCCAAAAGACGCACAAGTTAGTGGTTGAGCTTGGATTATAACTCAGGTGTTTCTGTCTCCCAACACCCATCTCAGTCCTTTAGACCACATTGCCTTTGAAACTGGCCTCCCCTCATCCAGGAGGTTTTCAAACTTGTTTTCAGTTGAATGTTTATATTTTCTTATAGTCTGGCATGAATACAGGGATCATGAAAAGCAGAGACTGATGCAATGAACCAGGTAGAATGGCTCTCCAATTCGTCCACTACGCGAATGTATTTCTTTCTATTAAGCCATCGTTTTTGACTATTTCAGATTGGGCTGTACCGTTTTGCCAATGCGTGTGAACGAAACAGTTAAGATGGGTTACATTGAAGCCACCACATCCACTATACTTGTCTTCTTATCAACTCTGAATGCCACTATCTAATGGTGAAAGTTTAGTGCATGAACTTGTTCTAGATTTCTTGGATGGATCTGATGCAGTTAAGCTCTTAAAAACTACTGCATGGATTTAAAAAATGATGCAAAAAACCCCCAAGCAAGACTATTATGACCCATAACACTTTCATTATATCTTACTTTTCTTACTACAGCACCTACAATTAGGGTGACCAGTCAGCAAATGTGAAAAATTGGGATGGGCAGTAATAGGAGCCTATATAAGAAAAGATCCCAAAATTGGGACTGTCCCTATAAAATCGGGATATCTGATTGCCCTAACCGCAATGGAGATCTGGTCCCATTGTGCTAGGTACTGAAAAAGAAAAGTCTCTGTGGCAAAGAGCTTACAAATTAAACAGACAAGACACTCCAAGAGCGGGAGAAGGAAGCATTACCATCCCCACTATATGGGCGGGGAACTGAGGCACAGAAAGATCAAGGGACTTGCCTTAATCCACATAGGGGTCTGGAGCAGAGCTGGAACGGAATCCAAACCTCCTGAATCCCAGTCAAAATGCCTCAGCCACAGGACTCTTGAAAATGTCTTTTTAACAGAAATTCAATTCTCTAACATCCTTTTCTACTGCTTAAGAACCACGATGAATGGCTCAAGAGCCACATCAATCCTATGTGAATAGAGAAGTAAATGGAACCTTTGCAGAAAAATCAATGGGCGTGCGTGGTTCTCAATGTTTTGCTACGGATCAGGATAGGATATGTTTCTTTATAACATATACTGGCACAGATATACATATACATTATTTGCACTACAAAATGTATGCAAGACAAGTGAAAGGAACACGCTGGCCAACATTTTACTAAGTTAGAAATTAAATAAAAATAAAAATAAAAATGTAACTTTATAGATTATGTTACAAAAAAAGTATTTTTAAATAGTCTTATTTTCAAAACTAGAAATATTTCCTCCTCATTCTGGATGCATCCCTACTAAAAAGCATTTATTTTTCTTTAGCACTCTGGAAAATGTCAGCATTTTGAGGGTTAAAATAACTTCAATGGCAGGACATTTTAACAGATTCTGACAGCACTAAAATTAAGTTAGAAATATATTTTTAATGGTGTTTAGCATTAAATTCAAAACTACTCAATTGCCACATAAATTATACAGAATTACAAAAATATCAGGCTGGGCATTATATTGAATTACACAGTGACTTATTCATGATCTTTACTTCAGAAGAGAGAGAAGCACTTTGCTGGCTACAAAACTCAAAATGATGTAATAAAAGATTGAAATCATACAGGCATATCTTTGCTCAATATGTATCTGTTCCCATTGACAGTTGGGATATGAACATTTATGAATGCCTTGAAAATGCTATTTTAACTGCAGCTTAGAAGCAACTTGCCTTACTCAATGTTGAAATCTGACTCAAATCTACTAACTTTTCCTATTAGATCTCATCTAATTTACAAACAAAGATTCAGCATATTGCTGTGAAAGACTTTAAACAAACATCAACTTGGAATCAATTGCTGAACACATCCACTAGAGGACAGTGCAATTCAATATGGAAAATGAATATAAATATCCCATTGGAGAGAAGACCTGGGTTATAGAGCCAAACCATCTAATTTTACTTTATAGAAATAGTGTAGAATTTTATTTTTCTTCTTTGGGAAGGAACTTCCAAAGTCTGAAAGTCACAAATTGAAAGAGGGCAAGTTATCTAAAAAGGAAACCTGGAAAGCTTGTGACTGTGTGAAGAAATATAAATATAATGACATTTTAATTTTTTTTATCATTGTGAAATGGGTCAAGATTTTAAATTAGTATAAAAAATGCATAATTGTCACCTCATCAAGAGAAAAACTCCGGTGGAAACATAGGAAAGAATTCAGATTCCCCGGCCAGGTGTTGACTGGCTGATGGGGAGAGGCAAGAAAATAGATTTCTTAACTGCTGGGACACAATGCATGGCCACCATTCCCACTAAGTCAGGAGACAAATCAACCACAGCTGTGAACTATTTAGGCTCCCAACGGCTGAGATGCTTGTGCTGTGTGCACTTTTTGAGATAGATAGCGCTAAGAACCGTCACAAAGTTCAAAACCTCACTCCTTTCTGCTCCAAGGGCAAGGCGCATTTATTTGACCTTGCCTTCTCTAATATAAAACACAGTAAGAAGTGTGCACACAGTGCGTATGATTCTCCATCTGGGGAGAGAAAGCACAACATGGGACAGATGTTAGGCATGTGGCTTAACATACTGCTGGAAGGTGCTCAGATCCTATGGTGAAGAACACAGTATAAAAACCTGTGTAGAATAGAAAAAAATTATGAATGGATGCTGAGTATAATATCTGGACTGCATATTAGCAGTCCATATTAGCATATGAGTAATTAACATGTTAGTTCAGGGATCCTGCTGGCTAAGGAAAAGACTGAAAACCCTTCTCCTGATATAACTAATTTGGGATACTTTGTTCTGGTTAATTCACCTCTCTAGAAAAACGGGTTTCAAGATTCCAACTGCTATGTGTCTGCAAAGTTATTCTGCAACTCCCATGAGTCATTTGAATTTCATGTGCTGAGTCAGTGCTCCAAGGCCCTCCTTTCCATGCCTGCCTGTCACAGACTCCGAACCAGAATGCTCCTCCATTTGATTTGGCTTTCAAGAGAAATAAAGGTGATTTGTTGGACTGGGAAAGTCTGCCAAAATAATTCAATGGTGTGTCCCTTCTGTCTCTCTAAAGGGATGACTGTTGTGGACCTAGAAGTCCTTTGACAGAAGTGAGAGAAGAGTTCAGATCCGGGCTGTTCTGTAGCAGGCTGGGATGTGCTAAGCACGGAGACCAGGCCTAGCTCCCAAGGGGACTTATTTGTGACCTTTTCTCCCTGGAATTCTTCCTTATTCCCATTTGGTCACAATATGGGAAGAGATTCAAGAATTAAGTGGCTCAGCTCCCCAGCTCATCAGGACCAGGAATGCTGGACTGTGGATCACAGGCCCCCATACTTGATAAGAGCCTTTTGCCCAAGTGACCATGGTCTGTGCTCGTGGAGCTGGAAGAAATGAGTTGTATCCCCACTGACACTATGAAATTCCAAATGGGCACAGTGGGCAGCAAAGAGAAAACTGTGAACTTCCAGGCTGCCATGGCTGTTATGGTATCTATTTTTAGCATGGCACTCTGTGCGATGAGAATACTCCGAATGCTTTGTTTTGTTCACAGGCTGACACGCTTTGAGTCCTAGCAGGAAGCAGATGGGATCTAGCAATGATGTCATTGTGTTCATGCACCCTTCGCACCTGATGACAATTATATTAATAGGAAGCTAACTAGTCCTTTAGTGTGACCCCTTACTTACACAACAGATTAGAGTGCAGAATGGGAGGGGGAAAAAATGAAAAACAGAGACTTTTAGATAGCTTTTGGAAAAGTATCAGATGTGAGATATTGCTTCAATAATATTTTCAGCTGAGGGCATTACACCATCTGACATACGGTGAGAGACGTTTTCGAGTCAGAATGGGCCTCTACAACATAACTAGAGGAAATAAAATATTATTTAATCTCATTTGTCCTACTCATACAATTTATCAAGTGCATATTATTTTGGTAGCCAAGATCCAACCGTACTACTTAATCCGGAAACCAAGTTCTATAACAGATTGTGAAAAAATGACACCAAAATTGCCCACCTATCTAAAAAGCAAAATCGGCCAACATAGCCAAAATCAGCCAAACATCAGCCCACCTATCTAAAGAGCAAAATCAGCCAACATAGGGCCTAATCTTGCACAAACTTAAAACTGGACATAGTCCCAATGGTGTAGGTGGGACTATTCATAGCAGTAGGAAGTACTCACAGTAGTTAACACCTGGAGGATCACTCAATACTTAGGGAACATTTGGGGGTCATGAGGGATAATCAGCAGAACATGAGCTCCCGGTGCAACAGGACCTGTGCAATCCTTGTGTGCATAAACAGGGGAGTCCTGAGTAGCAGGAGAGAGGTTATATTACCTCTGTATTTGTCACTGGTATGACGGCTGCTGAATGTTCTGTCCAGATCTGGTGCCCACAATTCCGGAAGGTTGTTGATAAATTGGAGAGGGTTAAAAGACGAGTCACAAGAATGATTAATGGATTAGAAAACCTGACTTTGATAGTAATAGACTCAAGGAGAAAGTTAAGGGGTGATTAGATTACATTCTATAAATACCTACATGGGGAACAAAGATTTAATAATGATTTCTTCAATCTTGCAGAGAAAGGTTGAAAGACAATCCGATGGCTGGAAGTTGAAGCTACACTAATTTAAACAGGACACAAGGTGTACATTTGTAGCAGTGAGAGTAATTAACTGATGTAACAATTTACGAAGTCATGGTGACCATTTTTAAATAAAGATTGGATGATCTAAAAGATCTGTTCTAGGAATTCTATGGGGGAGGTTCTATGGCCTGTGTGTTATGGAGGAGGTCAGCCTAAGTGATCACCATGGACTCTCATGGTCTTGGCATCTATGAATACATAACATCATCTGGCTGTGCAAAATGATTGTAGGAGACTGCACATGCTAGTTGTGTACACCCCAAAATCCCCATACCTGAGAAAGGTTACACAATATTTTGGCTGTGAGTAGATCCTTCACAACCAAATAAATACATTTAATCCAATATGATCCTGCATTTTGCTTCATACACTTTAGGTTTAATTTCTTAATGTAATTGTATTTTGAAGCATTTTTGATATTTTTAATTAACCTAAAATTCAAATTAGATTTCTGATCGCAAACAATATTCAGTTATGTGAGAAAAAAATAAGTAAAGGATTCATTATTTAAGCAATCTGACAAAACAAGCAGTATATTTCTCTACTATTTAAAAAATCTGCTATGACAGGGAATACATTTCTGTACAATTGCATCATGCTT
The DNA here is from genome assembly GCA_032164245.1 of Sternotherus odoratus. Classification (NCBI taxonomy): domain Eukaryota; kingdom Metazoa; phylum Chordata; order Testudines; family Kinosternidae; genus Sternotherus; species Sternotherus odoratus. The sequence goes on from JAVMKO010000005.1 coordinate 6,645,788, forward strand.
TATGTGGTGTTACAAGGTTAAGGGCTGAGTGACTTTAACCACTTGAAAAGTGCAATCATCTTCTAAAAAGATAGTATCTGGAGTATCTTAATGTTGTGATAAAATGGAACTAGTGGAGTGTACAGTCCAACATACAGCGTGGTTATAGTCAATGTAAATTATTGTTGAATTTTAGAAGTTAGAGTTTTGCTAATCTGAGTTCATCCTTGTAGATTAACAACGCTCTAGGAAATTTACCAAAATTGTACAGTTTTGTTTTTATAAATTTCCCATGACATCAACCTCATACACCCAAACTGCAGCTTTACTGAAAATCTACATCATTTATGATTTCTGATACTCGTGGAAGAGTTCAAATCTGATAGCCCATTCCAAAGACCCACTTACAAATATGTATTATAAATAAAATAGGAGGTTCACCACTCATGTATTTAATGAACATTGATATCAATTTGACATCACTGACAGGCAAATCCCCTTTGCTAACTACAATTCTGAAGCTACTTCATCATTCATAAAGAGAATAAAACCTCTTCAACATTTTAAATCCTTGTTGGAAATGGTCTTTAGGGAAGAACTGGGCCAGAAATGGTGTCAAGGCTACAAAACTGAATATCCAAATTATTTTAATTGCCTCCTCTCACCCCCCAAAATTTCAGGGAGCTTTGGAAGTAGCTATAAGCACAGCAGAAACAGAAAACTAGCTCTTAATATTAGCATAACACTCCTAGCCATGCCATTCACTGAGCTGTAGTAACACTATCTGTCTCTCACTCCTATTGTCAAGCCTCTCCACAGTGCAGAGATTAGTGAACAAAGGGTATGTCTACACTGCAATTAGACACCCGTGGCTGGTCTGTGCCAGCTCACTGGGGCTTGCTGGGCTCAGGCTAAGAGGCTGTTTAATTGAGGTGTAGATGTTTGAGTGGCAGCCCAAGCTCTGGGACATACCCCCTGTTTTTTTGGGAGGTGCAGGAGCTACCTATCCTTGCATAGAGCAACTTTCAGGAGCAAGACATTTATACGGATAATGAGAACATCCACAGCTTCATTAAACAGAGGGGAAAAAAAGAAAGAAAATTAGCCCTTATGATTCAGGGCATCAGTCAACCACTAAGGGATGGAGTTAAAAATCAATTTCCCCTGTAGACAGGTTCTCTGAAACTTCTGGGACTGGCGACTGTCCGAGATATAACTAGTTAGATACAGGTCTAGTCTGGAAATTTCCGTGTTCCTTAGACAGTTGACCATCTGGATATCATGTAATTGTATCCCCAAAATTGCAAGAGTAAAATTTGAAGTCTTTTTGCATGTTGAGCCCTAAAAACTTTTTTTAAAACTTTAAAATGCAACTTAGGATGCAAAACACCCTCCCTCACAAACTCCTACCCCATGACCCTTGAAAATCATTTGCCTTCTGACTTTTCTGGACAACCTCAAGCCATGATTTAATCTTTTCTCTGCCCCAGTTGGGCTATACACTTGCTTTAATTAAAGTTGAAAGTCTCACATAATCACAAGAACTGAGCTTTAACAGGTTTAAGGTTAGCAGCCGTGTTAGTCTGTATCCGTTGTGGCAGGGTGCTGGCCAGGAGTGCCTGAGCCAGCCCTGTGGGCCCTTTAAGAGGGAGCACCAGCCTGCAAACCTCCCTTGCAGAGAAGGCTAATTAGCCACCTGGGCTGCAGAGGGCTCAGGCTTGATGAGTGGCACCTGGCAACCTCCTCTGGGGGATAAAAGGCTCCCAGGAAGCAAGCCCAGTGTGGTGGGGATGGTATAGAGTGAGGTGGTGGTTTGAGCTAGTCAGAGCTGTGTGTTTGGAGTTGTAAACTGTAAGCTGGACTATATAGAGTCTGAAGAGCTGTAAGCTGAAGACTGGATTGTATAAACTGTATATATTGGTGGTGGGGTCCTGCACTGTAGAATAAAGAGCACTGTTTGAAGCAAAGAAGGGTTTCCTGCCTGTGTTCCTGAGAGGGGTGAGAGAGTGGTCTGTCACACCGTAAATAAGACGAGGAAGACTTTGTAGCACCTTAGAGACTAACCAGTTTATTTCAGCATAAGCTTTCGTGGGCTATAGCCCACTTAATCAGATACATAGAATGGAACAGCTTTAACAGTGACACCAAATATTCTGAGACTTGTGATGAAATGTGTGGACATCTACCTCTATTTGTTGGACTCCACATCTTCCTTTCGGTAAAATATTGGCCTAAGCACCATGTTTTTAAAATTGATGTCAAGGGAATAATTATTGAATCTAACCTACAGCTCAAATTATTTTAATTCCATAACTGAATATATATCCTAGAGAAAAGTACAGTTTATTTACCTACAGTATCCGATAGGTACTGTTCTGGTCCACACAAAAAATCAGATGAGGAGCGGTTATATATCAACTACAGAGACTTGGAAAAGTTTAATACTTGGTCCCCCGAGACCCATGTCTGACATGTATTCCCCATGCAGAGGGAAATGCAGTATCACAGAAACTCATATCTAGGTCAGACTATTGTTCTGATAGATGGAAACTTCTGAAAAAGAATTCTAAACTGGAGGAACTTTAATTAAAGCATAAAATGTATTGTCAAGGATACTGAATGACATATGCTTTGTCTAACATATAAAACCTGCAAATAATTAAAAAGTGTTCTTTTACGATAACATAGTAATCAAACCCCCAAATTATTGTGCATATGAAATTTTGAATTATTACTATGTCAACGTCAGCAAATCAAAATGCATGCCCATCAAATCTTTACTATAAAATTTACACAAGTCTGAATAAAGATAGAGAGTGGTAATGTTTGAGTCGTGTGTCCTTGTTATCAATTACAATGATAATATTGTGAAAGCATTACAATCTTTTCAGTGTAAACATCCTGTTTAATCAGGACGCAGTCTCTGTCTAGTGATTGTAACCAGAGACTTGGAACTAAAGCCCCCTTTTTTTCTAATGTGAAGAATTCCTTGCTATTCCACCAGCAGGAACTGAACTGCCTCAGATAGAGGCAACTGTGACTCATACCAGATTTGTCACTATGATTCTTGGCCGAGAGAGTAGGTGGAGCTTTCGCACTGTCCTTCCAATGCACCAGCAGCCGTAGGCAGGTCAAGGCAGACAAGGGATGTCCCACTCAGAGCTGGGGGAGACCGGGAGGCAGATTATGACTGGATGAGCCACAGTCTCCTTCCCAGTCTGCTCCACGGGCAGCATGTTCAGGGCTGGAATCAAAGCCACAGTTCAGTTCTTAACAAGACTTTTGTCCTGACTTTCCTCTGTTGGGACCCCAGCCTCCCTTGCTATGTATATTAAAACTATGGACTGGGAGCAAAGTTTCTGGAAGAGGAATGATCATTTTTACCTTCTGTGAGGTTATATAAAAGTAATTTGAAATGTTTTTTAAAATGGAATAACTGACAGTTTAAAAATTAATGATCAGTAAATTACATTTTCACCCAGCTAGAGTGCAACGTTAAGGATCACATTATTGGGTGACTGGATGGCTCACAGGCTTGACATTGGTTCTAGAGCTTTTTGAATTTTGTTAATCGTCATAACATGCAGTTTCGGACTTAAAAAAAAAACACTCAGAAAATATACTGGGCCAGATCCCCAGCTGGTGTATATCAGAGCTACAGCCGCTTACTCCAGCTGAGAATCTGACCACAGTCTTGTTTTGGGTACCCTTTATCATGTGCTTTATTTGACCTCAAAATTTCTGCATTTCAGTTCCTGGGAAAGACTCATCCTCCTTTCAAACAAATACAGAATACGATTTATCAGCAGCCTCCTCCTAGCTCAAAGTGATGTGCAATAAAACAAGAGAGGAGTGTCCAACCCACAGCCCTGAAGTGATCTGAACAGCAAATCTGCACTGTGAAAGAAGTCACAGTGCTACATGGGAAACATATGGAGTGAGCATAAAACAATCACAGAATAGTCAGCGTGAAGAAATAGTAATCAAGGCTGAGGTGCTCAACGCAGACTAGGGGATTCAAACACATTAAAATGAATAGAAGATGCATCTAAGGCTAGGTCTACACCAGTGGTTCTCAAGCTATTTACCACTGTGTTACGTGTCCTGCAGCCACACAATACATATACTACCTGTGGATGTCACACGGGCCATAGCTGTGTGCTGATTGGGCCACAAGCCTATGTCGGCAAAACGTATGTTGCTCAGGGGTGTGAGTATTCCACCCCCTGAGCAACATAAATTACATCGACAAATGCTCATGTGCTTAGTGCTACATCAGTGGGAGAGCTTCTCCTGCTAACATGGCTTTTTGCCACTCATGGAGGTGGAGAGCTCTCTCCAACTGGCATAAAGCATCTTCACCACACACGCTGTAGCAGTGCAACTGTATTGGTACAGCTGCACATATAGACATAGCCTAAATCAGTGGTCGCCAATCTTTTGGACCTCATGGACCACTAAAGTCACAATAGCCACTAAAAAGGTACAAAGACCGGTGGTCCGCGGACATATGTCCCCCCCCCCAGCCCATTTACCCGCTTCCTTGTGCCGCAAATTGCAGCAGCTGGCGAGCGGCCACCTCCAGCAGCGCTCGCCCGGCCCGAGTGCGGCTGCCCGCTGCTCCCGTGTGCCCAGCCCCGGCTCGAGTGGGGAGGCACCGCAGCCCCCCGGCACGGCGTGGCGCGGCAGGAGCGAGCCGGCGGTTGCTGGCCACCGGGGACGGGGCAGGACAGACGCCCACAGCCTCTTGCCTGCCCGGCGCGGCGGCCGTGAGGGAGCCCGGCGCCGCGGACCACAAAAATTTTCTCGCGGACCATCAGTGGTCCGCGGACCACCGGTTGGCGACCGCTGGCCTAAATCACAGGGTGTTTTGTAAATCTCAACCCAGATCTCTATGTAATAGAGCATTGGATAAGGGTCTCTCTATTAATACTAGGTGACCAATATTACCTTAGTTGACAAGGGAACTTCATTACAAAATGATTTTGCAGTGAGGGCAACAGAAGTGTAACCTGTAGATCCTCTTTGTCATGGAAGTCTGTATTAATCAATAGCTATTTAGGGCTTGCTCTGCCCTCTGATAGGCTGTGAAATACTGTTTACAAGCATGGAAACCATTAAAAAAATATTGTCCTTTCCAGGGGACCAATAAGCGTAGCTTGGTGATGGTGATATTCAGTTACAAAGCTGACTACCAATTGTTGCCCGAAACCATAATTTGCTATGGTGTTTTTCAAATGATATACCACCTCTACATTAAGATTTTCTGCAATGATCATTGCAATATACAATATCGGTGATTTAAAAATATTAACACATAATTACAGTAATTTCTTGTTTCGAGATTCCGAAGAGAAAATTGATAAGGAAATAACATTCTGTAAAAAGCAAACATCTCATTAAATTAATTCCTAAACACATCTATGAAGCAAATCCAACATAAGCTTGATCTACATTAATAATGAAAATCTTCGTCAATTTCTCAATCTCTAAGTAAATCAGACAAATAAACAAGCAAAAGCAGATGAATGGTTTTACCCTGTAAAAGTGCAAAAGCAAAATGTGAAGTTTACTATCTTCTTGGGACCACTTTTGATTTTCCACAGCTGGATGAGATCAGAAGAGAGTACTCTAATTTTCCAACTTTTGGGGATTTATTTCACAATCTTACCATGATGCTCTTTTCTCACCTACACATTACTATTTGATTTGAATTAGTGCAGAAAGGAACCAAGCAGGATCCGGGCATTGTTACTCTAGGGTCCCCATAATTACATCAGAAATCATAGTTCCTAAAACCAAAAGCTTACAATATAAACAGATAAGGGACATACAGGGAGTGGGGAGATGAATACGATCGAACACAGAGTTTTAGATTTGTACTGTAAACATTTTATATACTTTAAAACTTTTTTTTTTCTTTTTAAATAGCTATACCCAACTGATCAGGTCCTGGGGAGCGATTTAAATCAGAGATCATTGCAGATAATTCCAGAGAGGTTGTTTCATACATAGGGGGCAGTGTGTAACAACACTGTTAAAAAAATAAAAATAAAAAGAGTGTGTGCAGTATTACAGGATTTACCTAAATCATCAGCTGAGAATCACAGTTGTTCATTTAAAACAGATATATTACCCTATAAAGACCACAAACCAAATGCACAATAAAGGAACTGAAAATGAGCTCAATATAAGCACAGCACCCATTCGATTCTTCCAGCTATGAACTTCCATTTTATTTCCCTTGCCATTTTAGCGCTAAATTTGGTCTGCTTGGGAAAACTAGTGTATATACTTACCATAAGAAACATGGTAACGTGTGTCTGTATTCTTGTCAGTAATAGCCTTGTAAACTACTAGTTAAAAATAGATTATTCGTGCTAAAGGATAATCGAGGTGTGCCCAAAGATCCCAATGCAATGCCTACTGCAACTGATTAAAAAAAAACCCTCCCATTGACATCAGTGGGTGTTGGACTTGGGCAATGGTGGGCTATTGCTGGCTGATTGGATATACAAGGGAAAATGTACAAACCAGGCCCCTTTATACCAAGGGCTACAGCAACAAAATGGACTTAGTCTCAGTCTTGCAATACCTAATTCCACTGCTGCCCAATGGAATTCTCAGCCAGGAGTTGAGTGCCTAGGCTCCCTACGTAATGCATGGGGAGAGACAGGGGCCTAAAAAAGGGATTCACAGAAGCCAGCAAGCTGAGCTGCCAAAACTAGCCAGTAGGAAATGCAGAGGAGATGGGCAGGCCCTAAGCCCCAGACCTCAAAAGGAGTTCCCCAGTACATGTATGGTGCCTAACTCTAGACTGGAGGGAGGTGCCTCCCCCCAGTTGGGATTCACAGGCATGAACCCTCTTCTGGAGTTAGGCACCTAGCAGGTCACTCCTCTCTTGCAAAAAATGAATCAGGGGCAGCTCCAGGCACCCACAGAAACGCCACCAAATCGGCAGGACCAGCAGACCTGCCACAGGCATGCTGCCTCTCACGCTTGGGGCCGCAAAAACATAAAGCCTCCCCCGATGACACTGATGGTGGCCTTCTACTCAATGGCCAAGTGGTTAGAGCACTCACCCAGAATGTGGGAAACCCAAGTTCAAATCTGCACTCTGCCTGTTCTAGAGCAAGGACTTGAACCCAGGTCTCAGGTAAGTGCCTTAAGCCCTGGAATGAATCTCTTGCAGTGTTCCACTTGATATAAAGTGCTTAACTAACTTCAACAGGAGAGTGAGAGCGCCTCACTCCAGATTACCCCACCGCTCACCTACGAGACAGGAGATCTCGGCTCTGAATCAGATAGAGTAAGGATCTGAGGCAGTGCCTCCCACATCCTGGGTAAGTGCTCTAACTGTCAGGGCTGAGCCATCACATCATCCTCGTCTGCAGTCTGTGCAGTGCCCAGTCTGGAAGACAGGCTCTCAGATAGCCTCTGGCAACACGTCCAGGGGAACTCCTAGCTTAAACTTGGCTTACGTACTGAGTAGCCTGGTGGCATCAGGAGGTCGGCAGCCATGTGCAGATGCAGAGGCAGAATTTAAGTGCTATGGGGACTTTAGGAGCCTACAGGGTTAGGTGGTAACTATGCAGGTATTCTCAGGACCTAAATTTTGCATTTAGGCATCTAAAGTGTCAGGTGCCTCAATCCTTTTGTAGCTCTAGCCTCAAGTTCCTGTCCAGAAAGGCCTTGGGAAGAAAACATCTGACCCACATTTCCTTGGGGGTCATCAATGAACAGGACCTTACACCTCATTTTGGCCTTTTGAGAGCACACACCGAAGTATGTATTTATTTTGGAGATTATCAACGAGTCCCTTGAAATATAGATAAGATGGCTTTTGTCAAATCAATCAAATTTAAAATCTTGATGTTGGTGAGAGCGGTTGAGTAGTCTTGAAAAGTAGTGTTGAAAAAGAACAGCACCAGGCTAGCCTGCTGCATTATAAATAGCTCTTAGCACAGTGACATCCGAAAGCACCTACAAAGAGCAGAGCAAAGGCTTTGGGTTTGCTTCAGCCTAATTAAAATGTTTAAAAAGCATTTAATTACAATATGTCAAACAATACAAATGTAAAGATCTGTCCTACAGAGACTGTGTGATTAATTGAATTTATTTATTTTTTAATCAAACCCTTGGCAGGCAGTGTGGATTTCTTGTTTGTAAACAACTATACTAATGCTAAACATATTTATTCAAGGCTTGACAAGAAATATTGCAGTGTAATTAATCATTTCCCTATCTAATTTAGGCAAAATAAAAAAACAAAAACAGAACTTGTACCCCTCTCCCATTATGAAAGAGTCAGCTACACCCAAATGAATAATTATCTGAATTATCAACTATCTACACATGTGCAGCTCTTTTCAGGCCAAACAATACCAGACCCTTGATGCGTGTTGGTAATCTCATACACATTCACTTACTCTTTGTTTTAACTAAGAAAATCTCCTTATATATTAAATACGCTCACAATCATGAACTATTAAAACTATTGTTTCAAGTTATCTATTTATTGCAGGCTTCCCTATTTATATTCATTGCTAAGATGCCACCTCTGTAGTAATTGGAAAGTGTCTGCTTGGGGGCGGGGAGGGAAATGTTAAAGGCCATGGGTTAAGATTAAGTCTTTGAAAATAAGGTAACGCTTTAAAGCTCTGGAAAGTCGTCACTGGAATTAACTCCTAAAAGGGTGCCTTGCTTTGAAAACTAAAGGAACTGAGTTAATAGAAAAACATTCATTAGTACATATTTAGTTTTACAAGTCTAAATACAGTAGTTTGAAATTGTAAAAGTGCTTTGATTTTTATATGTAAACCTCTAAGGTTGTGTAATATAACCTTTCACACTGTAACTTTCTTCCTGGTTCTCAAATGTAGCCATTAGGAATCAAAATGAAAATACAGCAAACTAACATGTTTATGTAAAAAAAAATGAAACTCCATGTGAAAAACGTAATATCAACCGAAAGAAAAGGAAATTTAAACTCCTGCTTTAGTGTGTTTTTGCATATAAAGGCACTGTACCTATATTATTTTTTGGGGCAGTGGGGAGGAGGAGTTCTGTGGCCTGTGTTATTCAGGAGGTCAGACTGGAGGATCATAATGGTCCCTTCCAGCCTTGGAATCAATGAATATGTTTTTGAACTTAACTGGAGAAAAATACAACTAGGGTACATTTACAAAGGTATTGTATACAAAAAGAATAATCTTATCTGTAAAAAGGCGTGGGCACATTACTTAAGTGACAACTTTGACAGAAAAGATCTTCTGGAACAATGGAATTAAAATAATGAGACAAAAGCCCTTACTTCCTGCCAGAGGCCTAGCACAGAATAGCAAGATTACACCACTTCTTTCTGAAAGCTCCTTTTGATTCCGGTTGACTCTGGAGGTAACAAAACAACTATTCCCTGGGGAAACTGTGCAAGGTCTGTTCAGCTTAAAAGGCAAACACTTTGTTTAAATTTCAATATTATAAATTAACTACAGAAAATATACAGAAAGTATATTTTTGGCAGAGTGATGGGAGGGACAATTTAATTTTAGAATTTTCCTACATTCCATGAAGTAGAAGGAATAATTTGAGAGTAACAGGAGATGATAATACGTTTATTGTGGAAGTGTCTTACTTTGTCGTTTGACTTCAGCTTCTGCTGCTTACAGATAGACTCATTTATAATCCTTTGCCAGCCTAAAACTGGCAAACTCTTTTGAATTAGTCCCCAAACTTGAGCTTACCAATTCAATTCTATCCACAAATGTCTCGGCAGTGTTTCAAAACTTTGCTTAGAGAAAGTAAAAAGTCCTGTATCTTGGCTAACAGAGGGATTCTATGGGCTCTTCCCCAGTGTTCGTTGGAACGTTGGCTCTTTTGAGTTTTAAGGAAAATCTGGATGCACAGTAAACAAACAAACAAAAACATTTTTTTCCTCCTATCTCTTTTTCAATCTCTAAACCCAAATCTTAGCACTCCTTTCCACCCCCTCAAACTTAAAAGAAGTTAAGATCAGGTCCAAACTATAGGACACTGCATCTCTAACTCCATAGGTCATTTTTAACAAGCAGGCTCCCAAGAAATTGCCCCTTTCTTTTCCCTTACTTGCTACAGAAAGAATGCTTGGACTAGACAACACTTGAACACACAGTGAATCAATCAGACTTTCTGTTCACATTCATGATTATTTTCCTCTGCTCAAAGGTTCTCAGGCTCCTATTGCTCCCACCCAGAGAATGCAGTCCCTGCAAACCCTTTACTGAAAGGCTCTCAATGTCTTTTACCTACAAATGCAACAAAACTTATATTCATATATTCTGTTCTAGCAGCTACAATAAAAAGTGCAGCAGGCATTACTCCTTTGCTTTGGGGCCTTTTTTTTCCCCAGGTACTGTGAAATTAGTTTGATGGTCTATCAAATCCCCCCCTGCATCCATGACCAACTCTCTCCCAGAATGTGGAATAACTGACAATCTGAACACCTGAAAGAACACTACTGCAATCAGAAGGGTGATGCAAAGCAAGACTGAAGAGCACCGGAAAATGTGTGTGATGGTCCCTAGCCATTAGAAAATTACTTTCATAAATACCCAAATGCTTTAGATCATATCTGCTACCATGTATTGAGTTTTCCAGTATCCAAACGTAAACAAAACAACCCCAACGATGTTTGATATACCAAGGGGCTTTTACCACTCATAATTGAGGAAATAAATACATGAATGTCAACAAATTATGGTTGCACAGAAATTTTAAGCAATAGACATACACATTTATACAGGTTGCTTAGAAGAGCCTATTGATGAAATAGTCACGGGGCAAAGCATCATCGTGGATAAAACACACCTGGTTAGGATACAGGAACCAAAGAGTAATATTAAATGCCCAATTTTCATCATGCCAAAATGTTAACAGTGAGGGGTCTCAAGGTTCTGGAACAGGTCCAATGTTGCTTAAGATACAAGATACTCAACACAAAGGAATATTCATAATAGGGGAAGGAACACAAGTCAGAACAGGTTATCAAATAATAGTTGATAAATTAGATGCATCCAAGTTTGCGAGGCCTGATGAAATTCATCCTAGAATACTTAGGAACTAGCTGAAGCAATCTCTGAAGTGAACCATTAACGGTTATCTTCAAGAACTCATGCAGGACAGGTGAGGTCCCAAAGGGCTGGAGAAGGGTAAATGTAGTACCTATCTTTAGAAATTGCAAACAAAGATGATCTGGGAACTTATAAACCAGTCAGCCTAACTTTGAAAGCTGGAAAGATACTGGAACAAATTATTAAACAATCAGGTTGTAAACACTTAGAGGATAATAGGGTTATAGGTAATAGACAACTTGGATATGTTGAGAACAAATCATACCAAACCGATCAAAATGTCCTTCTCTGACAGAGTAGAGGGGAAGCTGTGGATTTTATTTATCTTGACTTTAGTAAGGCTTTAGAGACAGTCCTACACGGCGTTCTCAAACTAGGGAAATATGGTCTACATGAAATTACTATAATATGGGCGTATAACTGGTTGAAAGATCGTACATACAAAGAGTAGTTTTCAGTGGTTTGCTGTCAAACTGGGACGATGTTAACTACTGGGGTCCTGCAAGGGTTTGTGCTGGGTCTGGTATGATTCAGTATTTTAATTAATTACTTGGATAATGGAGTACAGAGTATGCTTATAAAACCTGTGGATGACACCAAGCTGGGGGGAGGGAGGAGGAATGGACTGCAAGCACTTTGCACGATAGGATTAAAATTCAAAATGACTTTGAAAATTGCAAAATTTGTCTGAAACCAACAAGATGTAAAACAATACAATGAGCACAAAGTACTATCTTGAGGAAGAAAAAAATCAAATGCAGAACTATAAAATGGGCAAGAACTGGCGAAGGTTTAGCCAATGGGCTCAGTTGCCCTTTTCTGAACCTTTTCCAAGTCCAATAATCATTTTTTGAGATGGAGCAACCACATCTGCCTGCAGTACTCAAGATGTGGGAGTACCATGGATTTATATAGAGGCAATATGATATTTTCTGACTTATTAAGTATCCCTTTCTTAATGACTCCCAATATTCTGTTTGCTTTTTTGATTGCTGCTGCACATTGAGTGGATGTCTTCAGAAAATTAGTCACAATGATTCCAAGATCTCTCTCGAGTGGTAACAACTAATTTAGACCCCATCATTTTATCAACATTGAATTTATCCAGTATATCAATTCTGTGATCCTATAACTGTAAATGTATTTCCCCCTATTTGGATGTAGTCACTAAAAGGGTAGTATTTGTCCATGTCTGAATAACAGTGACATAACCCACCATTCATGCAAAGTCCACATATTCAAAGTCTGGATAACAAAGGGATAATTCCTAATACATGTGCAAACTCTTAAACTACTGAAGAACCGTACAATTTTCTTTACTCTAAGGAGACGAGATTAGGAGACATTGAACTACTGCTATTGTGTGAATTAAAACAAAAAAAAAGGTGGGCTTCTTTGCAGGATATTCAACACTGATACATTTATACTCTTATCAAGTTAGCACATGTTACAGTATCTAAAACATTTACTAGCTCACATACATAGAATGTTCATTTCCAGTTACCTTTGTTAAAGTACCAAATACATGTAAACCCAATTAAATTCAAATTCTGTAATGCCATGAAAGTGAATTATTCTCTCGTTGCCTTGTTGATTTAAAATGCATTTAACCATGTCAAGAGCATGAATAATTGACGTGCTGGAGGAAAAGTTAATTAAAATAATACAAGAAAACAAATATCAAACATTAAGATGTGCCACCTGGTGAACAGTTGTTTTGTCTGTTAGTCCATACTTGCCTATGACAGGATTTCTTGCTCGTTTCTCTGAGCCAACTGGTAATGGTCACTGTTGGACAACTACCCATAGAGAGGTCCAATGTAGTATTTCATATGTTCCTACATTATGGAGTACACATAGGAGAAAACTAAAGGAGAGGCTACTATAACTAGATAATATTAGTGTTTTGCATATGTGGTTTATCAGCAATTTTCTTTTTAACAAGTGCTTGAGTCAGCCTTCTAAAGTAGGTGGTGTATCTGTTCTGTTTGCACGGTGTCCAGCACAAATGGGTCCTGTTAAATAACTAGGTAATACTAGGTCCTACGGTAATACAAATACATTATTACGTTTCTTATTGTCGTCACCAAAGGGTCTGAGTTCCTAGCCAGAACAGACATGTCTCCAAAAAGTTCTCTGTTTTAGTGCTTATTATATGATTTTTTCTTGCCTTCATTTTCTGACTTTCTCCCTCTCTGGAACTGAAGCTCACATGAAATTTCCCTTCCTGCAAAACAACTGTGTCCTAGTTAATCATCATTATATTCTGTCTACAATCTCACATCCTTGGTTTTGATTAATCAGGACATCAGCAAATTCAGCATCACTGATTTCCTCTGATAGTTACAGCTGTGAGGACGGCTTCTAGAAATACTGAATCTGGAAGAAAATGTTGAAATAATGCTACACTTTGAGAAATGTCTCTCCTTTTCCTTCAATGTACATCTCATACACAGATAAAAAAGTTATATTTGAAGTCATTTCTACCTCTCAGGTTCTAAAGTTAGAGAGATGAAAGTTTTAAAAAGTGTATGTGTGAGTCCTATCTATCTATACAGGTTCTTGTAATGTGCCCATCACTGTAGTACTGAAAATCTTAAGCAAAATGATAGAAAATGAATTCCACAAACCCTTCTAGTGGAATGTTCCCAATTAACAATGGTAAAAGTAAAGGAAGTGTTCATGTTTCTCCAAACATTCTCACCTGAGATAAAGAGTCTATCTTCAAATAATTGTGACAGCACAGTTGCCTGGAATAGTTAAGAACACAGCCATGTTCCAACAACATCTTTTCATTGTAGTATGGGCAGACCAGACTGTGCTAAAACTGTTAGGGAATTGTGTGACAGCTTAGGTCATGACATGCGTTAATGAACACAGTTCTATAACCATGCTGTCCCATCCGTACTTCAAACAAAAATCGTTTTTAGAACATGAAAGCCCTTAACCATGCCAGACATTTGGGAGTTGGCAGTTAGGCTCTTACTGCAGGCAGGCCCTCAGAGAAACCGAATGACATTTTACTGATTTTTGGACAGCACTTTCAGTTTTCCAATTATTAAAAGCATCAACTAGTAGATGCCTTTAGTGTAATAAGATACTAAAATAGTCACTTGTTTCTCATTATTTTTTTCATTTCCACAACCAGAGGTCTTCTCGGTGACCATGCAGTGCTGGTGCACATACATTTCGGCAGTGTTCAACCTGGACACATACATATTCCTTAGTTTTCAATTTCGCTGCATGGCATCCTATGCACCTGGACACATCAACCAGAGCACCAAACAACTTTTCACCAGAAACCTGTAACTTGACATATACCTTTGCTTGCCTTAGGCTTAAATTGATTAATTAATCTTTTTCTTGTGATAAAGTCTTGCATTTTAAATACTTTAGCAAGAAAAGGCAGCCTTCATGAACTGGACCAGAAAAAAGGAAGATATCTGGACTCTTGTTACACTTAAAATGAAAGAATATAGTAGCATCCACAGTCATGCAATCAGAAATCATCTGTGACTTACATCTGGCTGTTTTTGGGTGCACAAGTTCAGTTCCTCCTATATTCTTTTCAATGTTCAATATGGAGACTACACTAATACTACAATGCAATATTTCAGTCCTTTTACCTCTCAATATTTGTCATCTACCTGTGAACAGAGAAATAATGAGAGGACTACTGGAATGATGGGTTTAGTTCTGGTGTTCTCACTTTACAAAGATATTGCAAATTGGAGACAGTTCAGAAAAAAGCCACAAGAATTATTCGAGGTGTACAAAACAACACTTTACAGTGAGAGACAAAGAGCTAAATCTATTAAATTATTGATGAGAAGGTTAAGAGGCAACTTCTGCCTAGACGGGGGAAAGATATCTGGTGCTTCTGGGCATCAGTGGAATAAAAGGACCAGAAGCAAAAGCCAGAAAAATTAAAATTGTATATAAGGTGCAAACTTTTAAGAGTGAGAGTAATTCAACTCTGGAACAGTTTATAAAGGGATGCAATAGATTCCCCATCAAATGAAGTCTTTAAATCAAAGATGAATGCTGCTCTAAAACATATGTTCTAATTGAATGATAAGGCATTGGGCTCAATGCAGGTATTACTGGGTGATGTGTTATTCAGAATAGATGATCATAATGGTCCCTTCTGACCTAACAACCTAGGAATCTATGCCCCAAGATGAAAACAGATTGTTTTTTCTTCTGCCATTTCTATAAATCTTAGAAACACCGTACAACAAAATTATAATTACAGTTTTGCTTGTTTTTTCTACAATTTAACTTGGATACAGAACTAGAACCTCAGCAGACATAAATCAAAATAACACCACTGATTTCTCAGTGGAGAATTAATACCAGTTACACCAGTGGAGGGGCTGAACCCGTAGCTTTATATATGGCAGTGCTCTTGTTCAAGTGCCCTTTTTCTACGCAATATAAAAACCTTGCCCCTGAATTCAGTTTCTGCTGTAGGTAGACCAAGAGGGTCTATTCAGAAACATGTGAGCAGTCAAAGTTGATGGGTATTCTTTGAGAACAGGTATAGTAAACTGAAGCTTTCACTAAATTGGATACACAATCCAGAGTACTAGATGCCAAAATACAGACAATTAGGAGAGTTACTGTAACACCGATGATGATGGTGCATCGAGAAGGGAACTAAAAAGGCTATGGTAATTTCAAGGTCCATTAGACACACAGTGGGTGGGGAGGAAATGAAATATAAAAGGACAAAATCAGTAGGGAAAGCGATTTTAATTTCAAGCTTCTAAGCAGGTATTATGAATAATGCAAAGAAAAAAGAATCCCCCAAATATTTATGCTTTTAGCATTTAGAAATTAAAAACAATTGCTAAAGGGACACTACTATCGGCATGCAATCCCAAGAAATACATCAGACCCTTGCTAGAACACGCATCTATATAATGTAAATTTGGCTATAACATGGTCATGGATCCCAAACTAGAACGCAGTCATTTCATTTCATTTTGTTGAGTGCGGTTCCCGATATAACGCGGTAGAAGACATGGATCCCAAATCCCGCATTCCGGCGAGAGTCCGGCGTACTGATAAGGACAAGAACTTAAAGCTCCTGGCCCTCATCTCTTCATTCATGCCCTGGCCACTGTGCCTGCTACTTCCCCTTCACATGTGAAGGACTTAAGGTGGAAGCTTATTGGCTGCATTGGATCCCACGTGCATCTTTGGCTGAGGTGGGGAGAGAAATAATTCTACCGGAGAATGCCCTTCACCAACTTCCTTTCTTAGGACCTGATCCAATGCTCAGCAAAATCCAGAGTCTTCTAGTGAGTGGATGGGTGTTGGACTCTGAGCAGGACAAAGAGGAAGACAAAGACAGGGGACAGGGGACTCGAAAAGAGCAGTCATCTCTTGACTTTTCCTCTGCAGCACATCATGCAGGTATATCAGTACAGGGTGTCAACAACAGCATTCAAAATTTCTTCCCCTTCTTCCCCAATTAGGATCCTCCCAGCTGCAAGTTTTAAGATTTATAAATTCATGAAATAATTTCATTTCCTATGACTGAAATAGCTACACAGCAACATCCTATTCAACAGTAACACACCCTTGGGGAAAAGAGATGCCCATTAGCTTCTCTCACAGCGGTGCTCAACTGCATTGTGATCATGGCAGGACAGGAGGCGAGGGTGAGAAACTGCCAAGCTCAAAAGCTAAACTAACTACACACAAAATGCTATTCAAAAGAATAAAGTAGACAATCTGAGATGAGGGGAGAGTACTGTATTTCTTTACAATCTGCTTCATTTAGTGACCCTAAGTGTTATTTATAACAAAGGTAGGTAAAATAATCCAGACAAGAATGGGATTTTTTCGGTTATTATCATCCCTTTATTATGCGCAAGGAGCCGTGAAGATGTGAAATGCTCGGTGTTACTGTACAAATGGTGTGTAAAAGCAGCACTTTTTGGAAGTGAAGAGAAACATCTGTTTCTAATTACCATTGTGCACCTACCATTCCAGCTGACATGACTCTATGCTTCTTTCAAGTAAAGAACAGGAACTGAAAGTAAATAGCAGCAGCACTGGTCTGATTTTCAATGTATTTTAGAGAAAATGGGCTAAAATCAAGCCTTTAAAGCTTTTCACTGTACAAGATACATTCAGCAATCTAGAAACCTGGTGTTCTGATAGATGCATCCCCCTCCATCCATGCATCTTAGAAAAGTAGTAGGTCGCAGGGTGGACATTTGAAGACAGTGAATGTGCATTCAAAAGATATGATCTTGGACATGTATAAGGAGGGGAAGAAGGTTGAACAAATGTTTACAACACTCCTAAATATAGAATTAGAGTTGAGAATGTATAAAGGATAAAGAACATTAGCCTGATCCTATTATGTCTAAATGATAAAACATTTGTGCAATGTTCTGGCGCTATGTTACTCTGCCTGTTCTCGGCTAGAAGCGCAATTATTAATGCACCAATGGTTCACTTTTCTACCAATTATGTACCTGATGTTAATGGCCTTTAAAGCTTACATTGGTTAATAAAAATCAGGCATAGGGTAAATGTAGCTTGCGAAAGAACTGTCAAAATGTGGCACGTAATCTGAAGGCATTAACTCTTTAGGATCATGTAGTGAATAACCAACCTGGACATCACAAAGCTATCACCTCAAAGCCCCTTGTTAAATCATCTCCCAAAATGCACCCCTCTAATATTTATCTTGTAACAGAAATAATGAGCTCAGCACAAGGCACTCCCTAGAGATTAATGACCAGTTGAGGTTAATGGCCCTCAGCTCTGCCTCGGGCCATCAACTCCTCCCAGCCAGTCATCAATCCCCAAGAAATGCCTTATGCTTCAATTGTTAGTTCTTAAGCATCAAGCTTGTAAATTTTCCAAGCACTAAATCTCGAAAAAGTAATGTTTTCCCCCCCCTTCATATGCCAGTATTTCACTAGAGCAGATGGGTCAGATGAAATGAAAGCGACTTTCTTTTATAGGGACTCTCTACAGCTTTACAAAACAGAGCTGTATTTATTTATGTTTATTCGTTTGGGAAGCTTATAAATAAAAGCTCTTTCCCTTTCAATTCTGTAAATTTCCCATCTGACAAAACAGTCACCCCTAACCCCCCTCAAACAGAAAATTTATCAAGCCTGTCAGTAGGGAAAAGTGCACCCTCTGGAAAACATGTTTATTAGTTACTTCCTGATGCAGAACAATCAGAGGGAGAACTAGAGCAGAGCACAACACTGTTTCCTACAGGTCCAACCGAAGAAAAAAATGGAATTTAAAAATTGATTAAGACTGACACACCGCAGCCAGGTGCAGACTGGTGTGCTGGCTGTGACACCGGACTGAGACCCAGGGGGGCTGTTCTAATCCTGACCTGCCATCTAACTTTGGGCAAGTCCCCTGCCACTCTCGGTCTGCCTGTTGATTGTGACTGTGAGCTTCTTAGGGAAGGGACTGTCTCTCAACTACATGTTTGCATAGAGCCTCGCACAGCGAGATCATGGTATTGGCTGGCATCTCTAGCTCTGTAATGCAAGCAACAATTATGGACCGCCATAGTAGACCACTGAACATGTCCAGAGCCCCAGCAAATCAGTGGGGCTCTTGTCTGGCTGTAGGGGTCTATATGCATTGACCCAGCCCCATACTTTTCAAACCATCATTGTCCAATTCAGCTGGCCATAATCTTATTTAACAGCTACTTATACTACCACTCAATTTTCTGAAACCAAAATTGTACAGCAGGTAGAAATTACCTCCCCTCCCCTCAATTCCTTTTATTAGTATTTCAGAGAGTCATGATATGTGGGAAAGCTTGCTTAATCACCTCAGGCACAGTCCAATGAAAGAGCAAAAAAAAAAAAAAAAGAATTTTCTTTATTCATTTTGTTATGTGGTCAATCAATTTTAATCTATTCTAATATATTCACTCAGAAGGTCAATTATCCAAATGCTTCTAATTCAGGCTGCACCTGATCTTGGCAGCCAACGAACCATTAAAAGGGCATCTGTTCTTTATTTTATATATTTATTTTTGCAATGGTTATCAAATTTCACATTCTTTCCTTTTTATACTATTCAGACTAACAAGACCCGCTTTACAAAGCACATTCAAGTTGGGGGAAAAAAAATCTATTCTCTGAAGTCCAAAAGCAAATAAAATTCTCTGTGGGGTTCACAGAGTCCATGAATATGACAAACAAAGCAGAGTTTCATTATTTCACAGCCATTTACTCTGAGGAAAATACCACAACAGATTCAGGAAAATGTTGACATTACATTTAGCAAAAGACCATACAAAATATCAGACTATTATCATATGCATTTATATTGGCACTCAACAAGCATTAGCTGTGAAGAAAATAGGGCTACCTGTCAGACAACAACATGCACAAATTGGCACGCTATTAGGATGCCAACTGGATGTATTCAATTAGAAAATTTATTATAACACCAAAATGGTTGCTTTTAAGACAAGGCAGAAATGTTGTGTGTGTTGACTGGGGGAGGAGGGAAACAAAACTGAAGACTAACAAGCATACAAAAGAATTTTGCTTACTTTCAATTATAAAGGCTGCAAATACAGTGATTAACAACTATAAAATACTTTATGTGAGAAAAGTCAATATTCAGAAAGAGGTAAAGAGAAGCACTGTCATCCAGTGCTTCTAGTACAAGACTAGGATATAGGAGTTTTGTACCTGCCCGACTGGGTGACTAAGGGTACGTCTACACTACCTGCTGGATCGGCGGGCAGTGATTGATCCCCGAGCGCGCTTCCGTCGACTCCTGTACTCCAACTCAGCGAGAGGCGGAAACGGAGTCAATGGGGGTGCTGCAGCAGTCGACTCACCGCTGTGTTGACAGCCAGGTAAGTCAACCTAAGATACGCCAACTTCAGCTACGCTATTCATGTAGTTGAAGTTGAGTATCTTAGGTTGATCCTTCCCTCCCTCCCCACCCCACTCCCCGTGTAGACCAGGCCTCCAGGCCTTAGATGAAACCCTTAGGCCTACAATCTCAAACTTAGTCACTGATTTTGGGTGCACTTGGCCGAAGTCTGATTTTTTCAAGTACTGAGCACCTGCGGATCCCAAAGATTTAAATTAAAATTGTGGGGTGCTGAATGTATGGGAGAAAAAACAATAACCTGGAGTGTGTCCACATTTGGGCACCGAAAACCAGTGGTTGATTGGGGAAGGGGGTTTGAAATCTGGGCCTTAACCCTCTCTGCCTCACTTTCTCCATCTGTATTTTGGGGGTAATGATACCTGCCTACCTCACAGGGATGTTGTAACCCGAAGACACACTCAGGAACCTCATGCAAGGCTGGAGAGTTTACTCCAGAGTCCCTCTTCACCAGTCCTGCCTGATGTATCATGAGAGTACACTCCACTAGAGGCTCTTGAGTGGTTGCTGTGCCGCTTGTCTCCCTCAATCTGTTTTCCCAGATCCTTTCTTCCCCATAATTGTGCAGCACAGTTGAGTCCAAAGAAGTTAGCAGCACTGGGAGTACAATGTTGGCCATGGGCTTTTTGAGCCAGTTTTTTAGATAATTAAGGTACTTATCTATATATATAAAAGTCAAATGGTGTATGTGTGTATGCGTGCGTGTATGTACGTTCCCTTACTCCTTCCACACCGTTTGAGCTAGAGACTTGAAATTTGGTACAGTTATAGGTCTTAGGGTCCTAATCAGGGTAAGAGTCGAAAATTTTTCAAATCTCACCTCTGACGCCCCCCAGGGGTGAAATTATTTAAAGGCCAATCACATCAGCTGGGCAGCTGCTGTTCTCTGTGACACAGTTATGATGTCATAATACCCCCTCCAACGGACCCTGCATTCGCTCAGCTCTCTGCCCCCTCCCCCCTCCAACGGACCCCGCACTCGCTCAGCTCTCTGCCCCCTCCCCACCTCCGACAGACCCGAGTTGGGTTTGGTCGGAGGGTAAGTGAGGTAGGGGTGTCGGGTTTGGTCTACGGGGGGGTGAGGTGTGGGTGTTGGTCAGGGGGTGTTGGTAGGGGGGTGACGTGGGGGTGTTGGGTTTGGGTGGGGGTGTGAAAATGTGAGTCGGGGTTGGTCGAGGGGTAAGTGAGGTGGGGGTGTCGGGTTTGGTCGGGGGGGTGAGGTGGGGGTGTCAGGTTTGCTCTCTGCCCCCTCCCTCCTCCAACGGACCCCACACTTGCTCAGCTCTCTGTCCCCTCCCCACCTCTGACGGACCCGAGCAACGCCGGGTATTTTCGCTAGTACTAAATATAATGCATTAACTGCCCCCTATGAATGTAGAATTCATTGCTTCTACACCTCTAATTTATTTGGAGAACTCTCAGTTGAAGTACTGCCATTTATTGCAACTTTTCAAACCTCCTTTCCTCATCCTTCACTCTTGTATCCTTCCCTTGCCCACAAAATTTATACCCAACATAGCATATTTTTTAGGGTATAACTGCAGGAGATCTCGTCCCAACCTTTGTCACATTTACCTAATTTCTTCTACTACTTAAAGTTTTATTTTAATTTATAGAGACAGAGAAGTTTTATGGAGGGAGCAAACCAGCCATCTCTGCCTCTGGCCCAGTTTATTGACTCCTAAATGGAAATGATTTGAAAAGGAAAAATAAAGCTTTCCCCATCCACATGAAAGTTTACCATGGCCTTTAAAAATATTTACAACAGAACCCCCCCCTCTGTTTTATATATATAAAAAAGGTACATTTTTACTATACCTTAGGCTCAGAAAGTTGTGATAGTGCTTGCGAATCTCTGGACTAGAGAATAGTAGCAATATTTGGGGGGCAGGATGGAGGGGTTTGTTATGCTAAAACCGTTTATGGAACTATGGAACATTGGTGTGTGTGACCGAAAAAAATGGGGAATATAAATTAACACAGGATAGTGTAGGATCCTATGCTGAGAATTTAGAGTGACAGCATCTCTCATGGGTACCAGAAATAGGTATGAATAATGCAGATTCCCCCAAACAAGTGACAATAATAATAAAGCTATAGGACCCCACATCAGGAAATATATTATTTTATGTCATTTATTTTGTTTAACATTTTTGTTGCTGTTCTTCTGGCCTCCTTCAGACTTTTCTCGTTGAAGGAAACTGGTTTCTACAGAATTTTTTTTGCCATTGATATGACATCCACATGCTAGTATGAAGTCAGTTTACTGAGTGTTTCAAAATGTGTATGGCAGTTTAAGAAATCAGAGAATTCTGCAAGGGTCATGATAATTGCTACAGCCCCTGCCAAGTGGACAGTCAGTGTCCTCCAGTGGACAGTCACTAGTCTGCTGTACTGGACCAAACCTTTGGATCCCATGAGCTTCCATGTGGGACGGAGCCCGAAAACTGCCTCTAAGCCAGGCCTCCCTGGCACACTCCTGGGGTAGACTCTCTTTGGCACCTCTTCTTGGGATGAACGATACCATAGCCCCACTGTTCTCAGCCCTGAGACCAGGACTGAATCTCCCAAGCCTCCCCAATAGATTCTCAATTCCCACCCCTGTGGGCAGTCTGGATCATAGTTTAACTCTAACCTGACAGAACAAGGAAACCAGGCTTTGCAAAGTAACTTCTCAAACACACAGAAACTCTACACATAGATGGCACAAGAGAAAGACAGATCTTGACAAAAAAACCCAAACAAACTCCAGCACAATCTCCCTTAGTCCAGTCTCACACTCACAGTCTCTGGTCCTTCCTGCCTCCACTTTTTTTTGCTGACTCATCTGGCTCTGGTGATAAAATGGCTCCCCTTACTTAGGGAATATATCTCTTTTAAAAGAAGTTTGACACCTTTTGCTGTCCTGCTGGGATTTCTCAGGCTGCAACCCTATAGGGGACCCCTGGCACAGAATCATTAACAATCAATGACTGTATTTGTAACAACCCTATTGTTCTACCAGGATGGAGCTACCCAATGTTGATGGCTTCTCCATGGCCCTATTTCAGTTGTTCAGACATGGCTTGTTTTCTGCTACAAAATGGAAGTTCTAATCCACATGGAATGTTACAATCATAAATGCTATTCATAAAACCAAGAAAAAGTCATAAGCATATATAGAGATATTCCCCAAACTGTCACAATGACCGTGTGAGATGTGTGGTTTAAAATATATATTACATACACGTACGTGGCTAACAGCTTGATTTCTGGGATGTGTAAAACAAATACCAAGCACTGAATGCTGGCTATACATTTTAAACTTAGGACACATTGCTATACTGACATGGTTGTAAAAACCATTTTTGTTCACTTTGCATGGAAAAGAACTATGTGATCTTGTGTATTAAGGGCCTTATCTGATCTAATAGACCAGTGCAAATCACGAGTAACTGCAGTAATGTCAGTGGCGTGTCACTAGTATGGAACGGATTTCAGTGACAGGAGAAACTAGTCCAAACTGTGTGTCTGCTGAAACAAATCTCTTTTCTTCCTATTACAGTTTTGAAATTTCACAGCTAGTTCTCGTAAAAGAAAAACTTCAGAATGATTGTCAATTCCAGCCACAGAATAATCATATTTGATATATATCACTTTTCCCTGCTGACTGGCAGATCCACTGGAAATTCAGCAGTTTCAAAAAAAGTGGGGGGAATTGGGCCTAATTCACCACTGCCTGGACGTATGAATAACACTTACTCATTCAGCTAGTTCCTCTGACATCCTGGAAAGTAGTTGCCTGAGTCAAGACCATAGGATTGGGCCCAGGATTTACAGACACTAAGGAAATCATCATCATCAGCTATTGACCATGCAGATCAAAAGCCAGAGAAAGTGTCTCTTTAAAACTGTGAATCACTTGGAAAGTGTATGCCATTTCAAACCCCAAATCAACCTTTTGTCTTTGCCACATGCTATATGAGAAAATCCAGGAGCAGAACTTGGTAAAGTAGGTGGTAGGTTGCATCAGAATAAAAGCACTATGAAACAGCAGGATTGGGGGAAGAGGAAAACTATTACAGCCAAAGTAATTTGGCTCAACTTTGTGATGGAGTGGGATATTTCTGTGTCAAATTAGGAATGCTATGTTGTACTATGAGTTAAAAAATAGCAAAGTGACTGTACAAGCCTGTCTTGCATTATGAACATCTGCCCTACCCAGGAAAGGTGCTTGGTACCCCATTGAAGGACTATCACTGAGAAGCAACGAACCCTGGGACCACTGACTTTGGTTCACTCTCAACTGCTGATTCATCCCAATGGAACAAAAGAACAGCCATACTGGGTCAGACCAACGGTCCATCCAATCCAGTATCCTGTCTTCTGACAGTGGCTGATGACAGGTGCCCCAGAGGGAATGAATAGAACAGGTAATCATCAGGTGATCCATCCTCTGTTGTCCATTCCCTGCTTCTGGAAAACAGAGGCTTGGGACACGATCTCTGCCCATCCTGGCTAACTGCCACTGTGCACCTCTCCTCCATGAATTTATCTAGTTCTTTTTTGAACCCTGTTATAGTTTTGGCCTTCACAGCATCATCTGGCAAAGAGTTCTGCTGACTGCCTTGTGTGAAGAAATACTTTTTTGTTTGTTTTAAACCTGCTGCCTATTAATTTAACTGAGTTGCCCCTAGTTCTTGTGCTATATGAAGGAATAACACTTCCTTATTTTCTCTCTCCACACCACTCATGATTTTATAGCACTCCCCTGTATCTCCCCTTAGTCCAGCATCTCTCAAACATTTCTGTCCTTGGCTCCCTTCCGCTTTTCCGAATCCTCTCGTGGCCCGGGGGTGTGTCCGCCGAAATGCCACCGAATACAAAGCTTCCGCTTTCGGCGGGACACAAATAGAATGCTTCCGATTTCGGCGGTGTCCGGGGCTGATCCCATGGCGGCGCTGGGACACCGTGGCCCCCCGTTGGGGGATCTCATGCATCCCCTGGGGTGCGCGCACCCCACTTTGAAGACCACTGCCTTGGTCGACTCTTTTCCAAGCTGAAAAGTCCCAGTTTTATTAATCTCTCCTCATACAGAAGCTGTTCCATACCCTTAATTATTTTTGTTGTCTTTTTATGTACCTTTTCCAATTCCAGCATATCTTTTTGAGAGAGGTGACCACACCTGCACCCAGTATTCAAGATGTGGGCATACCATGTATTTATATAGAGGCAATATGATATTTTCAGTCTTATTATCTATCCCTTTCCTAATGATTCCCAACATTGTTAGCTTTTTTGATGGCTGTTGCATATTGAGTGGATGTTTTCAGAGAACTATCCACAATAACTCTATACTCTTTCCTGAGTAGTAACAGCTAATTTAGACATAATTTTATATGCATAGTTGGAATTATGTTCTCCAGTGTTCATTCCTTTGCACTTATCAACATTGAATTTCATCTGTCATTTTGTTGCCCAGTCACCCAGTTTTGTGAGATTCTTTGCAGTCTGCTTTGGAGGTGGTAGAATCACCTTCCTTAGAGGTTTTTAAGGTCAGGCTTGACAAAGCCCTGGCTGGGATGATTTAGTTGGGGATTGGTCCTGCTTTAAGCAGGGGGTTGGACTAGATAACCTCCAGAGGTCCCTTCCAACCCTATTATTCTATGATTCTATGATGTAATGATCTTAAATAGTTTTCACAGAATCATAGAATAATAGGGTTGGAAGGGACCTCTGGAGGTCATCTAGTCCAATCCCCTGCTTAAAGCAGGACCAATCCCCAACTAAATCATCCCAGCCACAGCTTTGTCAAGCCTGACCTTAAAAACCTCTAAGGAAGGTGATTCAACCACCTCCCTAGGTAACCCATTCCAATGCTTGACCACACTCCTAGTGAAAAAGTTTTTCCTAATATCCAATCTAAACCTTCCCAACTGCAACTTGATAGCACAATGAATAATGGTCTCATCTGCTACCACTGAGAACAGTCTAGATCCATCCTCTTTAGAACCCCCTTTCATGTAGTTAAAAGCAGCTATCAAATCTCCCCTCAGTCTTCTCTTCTAAAGAATCCCAGTTCTCTCAGCCTCTCCTCATAAGTCATGTGCTCCAGGCCCCTAATAATTTTGTTGCCCTTCTCTGGACTTTTTCCAATTTTTCTTGTAGTGTGGGCCCCAAAATTGGACACAGTACTCCAGATGAGGCCTCACCAATGTCGAATAGAGGGTAACGATCACGTCCCTCCATCTGCTGGCAATACCCCTACTTATAGAGTCCAAAATGCCATTAGCCTTCTTGGCAACAAGGGCACACTGTTGACTCATATCCAGCTTCTCATTCACTGTAATCCCTAGGTCCTTTTCTGCAGAACTGCTGCCTAGCCATTTGGTCCCTAGTCTGTAGCAGTGTATGGGATTTTTCCGTCCTAAGTGCTGGAAGAATTTTGTATCATCTGAAAATTTTGTCACCCAACCGTTTACCCCCTTTTACATATCATTTATGGATATGTTGAATAGGACTGGTCCACTACAGACCCCTAGGGGACACCACAATTTACCTCTCTCCATTCTGAAAACTGACCATTTATTCTTACCCTTTGCTTTCTATCTTTTAGCCAGTTACTAATCCATAAGAGGACCTTCCCTTTTATCCCATGACAGCTTACTTTGCTAAAGAGCCTTTGGTGAGAGACCTTATCAAAGTATTTCTGAAAGTCTAAACACTCTATATCCACTGGATCACCCTATCCACATGCTTGTTGACTCTCTCAAAGATTTCTAGTAGATTGATGAGGCAAGATTTCCCTTTACAAGAATCATGTTGACTCTTCCCTAACAAATTGCATTCATCTATGTGTCTGATAATTCTGTTTCACCAATATGCCTGGTATTGAAGTTAGGTTTACCAGCCTATAATTGCCGGGATTGCCTCTGAAGCATTTTTAAAAAATTGGCATCACATATTCTCCAGTCATTTGGTACAGAAACGGATTTAAATGACAGGCTACATACCTCCAGTTAGTAGTTCTGCAATTTCACATTGGAGTTCCTTCAGAACTCTTGGGTGAATACCATCTGGTCCTGGTGACTTATTACGGTTTAATTTATCAGTTTGTTCCAAAACCTCCTCTTAGGACACCTCAATCTGGGACAGTTCCTCAGATTTGTCACCTAAAAAGATTGGCTCAGGTTAGGGGATCTCCCTCACATCTTCAACAGTGAAGACCGATGCAAACAATTCATTTAGTTTCTCCACAATGGCCTCATAGTCCTTGAGTTCTCCTTTAGCATCTCAATCATCCAGTGGCTCAAGTGGCTGGCCAGCAGGCTTCACGCTTCTGATGTACTTAACATGAGTTTTGCTGTTATTTTTGGAGTCTTTGGCTAGCTGTTCTTCAAATTCTTTTTCAGCGTTCCTAATTATATTTTTACACTTCACTTGCCAGTGTTTATGCTCCTTTCTATTGTCCCAAATAGGATTTAACTTTCACTTTTCAAAAGGATGCTTTTTTGCCTTTCCCTGTTTCTTTTACTTTGTTGTTTAGCCATGGTGCCATTTTTTTTGTCTTCTGTGTTTTTTTAAATTGGGATATACATTTAAATTGAGCCTTTATTATGGCGTCTTTAAAAAGTTTCCATGCAGCTTGCAGGGATTTGATTTTTGGCACTGTGCCTTTTCATTTCTGGTTAACTAACTTCTTCATTTTTGTGTAGTTCCCCTTTCTGAAATTAATCCTACCATAGTGGGCTGCTTTGGTGTGTCCCCCCCGCAATCTTACAGGGATGTTAAATTTTATGATGTTATGGTCACTATTACCAACTGGCTCCGCTGTATTCACCTCTTGGACCAGATCCTGTGCTCTACTTAGAACTAAAGCAAGAATTGTCTCTCCTCTTGTGGGTTCCAAGACTAGCTGCTCCAAAAAAAACCCCAAAACAACCACCAGTCATTTAAGGTGTTAACAAACTTTATTTCTGTATCCTGTCCTGAGGTGACATGTACCCAGTCAATATGGGAGTAGTTGAAATCCCGCAATATTAATGTTTTTTTTTATTTTGATAGCCTCTCTAACCTCTCTGAGCATCTCACAGTAACTATCATCATCCTGGTCAGATGGTCGGTAATATATCCCTACTGCTATATTCTTATTATTCAAAAATGGAATTACATTCTATGGTACAGATTGGTTCAATTTTTTTAACTTCATTTGACTCTGCTTTCTTTCATATACAGTGCCACTCCCCCCATCACTACGACCTATTTTGTCCTTCCAATATATTTTGTATCCTGGTATTATTGTGTCTCACCGATTATTCTTGTTCCACCAAGTTTCTGTGATGCCTATTATATCAATATTCTCATTTAATATGAGGTACTCATGTTCACCCGTCTCAGAATTTAGACTTCTATGATTTGTATATAAGCACTTTTAAAAATTGTCACTTTTTAGCTATCTGCCATTAAGTGATGTAACTGAATGGGACTCTCTTTCATTTGACTGTGTCTCATCAAATCCTACACATATTTTATCGCCTTCCATCCTCTCTTTCTTCCTAGGATGTAGAGAAATCTCCATTAATAGACCCTCCCCTAAAGGAATGTCTCAGTTTGAACCATATGTTCTTCTGCACCTGTCGGCTTTCCCCCATTCATGAGTTTAAAAACCATTTAACAATGGAGTTATTTTTACACAGAGTCCCCTAGATGGGCAAGCAGGACCACTGAAAGGATGGAGCTTTTTGGATGTGCACACAGCATAGAGGAGAGATCCTGCTTAGTTCTGTTCATCGCTACATGTAAGGAGGACTTAAGAAACGGCAGAACAGACCCTGCCCAGCCAGAAATGTTGACAAACTTCAGACTCTCAGAAGGGATGAGGGAGGTGCCATACGTGACAGATATTAGTCAAGTCACTAAATATGCTACTGAAGGACTCAAATACTGCAGTGTTCAGGGTGGTATTAAAACCTACGCAGAATATAAGTTAAAAGCATTATTATAACTTTAAATGTTTTCACCTAACAATAGCAACTACAACCCCACTCCCCAAAAACCTCTAGTTCATCTACAATGTTAATGCCTCAATGAACTACTATGTTAAAACCAACAGCATGGGGTAAAGAGCTGTGGAGTACATGGGCAAGATCAGAGTAGGTAGCTTCAATAAACTGTAGCACTGTTTGGAGGGTTGAGGGACATCACTTCCACAACTTTTCTGAAGTAATTTTTTCTAGTGACATGCTATGTTTTGTCTTACTGAACACTTAACCTCTAGATTTGGACAGCACACATTTGGCATAGGCATATTTCTTTAGGGAATACTAGAGCGGTTACTTCAAGTGACAGTTTTCTAATTATTCTGTCAAGCATCAATCTGTGAAGTTCCAAGTTCCTCAGAGCCCTGACTGACAGGGCAATCAGTGCTTTACTTAAAGCCTACGTATCAGTTCCTCCAAACAGCTCTGACCTGCCAACTGCTCACAAAAGCAGTTTTTAAAAGGAATGCAAAATTTGACTAATATCACCACTCCCCAGTTTGTGCATCTGCAGTATCAAAAATGTGCATTTACTCATCAAAAATTGCAGTTTCACCTCCAGTGCATACAGTGAAATTGGGAACAAAAAACACAGCACATGCTGCTTTCCCAGATTCTAACAGTTCATAGAAGGGATTTTTCTTTGGAGCAACCGCAGCTGGCAAAAAATCAGCTTCAAAAACACAGGGGGAAATGGAGATGTGGAATTATTTTTACAAATCAATTTCCAGAGCATTCCAATTAGCTTTTATTTTTCTCTTTTAGGACAAGTTTCTTCATGCTACTTTTGTGCCTGATTCTTCCCCCTTATTTGTGATGAAGATCTGGAATGTTTAGTTGGTGTTGGTCCTGCTTTGAGCAGGGGATTGGACTAGATGACCGCCTGAGGTCTCTTCCAATCCTAATATTCTATGATCCTAAGATTACCGAACCCAACAACAGTCACACTGAAATCAATGGGACTAAGAATTTGTGG
Organism: Sternotherus odoratus; assembly: GCA_032164245.1. NCBI lineage: Eukaryota > Metazoa > Chordata > Testudines > Kinosternidae > Sternotherus > Sternotherus odoratus. The sequence continues at coordinate 6,675,781 of JAVMKO010000005.1, forward strand.
AGGAAGGTATTACTCAATAGGAGAAATAATAGCGAAATCAAGTACTTCTTGTGACTAATAAGGACCTTACCTAGTTTAGGAGATACTGGATACTATTTATCTGGCCTTGATGCTCTTACTAAAGATATGAAATGTAAAAGAACATACACATAAGAAGGTTCTATGCTCTTCATCAAATTCACTATTAAATCCAAAACTGAATCTGAATTTGACCAGTATGTCTGAGAGTCTCAGGATACACCTAGCACTGGATTGCGTTTGGAGTATAAGCAGTTATTTTGCACTCTCTAAACCCACGGTTGAGTTCCTCGATGTGGATCACTGGAGTAGCTAATATTGATTATTCTTGGTTATCATACAGGTGACTCTCTTCAGCATTAGCTCAGGATTTCCCAGTCACCAAGGAACTATCCCAAAACATCTAGCTTGTCACACTCAATCTTCTCCAGCGGCTAAAACTGGAGGGTGGGAGTGGTCATGGACTAACCATGGTGTCCTACATTTCACTGGGGCACTAGGTTTATGCATGTGTTCAGGGACTTTTTATATTTCTAGTTTTTCTAAAGGAATTTTATAAATATACAGTTTAGATTACCCTTTCGATGAAGGCTCCTCTTTCAAATGCCACAGCCCCAACTCAATGAGAAATTGAAACAATATCCATTTCTGTGCTCTACAGATTTTGCTGCACTTGTGGGATGTTGGTAGGAAAGATACACTTCTCAATTTATTCTCAACTCTCCTAAAAGTACCAATATCTAATGTTTTGCTATTGTTTAGCTTTATTCACAGAAGTGTCACATGGGCATCTGGCAATATGAAGTAGCAGAATGTTTGTTAATATTGATTTCTATGGCATCGAAACTTGAGTCCTACTCAAAGTTCACCCTCCTGCCCCCAACCGCCTTAGATTGAAAGCTAAGATGCAAAATAATGTGGGTTTGGCGAACAGCCACTCATCATCAACAGTACTGTACTGGAAATCAGGTTGATCAAAACTGAGAAATGTATGGTTAATGAAGAAATGAAATGCCAGCAAGTCTGCAGTAGAAGGCACAATATGAATTATCGTTAACGACAAGGAGCCACACGAGATATTCCCAATGGAATCAATCCTTAATTCTATTTTACTGGAAAAAATATATTATATAATTTAATTGGCATCAGGTTCTTGGATCTAGCTGTGAATCAAAATTCTGAGTCAATAGACTGCTTGTGATTTATGAAGTGGAGAAGGGGAAACTTCAGAATCTAAAGTCGTACACCTTCAATGAATCCACAATATTATGCAGTTGTCATTAGGCATGTCAACCCCCTGGGTGCTATATAAGTCGTCACTATGGTGACATGGTTAGTTGCATTATGGTCCAGATTCAGCTATCCTTACTCACTCTCAAGAGTATATTATTTTGCAAGTGGGCTCATTGACTTCAGGGGGAGTACTCATGGAGGAAAGCTCCATGCAGCGTAAAGGAGAGTACCAGAATAAGGCTCTACATGCATAGATTCTACATGAATCAAGAAGGGTCTTTGACAGAGGGCCAAAAATAGTAACAATCAATGGAGGAAAACTTGTCCTTCTGGCTGCATGAACAACTGCTAACCACATGTTGTTCTGTGATACTACGTAGAAAACAAGGCTGCCCTTTTCATAGTAGCAAAACTAAAGTAGCATAGATATTTAATCATCATCATGGGAGATTGGTTTACTCTGCTGCTACTTATTGCAGGCTTGATTTCGGTGGAAATTGTTTTCATTTTATCTCTTTAGTTCAATTACTTCCGTAATTTGCAAGACAAAGTAAAAACAAAAAATGTATTTGCATTTCTCTTCTAAGTAACAGCCCCACCCCTCCAACAACAACTGTACAGGGTCCCATGCAAGTTTTGATTAAAGGCAAATCCTTCACAATTCAGAGAGCACATAATCAGTGGATGAAGAGAAAAACCTCCAGGGAGAGCAGGAACTAAACAATTCTGATAAGGTTTCTGTGACTTTCCAGCAAATAGTAATTTTCTCTTTTATATTTCTTCAATGAAAAGTCATGCATTGTAGTCCCAAACCTTTAAATCAAATGAATGTCTAATGTCCAGAAAATCAAGTGCCATCACCTATTATAAAATATTGACTCTGCACATTCATTCATTTCCCCCCAATAATTGATTTTTTTTAAAAAAAAACACTTAATAGTATTCTGGAAGGGTCACAATCAGGATTTAGTTAAATAAAAGTAAACTCTGCAAAAAAAGTTGAGCTTTACTTTACTGTGAAAAAATACATTCATCTGTCTATGACATCCTTTTACTTTTCCATGTTGTGATTAAACCAAATCTACCACTAATGGGAGTCATTTATATTTTACTTTAAAGCTTCTGCTTTAATAGGGCTGAGTTTACCTTGTCAACAAGAACAAAGCTTTGTACTAACTCCCATGACTAATATTCTCAGTTGGAGTTCATTTGTGAATACAGCTCTGGCATGTGTTAGTAAGCCAAATTAAGGATATTTCCCCCCCTTTAAAGTTGCCTTTTGGTCAACTGAATATTGGTGTCATCCACTAAATCCACAACTCCATGCAATCAGAAAAGTGATTCTGCATTTCTGATGACCGGATTGCTGCGAAACCTATGTTGTAGACCAGGGGTAGGCAACCAATGGCAGGCGTGCCAAAGGCAGCATGTGAGTTGATTTTCAGGGGCACTCATTTTGCCTGAGTCCTGGCCACCTTTCTGGGGGGCTATGCATTTTAATTTGAATGAAGCTTCTTAAACATTTTAACAACCTTATTTGCTTTACATACAACAATAGTTTAGTTCTATATTATAGACTTATAGAAAGAGACCTTGTAAAAATGTTTAAATGCATTACTAGCACATGAAACCTTAAATTAGGGTGAATAAATGAAGCATCGGCACGCCACTTCTGAAAGGTTGCTGACCCCTGTTCTAGGTAGTAAGCCTCTCTCCATATGTAAAAACAACATGGAGTCCTTGTGGCACCTTAGAGACACTGATACAGGACTAACATGGCTACCCCCTGAAACCTGTCTCCATAGGCAGAAACTTTCTGTTCTGTCATTACAACTGGGATTGGTTGCTCCACTATTGACAGTTCCTGGAGTTAGTCTGTCTACAGCCAGCAACAGAATGTTCTCTCTCTCCCATCAGTCTTTCAGAGCTTAAATTTGGTGCACACTGTACAGTAATTGTGTTTGCTCAGACTTTCATTATACAATTAGGGCCTGATTTTCAAAATAGGGTTCACACAATTGCATGCGCAAAAAAGAGCATGAAAATGCACACCTCATTTCCATGTGTAATTATCACAACTACACATACATTTTCAGGTAGCTGTACAAGCAAATACCCAGTTATGTTCAACTAAGGCTCACTTCACATGCCAAATTTTGAAAAAAGAGGTTCTCAGTCTTTCCTCTCTTTGGGGAGGGGTGTGTGTGTGGGAGTGATGTTAAAAGTTTATAAGAAGTGATCTCTTCCTAAGAGATGACACCAATGAGATGATATATGGTGGCTCAAAGCACTTTTTGTGTATTGTTCATTGTAAAGTGCTTAGTTTCAGTTGTGGTAGAACTTATATCTTTAAAAATGTAAGGTTCAAAATTATATAATAATTTCAAATAAAATTTTAAAGCGCAATTTAGAATTAATCTAGTTTTCCAGATTATCTTTGTCTCCTTTACAATTCTGAAATACATTCCAAGCCATCTTTGAAACATTAGCCATCTTTGAACTATTTACATATATTTCATCTGCATTCAAATGAATGAAAAAATGAAGCCATTCTTTATATTATTCTTTATACATTATTTATATTCTTATATAGCTAAGCTTCCTTCCCCCAAAATCAATCTTTTCAAATATAAATGTACTATAATTGTAAATACACTAGAATACCATCTAAACATGTTAGTTTAATATTTTATTTTCACTGCAACATTAATATTATGAGAAAAATGAAAGAAGTATATTTCTTCACTCATTCGAAATACCATCATGCTGGAATGTAAATAGTACAGAAACTGTTCTACTCTACAGAAGTAGATATATATTACAGCAAGTATTGAAGGTAAGGTTGAGAAGGCCTTTTTTTGCTCACTTACTCCAATTTTAGTTGCTCATTACTTTTCAAACAAACAAACAAAAATGTTCCAATAACATTTTTGGATCTTGTTGGAAAATTTCAGCAAAATCCATTCAGTCACACATTACCTACCATTCAATAATCTCCCCCTATACGTACCCACTATATATATGTGGGTACAGGCATGTCATGTTTTATGTGCATTTAACTTGAGCGATTTCTGCTTTACGCAGCCATCCAGAAAAAAAAAAAGGGAAAACCCAAAATATTAAAAAAACTTTCTTTAGGGTGGGCAATTTCGCCCGCCATTGAAGTCAATAGGGTTTCAGCTATACGTGGTTTCTGCTTTATGTGGAAACCGTGGAACTGAGCCCTCACGTAAGACGCAACATGCCTGTATATATTGATATTTACATGCACAGCCACACATTTTCTTTTAATAGGGTGGGGTTTTCAAAAGCACTCGTGTTGGGCTGATTGAAATTTTTTTCATCAAAACAGTTTTCAACAAAATGATTTTGCACAAAATACCTCTCCTTTCCACCGAAAATTTTGACTTTTTGTTGAAAAAATAAAAAACATTTAGGCCTAGACATTTTTGGTTTTTGATGAAAAGTCAGAAGTTTTCCTACAAAAATACCCCTCATTTTGCAGCCCACCCAACGCTCTGTTTCATATAAAATTTCTATCACCTTCAGTAGGAGCAGAGTTAGGCAAATGCTGAGTGATTTTGAAAATTTAAATTTTTACACTTAGGTTAAACCTTTAACTTTTTAATAAGTAAGGATTTTAACCATCATCTAAGTGATGTCAATGAAAGGATACTAGTTATATATTATTTATATTTTGCTCTGCAGCAGTGCTTCGGGGCACCAACTGTGGATTAGGGTGTCATTGTGCTGTACATAAAGACATAGTAAAAAAGACAGTCTCTATCTCCAGGAGTTAATGATTTACATTGTTCGTAGATTATAAAGCTAAAAGGAACCATCGTGACCAGCTAGTCTGATCTGCTTTAATACAGGCCCTAGGACTTCCCTGAATTAATTCCTATTTGAACTAGAGCATATCTTGAAGAAAAACATTCACATGTGATTAAAAAATGTCTAGTGATGGTGACTCCACCATCACCCTTGGTAAAGTGTACCAGTAGCTAATTCACTGTTTAAAAAATTGTACCTTATTTCCAATATGAATTTGTGTAGTTTAACACCAGATCCTGCTCTCTTTGAAACCAATGGGAGTTACTGGAAACAGAATCAGTCACTTATTCTCTACCAATACATTGCTAAATATTTTATCTAACACAAAAGAAAGGTATTAGGTTCAATATTGGCTTTTTGTCACTAAATCTCTTAAGAGTGTATCAATTCATGTTGACATAAAGGCTCTCATCATATATTTCAGAGTGTGCTGAATTTCTTGACCAAATTTCAAGTTTAATTCAGTATCATTTGAGAAACACTATTACCTCTCCATTTATCAAATAAAGGTATTAAATCACTTTTTCCTTCTAACATGTTTTAAATAGCCAATGCAGCAAATGAAGGTTGTATTTTGTAACAAGGACGGACAGAGTACTAAATCATAGCAAAATGTTCATTCTCAAAAAGAAAGAGAGGGGTAAAATAATTAAAAAAAGAAATTTAACGTACTGGGAACAATAACAGAAAAGAAACCTCTTGTGGAAACACATAGTTGCTAGTAATATAGCTGGCCCACAAATGAGTGAGACAAACTACTGTAGATCAATGAATGATAAAATGCTATCCAAAATGCAAAGGCTTAAGATTTTGGATGGATTTGTTGTAATTTTTTTTTTCTAACCTCCAAGAACTAGAACCCAGAAACCCAAAATGTTTGCTCAAAACCTATTCTAACAGAATTCTAGCTGAGAAAAAACGGATGTGTTCAGAATACTAACATATGATTAATGAAGTAACCCACAGATAAAGTGAATGAAAAACAATTAACTTTGATATGTGCTAGTTGCCCCATGGGAAGGCTAACGGATATGCACCGTACTCCATTTACAGAAGACTCCTCCATTTGTGGAGAAAGACAATTCCCCGTTGCTGGTCGGGAATGCAGATAAATGCCTATCATGTCTGAAAAAGAAGCTTCAATTGAGAGAAGATGCCCCTCGAATTAGAGTTAAAAATATGATATCATTTGTTGAATTTAGAAGTTCTTAAAAATAATAATAAAAGATTTCCCCACTTTCTTTCTGAAATGAGGTAAACCTGAATCTACCAGAGAAACTCGAGAGTGAAGGAAAGAACACTGAAGTGTGAGAGGAGACAGGCAGAGACTCTCAGATGTGAAGAGCAGAAGAAAAAAAACAAAATATTCTCTTCTTTCAAAGAGATTAACCACATCCCTGAAGAAGACTCAAGAAGTTAATCAGCTCCATGTAATAAAGATAATACATGCAGGAGACACTTGAAGAAAGATCGAATGAATGAGAAGCATCAACTGCACATGATAACAACTGTAAATAAATAACCTGTTCTTATTCTAGGATCTTTACAGTGGCTCTTTTTAAAATGTGAGTACGACATCTACAAATCTACACAATACAATAATCATATTAAAATAATCACACAATATATTTTGCATTGATATCAGTCTTTTGATTGACATCATTATTTCTAACAATCTTGCCTATTACTTCCAAAGGCTGTTTGTTGCTGTTAAAAGTTCCCGGGTTTCATCCTCTCCCCCTCCTCACTCCCAAAGCTACAAACAGCCACACTGAACTATACATAGTATAAGATGGTATGGCAACAGAAAAGGGAGAACCTAATCCAAGAATTCTCAAATTCCCAAGCCATAAGACTCAACCAGTTCCACTAAAATGGAGTACAACTTCTCTGTCCCTGATATCCTAAACAGAACCAGTTATCTAAAGGTAACCGAAAGACTGAGTGTATACTGCAGAGAAGACTCATCCATTGGTAAGGAAATGGACTGGATATTTCACTAATGCCAACAATTGCAAGACTCCCTGAATTGTAAGACTTTCTTAAATAGTTATTTGTTATAACTTTTTCATACTAGCTGTCAAAATCAGTCAAAGAACTTATTGAAAAACTGCTTTTTTAAAACAAAGAAAGCATGCATTTATCTCAAAGAGAAACACTGGTCACAAAATGACCATTGTACCAAACGTTAGGATCAGCCCTGTAAACCTAACTCACATGGATAGGCATTACTCTAAGCAATCTTTGCAGGATTGGGACCTTATTTCTTTGGTCTATGAACAATGATCAAATAAATTATTTTGAAAGAGTAAAAATATTAGCTATTTGAATATGACAAACATTTACAAACAAAGCTACCTAGATAGTAGATGACAAGATCCATGATTATTCTTCAACCCTTAAAATGACAAAAAATAAAAATGCTGATTTCTACACTGATGCCAAAAGAAGAGCATTATGTTATCAAGGCTGAATGAGAAAATAACAATTTGAGCCAGGCTGGCTTTACCATGAGGCCCACCACCTCAGTTGCTAGATGGTTGGGGAGGGGGCCATTAGGACCCAGAGCGTAGAAAATTGTGTCTGCTGCTGGTGCATATGTATTCTCGCTGCTCTAGATGCACAGAGATGGTGGAGTGCTGGGCTGGAGGATGGAGGGCACAAGAGATCTTTCAAAGTTTTGGCCAAGCAAGTAGGTATGGGGACGTTATTTGAGCTCCCCGCCTCAGGTGCCAAAATGTTGTGGACTGGCCCTGTATTTGAGAGGGTTTCTCATTTAGGTTTATCTCAGTGGCGGACAGATGGAAGTGAAGTGGTCAGAACTCCTCATTTTGATGGATGGAAAGAACATAATCCCTTTTTCTGATGGCCTTAACAAGCCAAACATTTAAAATTAATGCCTATTAAAACCACTTTTCTCTACAGACTAACTTACTAACTAGGTAAAGTAAGAGTTCTAATTATATTTTATTTCCTACCAATATAACCTTTTAATTTGATTAGCGCTTCATTCCTCTAAATGTGCAAGATGGATTATCTGTAATAAGATTCATAATCAATTATTCATCCCACTGGAATGAATGATCAATTTAACTAAGGTACCCAAAAAATCTTCTAACTTCTTATATGTATTCACTGTGATGCGAGACAAATATACCTTTAAAATCTAAGCAGTTTGTAAAGTTTAATAAAGTAAAGAGTCAAATTCTTCTGTGATTTATTAGCCCATTATATTATATCCTTTCACTAACACTGAGGACATACACATGTATATATACATTGGTTCTGCTACCAGGTGCTGAGCAAATAAAGACTCCTTCAATAGCAAATGTTTGACAAGATTGGTCTTAACTTCAATTATTTAAATAAGAAAAATCTCAACACCTGAAAGCCAGTAGTCATGTTAGTCCTATATCCCCATCAAAGGCATGAATAATAGACGAAGACCCCAGTGGGTGCTTTATGAGATATGTCTTGATACCAACATCCCTGACCAGCCCTGTCCTCAGACAAAGAAATGGACAGGAACATGTGGTGCTTCTAATCTGTACTTGATATATGATGCACTTATCCATGTATTTGTTGCATCCTGCTGCCAACTCACTCTTAATCATGTATTAACATATGAGTTAAGCCCTGGCCATGCTTTGACACGTTACCAAGAGGACTTCTGAGAAGCTGCAACAACTATCCATATTCTGCCCGTATTATGCACACAGCTTGAACAATACAGCACCAATAGAACGCCTATTCTGACACACACACAGCATCTATTCTGACACACGCATGAAAATTTAGTTCCTGGAAAGCTGAGGTCTGAATTCACTAGCCTGCCACAGACAAACACTCCACATGGACCTTGCTGATTCATTAAATATAATATGGAAATATTCCTATCTCATAGAACTGGAAAGACTTTGGAGGTCATCAAGTGCAGTCCCCTGCCTACACTAGTAGGACCAAGTACTGACAGATTTTTTGCCCCAGATCCCTAAATGGCTCCCTCAAGGATTGAACTCACAACCCTGGGTTTAGTAGGCAAATGCTGAACCCACTGAGCTATCCCTCCCCCGCTTAATGCACTGTGATCTAGTCCTGGACATTGTGGGGATTCACTCGGGTGGAAATGATCTTGGCCTTTTTTCTGGTGTACTCCTCAAATGATCTATTCTCAGATTTGGACCAACTCAGAGATTTGCATCCAGGAGTTGTGATAATCTTCTCTGATTTGGTGGACAATTAGCATGATCGCTACAGCCACAATATGAAAGCTATTCATAAATGTTGGAAAAACATTAATTGGGAAATTGGAGGGTTCACGGCTGACTAGAAAATGTGTACTATATGGCATAGAAACATGACACTTCACAACTTCTCGGAGATGGGGTATATCCATCGGACAGGGGTCAGAGGATCTTTCTCTCAAACATAGAACTGTCAGTATGTTAGGACAGAAACCCTCTCTCTAATTTCTCTCACCAGCCCTGACACAAACTCCATCCTTCAACCGTTTTGAAACACAGTCAGGAATACCATTGCACTATAACACGCTTGTCCTTCGTTCTGGGAACCACATATGAATCATGTTATGGGGGGGGGGGGGAGGGGAACAACAATAGAAACTTTTGCATACCAGGGAGTGAGGACTTCAGAGACATGGTGGGAGAGGGGGCTTGGTACAACAGCGAGGGGGGTGGCAGGTTGGAGGAGGGAGCACAGTGAATGGAGCAGGAGCATGGATGGGGAGAAGTGTTGAAGTAGGCTGATGGGGACTAGCTGATGTGTATGTGGGGAGGAGGGGGGGATTGGAGGTGCTGGCTGACTGGGTAGGTATGCAAATTGCAGTACACTGATGTGTACAACTGCCTAAATGACTACTAATTCTTATCAACAACATATCCTAGTATTTTTAATCAGAAAAATAAATTCAATGGCAACCCCCCCCCTACATTAACGCAGAGCTAAGATTGTTTGGTGGTATGTCATCCCCTTGCAGAATGCTGAGTTAAGCGAAACTCAAACGTCTGAAAACCAGGAAATGCACATGTAAGGTTGCCCATGCAAACTTAATTTTAACCTCTTTCAGCAATGCCCCATTAACACACAACCCCACAATTCCTGAAATGTATAAGTTCTTCACCTCCTTTTATGACCCATTAACTCTAATGCACAAAATTCCAGGTTCCAGTTAACACTAGTAAAGGAAAAATGCTTGTTGGTCAATGCTACCTTCCCTCTATTCTCTTTGAGGTAAGCCACATACTCACACTGGCCATTGGCAATGATGTATGTTTAAAAAAAACCTCTGATCGAGTTTTATTAATTTATTTTGCAAACATATTCTCACAGTTACAGTACTGCTGAAAATATGGGTACTGTCTCAAGTTAGTGCACATTAAGGAATCTGGACATATTCACCCTTGCAAAGTTCCATTGTGTTCAATTAAAGATCAGGTATTTGCATACATTTGATGCAGAAAATATGAACTCCACTATTCAACTTTTTTCCAATCTTAGAAGGGGTCTCTCTGATTTAATGTGTCCTTTTAATCTTTAACTACTATAGGGTGACCAGATATCCCAATTTTATAGGGACAGTCCCGATTTTTGGGTCTTTTTCTTATATCCTATTACCTCCTACTCCCTATCCTGATTTTTCACACTTGCTGCCTGGTCACCCTAAACTGGATAGGAATCAGATGCTATCAAAGGCCCGAAGAGAGAAAGCATTACTGATCATACAAAAGCGGAAGTATTATTTAGAAATTTGACTCTCCTCCAATATTCTATTGCTGCCCCAAACAAAACTGTTTACGTTGGTTGCTTCATCATAGACAACAATCATAGATAGCCTGGTCTTCAAAACAAAAATATTAACATTTAGGAGTCATACATTCATCTGCGGAGGTATGGTCTATGGATTGAAGAGTCATGAAACCTGGGTTCTAGCCTCAGCTCAGCAAGCTGTTTCCAGCTCTCTGCTTCCCATCCCATCCCACCCTCTGTCTGTGTTGTCTATTTTGGCTGTAATCTCTTCATGGGAGGGATGGTCTCTCACTAGGTGTTTGCGCAGTACCTAGCAGAGTGGGTCCCTGAGTTCAACTGAGGCCTCAGGCAATACCATAAGAGAAAAATAATAATAGTAGGTTGATATAATTAGATCTAGTTGCTGAAGCATATGATATTTACATAATTTACTAGCTTGAAACTACCTGACTTTGATGTCAAAACCACAATCAGGGCACCTCTCAATTTTGTATTGCTATTTATTTATTAATTGGCTCATACAAAAGCAATGCTAGGTGTACAGTCCCTGTAAGGATGTGGCTTTGCAAAAAGAAAGGAAGCCATAGCAAGAGAACGTCATTTCTATAGCACTTTACCCCTTTCATGTACTGCATAAACATTTAATTAATGCCCAGCTTTATAACCCACATTTTACAGATGGGGGGTGGGGGGTGGGAAGAAACAGACACAGAGGTTAAGGCCTAAACTTTCAAAACAGTCCACTAATTCTGAGTGGCTCGGTTTTTGGACACCCAGCTAAGTTACCTCCCTGTAGGTACTTAGACATCTATTTGGTCTCCCAAAAACTGAGATGCTCAACATTAGGGGAAATTTTAAAAAAATCAAGCCTAAGTATTTTCCCCAGGAGAAAGTCAGAGTCCACATCAGAACGCCTTGGCTCCCAGTTGAGTTCAGTGACTAGGCACGGCTTCCTCTCAAAGAAATCCACCATTTTTAGCATACAGCCAGCACACCATGGACATTTTTCACTACAACAGTTCTCCAACAATAGCTTTTCAAGGACTTAAAAATCCATCCCATGCTTCACTCACTTGCAGGAAAACACGCAAGGCATAAAGAAAACACTTTGCCTGCTGGGCAAAGAAGAGTGGGGTAATGATGTGTGTAAAGGATGTATGATATTTGAATGAGAAAGCAAAAGGGTTTCTAATGACTACATAAGAATATGGTTCTCTCTACTTTATCTGAAATGACATGCAATCTGACAATTCAAACAAATCCGACGCTGGCATGCTGTAATACATCTATACCTGAGTGCTATTTACATTTCATTTCAACTTCACTGTATACACACTAACACTGGTAGCTCAGGGAACCAGGAAGGTCATCTGATCCTAATGTTCAAAGGGCTGATGTCCTTACAACTTTGAAAAACTCAGGTACCAGTAATCAGTCAGTTACTTAAATACAGAAATTGACCAATAAGCAAGTCTTCTACCACCCTGCTCTGTTCCTATGATGGGCTCCTAGTTCATGTAACTGTAGCTGGGTGGCCACCCGCTCCCCCCCTGAAAAGGGCTGAGGTAGCCCCAGGAAGGGGGTTTGAAGCAGCCCAGGGAAGGGGCTGTGGCTGGGAGCCTGCAAACTCCCAGGCTGATTGGGAGTTAGGCTCAACTGTGTGGCCACGCACCAAACTCTGACTGTATAAAAGCCTGGGAGGCAGGAGTTAGTCAGTCAGTCTACTCTGTAGTCAGAGGGAGACAGGGCCTGGCTGCAGGGAGCCATTAACAGAGTACCCAGACGGGGCAGGGCGAGGACAAAGCAGCTGGGAGCCAGGGAGCTTAAGCTCTAGGGAGAGGGCCCCAGCTTGCTGAGCCTAGGGAAGGCCCAACCCACGGGGTACTGAGGGTTGCAAGGGGGCAGCCCTGGGCTGGTTAGGAGCAGCAGGCCCAACCCCTTCTTGCCGGTGATGAGTAGCCATGAGACTGCAGTCGGCCTCAGGGAACTGAGGCCAGTGATGACTGGCAGTGGCGGTATCTGAGGCGAGTTGGGGATAGTGGGTGGTGGGTTCCCCAGGGAGGGGAGACCCTAAGACCAGGGGGGTACTGCAGGGGTGCAGCACCCTCAGCTGAAGGGCGCCGGGGTCCGAGAGGGGCACGAGGCCAGAGTGGAGAAGCGGACGTCGGCCCGGCAGAGGGCGCTCCGGGGTCAAAGAGCTAATTCCCGTGACGACCAGACGGGGGCGCCGCCGGGTGAGTGGACGACTTCGTTACAGTAGCCTTCTTGGTTTTAAACTTTGCATACCATCTTCCAGCTGCAGATTGTAAAGATTGTTTATTCAGAAGAGATGGTGCTGAAGAGCAAAGAGGAAGCTGTTCTGAAGTTCCAGCCACCAACAGTTTGCGGATTCCCATTATTCGTATAGCCACTGCAGAACTGCGGGAGAAATAGCAGCTTGGCCTAGACACTCAGCAGCGGGGAAGAACAGTAGAAGCAATATAAATAGCCATGTTTCAGAGCTTCAGCGGGTGTCATGGGATGAGCCAATGTACGGTGTTCCCTCTTTGGTCCATGATATAACACACTGACCCGGCCCTGGGCATTCACTGAACTGCAACTCTTAACTCACTATCCAGCTGGGTTCCTTCCGCCACACACATCACTACCAGGATTAAAATGTTCTGCAGGTCAAATTCAATTTTTAGTGGCACTTGTGCAAATCCACTGCTCTTCGATGATGTTATTGTAGTACCGTAGCACCTAGGAGCCCTGTCAGACCTGGGCCTCGTTGTGTTAGGTGCTGTACAAAAACAGAACAAAAAGACTCTCTGCCCCCTAGAGAACTTGTGTGATCCCCAGGCCCTCAGTGGATCTGACAGATTTTACTAAATTTGACTCAGTTGTAAGATTTTTTGAAGAGGCATAAGGAGGAAAATAATCCAACTCATTTTCTCAAAACTCTTTGGGCTCTGCACAAGTGAGAGTTAACCCAACCGTAAAAACCTTACGTTTATCATTAATCTAGAATGTTGAAGACACTCAAGGCACAAAACTGCTGAGTATGAAAGTGACACTTCCACATAGTCAGTCACATAATAATGCCACACCTTTATGGTAAAATATAGTTAGCAACCGGGCTGATGGAAGGAACTATGACTTCGGAAACACACCTCTGAGCAAGTGTTTGATTGACCAGGCTGCTATACTCTCACATACTAGTCCAAGGAAACAACGGTGCCCCTCCTGACTTGCTGCAGTTAGCATGGGAACTCTGAGTGTTATGAACTGAACTAATACACACACACAAGATAAAGACCAAGTAAATTAAACAATTTCCTGGTTGAAGTGTGAAGTTTCACTTTAGTTTTTCTCCCCCGTTTCCAAAATCTCTTAATAAACTCAAACCTCTGCTGTGATAGTACAAAACAACAATTCCCTTCTGCTACTACATAATGGGCCACAACTTTAAGAAAACTAATATTCAGAATCCCTCAAGCCCAAATGATAAACTGATGGCAAATATGTCTTTTATAATAAATAAGGATAAAGTGTATTATCTGAATACAAAGCACAGCTGGAAAATAAGTGAATTGCAAAATATTTAATGATACTCTCCCTCTGAACTTTGTTCAGTGCCTCAGATGTCAAGAAAATGAAAAACCACAAGACCTCTGCTTCACACACAACTGAATGTCAAGGCACATCAATGCCATTATTTTTCCTTCATTGATGTGGACAGAGAGATGCATCTGACATAAGCAAACAACAGTGATAGGAATAAGAATGCTTATTCCATATTCATAAAAAAATAATCTGTTTGGACTAAGGAATGGCTAAAGGAAAAGCAAATTAAGCTTCTCTTGGGTTTGACATTAATTATTCCCTTTATATGAGTGAACAGATGTCAATATATAATATTTTGCTTGAAAAATATTTGTTAGTCAATATAATTTTCACAAGTAAACAAACATCAGTTGATTGGATTAAATTCTGCCATTGTCAATGACACGATTTAAAACAATAGGAACTTCAGTTATGGAAGATTAATTTTAGTCCCTCTTTTCAGAGAAGTTACTACTTTTCAATGCATCATTGCATTTAGATTCCACTGTTCAGATCAGTGCTGGAGGTTTATCAATGGTAAAAAAGAACAGCTTTTAATTTCTTTGAGGTGACTTTGTATCTGTGTATTTATACAAGCTTCACACTTAATATCTGATTATTTTTTATCCTTCCTGTGAGACAGAAGATATCTCCATTTCACAGGCTAGGAACTGAGGCACAAGGTAGACTAAAATGACTGTCCCAAGGTCACACATCAAGTTGGCGTCTGGGTTGGGAATTGAACTCGGCTCTCCTGAGTTCCAATCCAGTGCCCTATTCAGTCAACTATTGTTCCTACTCTCTCAGTAGCTTTTAGACTTGCAAGTACATTGGGATCCTGGTCTATGACCAGGGCTCCTAGGAAGTATAGTAATACAAATCATCAATAATAATAGATCGGTGGTGTTCAACACTGGTGAGGACACAAGTAGAATTTGGAGAGAACAAGCAACTGCTCAATGATCAGCAGTAGATCAGGACTGATCTACCAGGGATTTGCTGATCAGCACTCCACTCCGCTCATCTGAGGGTGTTGAACAAGCCTCTCAGCACTGCTGTGGCACTGAAGACTGCGACTTCTCTTCCGCCTTATTGTGAAAGAAAGAGGAGCAATGAAATCCCACCAATGCCTCCCAGCAGCTAGGAAAAAGAGGAAAGAAACTGGAACTCTCCCTTCTTCATGCAGGTAGCCACGGGACAAGGAAGAGAGCTCAACTCCTTGCAAGGCAGATGCACCACAGGAATGTGTGCAAAGGAGACAGGTGAGTGGGGTCACAGGAAGAAAAACGTGGCCAGATTTTGGGCTGCTAGGGGGAAAAAAAGTCATCTCAAGGGACAAAGCTAATCAAATGAAGTGAAGAAAGGAAAAAATGAAATAAAAAAAGAGACACGAGTTACGGAGCATTCAGGACTTGCACATCTTGGGTTAGATGCGCACGTGGTAAAATGGCAAAGATCCACTGAGTTATGCCAGTTATCCCCACTGAAATCAGAGTGAAGATCTGGAGTAGGATGGGGATAGACAACGAGAAATGCCTATGAATAATATTAATTAAACTGAATACACGTCTCATCAAAATCAGCACATGCAGAGCACCGAGGAAACCTACAGTCACAATCATAGCATGACAGCGCATCCTACTTTATTCCATAATCATCACTGTGGTACATTGTTGAGCTAAGGCCACATTACACTTATCTGTGAGTCACTATGTCGCAACGCAATTTAGTCCCAAATCTCTACTTCTATTCAGTCCTTAATTACCATATTAAACACCCATCTCTGAATAACACAGACAAATGTCAAACCTTTTCCTTTTTAAAATAAATCTATGACTCCAATACTCATAAAAGTGAGGGAGGATCTAACAGTGCTGACCAGTCTCAGACATAGTGCAGGTAACTGTTCGAATCTCCCTCAGACAATTCTACCAGCGCCTGGTCCCTTCCTCTCTCCACCCTGACTTGCAGCACCCTTGGTTTTCTACCTCACTGGACTTTCAGGCACAGACCCATAAATCAAGCTGATGTGTGTCACGGATTGTAAAATCCCCAACCCGGACTAGGTCAAAAGGAACAATCTACTTCCTTCATTTGTAATCTTGGGCATAATCTGAACCCAGGGCTCTAGAGGTGCCAATCTAGCCCTGCTCTGAGAATATAAACAATGTATTTATCCTTCTAATTATTGTTATTACTATTATTGGGGGGGAGGGAATGTCACCCTCCATAGTTTACAGAGGCCTACCTTTTTGCACATACCAGGGGCTCCTTGATTCCATTCATTCCCCGGCCCCACAAGTTCCGTATGGGTCACCCTCCCATTCCCCTCTTTTTCAGGGACTCCCCACAACTCCTCTCAATCTCCACTCTGCCAGGGGTTCTGTGTACCCCATTATCTCCTTTCTCTCCTACGAGGGCTCCCCATACCATCAGCAGCATATACACCCCTGTTCCCACTTCCCTGATTCCAGGGTTCCCATTCTCCTGTTTCCTCCCCCCATCTTTCCCCACCCCACTGAGAAGCTTGGGGATTCACCCAGGCCAGTCAAGGGTTCTGACTCCGCCTGCTCTGTAACACTGGAGATCTTAAGGATGTGCTGCCATGGTTCAGAACCCTGACACCAGTAGACAGCCCACAAGCACAAAGATCTCACCCCGACTTCCACCAGCCTACTTACTCCTTGCAGGGTGGCCCCCACAGCCCTTCTGGTCCCAAGCACAGCTCTGTGCACACACCAATACATAAACTCATCATGACAATCAAATTCGGAACATTACAAGCTTTCATAAAAGACCTCACTTGACATAGCTTATACACAATATGACTGTATATTACCAGTTGATGCAATTGTTCATTCTTTGGGGTTCAGACCTCCATTCCTCCTATGGGGTGTCTGGACCTTGACTGCCACAGTGACACCAGATGAGATGATACTGATAGTTTAATAAGCTACACATTTTGTAATGGTAGTTTCTTTAAAAGATTAAGACCAATGCAGCTTCAATGCAATGAATTGGTTCTACTGCAACCTGAGGATCTTTCAAATAAGTGGGTAGAACATAAAGCCCCTTCTCATTCCACTCTTCACTCATTCCAGGGTCCTCCATTCTCCCTGTGTCCCCCCATTCCACTCATAGCAGGGTGCCCCATTCTCCCATAGCAGGGGCTTTCCAATTTCCTCCTGCCCCATGCCAGACGTTCTGTCTGCTCCCCACATTCCCACCATGCTAGGGCTTCTGTATGTCTCACCATTTCTCCCCACTAGGATCCCCCAATCTGGGACTGTGTGCATGCTTCCATGACCCCCCTCCCTCCCTTTCTTCCCTGACCCAAGTATTCTTCTTCTTTATTTCTGGGAGACAAGTCCTTCAGGGGGCCAGCATGTTAAATTCCATTGGAAGGATGAGCAGGGATGAGATGGGGAATTGTTTTGCTAGAAGGCATTAATAATTGCCATAGACCAGCAGTTTGATCTATAGGCAACTGCAAAGACTCTAGAGACTTTGGCGATCCTTGTACGCTGGCAGGGGCTTTCCCCATTATGCCCCTTCTGGTTTTCTGATTCCCCCCAGCAAAGAAATAAGGTTCTGGCTATTGATGCCTAGAACTTTCCCTGAAATTTTGAATTGATCAGCAGTGGCATCCAAAAGCAATCATTTTATATAGAGAGACCAACAGAGAAATGCCCTTGCGATGAGCGTAAGGCCGTCAGAAGCTCAGCCAATTGTTTGTATTATATCAGTGCTCCCTAACTGTGCTACATGTCATACAAAGACATGGTAATGGAGCTCCTGCCCTTAGATAAGTAAGCCACATGGAATTTTATTCCTTCCATTTTATAGCTGGGGACCTGAGGCACAGAGAGATTAAACAACTTGTTCAGGGTCACACAGGAGGTTGGTGACTGAGCTAGGAATTTATCCCAGCTCTTACGAGCCCCAGTCCAGTGCCGCAATTATCTGACCGTCCCTTCTCATAGCTCGGTGGTTTCCAACTTTTTTTCATTTGCAGACTCCTCAAAAAATTCAAATGGAGGTGCAAACCACTTTGGAAAGCTTAGACAGTCTGCAGACCTCAGGGATCTGCCGACCACAGACTGAAAACCACTGTTTTAGACCATCCTTCTAGTAAGTTATCCTCAAGTGTTCACAAGATCATCACTTATATTTATGCAGTATATTACGGATTTTGATAGACAAATGTCCTGATATTAGTGCATTAGGAAACATCCTGTACAAATCCAATTATTTTACCTTAGGATCAGCAGTGAGCAATTTGAAAGCCTGATAGACTTGTGCTTCCTTCACACCTCCCCCAAGATCCAGGAAGTTGGCTGGCTTTCCACCATTAAGGGAAATGATATCACAGGTTGCCATAGCAAGACCAGCTCCATTCACTGTAATTGTAAGAGTCAGATGGTGATATTTTACAAAAGGGAATTCAAACTTATGAAGTGTGATTTAACTAGGGCACATCGGTTCAAGGCAAGGACTAGTGACTTATTTCCGGCTCCACTTGATTTGTTTCAAATTAGGCCAGCACCTGAATTTTTCAGGACCGACTTAATTGACATAAATGAACAAAACGAACAAAAAACTTCTGAGAAAAGGGATTTCATAATAATTAAAGAGGATTGCGCACCATAGAAGTAGCTGCACACAAATATCCCCTCAGAGTAAAGGATAAAAATTATTCTTAACCCAGCAGAAACACAAAGTAAAGTATCCTTCACTTATTACTGATCTCATAATTCCCCTGCCACACTTACAAGCCATGTCTAATTTCATTAACCTTGGTAAGACTAATATTGCATTACAAAATATTTTAAAACTGAATATTCATGTTAACAAATTTGTTCAAATCAGGAAAATTCTTACACAATGTTCAAAAAGGGTAAAATGTTTTCTTCTATTAAAATGTGTTTCAACACACTGGCATCCCATATCCTTTGCTACTTTAAAAGCTGCTAGTGTTGCAAGGACATTAGCTCATCCGGGTGAGATGAATCAGAATGGTTTGGTACATTAAAGTTATTGGTTCTGCACAAAGTAAGTCTTTTTATATCACATGTAATTTTATATGGGTTTCTACTGTACAGAACAGAGCCATGAGGATTAGGTCTCAGGCCCTGAATACGATGATACTGATGGTTTAATGAGCTACACATTTTTTAATGTTAGTTCCTTTAAAAGATTAAGACCAATGCAGTTTCAATGCAATGAATTGGTTCTACTGCAACCTGAGGATCTTTCAAATACGTGGGTAGAACATAAATCTAAGCACTATAAACTGTGGAAAGTAACAAAAGTTATATTACCTCTATATATCACTCCTTCCCTTGAGGATAAACCATTTTAGCTAATCCGGATCAAAACAAAGAAGTCAATTCTGTTCAGAATGAAATGTTCTGGCTTAAACAATTTACATATAACTGAAAATGTTTTGCGTTACAATTTAAATATTTCAACTATTTTACTTCTATGAAAAAAGGAATTTCAGTTAAAACAAAGGTTTCAACATAACGCAAGATTTATTAATTACTGTTTGACCAGAGAAATGTTGAGACATCAAGGGAACCAAATTTACATTGTGAGAAACCAAAGTTTAAATCCAGTTTGATTTCGTTTTTTAAAGCCTTTTAAACAGCATTTTCTCATTTTTTAAAATAATTCTGGATTTTTTTTCCTGCAGCCATTGTTGATATTTAGAAGGGTCATCCGGGCTAACCTGAGAATAGCAGCACTAAACATACACAGGCTTACATCTCAGCCTTGCCCCCTTTTTAACCTATATTAAAATCCGGCCTGCTGCCCCTTCAATTTCAGCTTCACATTTGCTCTTGCTAGTATTGGTATTACCTATTATTTCTATTACCTGCTTACAGAATTTGGGGAAGTGCAGGCAACATCAGCAAAACAATAAAAAGGACTATTCATTCAAACTGCTGTCAAAAAATTGAATGAAAATCAAAATACATAAATCAAGCAAGTTTTACAAATTGAGAAAGTATGCATTGGCCTTTTATCTCTTTCTGTCAGAGTAATACTCACTATATGACTAACAATCAACCAATAAGCTAACAATCTTAGGGGTCACTTGTAACAGTGGATACAGTGTCATCAGACGGAAATGTGATTTTTGATTGGTGGTGTCACTTTAAAAAGTTCACTGGTAATAAATTAGGACCGGATCCTGAAAACACTTAAGCATGTGAGTAATTTTATGTATTTAGATTATTACTCTATTGCAAATATTTCTGATAATACTCTCTAATTGACTGTAAACAGAAACAGATTAGTCAGTTGATATTGAGACGTCTGAATTTTTAATTGGTTAGCCCAAGATATTGACAAAGACAGATTGCTTTTCTTACCAAAGCAAGCAATGTTCCCATCCAGTCCTATGTACTTTAAGTCGTATTTGGCAGCTTCATTTTCCACAGGCTCATTCTCAGACTTGTCATCCATGGCAAATATCTCTTTTTGTCTGAACTCAGCATTGTCATCAAAGTTTATCTTGGCATCAAAGCAAACAACTAAACGAAGGGAGAAAAAAATCATCATATTACAGATACTGAATGGTCATTTTGAATTCAGAAATTTGCCACAGAATGTGTAATGTCACATAAAAGTGAAATATTCTTTCATAATTATGTACTAAGGCCCTGATTCTGCTTCCATTGTAATCAACAGAAGTTTTGGAAAGCAGGAGTAGGACCCTAAAACACGTTGTTCCAAAGTCCAGGCATGAGTTATGGCAATGCAAGCTTCCCCACACAATAATGTCAAGGTGTCTTAAGTCATGGGTTGTGGAAACCACTTCTAGAGGTAGGAGAACAGTTTGTGTTCCATGCTCATTTTAACTGCCACGTCCATAAAATGTCAGTTATGCAGGTGGTTTTCATGATCTGTATAGTTCTAGTGACCCCAACAAATCATTTCACCCATAGCAATCTTGTAGGTCCTCCAACCTCAACAAAGTGTTACATCTTTTGGAAAAGATCATAACAGATTTAAAGTTAAAGGCACAGTCCTACTATACATTAAATAGTTCCATAGTAGATAAACTTTTTCTCCAGTTATATTCTTTATTTTACAGTTTATCTGGTTCCTTGAAAACTCTTCCTTTAAAGAAATTAACAACAGCTTTAAGTATACATTAAGCATGATCAACACAACTTTTTATAAATAAAGAAAATGGGAAAGTAAATACAGGACTTTTCTTCAACTTGAACATCTGTTGTGGTTATAAAAAAGCAGTAAACAACAACTAAATAGGACTATAATAATAGTTATGGACTATTTTAATTCTAGGGATTAAAAATGAGTTTACTGTGAATCGATATGATGAATACTGACTGACAACTTTTATGGGTTTTGCAAAGGCAAACATCTTAAATATGATAGTAAAAATAAGAATACATACAGATTACTTTACTATTAAACCACTAATGACCTCTGGTTTGGACATTTACTAGAAATTAATGACTGGCTAAAGCAATTGATCTTTTGTGGCAAGCCAGCCAGACTACCTGCCTGGAAACCATTAATGCTATTACTATAATATAAAATTGATAGCAATATTTGTAGGTATCTATTGTGTCTTCAGTGGTGTCTTGCCACTGTTGTGTGCATACATGCACAGACATACACACAGAGCAAACGAGAGAAAATACCATATAGGAAAGTATTAGTCTTACTTCCTGATGGAGTAATTTTGTTTTAATTCTTGTAAATAAAAGAATTTGCTGCCCTTGACGCACAATCAATACTGAAATAAATTACAATAGATCAAGACCAGTCTCAGCTATTGCAGTTTCGGAGAACTATTTATAAAATGTATGTGTGATAAATACCCCATGGAAGATTCTAGATCTCACCCTATAATAAATACAAATTATGCAAGTATGTTATGTGGGAATGTGCTAGTCAATAATACGCTTTCCAATATACTAGTAATGCATTAATTTTTGTTACCAATGAATTAGTGCCTATAACAACATCAAAACCATACAACCAATTTTCCTTTTCTAATGTTAGTTTGCTTATTTAATAAAATGATCGAGTGCTAGAATAAAACCCAGTTTTCAGAGTCCCTTGATTTTCCATTTCAGGTTTATCTTAGACATAAACATTTGCAATGTCACATTAATAGAATCTTATTTCTCTGGAACATTCATCTTTAACAAAAGGCCACACTTCGTAGAAAGTAGTGTACAAAGAAAACACACCTATTAATATTTATCAAACAATTTTCACCATCAAAAGCACATTGTTACACGCATGATAGATTATACAAATGAATTTTCCTTCTGAACAAATATCAAAGAAAGCTTCAATACTTATATT
The DNA here is from genome assembly GCA_032164245.1 of Sternotherus odoratus. Lineage (NCBI taxonomy): Eukaryota > Metazoa > Chordata > Testudines > Kinosternidae > Sternotherus > Sternotherus odoratus. The sequence goes on from JAVMKO010000005.1 coordinate 6,698,569, forward strand.
CATGGAGAGTTTTTGTTGTTTTTCCTTAGCAGTAAAAGATTTGGGGAGTTGCTAATTCAACAGCTTATACCGAGAACAATAAATAAATAAACAAACAAATAAATAAATAAATAAATAAATAAATAAATAAATAAATGTTGACAGTTAGTGACAGGCCTTTGACCCCAGAGTGTTAACAAAGGAACGTGTTGCAAAATGAGACAAAAGAAAATACACAGGACAACACATTTCATAACAGAAATGCAGCCTTAAGTGAAAAATAAAAGCAGCAAAAAAATAAGCCCATCTGAACTGTCATTTTGACAATAACAAACGCTCTTCACGTGCTGAGCTGTATTTTATCAGGATAAATAATTGCAATAACCTATTCAAATGTGCCTAAGTTTTTTGTGGTTTTAAAAGATGAAACGCTGCGGGCATCCTTTGCTGTGCACAAAGCAGAAAATGGGCAGAGGGAGAATTCCACACATCTCTGCCACTCACTGCCGGCACTCTGCTCCTGCTCCCCTCCTGTGCTCACCAGGTACGGAGGAGTGGGAAAAGTGGTGCAGGAACTGTGACAATCCTTCCGAGGATGCCCTGCTTGGCAACCTTCTGCACCCTCAGCCATTCCTGCAAAGCTCAGTTGCTGCCCAGCTACATCAAGTCACCTCTTCCCCCACTGACCTGAACCTCATCAGAAGGTACTGACCCAGCTCCCTGCCCCCATCAACCTCTCAGCTACGGAGCATGATCTGTTCAAGAGCACCAATACCTGCTCTTACTCATTACTCAGCTTCCTGATGCTCCTTCTACCCGATTGCTGAACCTACGTGCTACCTTCACTCTTTGCCCCAGCTTCAGGTCAGATGTGTTCCTCAAGCATCAGATACTGACCTCTCTGCTCCCATCAGATTCGGGCACAGCCTTAGCCTTTGATGTTGGAGTTCTCAATTTCTGCTCTCGTCTCTAGCAGCAGAAAGCCCACACAGCGAAAGATGAAACATGCAGTAAACTCTTCCTGTGCAGCAATTCACAGCTTTGGGCCTGTTTCGCATGCAGATCCTGAACCACAGAATTCGGCCCTTAAGATCTTCTAATTTAAGTGAAAAGTTTCTAATACATTTTTAAAAAAATCTTTAGTACACAAACGGCATATTATTCGGTGATTGAGTCTAGCCTGTTACCAGCCCAGGATTGTTCCCCAGGATTTATTTCCTTGTTTGAAGACACCATGCCTCTTTAAAGGCCTGATATGGTAAGTCCCGTTCATCACAATCCTATTGTAACAAAGATGCCACTTCCCAAGCAGTCTCTTTTGGCCAGAGTTCCCCTTGCAGCAGCCTCTCTCTTACCGCCCTCTGCTTGGAACTGGTCTAATGCCTACAACCAGTTCCAAGCAGACCATCACTGCCATCCGAATGTTCCTACTTATCCCACTCTTTCTTCTGCCATCCACAGGGAGCTCTTCACAAGGTCACTTCTCATAGCTCTCTCTCCCTGGAGTTTGGCCTTTCAGATCTGGCTTCCTTCTCTTGCCAGTGTCTTCCCATTTGGAGGGAGAAAGTAGTTGATATATTGCCCTCATCCAGAGGGCTCCTCCGAATTGCTGAATGAGAGGGGGACCCTGCCTTACACTACGTTACAAGGCTCCTGATCCGGGGCCTTAAAAGAACAGCGTCCTGGGGTTTTTCCCCCATCCAACCCAAAATTCCTTGGGACTGCAGCCTCTCTTCTGTTACCAGGCCATTTCGTGGGCATTTGATCCTTCCAACTCCCTGGGATGAGGTCTTCTGGCCTCCCTCTATCCTTAAAGAGCCAGGATACCCCATTATACCTATCAAGAGAATTTGGACCCCACCTTTTGCAGTGATCCGAACAAGATAACCATTATCAGTGTGTATTTTAATATCTTGTTTTCACTCAAATTATTTGACTATGTATCCCCACTCTAGTGAATGGAAAAACCATAGTCAGATTTTTAAGACAAGAAGGAGCCACTAAATCGTCTAATCTGACATTCTTTATCTCACAGGCCACCAGCAACACCCAGCCCCCACATATTAAACAAAAATCCTGCTCACCTTACTCCACTTCGTTCTAGTGAAGTCAATAGGATTATTCACATAACTGAGGCAAGCAAGATTTGGTCTACTGGGGTCCCTGAGAGCAGAATTCCTCTTTATGTTTAAAACTTGGCTTCTGGTGGAAATACATTGGACAACGGTCCTGGCTTTGTAACCATGGAAAGAAAGTTTCACAAACTGAGTGAAAACTTAATAAAGCTACGACTGATTGATAGGAATTTTACTGAAATGTATTAAACTGAATCAGATTTATAAAATAAAGGCCATTAATCCATTTCTATGTCATTAGTGCATCTTAGATGAGCTAGAAAGCAAGCATCCAATACTGCATTAAAATTCTCAAATCGTATTTTCCATTCTGAAATACTGTTGTTCATTTTCCCAATGCAAAATCTATACAAAATACTTTAGGGTTTTTGAAAACAACAGAAAATAAAAACAAAACAACCCAACCAACCACGACCAAAACCATGCTCTTGTATCAAGGCAGCATTTATAAATTTTGGTAATTAATCATTTTTTCCTAATTCAGTTTTATTTCACTACTGCTCATTATACTCCAAACACACACACACTTGATCATGATTATAATTCAATCTCTTAATTACTGTCACATAGAACTGTAAGCAATTTCTACTGATGTTTGTTTTAAAAATGTCATTTTACGACATGTTAATGTCCAAAAACCTGTCCAAAAACCAACTTACCTGCAACAACACATATCAAGCGGGGTTTTTATTTAAGTTTATAGCAACAGAATTTCAATCTAATGCACCAGAAAAGTCTATTTATTGTCTACTATTCTACCAATTCTTCTGTGTTTGATTTAATGCATAAAAAATTGTTGGACAATTGGACAAAAGATTATTACAGTCTCTACTCACAATCAAGTTCTTGAATTTCTGAGCAAAGGGGGACAAACTATTAAACTATCTTATTTGGTTTTTAATGAAATGAAGATTATGTACAAAGTAAATGTGGATAGTTACAAAGCTTGTATTTAAACACCACTCCTCTTAAAGGAGCTGATGTAGATGCTGTCTGACACGGTGATTATCTTTTTCTATTGGAATGGACGATTTCAACATTCATAATGACAATGCTTGGCGCTGTAATAACCCAAAACCTACCCCCCACATTTTCTACCTTCACTTTCTAATGTCTGGGCCTATACGGACAATCAGTCATACTTCTGGATGTGATTTTAAAGCTCTACATAGACAAGAAACACCCCTGGACTGACCACCACTTCCTCAAGGCACAAATCAAATCCCTCCCAGTTGCTACATAAGTAAACACAACCAGAATGGTCTGCCCACCAGGACAGTGAACAGAGATGTGGCTGATGTTTGTGAAAGATGACCATTTGCTGTTTATGAACATGGGCCATGCATCTACAATCCTATTACCTGACTTCCCCACAGCATCTGGTAGGGCCAATCATGGAACCCTGCTGCCCTGACTCAAAAAATTGAAGAGGTTAGTGGATCATGCAGAAATACCTTCAAAGATCCTTCTAGGCCAAACCTAGAGAGAGGCACATAAGAGATACTGTCTCCTCCACCTTCAAAGCCCTAGCTGTGGATCCCATAGAGATCTGTCCACTCTTTCACCTTGTTCAGCTCCGTGAAGCCATTAGAGCAGACTGTGAAAAGTTACAGACCAAAAATTCTTTATATAAGATTTGATAAGCCAATGACATCTAGCTCTGTATTACCTTCACAGTTGACACTAACAGCATCATCCTTCAGTCAGCCAGTGACATGGCTGATATTAGCAACTGGACGAAGAGCAGCTCAGAAGTCTTAGGTAGTACTGACGGGGAGATGGAGGAACCTGCCCCTTATATAACATTACCCTCCTATAACAGGGTGCTGGCTCAGAGGATCAAGCCAGGCCCCTGTTAGCCCGGACCCAGGGAGAAGAAGGTACTAGCTGGAGCTGGCTGGGAGGCCACACCCTAATTACCTGAGGGGAGACACCTTCAGACCTGAGTAGCCAGCCTGCTATAAAAGCTAGCAGGAAGGAAGCAGGGGAGACCAGAGGGGGAGGAGACCAGAGAGCCAGGAAAGGGAAGAGTGTGGGGCTCTGGATCCCTGTTGGCCAGGAAGCTAGCCGTCTCCCTGAGCACTGGTCTGTAGATATCTGTATATATCTGTAAATAGTAGGTAGTGGGGACAGACAGTTAAAAAAAGACACGGGTGCTGCACATAAGTTGGTCTCTGGCAGTTTTTATGAAAAGGACTGGCAAGGGCCTGGTTACACTTCCACTGAAGGCATCTGCACTCTGATAATTAAGCCTGTTCATATCCTCAGCATCAACCCTGAATACCTATTCATTCTGGATACCTAAACGAATACAACCGCCAAAAAAAAAAAGAAAAAAAAAGCCATTTTTGAGATACATTTGGGATTATTGGAGTGAGCCTTAGACTCTGCTATTCAGCACCCCTCACTACACAGAAAAAAAATGAAATTCATCAGTGCTCATCAGACAGAGTTTTCTCAGCAACGGCACCATGAATCTGGAATTAAATCCCAGAAGAGATTAGCTGGACTAATCTAGATGGACTAGATGGACCAGTGGTCTGACCAACCATGACCATTCTTATGTTCATGTGTAGATGACAAACCCAAAAGTGGTCTTGGCCTGATAATGGGAATGTGTTCTAAGCACTTGTGTGCATATGCATTTCACATTCATTATCTTAATAAAAAGAACGAGCAGTACTATTGGCACTTCAGAGACGAACAAATTTGTTTGGGCATAAGCTTTTGTGGACTAGAACCCAGTTCATTACATGCATAGAGAGAGAGAGAGAGAGAGAGACAGACGGACAGATGGACAGACAGACAGAACATGAAAAGGTGGAGGTTGCCATACCAACTCTAAGAGCCTAATCAATTAAGATGAGCTATTATCAGCAGGAGAAAAAAAATAACTTGTAGTGATCATCAGGATGGCCCATTTCAAACAGTTGACAAGAAGGTGTGAGTAACAGTAGGGGGAAACTTAGCATGGGGAAACAGATTTCAGTCTGTGGAATTACCCAGTCACTCCCAGTCTTTTTTCAAGCCTAATTTAATGGTATCCATTAATTGCAAATTGCAAATTAATTCCAGTTCAGCAGTTTCTCATTAGAATCTGTTTTTGAATTTTTGTTGTTGAAGAATTGTCATTTTTAAGTTTTTACTCAGTGACCACAGAGACTGAAGTGTTCTCCTACTGGTTTTTGAATGTTATGATTCCTGATGCCAGATTTGTGTCCATTTATTCTTTTGCACAGAAACTGTCCACTTTGGCCATTGTATATGGCAGATGTGATGGCATATATCACATTGGAAGATGTGCAGTTGAACGAGCGTGGCTGATTGATTAGGTCCTAGATGGTGTTACTTATTATTTTAGTAGTAGCTTTTAAATTAAACCTACAATCTTATATATCTAAATGTAAGTATATGTGTGAATAATTTGCCACCCACTAGTTGCTATAATAATATCACAAAGAGCGGCAGGGATGTCATATTCTACTTTGATAATACATTTATTTATGAATCAGAGAGGTAGCTGTGTTAGTCTGGAATAGCAGAGGTAACAAAGAGTCCTGTGGCACCTTAAAGACTAACTATAAAGTTTTGAAGCATAAGCTTTCGTGGGCTAATGCAAGCATCCGACGAAGTGGGTATTAGCCCACAAAAGCTTATGCTTCAAAACTTTATAGTTAGTCTTTAAGGTGCCACAGGACTCTTTGTTACATTTATTTATGTTCATACTTAGTGTTAGCTGGCCCAACAATCCCTACTCCTTTGCCTTTGAAAAATTCCATCATGGCTGTAAAACACAATGGCTGACTGAGTCTGGCCAAATGTGATTACTGCCTATTGAAATGAATGAGAAGTCTACTGCTCTTACACTCCATTGAAACACAGATTCAGCTTTGAGTTATGCCATCCTTTGCCCTTCATACCATCTCCTTGCGCCAGCTCCAAATGCACTTTACTTGACCACACCCAAACCACAACCTTTTTCCCTTGATGCCATACCCTCCTCAGCTTCCATGCCACCAGTCTGTTAATGCCACTCCTGAAATAAATCCTCTTCTCACTGATATTCCATAGAGCATATCTCCCAAGAATCAATGCCTTTCCTTACAGCTCTTCCTGACAGATTAGATGCTGTTGCTCCATTCAGTTCAGTTCTGAAGGTTTACCTGAATATCTAACACTTTTGCAGTTTGTCCCATTATTAATGACTTGATGTAAAGAATTAGTGTGATATTTTTGTCCTGCACCAATTCTCTAATATTCAAACTCATCCTTCTACTGCATCAAACCTAACTTACTATTATTATTTTCAAGACTATAATTTTTCAATGCATTTACAACATTCCAAAGAGACAGGAAACATAAATGGTGTATTGTACAGGTCAGTAAATTGCTGTGAAGACAAGCTGGTGTAATTAATATACCAAGAGTGCAGAAAGGCAGGGTTATATCAGAAAAAGCAACCAACAGAAGAAGTTCAAGATAAAGCAGCTTCCCATCTTTATCTTGCATAGTCATATACCTACTTCCATAGGTGAAGCATATCCACCATCCTTCACCTTCCCAAAGGATACAGTCACGTATGAACTTCATTATTCCAACAGGTCGTCTGCTCTGATCTCTTTCATATTCATGAACCTATAACTGCAACTTACCTGTACATTCAAGATGAAATCCTAAAATAATGAGTGTTTTCCTCTCTAGTCCACTAATTATAATAGCATGAGTAAAAATACTTTGTATAAAAAGTAAGAAAAAGTAGCTGTCACCAAGCAACATGCAGATACTGATACTTTCAGTATTTAGATGACATAAAAGGTATTGCCATGTTAAAATCTATCATGGAAACATTTATGAATATTGCTTACATTAAATTACACAATGCAAAGCTGCTATTATAGCCTTCCGTGCAATTTAATGCATAGTTTTCCTAAAGAAAGAATTATAATATATTCATTTGTTTTCTTTCATTTCTTACCTTGTCCTTCTGGAGTTTCACCAAATGGATTTACTTCAACCTGAGTCGCATCAATTTTCAGGAAAAGATTGTACAGCTTCTTAATTTGATCTGCTGCCTAAATTTGATCAAGGGATTTGTAAGTAGCATCCATAGAAAGACAACAGTCAACCTTTAAATCTATTTTTAGTATCTCAAATTACACGACATTTCAAGTCTGGTAGAAGATTACAGCAGCTCCCAGTTACAGAATTACGGTAGTATTTACTTCAAATGAAGTTTTACCCTAAATATCTATATATATAAAAGTCAAGTGGTGTATGTATGTATGTATGTATGTATGACAGCGAACTCCTCCCGCACCGTTTGAGCCAGAGACTTGAAATTTGGTACAGTGAGGGGTCTTGGGGTCTAGATCCTCGTAAGGGTCGAAAAATTTTCGGATCTCACCTCTGACGCCCCCCAGGGGTGAAAGTCTTTCAGGGCCAATCACATCGGCTGGGCGGTTAGGTGCTGATGATGTCATAATACCCCCTCCAACAGACACCGCACTCGCTCAGCTCGCCCCTCCCTCCTCCAACGGAACCCCGGAGATCCCTCAGTTCTCTGCCCCTCCCCACTCCCAACGGAACCCCGGAGATCCCTCAGTTCTCTGCCCCTCCCACCTCCCAACGGAACCCCGGACTCCATCAGCTCTGTGCCCCCCCCCACCTGCGACGGATCCGAGTTGGGTTTGGTGGGACGGTAAGTGAGGTGGGGGTGTCGGGTTCGGTCGGGGGGTGAGGTGGGGGTGTCGGGTTTGCTTGGGGGGGTCAGGTGGGGGTGTCGGGTTTGGTCGGGGGGTAAGTGAGCCGAGGGGTGTCGGGGTTGGTCTGGGGGGGTGGGAAGGTCTCGGGGTGGGTGAGGGGTGGGTGTTGGGTTTGGTCTGGGGGGGGGGAAGGTGTCGGGGTGGGTGCCCAGACCAAACCCGAACCCCTCCCCCCCCCCGCTCACTTACCCCCCGACCAAACCCGACACCGCCACCTCACCCCCCCACCAACCGCAACACCCCCTGACCAACCGCAACACCCACACCTCACCCCTCACCCACCCCGACACCTTCCCACCCCCCAGACCAAACCCGACACCCCCTGGCTCACTTACCCCCCGACCGAACCCGACGCCCCCACCTCACCCCCCCACCAATCGCAACACCCCCAGACCAAACCCGACACCCCCCGGCTCACTTACCCCCCGACCGAACCTGACACCCCCACCTCACCCCCCCAAGCAAACCCGACACCCCCACCTCACACCCCCACCAACTGCAACACCCCCTGACCAACCCCAACACCCACACCTCACCCCTCACCCACCCCGACACCTTCCCACCCCCCCCAGACCAAACCCGACACCCCCTGGCTCACTTACCCCCGACCGAACCAGACACCCCTACCTCATCCCCCCAAGCAAACCTGACACCCCCACCTCAACCCCCACCAACCGCAACACCCCCTGACCAACCGCAACACCCACCTCTCACCCCTCACCCCCCCGACACCTTCCCACCCCCCCAGACCAAACCCGACACCCCCTGGCTCACTTACCCCCCGACCGAACCCGACACCCCCACCTCACCCCCCCACCAACCGCAACACCCCCTGACCAACCCCAACACCCACACCTCACCCCTCACCCCCCCCGACACCTTCCCACCCCCCTAGACCAAACCCGACACCCCCCCCCCCCCCCCGGCTCACGGTGCACTGTGTAGCACACATTCCAAAGCTTTTTGCTTGCTCAGTGGTTCAGTTAACCAAAAACTCAAACCAAACATTTGGGATCTTTTGGAAAGTAAGGAAGGGAACCAAATTTAAAACAAAACTTGCTTTATGGTGCTTCTACCTTTATGAAAAACCCCACTACTACTATTGGACAGTTATCTCAAAATACTACAGTCGCGTAACATTGATGGAATGGTTGTGCTTTTAACATCTATGTTGTACCAGTACCAAATTCCAGGTTTCTAAACTTATTTATTATTAAATATGTGTCAAATAACCTCTAAAAGCAATTCTTGTTCTGTGGGCTGTTCCCAAACAGTTTAAGAACATAAGAAGAGTCAGACCAAAAGTCCATCCAGCCAGGGTCAGTGCAACCACTAGGTGAACTAGGGTTGCCTAGGCCAGGGCACCAAGATTTGGGAGCGCCAAAAAAAAACGGTGCCCCCCAAAACCTTTTTTACAGCCTTTCAGCCTGCCACCTCCCCCCCCCACTTCCCCTGAGTGTCCCCGGCTCCCACTTGCTGCCCCCTCCGCCCCGGGCCCAGAGGCGTCCCTGCCTCTCCACGCTGCCTTGGCATGAAGTGCTGCCACAGAGTCCTAGTGCCCTCAACCACTAGTGGCAGGGCAGGCTGCCCTTAGCCCTCAGGCCCTTCCCTTTTCCAGCAGGACCCTCCACCAGCCTGCAACAGACCTAAGCCTGTGAGTGACCCCCATCGCAGCTGCCTGAAGTGCTTGGGGGAAATCACACAGAAGGAGCAGGATATTCGTTTGAGGGCTCTCCTCATGGAGGCTGTGCTCCACCCTGCACAGGACTGCAGTCTCAGCAGGACTCTAGGCTCAGCACCTCGGCCTCAGTTTGTAGTGCACCCTTGGCACCAGGCTCAGTTTGTCACCGCTACCCCTCGCCAGTGCCCAAGAAGCAGTCAAAAAAGTGGGACTCCCTGGCACCAAGCAAAAAGGGTCAAGAGACATCAGACAAAGAATCTAATTCAGGCCACCTACCCACCCCAAAGCTGCATGGTTTTTTTCTCTGATTGGATCCACTAGTCCCTCCCCCAGGGATCCACACTGACTCCCAGGAGTGGCATGGGAACCAAACTCACTATTGTGCGAATATGCATGTATAGGTTGTTGAAATCTGTCATACTGATATTATCACTTAAATTTTAACAACAACAATAATTGGATATTCTAAAAGTGGAATAAAATGTAGTAGATTTTGATATGAAAGAAGGAAGGAAGGAAGCACTTAAAGATGACAGAGTCATTGCAGAGAAACTAAATGAGCACTTAAAGATGACAGAGTCATTGCAGAGAAACTAAATGAATTCTTTGCTTCAGTCTTCACGGCTGAGGACGTTAGGGAGATTCCTAAACCTGAGCTGTCTTTTGTAGGTGACGAATCTGAGGTATTGTCACAAATTGAAGTATCAGTAGAGGAGGTTCTGGAACTCATTGATAAACTTAACTGTAACAAGTCACCGGGACCAGATGGCATTCACCCAAGAGTTCTGAAAGAACTCAAATGTGAAATTGCGCCACTATTAACGAGGGTTTGTAACCTATCCTTTAAATCGGCTACTGTGCCCAGTGACTGGAAGATAGCTAATGTAACGCCAATATTTAAAAAGGGCTCTAGAGGTGATCCTGGCAATTACAGACCAGTCAGTCTAACGTCCGTACCGGGAAAATTAGTTGAAACAATAGTAAAGAATAAAATTGTCAGACACATAGAAGAGCATAAATTGTTGGGCAAAAGTCAACATGGTTTCTCCAAAGGGAAATCGTGTCTTACTAATCTATTAGAGTTCTTTGAAGGGGTCAGCAAACATGTGGACAAGGGGGATCCGGTGGACATAGTGTACTTAGATTTCCAGAAAGCCTTTGACAAGGTCCCTCACCAAAGGCTCTTACGTAAATTAAGCTGCCATGGGATAAGAGGGAAGATCCTCTCATGGATTGAAAACTGGTTAAAAGACAGGGAACAAAGGGTAGGGATAAATGGAACTTTTTCAGAATGGAGAGGGGTAACTAGTGGTGTTCCCCAAGGGTCAGTCCTGGGGCCGATCCTATTCAACTTATTTATAAATGATTTGGAGGAAGGGGTAAACAGTGATGTGGCAAAGTTTGCAGATGATACTAAACTGCTCAAAGTAGTAAGGACCAAAGCAGACTGTGAAGAACTTCAAAAAGATCTCACTAAACTAAGTGATTGGGCAACAAAATGGCAAATGAAATTTAATGTGGATAAATGTAAAGTAATGCACATTGGAAAAAATAACCCCAACTATACATACAATATGATGGGGGCTAATTTAGCTACAACCAATCAGGAAAAAGACCTGGGAGTCATTGTGGATAGTTCTCTGAAGGCATCCACACAGTGTGCAGCGGCAGTCAAAAAAGCAAACAGGATGTTAGGAATCATTAAAAAGGGGATAGAGAATAAGTCGGAGAATATCTTATTGCCCTTATACAAATCCATGGTGCGCCCACATCTTGAATACTGCGTACAAATGTGGTCTCCTCATCTCAAAAAGGATATACTGGCACTAGAAAAGGTTCAGAGAAGGGCAACTAAAATGATTAGGGGTTTGGAACGGGTCCCATATGAAGAGAGATTAAGGAGGCTAGGACTTTTTAGCTTGGAAAAGAGGAGACTAAGGGGGGATATGATAGAGGTATATAAAATTATGAGTGGAGTGGAGGAAGTGAATAAGGAAAAGTTATTTACTTGTTCCCAAAATAGAAGAACTAGGGGCCATTCAATGAAATTGGCATGCAGCAGGTTTAAAACAAATAAAAGGAAGTTCTTCTTCACACAGCGCACAGTCAACCTGTGGAACTCCTTACCTGAGGAGGCTGTGAAAGCTAGGACTATAACAGGGTTTAAAAGAGAGCTGGATAAATTCATGGAGGCTAAGTCCATAAATGGCTATTAGCCGGGATGGGTAATGAATGGTGTCCCTAGCCTCTGTCTGTCAGAGGGGGGTGATGGATGGCAGGAGAGAGATCGCTCGATCATACCTGTTAGGTTCACTCACTCCGGGGCACCTGGCATTGGCCACTGTCGGTAGACAGGATGCTGGGCTAGATGGACCTTTGGTCTGACCCAGTATGGCCGTTCTTATGTTCTTATGTTAAGTATACATGACTAAAAAGGGTGTATTTTTGAAAGTATTTGGAAAGTTTATATTAAGCGATGGTCTGGGGGGAGAGGAGCAGGGCACAAGATGGAAGTTTCACCTAGGATGCAAAATATCCTTGCACCGGCCCTGCATCCAGCCCAGTATCCTGTCTACCGACAGTGGCCAATGCCAGGTGCCCCAGAGTAAGTGAACCTAACAGGTAATGATCAAGTGATCCCTCTCCTGCCATTCATCATTCCCCGCTGACAAACTGAGGCTAGGGACAAGTTTGTACTTCTATTTAATATTTGACCTATTATCTGTCCAGTTTTAATTGGACAAAAAATATGTAACCTGTTTCCTAATTGGATGGCATAATTATTAGAATGAGATTTCTGGGGTGAATACTCATCTTTGAATTACACATTCACGTCTCACAAATATGTGCATAAAATTCAGTTCCTACAAACATTTCCGCCATTGCTCACTTCAAAATCTGCAGAAAATGAATTCAAAAGGTTCACAAACAGAGCCAATACAAATTCCATTCTGAGACATTTGCCAAGCTCTAATTGTGTGTGTTCTGTATGCACATATATTTGCCCTTTCTTCGGGACTGCACTGAATGGGCCAAATCCTGCTCTCAGTTGTCTGGGTGACTCTCCTAAGGAATTGTGTCACTGTACCTGAGACATTAATAGTAGTGCATTAAATCAATATAAAAAAATACAGTTAGCAAGCAAATATATTATTAAAATCAATTAAAATAGGAGCTCATGTAACATTAACTATGAGAAATTCACTATTGCATCAGAATTTAGCAACGCTCTTGTTTTTAAAGTATCAGTGAGCAGGTCTATAAAATTGGGATGACATTCTCATGCCAACACTGAGCTCTTGATAACAAGGGAAAAGGGCAGGAACAGTGTAAGGGTGCTCTAAACGCCCGGTATCAGGGCAGGCATCCCCAGCACAGGCACTGAGTACAGACAACAGCCCTGTGGCTATTTCCTGCAAGTGTTGGTGATGTGACAGGGCAGGTAGAGTATCCTGGGGATGAGGCCACTACCTGCAGAGTTAAGGAGAGTCGAGGCAGCACTGTGGGCCATAAGGCAGCTGTAAGTTATACAGCAGCCCAAAATCAGGACACAAAGGTATTTAAAGCCACCGTAGGCTGCAAGTTCTGTGCTGAGACCCTAAGGGTATGGTCTACATAGCAATTAAATACGTGTGGCTGGCCTAGGTCAGCTGACTCAGATTTGCAGGGTTCAGGCTGTGGGCTGTAAACTGGCAGGGTAGATGTTCGGGCTGGGGAAGGAGCCTGGGCTCCGAAATCCACCCTTATCACTAGGTTTCACAGTCAGGGCACCAGCCCAAACCCAAAACATCTACGCTGCTATTTTTAGCCCTGCAGTACGATTCAGAGTCAGTTTTAGCCCTGGGCTCTGAGACCGCCTGAAGTCGGTCTTTCTGAGGTGTAGACCTACCTTTAGAGGAGCAGCACAGAATCACACCCTAGAGGTAGTTGCTTTTTACGTACTGACCTATCCATTACATTTCCATACTTCAGTATATCCCATTGAAGAAGTTATGGCACATGGAAAGAAACATATGCAATAGTTTGGTTTAAACAGTCCCAGTATTGTTGTCAATAATTAAGCACCAGAACTTTGCAAGGGTTGAAAGGTTTGATAGAATCGTTCGCTCTCACTGAAGATACTGCTAAATCTTCAAATGTGTGTTAATCAACATAATGATTATGCATTTGCTAATTGCACAGTTGGGATGGAAAATAATTAGAAGTGCTGTATTAAAAATGCAACAATTCTACAGAAAAAGCATTTTGATATTATGGAGAAAGTCTGAAGACAGAGGTTTTGATAGCTGTCTTTTACACCTATTAACGTTAAGCCAAATACAGCTGTTTCCCATCTACAAAGTAAATCACTCCAGCACTGTATCTTGTTATATTATGTACTATATAGAATTCCTAGCATAAAACAGAGATAAGCGCTGATGCATTGAAAATTCTACTCTCGGAATCCTGTCAGCAAACTGGCAGCCCTGGTTTGATTGTCTCTCAGACTTTAAAAAAATAAAACATTCTTCAGATATACAAAACACCTATTTGTTGATGCCTGTCATATTGCATTTGAGATATCAAGGACCTAATTCAGCAAAGGATTCCATGTGGGTAATCTATTACACCCACTGAAACCAATGGAACTCACAAAATCAAGGATGGAATCTACTGAATTTCAGGAACAATACCTTTTCTGTTAGCACTCAGACCTGCACCTAAATAGGCAACACCTGTTATGAGGCAGGTTCAATTTATGAAGATACAAACTTTTTAAGCATGACCCTAAAGCCTCTCAGAACCAGTCAGGAGGTATTTATCAGCACAACTGGCACCTCCATCCCCTTTGTCTGAAGACAACGGAACCCCTCCCTGTCAAGTTACCTGCTGTTGCAAAGGTCCTTTGAATCCTAAATTTTCTGCCATCTGCAATGCTTGGTTGTCCTTTACACCTTCAAAAATATCTATTTCCTCCTGTTACAATAAAGTACATAAAGAGAATTAAGGTATTCAATCTGAGTCGAGATTTATAACTTGTAAAGAAAAATGCTTAGTATATATTTGCAAATTAGTAATTAAAGTATGGCAGTTTGCCAAAGTTCTTGGAGATTCAGACTATAGCAGCTGCCTATAGGGTATGTTATAATTATCACACCATCTATAAAACAGTCCTTCCAAAAAAACTATATAATTCTTCGGGGTGGCATGCTGACAAGACAATCTGACACCAGTTTTCATTTTTAATTACTGTACAGATGGCGTTGATGAATATTTAGGCTGCTAATTTTTATGACATCTTCTGGAAAGTCTCCAAGACTGTGGTATTGCTGCCCAGTAATATTACTAAGTTTATATAATTTCATAATGTGCATTAAATATTTTTGCTTTCCCCCCCACATAATTATATATGTCTGTATCAATTATTTGCCCAGATGAATAGCTTATCTACTCATTACCAAGCCAGAGAAAAATTATAAATACTTGAATGCATTACTCATCATTCAGCAGTGAGTACATGTCAACACTGACAACACAGTGGTATTTGAGGTGCAAGACTTAAACCTATACTAAGAGGAGGAAATAATTGATAGCATCCGCCTCTGAAATCAAGTGTGGGTTTTTTATTTAATTGGCAAGCATGGTATTGACCCTAAGCCCGCCTGAAAAAGATCTAGCCTACCCACCCTTTCCAATTAGTTAAAGTAAAACATGAGAGATATTAAGAAACATTTAAATGCTTCATAAACAGGTGACCTTTACCATGTGAACTTTAGAGCAACTGCCTCACTAAGACTTCGACTAGATTAGGAAAAGAAGTCTAGGGGTATGGTCTTCACTACCTGCCAGATCGGCAGGTAGTCATCCATCTATCAGAGATCGATTTATTGCCTTTCGTTTAGATGCGATAAATCGATCCCCAAAGGTGCTCCCCATAGACTATGGAACTCCAGCTCGTCAAGAGACACAAGCGGAGTTGACGGGGGAGCTCGCTGCCGCCGTGAGGACGCCAGGTATTCGACCTAAGATGCACTGACTTCAGCTACATTATTCACGTAGGTGAAGTTGCGTTTCTTAGGTCAACCCACCCGCTAGTGTAGACCAAGCCAAGGGTTAACACAATGAGGTGCTGAACCTTCCTCATCTCCTAGGATCGGTCTCTATTTCGTTACATACAATTAAATTTTATTTAATTTATTTATTAGAACCTCTTTCTGCAGAGGAAATTTTTTTCATTTGGAAATCTGATTACAATTTGAGTCTGAAATGTTATTTTGATACCTTAAAGATAAGCTCCGGGCTAGTAGCTGCCACTTCTTCTATGTCAACACCCCCCTGTGGGCTGCCAACCATAACAGGTCCATTGCAAGCTCTGTCCATCAAAATTGCAAAGTAGGTTTCCCTCGAAATATTCAATGCTTCTGCAATCATCACCTAAAAATTAACGTGGGGGAAAAAAAACAAACAATCTTTATAACTGGTATATCTTGGCTGGTGAGATTTAACCATAATATTTTTTAATTTGTTGTGGTATCTGGGAGTACTAAATGTCATAAAATCCAAAGAGCAATTATGAATCAGAAGAAACAGTTAAAATTTTACACCATTGTGAACTGCTAGCAGAGAATATAGTGGCTCATATTTCAACACAGTCTTAAAGCAGCTACAGTTTTACGTTACAAGCATCAGATACTCCATTAGCCTTTTTCTTCTTGAATCTCTCAATTCCTGTATCAGTGACTTCCATGGCATAGCCACATACATTAGAATATATAATAATCATAATTGTCAACTAGGGACCCAATCAGCCCTTCTAAACAGGAACGCCAAAGCAGAGGATGACAACAGCTAGGCAGAATCTCAGGATCTCGTTTCTGTTCTTTCATGAACACGTAGGATTCTAGCACTTATGCAGGGCATGGAGGAGTATGTAGAGTTGCTAACCCTGTGGAGCTTAGGGATCCTGAGAGGAATGAGACAGTGACCCTGCAGATTTCAGAACAAGCCTTAGTCGCTCCATGCTGCCCATTGGAAGTACAGCTTCCTAAGAAGATGGTCTGCCCTTGATGACTCAGGTAACATCTCCAAGGAGGACAGAAGGTCCAAGAGGAGGAGTTAAGGTTGTTCGTTATGGCATTAACTCCAGCACAGATTTACACCTAGGAGTCCACCATGTCCCAGGGAGATGACAGCATGTACAGCCTCTGCTCTAAAGCTCTCTCCTCTTCTACTATAAAATCTACCAAACACACATGGAACAAAACTGCCTCCATATGCAACTTCTCCCCTTCCACACCCCTCATAACAGATCCACTTACTTTTGCTCCCCTCCACCAGCATAAATGGGGGAACACACTCATGCCTATTTATGCTCTATAGTTTAAGGAAGAATGGACGTTATATTACACCTGTGTGTTTGGAATCTGTGTGCCACAGCACAGTAATAACTATGATCTCTTTTCCATCTGGATTGTTGGCCATCATACCCACTACCTCATAGCAATGACCGATGTCAGGAAACACTAATCAAAAGGAAATTGTTATGGATGGACTTCTTGTCAGCCATTTAAGAGACTAAGCACGCTTTTATACTTGCCACGTTACTCACAAAAGTAACTCTTTGGGGCATAAGGATATCAAATTACTTTAAATATGTATTTTAAATAACTTCACTGTATTACTACTAGTACGTGCAGCTAGTTATCATGATAGGGGCCAGACTGACAAGCCCAGGACTGGAGCGCTCTCTGTAAAAGTACACCAATGCACGCTTCCCTACCTCAACCCTGAAGTCCAGGGAACATCCCCAGGGCAGAGTGATTCACTCTCCAGTTCCATTCACTCTCTGGATTCTCTACTGAGGCCACAACCAAGGATGGTGTGACGGGGCTAGCCAACCCCGCACTAGCACAGATGGAGTTAAGTAGCACTGGCAGCGGAAGTCCCGCCCCCTGTGTACTGGGCATGCTCCAAGTGCTCTAGCAGTATAAAAGCAGGGAGCTCAGCTCATTCTGGGCTGGCAGCTGAGGCAGAAGGACATGCCTTGGAAGCTCCTGTGGCGGACCAGCCCCAGCCCCTGGAGGTGCCGGGACCCGAGGCTTTCCCAAGCTTGCCTGGAGCCGAGCAACAGGAGCAGCCAGGGGAGGTGACTGACCCAATGGGTAGCAGAGGAGCTGAAGACGCCTGGGAGACACCTACAGCAAATCCGGTAGGAAGTGACCCAGGGAGGGTGGTGGAGTATCTCCCACCTGGGAAACCTCAGCGTGTTTCGGTCAGACCCCCCCCGCTGAGTCAGTGGTGAGGTGCAACGGCACTGTTAGGGCCCTGGATCAGGGCCGGTGGAGTCGGGTGGGCCCGGGTCCTGCTACCGAGGTGGGCAACTCTAGGTGGGCAACTCTAGGTGGGCAACCCCCGCCCTATTGACTCCGGCCATTAGGCCACATTGCCCTGATATCCAGGGGAGACTATAGACTCTGGCCGTTAGGCCATGCTGCCCTGCAACCAAGGGCAACCCTATAGACTCTGGGCACTAGACCGTATCGCCCTGTGACCCCAGGGCGGTTCTATGGACTCTGGCCGCTAGGCCATATTGGCCTGTGACCCCAAGGAGGTTCTATGGACTCTGGCCGCTAGGCCATATTGCCCTGCGACTCCAGGGTGGTTCTACAGACTCTGGCCACTAGGCTGCGCTGCCCAACCCTCAGGGGCGTAGACTCCGACAGATGGCAATAAGCCACATCAGATTGGTGGTGACGACACTAACATGGACACCCTCTCAATGGAAACTGTAGAGACCAGCAACTCAGCTCACTACGTGGACTAAGAAGTATCAGATGAGAATGATTTACTGATCTGGGCTGCTTATAAATCAATGGCTTTAAACAGTCATTTTAGATTAAGGCTTTGTGTGTACCATTACTCATGAAATATCCATTATTTAATGAATGATATACACAGGGTCAGATTTACTGTTGGTATAACTTTGTTGAAATCAAATCATGGCCCACATTTGTTTGAAACATAAGGCTCCTGTGTACTCTCAGTATCTAACTGTAGGGTGTATTCCATTGAATAATGCTTCCTTGGATTTCAAGGTTCCACAACTCCAAATGAGAAATTTTTACCAATTTATTTGATATTCTACTAAATGAGTAGATGAGGAAGAATGCACTTACCTTATGGCAATCTGTACTTCTTAACACAATAGGAAAAAATAAGAAACAAGAAATTAAATAAAGTTCCTCTCTATTCTCCTCTATCACTGGGCAGAAGGGAGGGAAGATGCTATTTGTTTATGGACCTTTGACGGGGAAGAAATTTTGACCCTTAGAACAATTTTGTTTCCTTGGTTTCTTAACAGAACATCTGGAGAGCTAAAGCAACTATTCAAAAGCAGACTAAAGAAAACTAGAGTTAAAGGAAGCCAATAACGAATACAGAAAACTACTTTGCTTTGTAAAGATTTCTAGTGAAGGCTGCTCTGAAGGGAAATGAAAAGTCAGTATCCCAAATATAGGTCATCTACCCGTCACTGTTGTTAATGTAACAAGCATGGATATGAAAAATGGGCTTGGTTTGTTGCAGTTAGAACTTTTACCTGCACCAGTGTATCTGAAATGGTTGAGTCAGTTGCTCTATTTGTATGTCAAGCAAAGCCACCCATCAAAAGGCATGTGAAATTTTGGCACCAGAAACTCTTGGTCCCATTCTGCCTTACCTGTGTTCTTCAGACAAAGTTCCCATAGCACAAAGGAAAAGGGAGAAATGTTAATGGAAGTGTCAGTAAAATACTGCTAAGTGATGTGTTTAAGAGATAAGGGTGGCATTTTCAAAGGGCACTCAGAGTTAGGAGTCCAGCTCCCATTAAATTTAGAGTTCAGTGTCCAATTCACTTTGGCTCCCAGCCTAAATCAATCGTGAAAAGACCATACAAACAACAACATTGATTCTTTAAATCAAAAGAATTAAAAACCCTCACCTAAAAATGTTTACCTCCATAGCTTCAGAAATAAAAAAAAGTTACCTCCCTTACATAACTGTTCTTCGAGATGTGTTGCTCATGTCCATTCCACTCTAGGTGTGTGCACACCCACTTGCACAGTTGTTGGAGATTTTTGCATTAGAGTGATCTGTTGGGTCAGCTGTGGCACCCTCTGGAGTGCTGCGCTCATACATCAGTATATTAGGCACTGCTGGCCCTAGACCCTCTCAGTTCCTTCTTGCCGGCAACTCCAAGCGAGGGGCAGGAAGGCGGGTAATGGATGGACATGAGCAACACATCTTGAAGAACAGTTGTTAGCAGACGACCAGGTAGCAGCTCTACAGGACTGCGCCTCAAGACCACTGCTGAAGCAACCACCCTGGCTGCCAAATCAGCTACATCCCATGACCATTTGGAGGGAGAATCATGTCACTGTAGTGCCTGCCTCAACAAGGGCCCCGAATTCTTGGGACGAGTCCTAGGTCAGGGAGTCACTGAACTTACAGAGGGAATCCCATAGGTTAAAATTCTACCTTCCCAAACGAGCCTGGTAGTTTGCAACCTGGAACTGAAGGCTGGCCGTGGAACAAATTTTAGTTCCAAAAAGGTCCAGCCTCTTGTCCTCTGTTTTTGGGGCTAGAACTGGACTGCCGCTGTCTGCCTCCCCAAAAATCTTGGGGGAGGGTGGGTGTGCAAATATTCGAACCCATTGGCTGGGGTGAGAGACTTCTTTTCAGTCCCCTTGGAGGTGGGCAGGATTGAGAATGGGGTTTTCCAAAGGGCTTGGCAATCCATCATCCACTGGAAGTGACACACATGTGGAGGCTGATGCGGAGAGAACTGGAAACAAAGGTCTGATGGTTCTGCCATTGCCTCCACCTCTAGGCGTAAGTTTGTGGCCACCCTTCAGAGCTGGCCTTGGTGTTTCTTAAAATTATCAGGTGGGTTAGCATGAGAGGGCCCCGCAACAGCCTCATCTGGGGAGGATGAGGATAACTGGACCACTGGGGGAGGGCCCAAACTTCATCCCCCATGGGGGAAAGGAGGCTTGGGGGGCAGGCACTCGTTCCTGCACCCCAGCATCCAACTGCGTTTCATGAACCAATCCTGCTGCCAGCTATGCTGTCTGTTGCTTTTCTGAAGCAGCTACTTATGATTCGTGCGAAGGAGGCATCGGCATAACCAGCTTGCCCCAGGCACCCAGTATGGCCATTGCACGGGCCACTGCCAGGGCAGCATTGTGGAGGTGCATGTAGCCTCTGGTGCCCCAGTCGCGCCAATGCTGCCTCCATGAGGGGCTGAACTCCCTTTCTATGCTGGAGGAATCCCCTTCTGGTGACCACAGTGGGGCCGTTGACGCCTGAACCTGGTGGCTAACCATCACCGTGAACAGAGCCTTGAATTAGGGGATTAGTAACAGGAGCAGGGGCGATCAGTACCTCATTGGGGAACGTTCCCACAGTCTCAGTGTCTGCGACCTACATCATAGAGATGGTTGGCGGGAGGATGACCAGTGCCAGGCATATGGTGAGTGGCGTCTCTCTCTGGGCGAACCTTGTAGAGAGGGCTCCTCACCCAGACTTGGAAGACTGTCATCACTCATTGACCAACCACATCACAGGGGGCTTTGACACACCCGTGGATGAGAGGAAAGGGTGGACTGGTAGATACTTTCCCTAACGGCCAGCAACTCTTTCAATCGTCCCTAAAGAAATCATCATCATCAGCGTATATCTGCTTTGAAGTGGGTGACTTGGCCTTCACAGTAGAGTTCATTGCTACATTTAGACTCCCACTGTGTAAAATTTCCCAGTCACCTTCAGAGAGAAAGGGGTAGTAGTTTGTAACTGCAATGCCATCTATGTGAGGTGGGGCAAGAGACAGAGAATTTGAAAGATAAGGTGGGACAAGAAGTGATGTAATTCAACTTGGGCTTTTACCTGGTGTTCACGTGATATAAGCAACTGACTCCATTGTTCCAGGCCATTGCATCAGAAACCATAGAATTTGGGACTTTTTCTTCTTTATTGTTCTGCTTTGCTTATGATGAAAAGTGTGACGATTCATTATCCCTATTTTCCACAGCAGTTTTGTTTTAAAAAATGTTCTGGGAAAGCTGTTATTTTAAAGCCACACTAATAACTTCGTATTTTCTTGCTTTAACATTTAGCTTTCTAACAATCTGCCTGTAAAGTTAAATGTCTAATTTCACATGGAAATCTAAAATGGCCCTTTGATACTGAATCATATATTAGAAATGTTAATTCTCTTATTGCATGGAGAAAGGGCACAGATATTAGGTTCTCTAAGTTGTCATGATAAGCAGAAGACTGCCTGCTCAGATAACCAGACTCTTCAAATTCCAGGGTGCCATAAGAGGATTTTATATAAACTCATAAAATAGCTGCCAAGTTCTAAAAGAGCCAAGGGGACTTCTGTTTATTTAATAAATATTAATTTTAAGACACAGAGCCACATTTTAAATACTTCTGTAAGCACACAAGCAAAAAGAGACAGTTCTACATTTGAGAACTCAATTTTGGATAACAAACTTCACTTTCAACTTGACTATTCTACCTGTAGGAAGTTTTTGACCTTTAACATTTATCCTTAAAAATAAAGTACAATATTGCTATCTCCTAGAACTCAACACCTGCTCATGCCTTTCATTACTAACACCAGCTGATGCTGTCGATAGAAACTACACTCATTGTCCATCACCTGTATGCAGGTGTTCGAAATCACCACCTGAAAAGTATGATCATAGGTATCTGTTTTGTAAATTTGCAAGATTTGTCCAAATCCGCTGTGCAATAAGTAGCTATTTTTATTTTGTTGCCAGGACCCGAGCAATTTATCCCATCAGTGTGAACGTTGATTCTGGTTTATTCATGGACTTTACCACCAGCATTAAGAAAACAAATCCTCACCATTGTGACTTAATTAAAAATGAAAACATACGGGCCTGTTTACATGGCCGAGTTTTACCAATTATATTGCTATAACTAAACCAATATAATTATATCACTATAATTCCTTGTGTGGACACTTACTCAGGAACAAGAGTGGGTTTTGTAGGTTAACCCAAATGTCTTTCAATGAGACAAGCTAAACAGAAAAAAGCCAGTCTTGTTCCAAAATAAGACTGTCCACACACCAAGTAATACTGGCATAAGTAGACTCCTTAGCTTGCATAAATTTCCTGTGTGGACAAACCCTAAAAAAAAGAAGCATGGGGAAAAGTTTTGAGCAGGAGAATGGAGGCAGGAAAACCTGATTTCTAATCCCAAACCTACAACCAACTTGTTGTGTCATCTTAGATAAGTAATTTAATCTATGTATCTCTTCATCTGTAAAATAATTATTAAATACCTATTGGAAAGAAGTATGAGATTTTTTAATTTTCTAAAGCGCTAAATAATTTATTCAAACTTTCTAAGAGAGCAAAAAGGTGAAAAAAATAATTATATCTTTCCTTACTGACTTGTAATTTACTTTAACAAAATTATAGGACAACACTTGCATTCCTATTGCAATAAAACAAAAATGCCTGCTATCTCCTGAATCTCCATTGCCATAATTAAAAGCAGAGGTTACCAAAGGCATTCTCCTCTGCTCAAACCGCTACCTTTTATTTTTGTCTCTTCAAGATTTACCAGACATTTTCTGTGCACAAAAATTTCGATACGTTAAAATGTTATCCTGGAGATCCATTTAGCTATCACATACATTGATTAAATTCTACCCTACTGCTAAGATCTTGGAGCCTGATACTGCAGTGTGATACTAATATTCTGAATGACTTGTGCTTTGTGTAAGTTGCAACTAGTTCCAAGATGCTAACAAGAGCAGAGTCTATCTAAAAAGTAAAGTTATTTCCCCCCCATGTATCTTTTAAGAGGAGTAAACAGCTTTTCACAAAAACACTGTTGTTGAATTAAAGAGATATGTATCATTATAATGGTCTGTGTTTTCTCCAAACCCTATTGAATAATGAGGGCATAGCAGTCTAGTACTATTATTTACTTTTCATATATGTATCCGCTTAGTATAAAGTAGGGCTAGTGTGTGTGCTTGGCCATCTCAAAGCCTAGATACATCATTACTACCACAAAGTGCTTTCATAAAATGTACAGCAAACTGGTTATTGCAATACAATTCGAGAAAACTTGTGCATGTGATGCTGATGGAGAATATGCCAATTTGCTGAAATGCCCCAAACCTCTGAAATGGGAAACATTTTACATTTAGAACAAAATGGCTAGCTACTACTAGAAACACAAAATATGTAGGCTATCAATCCCTTACTACTTATGCACAACTCGGCAGACAACAATAAAATGCACATGCATATTGAAGAGAAATCATAGATCCACATTAAAATGCTTGTGTGTGTACTGCAATATGTTTCCACATATCCTTGCTGGACCGCAAAATACACACAATTCTATTCTATATACATACTCACACTGTGCTAATCATTGTAGTAGTATCTGAGCACCTGCTGTTCTTCCTCATAGAGACTGAGATCAGAAAAGACCATGATCACCTAAAAAACCTCGCCCACACCCATTCCTGTAATATTCCCCTAACCTCTGGTTGCGTTACTGAAGTTCTCAAACCATGATATAAGGACTTCACATTTTGCAGAGAATCCACCATTTACACTAGTTTAAACCTGCAAGTGACCCATGCTGCAGAGAAAAGCAAAAAAACCCAACCCATCTCTCATATGGATACACTCTCCAGTCAACTACAATAATTTGTAATAATCATCACACTAAATTTAGCTTTTTCTCTCTTAGCAGAACAACTGAACAGATTGATTTTCTGTGATTTATTCATTGCTGGGGTTTTTCTTTTCTTTATTAAAATCCCTCTGGCTTGATATCCGAACAACATCGTTTAGGTGAGGTTGGTTATATAAGCTACATTGTATTCTCTGTCTTCCCTGGTTGGATGAGAATACCTTATGATTATTTTATCTGGTATGAATGTTCATGGAAAGCAAAACATAAAAGGTACACTATTTAAGGAAATGACAATTTTATTTAAAAAGCGAATCAAATATTCATGGCAATTTTTTGCACTATTCAGCCAAATCTAGTCACTATTTTTCCATGATATACTCTATCCTCTTGCTCCTGACACTATATATTTACAGAAGCAATGTGCTGAAGGGGAGAAAAGAAGCTACAAGTCATACATTTTATCTTTACACTACACACTGTATAGAGCTTTTTGGAAATCCACTATGCAAGAGCATCTTCCTACTCTCTCTACTAAATTAAGTTAGTGTGCTTTCATTTAAATAATCCATTCTGAAAATACAGACCTTTCATTTTCTATTGATTTCCAATGAAAATTAGAAGTCTGCTTTGTAGATTTGACCAACTAAACGAATGCACAATCTTCCAATCAGCTAGGAGGGAAAAACAAATCTTCCTCTACTGGAGTATTTCACACAGTTCATCTGACACAAAAAGGAATAAGTCTAAGGCGTTTACAGAGGAAGAGAGATTTCACCACACAATATTCTGAGAACAGTTGTAAGCTGAGAAATGTCTCTTTTGTGTTTATTATCAGAGTGTCTGAGAAGCAGCAGTAATTTTTGTTTCTTCTTTTTACTATTTCAAATTAAACTTCTATCAGGAAGTATGCTAGTCTACTTTTTTTCTTTCCACAGAGATATTGCTAAAGACATACAATTGAATGTTTCTCAAAACACTCGACAAAAAGCATTTCTTTGCCTACATGTCCCCTTTCTCTGCCAATGCCAAGACACTGGCAGTACATTAGCAACTACTTATTTTTTCTTCAACTCATGCCAAAGAAGTTTGCATAACACACTGTCTCCTGGCATCAAATAGACAGCATAGCTCTTCATTATATACCCTTTCTCAACAAAGCAAAGTCAGAGACGAAAAAATCAGAAAATTTCCAGTAGCGGCCCTACTTATTGGATTTAATTTCCTTGCAGGATTTAATTGAAAGGTGAAAGTCTAAGAAAGACTGGACTGAAGGACTAGCTATGTTTCTCTTACTTAGGCCAATAATCAAGGTCATGACCACCTCACAAAAAAGGCAATTTTGGCATCCTAGAAAAAGAAATTACCCAAAATGAGAGAATGTAATATTTCTCCTTTTGAAGTCACCTACCAAAAGGCATATTTCTGCTACAGAGATCAGTTTGAATTTGCTAGGCATTTGCTTCATCATACACTCCATTTTGCTGCATATGTCCTGGCCAATTTCAGAATATTTAGTGGTGAACAAACATTTAAAAGAAAGCAAAGACAATACATTTTCTGTTGTCATATTAAGAGGATGAAATCAAACAGGAAATTAAATAAAAAAGGAATGGAAAATACAGTGGCATACACAATAGCACATTAGTTTACAGCTGCAACCGAATAGCCTTCAATTTTTTAAGGAAGAGGAAGAAATCTTACTTTCTTAACTTTAACGCCATCCTTTGAAGTTTGCTTTGTTGTGAGATTGTACCCAATCATCTGTTCAGCAAGCTGCCCAACAACCTTAGGGCTACAAAAGAAGGGGAAAAGTCAATTTACTAACATGCATTAAAGATATTTTGATTAGTTAAAACAGCCATTACAAAAGCCTCAATACTATCAGTAGCATATTACTCACGTCTTTCGAATTTTAGAGACTTACTCTTTAGTTAGATGGACCCCTCCTTTCAATCCACTGTTGAAAACACCTTTTCCTCTCCCACCAGCTAGGATTTGAGCCTTTAGAACAATTTCTGTTGCCTCTGTAAAAGAAAAACAAACACTGTTGTGCTATTATATGTCATTTATTGAACCCTAGCAACTATTAATCTAATTCAAAAAGCAAGTAGTACAGTACTGGTAGAACATACTTAAAAACAAATGAACTAAAATTCAAAATTGTTAATCTTACAGAGAAGTCAGTTTTGTTCATAATACAAAACACCAAAAAGTGTTAAACACCACCCAGGAGTTACCCATTAGTTGGCTAAATATGTTGGTATTTAGTTAAAGCATGTATAACCTGAATAATAATCCTTGCCTAGTTTGGTTGCCTAGTTTTTACAACTGTTTTCATTACATGGACCAGAGCAAATGTCCTTTGAGTGGTCACATGTGCACATGGTAGCAGGCAAATGTTCATGGAGAGAAAGTAAATTTCAGTCCCTGATTGAAGCCAAAACAATGAGAGTGTGGATATGGGGGATGCAGGAAGAATCCAATCTCCAAGAGCAGGCTGGGTAGGGAGCAGCTGTACATCAATCCGTAGGCTAGAGTAGCAGCTGCTAACCCTACATGGGGGTTTTGGTCCATCTAATTCAATGCCTAAGCCAACGTCTTTTTCCCTGGTCTCAAGCTCCCCACTTTACAGTGCAGTAGGGAAGTTTTGCTGTGCACAAGGGATACAGAATGCCCTAGGTACTAATTTGTATGCGTTTCCCTGCCTCCTGTGCAACAAAAATACCACCGTTCTGGGGCCTGGCACACCCTCTTCAGCCCTGGGTGACGTTCACCTGCAACACAATACCCTGGGCAGAGGTAAAATGGCTACTCCAGCCTCACTCTGCCCCCTCCGCTCTCTGCGTGGCCTTGTACAGAGAAGCAGCCGCTCTGATCTCACTCTGCCTCCTTCCCCTGCAAAGCCCATGCACAAGGAAACAGTCCAGCCCTTGAAGCATCATGCCCAGGGTGTAACAGCCGCTCCCCTCTGAGGTGCTACATTCCCAGAAATTAACCACCATTCTTGTCTTGTTATTTCTAGCCCGTTCTCCTTGCCTTGTGGCGATGGGCCAGGGAACTCAGAGTTTGCTGCCTCATGGGTGGAGTTGTGAGCAGGGTCTGGGCTGCTTAGCAGGCAGGGAAGATGTGACACTCTCTTCCCCCAAGCCAGGCTGAACCCTGGCGGGGGGGTGGGGGGGGTGGAGGGCATAGTAAGACATCTACACTGATTGAACCACATAGGGGGTTATGGTACAGCCAATTTAAAGGCAAGGGTAATCTCCTTTGGCAGTGACAAAGACATGGATAACTGCGGTGAGGTCAGAAGAAGAACATAAGAACGGCCAGGCTGGGTCAGACCGAAGGTCCATCTAGCCAGTATCCCTGTCTTCTGACAGTGGCCAATGCCAGGTGCTTGAGAGGGAATGAACAGAACAGATGATCCATCCCATGTCGCTCATTCCCAGCTTCTGGCAAACAGAAATTAGGGACACCATCCCTGCCCATCCAGGCTTATAGCTATTGAGGTCTATATCCAAAAGAAAAAAGGTAACATCTAATCTTCTAGCCAAGCACAGATGGAAAGAAAAAAGAAAGCACTCTTAATAGTGCTGCCACCTGAACTTAATGAAGCACAAGCAATGTGTTAACCTATGAAGAAAGAGTGTCCAAAAAATGATGTATTAATGATTACTTAGTCTGAGTTTTGCACAGCTAATAGGCTGCTTTCCCCCTCCCCCGACATGTGTTATGAAGAGATGAGGTCTAGATATTAATGCACTATAAAGCATGGTCTGGAAAATGCTCATGTTTAAAATTGTTTCATGTTTTGTTCTTATGGGATCTGATGAAATTCCTGTTGAAGTTTATGGAAGGCTTTGACTTCAGTGGGAGTTGGATGAAGTCATTAATTAATGCACTTATTTTGTGTGTGTACATGCATGCAAGAAAATGTTGTATTTTCTCAGTCACTGTAGTTGACCAAAAACTATTCACCTGAACATTTAACCACAAGTATAAATACACAGCAAAAACTCAAATTTTAGGTTTCTATTACCAATAAATATTTTTCAGAGATGGCTAGCCGCAGCGTTGGCAGTGAAGCGATTTCTGACAATGGCCACACACACAATATCATTTCATACTTCTAATGTGATAAATTCCAGATTTAGGTTTAGATTCTAGATTGAGGTTGGGACAATCATCAGAAAAGAAAAATAAAAACACAACATTTTAGTATTAAGACTAAAACACCGTTAGTAAAAGTAGCACTCCAAAGAACATCTGATTTTCAGGCTTCAAGACAAAAATCCCCATGCTTATCCATTCACTAATGTTTGGCATATATCATTCTGACCCTTAAAAACATTCTCCTTGAAAATACTTCATGCATTTCAACATATCCGTGTTCCCGGCTCTCCTATTATTCATGCCACTGCAAGGCAGATAACAAGGAAATTTAAATGCAACAAAGTTTTATCTCAGTGTTTTCTAAGCATAAAAATTATTAAGATGAATTAAACTATAAATCATTTTCCAACCCACAATAACAAAACCTAAAATCACATAGCTGCTATGACAAAACATCTAAGTTGGCATTGTTAATGGACACAAGCATTTAATTAGATTAGTTTTAGTCACTAGCCACCCTGACAATGAAAGCTTTGTATTTCAATTGATAAATTCTGTCAATTACGCATGTAATCATTACCCTTTGTACCACAGGTCTTAAGGCCACCAAGTCAATTTCACTATAGCTTGCATGCTATACAATGAACTAATTATGTTCATTTGGCTATAACAAAGTAAGAGAGCTGAATTAAATGCATATATTATTGTAGTCTGCCAAAAGAATATCTAGGTAATAAAATAACTGCACAAAGACAACTATTAAAGACATAAATAAGTGCAGTAGAAAGTAAGAATAACTATGTAAAGGTTAGACCTGAAGTACTAATCAATATACCAGCTCAGCAGAACACAGTGCGCAGTAGGGTCTTCTTGCCCTAGGGGAAACCAACATGAAGTAATTTAATTCAATAGTTATTTGCCCAAGCTCTGGAAAATGAAGTAAACCAGACAAATCTTATTTTACAGTAACTAGGCTTGATCATTCGGTATTTACCAAGTTGATTCACTACTTATTGCCACCATTTCTATTTTATTTAAAGATCTGATTTCTAGAAAAGCTCACACAAATTTCTATTTGTTTTTATGTTACGTCCTGCCTGAATTCCCAGATTACATTAGGAAAGACTATCCCATACAAGAAATGTCATTTTTGTCAGAATATATAAAGTGATTTAACTGTACTCACAGGATAACTTGTAAAAGAAGCATAGATTCTAATAGATTTTGTATGGAAATATATTACACATATATTCGGACAATAACATTATAATGGATCTACTCAGTTATCACCTATTCAAACTGTTTTATCAAAGATACAAGCAATTGTAACTGCACAAATTTGTGCAGTTGTAAACATATAAGACTTGAAAAGGGCCTAGCACTATTAATAAAGTAACATGTCAATAGTTAAAAGCATGTTCTATGCCACAGTATAATGCAGCATTTTCAACAGCACTTTTGCTTTGCAACTAAGGTCCCTCAATCAATTTCTATTTCTGTCTATTGGCTGATAAGTCTGTGTGAAATTAATTTAAGTGTTTTCTTTACAGTTACAAAAAAAAAAAGTCAGATGGCTCATTAAAAGTTCATAGGCTTTGTCACTAATTCAGCAGTAAATATTCCCAAATTGTTCCATGCAAAATAAATAAATGCTTCTGGTGATAGCCCGTGTTCTTAACTACAGTAGACTCTCGATTATCCGGGATGATCGGGAAAACCTTAATCCCGGTTAATAAAATCCCGGATAATCAAGCGTCTACGGGGTGGTGGGGTGTGTGTGTGTGCGGAGGGAGGGGTTTCGCTAGCAGTCCTGGGGGTGGAGGGGGGATGGTGGTGGTCCCACCACCTGCCCCAGTCAGCTCCCCTGCTAGCCTGGGTGTGGAAAGCCCAGGCTGGCAGCGGGAGCTGAGACCCCGGCTAGCAGGAGCCTGCGGGGAAACCCCAAAGTGGCGGCCGGCTGAGCGCTTAGCCTGCCGCCGCTTTAGAGTTTCCCCCCAGGCTCCTGCTAGCTGGGGTCTCAGCTCCCGCTGCCAGCCTGGGCTTCCTACACCCAGGCTGGCTGCAGGCTGAGTCCCCAGCTGGCAAGGGGCCAGCGGGGGAAACCCCAAAGCAGCGGCAGGCTGAGCGCTCAGCCGGCCGCCACTTTGGGGTTTCCCCGGCTGGCCCCTTGCCAACCGGGGTCCCGCCGCCTGCCCCAGTCTGCTCCTGCTGTCAGCCTGGGTTCCCTACACCTAGGCTGGCAGCGGGAGCTGAGTGGTGCAGGTGGCAGAACCACCGGTGGCAGGAGCCTGGGGAGAGAGCCCAAAGTGGTGGCAGGCTCAGCACTCAACCTGCTGCCGCTTTGGGCTTTCACCCAGGCTCCTGCCAGCCGGGGTCTCAGCCGGCTGCCAGCCTGGGCTTCCTACACCCAGGCTGGAAGCAGGCTGAGACCCCAGCTCGTAAGGGGCCAGTGGGAGAAGCCCCAAAGCAGCGGCAGGCTAAGGACTCAGCCTGTCGCCGCTTTGGGGCTTCCCCTACCGATCCCTTTAGACATCCCGGTTAATCCGGAGCCCGGTTAACCTGCGCCCGGGTAATCGGGAGTCTACTGTAATTACAACCTGAATAAATTTAGTATAAAAGACTTGAAAATGTTTTCAAAGATTTTACTTTTATTTTGTTTCTCAGTTAACACTATTGGAAAATTTTATTTCTGGTAATTTTCATGTCAATTTGCCTTTCTTGGTTTTGGAGAGAGGTGCATTCAAAATATTCATATAAATTTGTTTCAACAAAATCCACCTGGTTTGTAGAGATTTTGATCCTCAGCTCTGACAAATGCACCAGTTCTTACTTAGGCTGTGTCTACACTATGGGTACGTCTTCAGGGATCGATTTATTGCAACTAGTGTAGACGCAATAAATTGATCCCCAATCACTCTGCCTTCATCTCCTGTAATCCACCAAGATGAGAGGCGGAAGCAGAGTTGACGGGGGAGCTGCGGCAATCAACCCCGCGCCGTGAGGATGTGAGGTAAGTTGACCTAAAATGCTCATGATCCCTAAAATCTGTTAGTCTATAAGGTGCTACAAGACTCCTTGTTGACCTAAAATGCATCGACTTCACCTATGCTATTCTCATAGCGGAAGTTGCGTATCTTAGATCAACCCCCTCCCTCCCACTCCCCAGGTAAGCCAGAGCTATGAAAACTATATTAGCATAGCTATGCTGGCAGAATCCTGTGTCAGATGCAGCATACACCAATGGAAGAGGTATTTCCATTGTCATAGCAACACCACCTCCCTGAATGTTGATAGAACTTTTTTCCATTAACATTGCTGCATCTACACCGGGGATTAGGGCGGCATAGTGATATAGGTCAAGGGTGGGGTTATTTTTTTCCACACTGTAGTTATATTGAGCTAATTTTTAAGTATAGAGAAAACCTTAGGCAAAATACTCACTGACTTTAAGGACCTACAATTACAGCAAAGACCTAAGTATATTCCTAGCAAATTAATATTGTATCTAGATGTAGACATATATAAAACCTATCTATATTTTCAAAGACAAAATTTAACATGTTAGCATTTCAAAATGGAACATAATGCTCTAAGGGACAAAAATCCTTTATATTGCATTCTACAATACATCTCCCTCTTTTCTATTAGTATTGTGAATACAAATTGGACTGCTACACCTTGAAATTGAAATAGACTCAGTGCTATAATGAAAGCCTATTTTGAATTAATAAAATTGGACCTGCTTTTTGGGAACTATGATTATTCCAGTCCCTTGGAACTGCCTGCAGCAAAAATGAACAGCTTGTTTTCAGCCCACTGCTGTGTATATTTAACTACAGGATTCTTGATCACAAAACAATGCATTGAGGATGTGGTTTCACCTGTTATGGAGCTTGAATACTTTCCATTACTGTTGATAGGAATAGATGACATTAAATTAAGAATGTTAACAAATACATTAAGATTTGCTGTAGCTTATCGAAAAATAAATCACTGTCCAGAAAGAACAGCATATGGAAGAATGTCTGGTTGTTCTCACATAATAGGAATCATGTTCCTGGTCAGATCCAAGACCAAACAATTTAAAACCAAACAACTTCAAGGCTATGTTAATAAGGAATCCTATGACATGTGCTTAAGAGCATGAGACAGGGAGCCAGGACCTCCTGATATCAAATCCTGTTTGTACGACTTTCGCAAACCTCTTAATCAGTCTCTCAGTTTCTCTATCTGTAAACCAGGATAAGACTACTTACTTATCGCACAGGGGTTTTGTGAAAATAAATGTTTGAACCTTTTTAAAAACATAAGAATTATTCACTATTGCCTTATTCTATTTTTACCCCCATGTAAGTACCTGGTTACACTGTGGAAAGCAGGAAAAGGCAGTGAATCAAAATCCAGGCAATGCTGTGTAAGTTCAACGGAGGATGAAATTTTGCTATAAAATTTGCTGCAGTAATATCTATTGTTATGAGTTCGGTATACATAGCGAAAAAGATGCAAGTAACCCAATGACATGGGAACAGAACATTACAGTGTAATGAAGGAGAACCAAGGGCAGGACAATTGAGCTGCCTACAGAGTAGTGTCTCCAATGACACAATGGACCTATTGACCCTGGTGAGCACTACATAAACTTCATACAAAGAGGTCTGGATGGAAATGAATGTAATCAGCATGACCCAAAAAATTTAAAGGGCCACAATATGGTATATCGTATAGGGGAAAGAGAAGATAAGAAGCTTTCCTCTCTTATATCCATGAGAAGAACCTAGTCAAAATGTGGTTGGGAAGCACAGACGCTATACATACGTACTGCTGCCACTCCCCAAAGCCAGCACTGCTTTGCATGCCCCTCAGCACTGGCTGTGGCAGTCACATCCCAGACCAAGCTCTCAACCTTGAAAGAGTAAACGTTCAAATTTGGGACTTTCTACCCAGCTATTTTAACGATAGAGCTGATAGGTTTCCCAAAAGGCTACCGCCTTCTTACTTACCCTCCTTCTTCTAAGCTTTAAGAGGGATGCAGTGGTTTAGCCAGCACTCCCATAAACTGCTAGGTAAGCAAAGTGAGATGTGAAACAGTAGCTGCCTATATTAAGACACATCTTCCCCTTCTCCCTCCTTTCCCTCCCCCTTCCAAAAAACCCACAACAATGTGCTGAGGTGTGTTAAATGTCTACAGATAATGTTAAACACTTTTTTAAAAGTTAAACTCCCTTCTCTGTCCTTCCCACTCTATCCCCACCGTACCCCTCACACAACCATCTTTCTACATGAGTGTTTTCCACTGCCTTTGATTTTCAGACTAGCTTCCGAAATAAGTCAGATAAATCATCCTTTTTATAACTCCATACTCTTGAATATATTGTATATTTATTACTAAATTATAAGCCTCATTAAAACCTATAATGATAAATTAGCCAGTCCCTTGATCCCGTCACTGATGTTATTAATTGCTTTCATAACCCTTACTACACACTTCATCAGTGATAAAAATTTTAAAGCTAGATAAAATCAACTAAGCTAAGGCTCACCCTTAATACCAGGCTCTTAAATAGTCTCAAAATAAGTAATCAAATATCCAGCTTTTCTGCATTTTAAGATAATCCTAATAAAATATTTCTATAATAAGTGGGTCTTCATTTGATGTAGAAGCACCAATTTCATATATTTACATTCATTATATTTATATTTACATAGGCATGGGTTCTGAGGAAAAAATTACAGTGATCATGTAATTAATGACTCTCAAAACATATAGACACACACATAAGGGTGCAGAATTACATTTACTCCTAGGGGAATTCTGCGTCACTGCGTGCACACACAACTCATGTCCCTCCCAAAGTTCTTTGCTTCCCCATAGAGAATTATGGGGAAGCAAAGGGAAGCTGCAGGAGCAGTCTACATGTGCCTCCCCAGAAGCGAGGACACATGGTTTCAGGTGCCTGGAGCAGACGCTGGTGAGGTAAATCACCACATGTGGGGGGAGACTAGGCTGGGGACGCCTCAGCTAGCAGTTTCTACCCTGTTCTGGGCTCAGCTGCTAGTCCCTCCTCTCCTCCACACGTCTCCTCCTCCCACCAGGAACTCCACCACCTGCAGGGACCAGAGAGCTGCGGACAGGATAGCTTTGTGGGGGAGGGGACCGCGGAGAGGAAGGACGGGGCAAGCAGTTGGTGTCTCAGAGAACAAGCAGAGCAAGGATGGGAAGGGGCAGACCGCAGGCAGGGCCACCATGGTGCAGGCATCTGGTGATAGCAGCAGCGGCTGCACTAGGGGAGGCTTAGCATAGCTCCTCAGCCACATGTGGGGGAGGCTGCTCCCCTGTCTGCCCAAACCCCATGCATCCATCTCCCCCCAAACCCAGATCCCCCCACACCAGAACACCTCCCCCCAGTCACCCGGTACCTAAACTCCAACCCTGCCGAGCCTTACTCCCTGCATTTAGAGCCCCCTGGCATTCAGTCCCCATTCTGCACCTGTACCCTGCACCAAAGCCCATCTCTTCTAAATCCAGACCTCCACCAAGCCACTTCCCCTTGCATCTGGAGCCCCAACCCCTGCACCTATATCACTTCCCCTGAGCTCCCCACACCCAAACTTCCATGCTGAACATGCCCCCCACTCCCTCCCAAATCCCACCCCTTCTGCATCCAGATCCCTGTTGACCAACTCTCCCTGAATCCAGATCCCCAGCCCTGCACTCAGACCCCCCCACATTGAGCCCCACACACTCAGACCCCCACCACGATGAACCCCATCCCTACACCTGGACTGTCCCACCAAGCCCCCCAAACCTAAAGACCCCCGAGCCCCATCAGCCCATACCCAGCCACCCCCTTCCCCAATAACCTTCACCTGGACTCCCCTGTAGAGTTCCATTCTCCCTGGTGCCAGAACCCCTCAACAAGCCACTGTGCATCCAGACCCCCCCACTGAGCCGCCTGCACCCAGGCTGCCTCACACAGAACCCTCCCACCTCACACTTGGATCTCCGCACACTAACCCCTTCACACTTGGATCCTGCTGTGCTGAGCCTGCCCGCTCCACACCCGGAATGGGAGCCAGTTCTGGTTGTGCGCATGAGACTCTGTCCCTCCCACCTATCTTGGTGCAGAGGAGCAGGGCCCCGGGGTGTTTCTGGGGCAGGTCCAAACTGTATCCGGGTGAGGTGCAGCCTCACTGCGGAGTCCATGGTCTGGAGCAGGGACTGCAGGGTGACTGATCTCCGACTTCTCTGTAGCCAGTGGCTTGTGCTTCCCACTGCTATGCTGGAGCTTCTACATTTATTTGCTGACAAATAAAATATGCAGAATTTTGAAGTATTGTGTGCAGAATTTGCATTTGTTTATTTGTGGGTGCAGAATTCCCTCCGGAGTAAAGGTTGTGCGGGCTGTATTAATTCAGGCATTCTCTAACTCTTGAGTGCTTGTCTTTGCAACACTAACTTCTTTTAATGTACCTTTTGGATTAAACAAAGCAACTAATTGTCACCCTTGTTGACAAACTCAACCGAGGCGACATGGATTGAAAGAGAATGAAAAAGGAAATTTCCTCTTATGTCTAAATGAGGTCCCTGTGAAACAGGGCTGAAGTACATTGATGATGCAGTGCAGGAAAGCTTGCTCTGCCAGCTCTCAAGCCGCATCTGTTCTGTAGTAAATAAAGTTCTGTGTCTAGCGTTCTCAACCGGCACCTTGCAGGACAAAGTATTTCATCTCAATTTGTTTGAAAGGTTATGCAAACTCTGATTATACTGGCCACTTCCCACTGTATCCTGCTAGGGCTCATCTCAACACAATCTACCTGCTACTTTTTAAAACATTCCCTTTGTTTTGTGTTAAACTGTACTAAAAGATATAACACCACCTTTGTGCCTAATACTACATACTAGCCAAAATACAACAGGACATACAATACAATACAGAAGTAAAACCTCTCTGTCCACACACACACACCTATATGTCACCTGCCATCCCACACTGCAACCCATATGAAGTCTAATCAAACAATTACAACACATACTCAATAGGGACCACATCCTGAAAGAAATATTTCCTGAATTCCCTCTTCTGGTCTTCAAACACCCCAACCTCTCCAATCTCATCATCAGAAGCTCCCCACAGGCCATGACACACCAACTCAATGGGGCTTCAGACCCTGCCAGACCAACATATAGAAAACCTGTAGACATATCTCCACTGCTACAATGATCAACATCCCCCGTAACACACCTTTCAAGATCCATGGGTCCTACACATGCTAACACAATATTGAATGTACCTTATCCAGTGCACTAACTGCCACACCTAAGTGGGTAAAACCAGATAATCACTACATTCTTGAACACGCAAGGGAAAATGACAAAAAAACAAAAATACCACATCACCTGTGGGAGGTACACTTTTCACAGAGTGATCACTCTAGATCTGCCCTCTCAGTCCTCACCCTCAAAGGAAACCTGCACAAATATCTTCTGAAGCCGAGCCTGGGAGCTTAAATTCATAACTTTGCTAGACATTAAAAGTCACAGACTGAAAAAGGACACTGTATATATTGCTTATTAAAAAAATGTATAACCCACTAACCACCCCCTGCACTTCTCCCCCACTATGATTGGAGAGATGTTAACAGGCCATTTCACCAGGAATGGTCCCTTGAAATGTGCTATCTATGCTAAACAATCTGTTCCACCTTGTATTTGGTCATCACAAATACATCACAAATTGGTCACCGAGTTCTTTTCCCAGATCTGAAGAAGAGCTCTGTGTAAGTAAGCTCAAAAACTTGTCTCTCTCACTAATAGGAATTGGTCCAATAAAAGATATTACATCACCTATCTTGTCTAGCCAAAATTTCCTTATTTTGTGGTTTTGTGTATGCAACTAGATAAATTAAAATCAGTTTGTTTAACCATGTACACTGATAAATTAAGTGATACACTATGAGAATGAAGAGATAAATGTCCCCACTAAGTTAATTTCTATTGTTCAGTTGACTCATGCACTGAGATTTTCTTACTTTATTATATCTTTTATTTTCAGCCATGAGAGCACCTTTAAGGCTGAAAACTCTGATAACAGATACAGAACGAATGTTGACATTTTTCCCTTTCGTGATCTCATTGAGGAGTAAAAGACTACTACCCTAATACCGCTTTTTGGGGGCAATCGCAGGACACGTTTCAGCATCTCCATCACAAACTGACACCCTGACCCATCTCAAACTTAATTTGTGCCTATGCACAGAGAACCATTGTGATTTAGGACATATTCTAAATTGTAGGTGTTTTAAAATTGGCATCTTCGCTGGTTATAAAACTCTTCCTGCATCTCCTGATCTTCTATTCTTCAGATGTACATTTGGAACTTGTCTATTTTCCATGTGAATCTGTAATATATAGGCACGCTAGCTGAATATTCCAAAAGGAAAATATAACTTTTTGAAGTCTGATGTGATTTAAGAAACCCAAAGGTTTGATGTGGTGTTGATTTGAAGATGAAAGGAGGTTAGTAGATTTTCAGCAGGTATTTGTGCTGAACATGACTATTTCTATTTTTGAGGAAGGAAGAGGAATATGGGGGATATATTAGAATAGGCGAATTGCCAATTTTCTCTTTGTAGCGGTGTCTTTTAAAGTTCTCAAAACTTGTCAGATTGTCATTACCCAAATATCTGAGAACTGCTTTTTGTTAAATATAATTTTGTTTTAATGCAAAAATGGTTAGCAGAGTCAGGCAGTTCAACTGTGTCCTAAAATCCTGACTGAATATCATAACAGCCTTCATTATAATGCAGTTGAGAGAACAGATTTTATGCAATCTGTAGTGCTGAAGTCAAGCAGTCATTAAGAACAAATACAACTCTTGCCCCTAGCTCCAATATGTACACCTGTTTTCCTGGAATGTTTTCAAATTTTCATTCTTTGTGATTATGTGCAGAGCTCTGGAGCTAGAAAAACCTCTGTTTTTGGAGTTTTGATTCTGATTCCTTTATGCATTACTGAACTGCAGAGTTGATGTTGGGGAACTTGCGCCTAGTGAAGCAAATACAAAAACCAGGGAATTAACATTGCTGTGTGCATACTTCACTTTTAGGCATAAGCATTCTTTTAAAAAATAGCAAGAAATCCTTACGTGCAGCATACAGAAAGTGTAAGAAATCTGTGTAGCTACTCAGAGAAGTCACGTGCCAAAGAGAGACTACAAGGTTACGAGAAGGGTGACCAGACAGCAAATGTGAAAAATCAGCACAGCGGGAGTGGTAACAGGAGCCTATATAAGAAAAAGACCCAAAAATCGTGACTGTCTCTATAAAACCCTAGTTATTGCCAAAATTTTGATATCATAATACACATAGCATGAGAGCCAAATACAGAGATTCCCAATTTAGCCTTGCCACATCACTTTCATAGCACATCTGGCTTGCTCCACCCTACATGGTACTTGGTAGCCTCAATTCCATCATCTTCAAAGGGCAAACTGAGGGCGCTCAGTAGGTCACAGGATGGAGATCTTTATTCACCATTTCTTCTGAGTGTCTCTGGTTCAGTATTGTGCCCTACTGAGCTGGGTCATTTTCCTGGGAACACTGATTGCTAAACCGATCTCTGTGTTGAACAATGCTGGCTCACCAGACCCAAGGGCAGAAACCACGAAAGAAAGGTTGGAGATGGCAATGGATTTACATTACAGCTGCTACTCATCTCCACATATGGCACTTGTGGTCCTCACTTCTCGGCCCTCATCCTGACCTGACAGAATAAATGTCCCTTACAAATCAAACATCACAGAGCTAGTAAAAACATTGCATTTTAGCTTTCTAAACTTGGATGCTGCATGCTAGCAAAACTTGCCAATCTGTGACCAGTATGGAGACAACAAAAGCAGTCACAATATGGAAAGTGCTAGGAAGTCTCACGCAGGAAGAAATACAAAAAAAAAAAAAAAAAGAAAGAAAAGAAAAATACTACAGAAAATACACTGGGTGTTAAGACCTGAACATTTACCATTTGCAGTAATGAAATTTACTGCCATATTTCCCATTTGGAGAGCTACAAATAACACAGATACTATAATGAAAATAAATACTACATTGGAATAAAATTACATTTTTTAGTAGGACCTATTGTACCTATTAGTACGGCTAAACCACCCTGAACACGCCTGATCCCGTCTGATCTCGGAAGCTAAGCAGGGTCGGGCCTGGCTAGTACTTGGATGGGAGACCTCCTAGGAATACCAGGTGCTGTAGGCTTAACATGGGCGTGGGGCTAGCAACTCCACCCTGTAGGGAACCACCTTGCTACTGAAACACCAACAACAGAGTTGGAGTGCTCTGTGGTTGGTGGCCCATACCCTGCCTGGGGGGTGACGGGCAGAGAGAGAGAGAGAGAGATTGTACCTATTAAGACATCTGATGCTGGGCATAAGTCCTGAGTGAAAAAGTGGAAGCAAAGAATGAAATTAATTCCTGTGCAGAGGACTAGCAAAAGACCTATGCAACACTTCAATCTTATTCTGAGGATACAAGTGATGCATGGGTATTATACTAGCCCACTGCTCAGTGGGTGAATTTCACCCAAAGAGAGTGAAAATAAAAAAGGGAATAAAAGAGAAGAAACATCTGATGTGAATTGGTTATGATGTTTCTTTCTTGTTTAGTGGAGGCTGAGTAATTGGAGATTTCTGGCAAACAGCTCATATTCATGTCTAATGCCACCAAAAATCTAGATAGCAAGGTGCATCCAAGTTTGAAGAAGACAGAGAAAACCCATTGCATAAAGACAGTTTTATAGATTAAAATGAGAGAGAGTGTATGTGAAACAGAGAATTTAAATGTAGACTATTTAATTAAAGCACAAACACTGAAACCAGAATTGAAGGTATATTTATTTTGGAATATATCGTATTGCATGGGTTGCTGCAGAAAAAAAATCCTTCCAAGGATTACTTATGTTAGTTTTTGTGACACCTAGCTTTTCATTTAACACACAACTACTCTGCTAAACAGTTTAAAAAGAAATGTTTTGCCCCTCAAGCAAATGGTATAAATTAACCATTGTAAGGAGATGAAGTTTCATCTGCAGTATGCACCACTGTTTTAGATGTTCTATCACCCTGTTGCTTTTGTTTACTCTTGTTACAGATGTGAAATAAAAGCAACGGCCAAAATAAGAATAGAGAATAGCTCATAGAAGACACTTGGAGCAGGAATTACCAGGTATTTCTTAGTCAATATTTAAGTCAGTGTGTACGCTGTGTCATTTAAAACTTGAAAGTTCAAGAAAAAGGTACATCTCACTCAGGTACAGACCAACAAATCTACCAATTTATACGACCCCATCGCTCTTTGTGGAGATTATGCAGCCATTCAGAACATAATTATTTGGAATACATTCCTGGTTCAAATATAGATTGAAAATCATTTTCAGCTCTCCATAAAAGATAGCATCTTCAATAACTTAAGATATGTTTTCACGCACACTTAATGTCCGACTGATGCTTCTATTTGTCAATAGTATTCGCATTTAGGAAAGAAAACTCAAACATGTTCTTAAGTCCCATTGATGGCGTAAGTGTACGTAAAATTTAGCAAAAAAATCAAAATTCAAATTTAAAACGTACATTTGAATTTAAAATACCACTGTTATAAGTAACAGGACTCAGACCTTTGACAGATATGACTGGCATTATTCTCTGCTTCTCCTGGTTCTTTCTGCACAATGTACAGTATTATTCATATTTCTTTACATGCAGTCTTGCAATGCTCCCTGTAACTCTGTGTCTCCTTCCTGATCTACAAGAGGTACTGCAGAGCTTGAGATGACAACAGGAAGAAACACAAACATCTCTTTCTACACTGCAATCAGTTCTGGGACATAGTAGTGGGAGCTCAGTATTAAATGCAAGGCAAACTTCAGTATTTTCCTTTGCACTTTAACAAAGGTTCAGGTACAGTGGTGTGAGTATGGATTAGTTTGTGCTGTTGCTGCCATTGCTGTACCTGTTCTCTGAATAAGTACAGGACTTCACTCTCCAGGGCATTAAGTCTGACCCTTCTCACAAGCACTAACACTCAGAATGAGAATTTTTAAATTGGTTTTTAAAAGTTACAGAAGGGATTAAAATAGGGTGACCAGATCACAACACTAAAATATTGCGATACATTGGGGTGCTGTCAGCCCCACCCACAGTCCACTCCCCACCCCTCCCAGGCTCTGCCCCACCCAACGTTCGCCTCTTCACTCTCTCTGCCCGCCACTCTCCTTTTCACACACACACACTCCCCGCCACTTACCTACGGCGTCAACTTCCCCTCTGCTAGGTGGGTGCTCACCCGCCCCAGCAACACCCTCACCCTGCCCCCCATTCCACCCCGTTCCCCCAAATCCCCACCCTTGCACCGCCTCTTCTCCACCTCCTTCCCCAAGAGTGTGGCATCCCCGCTACTCCCACTCTGTTTTACAAAAACAAATGTCATTTAATATCTTGAATTTATTTTAAAGGAAGACTTGTAGCTACAGCATGCAAAATAATGAATAAAAATACCCAGCGCCTTATGGACTCCGTTGCAAAGATTCTTCAAATATCTAGAGACATTTAGGATAAAACAATGAGAGGTTTAAATTCTGTTACTGTACATCACACAGAAACATAGGCCCTGATATAAGCCCCACACTATAATCCTTAAAACATTCTGGAACAAGGAGGTTTCAGGTGGTTTAGAATGGAAAGCATAAATAAAGCCTTTGATTTCTGAAATTTCACAGGAAATATTCAATTAATTTAAATGTACAGAAGCCATTTCCAGAACATGTCTTGTGTGTTTAATTTCAAACAGTGGCTTGATTACAATTGTATCAACTTTTACCCTGTTCCCCGTCCTTTCCTGTCATTTGTTTACCCCTTTAAGTTTTCTTTATGGATTTATACATAGCTGCTTGTTAATATACACAATTACATCATGCTGTGTCTGAGGACACCCCACAAGCTGTTAGCTTTTATTAACTTAATAATAGATTTCAAGGTGTGATTTCCAATTAATTTCGTGTTCCATACGCATATGAAGATCCATGGGAAGCCAAAATTACAGGGTAGCCATATGGTGCCAAATAAGTAACAATTAAAAGTAATTTTATAATTTGTGTGCACTTTAAAAAAAAAGAAAATAATAATAATAAAATAAATACACATGGTTACAATGCCTTACGAAGCGTCAAGTCAGTCTAACAAGACAAATTAATTCTCAGGTAAGGCAACTCCCATCTTTTCATGTATTTATACCTGCTCCTGTATTTTCCACTCCGTGCATCTGAGGAAGTGTGGTCCAGCCCACGAAAGCATATGTCTAAATAAATTTTTTAGTCTCCAAGGTGCTACAAGGATTCCTCGTTGTTTCTGCAGATACAGACTAACATGGCTGCCACACTGAAACCAGTCAATACTGCTACACTCTTGGGCTCAGTACTGTTCTAGATTTGGTAACATCCCTTTCTTGACCACGTAACATGTAGCCATAGAGCACATGCTGTCCAAAAAAGAAAGGATGGTGCAGAGGTTCGGATGCTACACTGGGACTTGCGTTCACTGTTTTGCTGTACCACAGACTTCCTGGGTGACCTAAGGCACTCTCTCTGGGGCCTAGATCCCATCTGTAAAGTGGAGGAAAGAGTATTTCCCTGCCTCACAGGAATGTTAGGAAGATAACGAAATACATCAAAGATTATGAGGTGCTCCACCATCATTGGGGGGCACATAAAAGGGTCTTAGAGAGATATTTTCTTCCATTAGAAATGAAGCTGAAGTGCAGAGTGGTTTTAATTCTTTTCTTTGGGAGAGAGGAACCAGACACAGAGAACACACACTAGTCCTGGTAACTTATAAGGTGGTATCACCAGCAACTTAAAAGACAAAAGTAAATGGACTGATTTATCACCCTATGTAATGGGGAAAATAGAGACATGAGATGTTTCTAAACAAAAAGAGAGGAAAAAAACATCAAACAGCAAACAACGGGTTATTTTTAAGGTATCGGGAACTGGTCATTCCTATTTGTAAATTTGTCACACAGAATTTCTTGCATTAAAAATATTGTAAACTAGAATTTTGTCAATTCCCAAAGGTGCAATTTTGTTAAATTTATTTTTCATGAGAAGACATTTAAAGGAAATATCCAAAGTAAGCCAAAGAGCAGAAAAAAAATCTATACCGCCCTTTCGGACTTCAAACTCATCTGGCTCCATTGTTTCCCCTTTAACCACCAGCTATTTTTCCTATTCCCTCCCAGGTTAAACTCTCAACTTTAGTGAATTCCTTGCACTGTTATTTTAATCTATAGAACATACAGAATCGATTCAAAATTTCAAGAATAATTTTTCACTCTGTATAAAATGTGCAGTGAACAATTTTATTTTCCTCGTATTGTCTGTTTTATTTTCTTACAAGCTTCTTCATCAGCTCAGTCTTTTGTTTGTTTTTTGTTGTTGTTTGTTTAAAAATAGAGGAATAGTCAATTCATTCCATCTTTTAATTCCAGTTAACTTTAATGTGATCTAAATATACAGCAAGAGAAAAACATGCACAGAACTCTGTGTTCAAATGTGAATATACATGTTACAAATAATATTACCGTACATGCTCTTATTAATATCAATAGAAATATTAAAAGATAGAAGAAGAAAAAGGTCTGATGGGGAACAAACAACAACAGTGCTTTGAGAATACTTTACAAATTCTAATATTTGGAGCAGGTTGGTAGGAACATGCCACAGTCAGACAGATAGGTTTAAAAGAGAGCTCTGAAAGAATACATGCTAGAAATGATATACTGTAAACAATTTCTTTTGAGGCTAAATTTTAACCCTCCTGTGTATTTTCCACATACACAGCAAAGGGGTGTAATGGCTCTTTTGGGACAAAAAAGGACAGCCTACCCGAAGAGATATACAACAGTCAACATTTGTTGAAGGCGGCAGCTCCATAGAATAAAACAAAGTCCAACTGTGGGGAAATACTGACACAGTTGTACACTTCTGTCAATCCTGAGCACTCTCTTTTCCAGCACAACAGATGTTGAAAATAATTATGTTTTCGAGGCAAACATAAAAGTTCTTCCAAAACACACTCTCTCTGTAAAGGAGATACGAAACAGCCATTTAGTATTTATAGCCTCTGTATGCCATAAACATGTCTCCTGAGTGTAACTGAGGCCAGCTGTTTTGTGCAAACCATGGATATCAACAAAGGACTGAAAATACCATATCATTCTGGTATCATGAGACTTTTTTTATGATGCCTCTGGTATATATACAAGCAAGGCACTGATCAGGCATAG
This sequence comes from Sternotherus odoratus, assembly GCA_032164245.1. Taxonomy (NCBI): domain Eukaryota; kingdom Metazoa; phylum Chordata; order Testudines; family Kinosternidae; genus Sternotherus; species Sternotherus odoratus. The sequence continues at coordinate 6,743,292 of JAVMKO010000005.1, forward strand.
GGAAATATTTAAGTACCACCAAAATTTACTCCTTTTCTGACATTGGCTCAAGAAACAAACCAATCTCAGGGTTCAGGTTTCCTCCTAGACTGGTGGGAAGACGAAGACAGAGAGAGAGAAAGAGAGGGACCCAGTTTTAAAGGGTCTACACATTTGTGTGGCTAAGGACAAATCTCTAAGTTGCTAGATCAGCTGACACTCTCGCATATGTTCTGATCCTGTTTCTCAACCTCTGCACTAAGGGACAGAGATGGTGGGACGATGAGGAACCGGTTGGCTCTGCGACTCTGGAAGATAAGGCGGCAGCATCTTGAAATGCCACCCACAGGAATTTAAGAGAATATGGAATCTGTGTTTGAACGTCATTTTTTTCTATTCTCACTTGTATAATCTCATTTGACTCAGGTATAATCGCTCTGCAAGCTGTGCCTTCTGGGCAGGCAAATACCACAATAGCCACCAGTCTTGCCCAGTCTGTAAATCTCTCTTCTCCGCTCAAACATCTACAGGTCAGGTACTATCTGCCAGTGTATTATTTATTTATGCAAATCTAAGCAAATATTTCCTTAGAAGTCTACTTGAAGTGGAAATTACTGATGAGCCTAGAACTTTTCCCAACTAAAAGTCTTCAACTCCTGAGCTAAAGGAGTATACTAGCAGCTACTGCTCCTGGTAGGTCCTTTATTCTCCCTTTGGTTCAGTTCTAGAGCACAACAATCATATCCATACACACGGAGAGCCAATAAATTACAATATCAGCGATGGAGTGTTCCTTCTGTGAAAAATTACCTTATTATACTGATGTGTGTTTCTTTTCCACTGTTATTGTGAACCCCTAAAGAGTCATCCTGCATTTTTGTGGCAGTTCAGTTGAATCATTGTAACATAAGTCAACACATTTCTGACTGCATCTTGCGGACAACATTGCAGGAGACGTACAAAAGTCCTGTATCTAGATTTTTTTTTTCCCTTCGAAGGTTATACAGTATTTGACGTGCTCAATGCAGGAGCACATATTTGGCAGAGTCAATTTATATGGTTCACTGCCTGCCTTCTCTCTCTCGCTGGTATTCTGTTGAATGTTTATTTCATACCAGCATTTGTTTTAGATTTTCAACAACTTGTAATGTGGACTACTAGATAGAGTGTAAGGAAAGTGCTGATATGACATGTTACGCTGCTGAAATATGACAGGAAGCAAAATTCAGAATGACATTACATAGAACCATCATAATCATCATAAGGGGAGGCCAAAAACATCACAGAACCTTGTTGTAGAACATGATTACACAGGGACACAACCCAGCACTTCAATTTTGCCCATTTTGCTTTTAAAAGCAAACCTGCAAAATCAAACAGAAACGAGACAGATGCTTAAATTAATCATCATCCAAACTCCACTAAAAACTGAGGGCTCAGCAAAGACAATTTTCTAAATAGTCACATCAGAAGGTCTTGTTTTCAGCAATTAAAGGGAGAGATCTTGAAATCTTTCCAGGATGTCTATAACTAATTAGATGATTAATTAGGGCTATACAGAGAGGCAGGTGGTATTGATCCACGTACATTTTAAAAATGTATATAAAACTTCCACAATTTCACAGTATTCCCCTCCCCTCTTCTGCACATGGTGTTACTCAAGGTCTAAGGCAAACTTGGACACCCGTATGAGTCACACTGAAGTGCAACTGAGAGGTCTGCTCACAGAGATCAGATTGCAGGACTGGTTCCTTAGGGCTTGGCTACACTTGCCTCCCAGAGTGCTCTACCTTAGTCCCCGTACACACTGGCAAGGCACATAGCGTAGTGACTCTTTCACAGGCGCGCTCTTGGTACTTCACCTCGGCAGTAGGATTAATGTCTGATGTGCCCCCACTGGAGCACCGCAGTGCCAGTGTGAACGAGGAGTTGCATTACTGCTCTCTGATTGACCTCCAGAACCGAGGCCTCTCTTCTCATTGTTGTAAAATCGGCTGTAGGAATGCGGAAGTGCCTTTTTAAACATTTCTGACAGCCAGCTGCTTATCTGATCCAAGACAGTGAGTGAGTCAGAGAGAGGCGAGGGAGGTGGGGGTCTGAACTTACAAGACAGCATGCTGACACACTCTTAGCACCCAAAAAACCCACCCACATACACACAACACATCCCTGTCACACTCCACCCCACGTCCCCGCATTTGAAAAGCACGTTGCAGCCACTTGAACACTGGGATAGCTGCCTGTACCGAAGCGGTGTGGTGCCCCAGATACCCTCACTTGTGGGTGGCAGTTTCCCCCTCTATCAGACCCCAAGAGTCTGTTCTTGCTACCAGACGACTACTGCTCAGCCCCTGCCTAAGGGTCTGAGCCCTGACTGTTGATTCTTTGCTGCCCCGCCCTGCCCCAGGGCCTAGGCTTGTTGAACTGCTGCTCAGCCCCTGCCTGAGGGTCTGAGCCCTGACGATTACAGAACTGGTAGCTCAGTGCCGTCTGAGCAGCTGAGCAACCGGCTGGGTATTCCCCAACCCAGCGGAGGGTGAGAAGCGGGGTGGTGTGGTGCCCCACCGCCCTCAGACGGACGAGCCCCGGCACCATCCTTCTACGAGCCCATAATGTGCCGCTCCCAATGCAGCTGCAAGTGCCGCAAATGTGGCCACACCGGTGCGCTTGCAGTTGTCAGTGTGGACAGACTGCAGCGCTTTCCCTAGTGCGCTCTCCAAAGGCTGGTTTAACCCAAAGCGCTCTACAACTGCAAGTGTAGCTAAGACCTTAGATTGTAAACTCAAACAGAAACCACCTCTTCCTAACCGCTTGTACACACAGGGCAAAAAAATGGTCCTCATCCTGATTCAGAACTTTTGGCAACATCATAATAGAAATAAAAAGGTTTTGGTTTTTAAAAACCAACAGGAATCACAGGGTCAATACAATTATTTCTTTATGTAAATATAATGGAAACTGAGGTATCAACTATCATTTGTGAAGTAAAATTATATGCATTTCTCAACTGCACTTAGATTATTTTGTGACCAATTAATTCATATTTCCCCCCAAACTGGCATTTTTAAAACAAATTTCCCTTCCACTTGAATGCTAGCTATATTAAATAAAAGATCTATGGAACTACTGAATATGCTCACTCATCAGGTATTTTTCAAATATAAGTATCATTTTACAACAATTCCAAAGTATCACAAGAGTCTATTTCCTATTAAGGACGAACTCGAGAACACAATATTTTTAGAGCTAAGTTGCTTCACCTCATTTTTATAAAACTGAAATTGCTATGGTTAGACAAATATAATGAAAGTCTATTTCATTGAGGGTGACAACATTAAGAGTCTTGGTTAGGTATTGACAGATTTTTCTTCAAAGCAAGCTCTAGGACTTCACTTTTAAAGCCAATTGAATTGGATAAATAAGAAAATGAAATCAGATAATGTGCACAATAATTTTCTTCTACTTCATTACCACTCATCTGAAACTGAACAGCTAAAATCAAGTCATTTTCTTGAGCCAATGATTTTAACGCTAACTTGTTTTTCTAATATTAGCTCAGTTGACACTTGCAAAGCCCGGTCTGTATCTGCCTATGGAACTTCTAAGTGGCACGAATTAAACTGATGTTAGCCTCTTAGCTGCAGCCTGAAGCAAAGTTGAAGTGTCAACAGATTTCAGGTTTTGAACATAGGGAGTTGAAGAAAAATGGATTACTATTCCATTAAAAACAAAACCACAGAGTGTCATGGATTAATTGCCTGTGTAAAGTAAATAGCTCCACCGTCCAGAGGAGGACATTTGGTATCCTAAAAAGGTCAAAGCAGGGCAAGAACACAACAGAGAATAAGGTCCACTGTCCAGAGAGAGGGAGAACATTTTCAAAACAGGGAGGAGAAGCAAGAGAGGGGTGGTGGGAAAGAGAAGAAAGTCAGAGGGTGATGACCCTGAACGACCTTGTGAAGTAAAGTAATTTCCATCAGGAGCGAGAGATGTTTCCTAGCCCTGGATAGTGGAGCTCTAGGGAAAAGCTTTAGCCACCTGTACAGAAAAGGTGTTGATGGAGAGAAAAAAAGACATGTGAGGCTCCGACCTTGGCCATCCAAATTAGTGAAGTATGCTCCCTTCAGTAAGCATTTCACAAAGCCTTCCACTGCCCTGGGATAATGTACGAAGAGACAAGGGAACAGGTAAAAAGGAAAACGAAGAGTGGATTACTTTCAAGAACAGCTGTAGCACACATTGTTATCCTGCCCTAAAGACAAAGTGATGAAGCTTTGCAAGCAATGTTCCCTATAATTGTTTTACATCCATGTGCAGAATGAATGTTATGTGCTCCAATATGGAGGTGATATGTAGCAGGGCTGGGGCTGAGGGGTTCGGAGTGTGGGAGGGGCCTCAGGGCTGGGACAGAGGGTTGGGGTGCAAGGGGGGTGAAGGCTCTGGCTGGGGGTGTGGACTCAGGTGGGGTTAGGGATGAGGGTTTGGGGTGCAGGTGAGGACTAGGACAGAGGGCTGGGGTGGGAGGTGCGGGCTTTAGGGTGGGGCTACACGAAAGGTGCCTCTTCCCACCTGCGTAGAGGGTTGTGCAGCCATGTAGCTTAGAGGGAACTTAGTTTGCAGGGTCATTTCCTTGACATCACAAACCAAGGCGGCAAAGTTGGCAATTTTCTGTTGACATCTCCAAGAATCTTTCCCATTATGTTATAAATTAATTGAATGAATAGGCTTTGGATCACCCCTTAGGCATCGTGAACTTTAATCATGTAAGTATTTCATTGAACAGCGATGGCCTTAAACACATGCTTAGGTGGTTTGCTGCATCGGGGCCACAGAGCCCAATTCTGTTCTCATACACTCTTGTGTTCCATGCCTATCCGAGAGATTCATAGATTTCAAGGCCAGAAGGAACCAAGTCTGACCTCTTGCATAAGAGGCCATAGAACTCCTCCAGTATAATTCCTTTTGAACTAGGGCAATAAAAATAAAATCCAACCTTGATTTAAATTTAATGGGATAAATTGTGTCCATAGTATGGGTGATATACAAGTTCTGAAGGAAGATTTTATATGTTAAAGAAGATCAACTCTCCAAAGTTAATATTTTTAAAATGTTTACGTATAAATAAGACAATGAACACAATTTTTTTGTTGCTCTTCAGAAAGTTTGCAGTCCCTTTCCTTCCTCATTTTTTCTGCTGACACTTTAATCTCCTCTTATAAATATGCTCCCATAAAAACAAATCACATTTTATTTATTAAAGGAAAAAATATGATTCACTAAAAAGCAGAAAACCCAATCTCCATAAGGGTCTTCTCAACAGTGACTTAAATTAGTTTTTAGATGAAGATTCAAAATGTGTATCTTGCAATGCATTTGAGAAAGAACAATAGTCTCTTAACTGTAGATGCTACTGAATATTTTCCCCTTGTATCACATAAGATGCATACAAGCAGATAACTTAGACCAGCTCTACACAGGTAAAATCAATGACAATTGTTTGAAATGTAAGTACACTGCAATAAGGAGCCGGACATATATGAATAATTTTTGCTTATACCTAGGCACCTAAGAAATGCACAACATTCATCTAAAGCACTATTTTACAGTTTTTACATTCAAGTCACTTGCTCCCAACAGTTGATTCAGAGGGAAAAAAAAACTTTACTCTTCTGTAAATGTATTCTACTTGGAAAAGTGTCTGTATAAAACACACTAGGGAACAGGGGTGCAAGCAGAGCATCACACCTTGCCCTTTGTTTAGATTGTCAGTTTTTCCTTTTGATCTTCCTTTGCACTTGAAGAACCAAAAATTGATTTTCCCAGTTGAGCGAAGGTAGAAAAGGAACAATGTTTTATTAAAGATTCTTCATTTCCCCACGTAAGACTTTCTTTATTTATATACTGTACAAAGAAATTCTGTCTTTTTGTTCATGTGAAAAAATGTTTTCAAGAAAGGAGTGCTCTCACATTCATTCAATATACTGTGTGTAATTTAAAAACAGGAAAGGAGAAAAGATGATCATTGCAAATATTGTAGAGTATATAAAAAGACTTTGAGGGGGTTCTCTCATCCTTGGGATATAATAGAAGCACCGGTTCCTTGAGTGATGAAAACATGAATGAAATCCTGGCTCTCTCGCAGTCCTTGGCAAAACTCCCTTTGATTTCAGTGAGGTCAACATCTCACCCCATGATTTTAAAATCACACTCTAAAGATGATATGGGTTTACATTATTGGTGAAAAGGATTAACCAACTAGCTAGTTCTGCAGGCTTGGTGTAGCAATGTGTAGGGCTCGCAAAACCACAAACGCCACAAAAATTCCCCATGCCTAATTTACAATAATATGAAGATATTCCATGATAGAACATTTGCATAAAAATAGCTTTGCAGAGACTTCAGAGAAAGCTAGCAAGGTCTTGGGAGCCATTACTTCCATCAGGGCTCAGAGATAGACCACCCCCCCCCCCCCCGCCGCCCCTTGTATAGACCAGGGCTTAGAATTTCCTTTGTATTTCTTTCTTATACTGACTTAGCTCGCCCCTCTGACCCCCCGCAGTGTAGACCGGGGTTAGTGAGCTCCAAGCCGGGATGTAAGTCTACAGAGCTTCAGTGTGCAACGCACTAACTGGATGGGTGGATCCTGTTACTACCGTGCCTCAGAAGTTCCATAGTGCACTTTGATCTACTACAGGGTCAAACTTTTAGAACTCTTAGTGTGTTGTAGAAGGGTACACATGATATTTATGCACAGCATGCTAATGCGCTGTAGATTTACAGCTGAACTTACCTGGCACATACAGACATGCCATAATACAGATTTAAAAAATCACATTCAGAATAAAGCGCTGGATGAAATTGTTTCCTATAAGGATTTCCCCCTCCCCCAAAATATCATCTCAGACATTACCGAAGATATCCGTGAACTGCAGACTCTCCCAGAAGTCTCTTCTGTCATGTCCTTTTAGCTCCCTGAAGATATTTTAATCTTTAACCTACAGAGTTGTTAATTGGGCCTACAAATTTATCCTAATTGTGTGCTCAACTGTACAAAGTAAGTGTACGTTCAGAAGATGTCACAAAAACCTGTAACAAATGTCGATGGGAAAAAGTGCTAAAAGAAAGACAAGATTGAATTAGTCCAAGCCAAAAGGCCTTCTGAAACAATTAAAGGACTGTGTTAAGATTATGATTGGTAAACAAGAGAATAACAGCACTGGAAATCAATGAACCAAAACAGGTGTGCTGTATTTACATCTATTGGTAGACAAAATGATGAGACCACCTGCTATTCCACCATCACTCCCTTTTGGAGTCCTCAAAGAAAGAGAATATGGGAGGAAAAATTGGCTACTCGATTGAGCTTCACCTCATGGCTACCACCCCTAACATCTAGTGGGACACGGGGCCTAGGTCATCTTGAGAAATGTCCTGGCCAGACCGAGACAGCAAAAGGGACCCAGATGAGAGAGGGACTCCACCAGTTCAATCCCCAGCACCTAAGATGTGAGATTGTTAGCTCTCCCTTCTCCCCAGTGTGTCCTTCTCCTTTCTTATCTTATTTTCTTCTTTCCTATCTCTCTTATTTTGCCTTCTACCTAGCAAGAATATGGGTCAGCCAGCCAGCCCTGTATATTTTGCAACACTGCTGTAAAGCCTGTGAACAGAGAGAAGCACCTAAAAGCAATGCCCTGAACAGCCCAATGTCGGTACAAGTTTGCCAAGTACCAGAGTGGCTGACGACTGTGTGCTGGGTCTATTTTCTGCCTAGTAGTGAGAGAGAAACTGCAGTTTCTATCTTTGCTGTTTTTGTCTTTCCCCTTCATGTGTGTTTGTCTTGTTTTGTCTTCTGTGAAATGGGAGTGACTAACGTCAATGACAAATTCGGCCCATCTCAGCTCATTTCTCTTTTCCCCCAAAAGAACACTTATTAGCATCTTTAACACCATCTAAGAGACTGTCATACAAGGGTTCCCCTCCCCCTTCAGAAAGGGAGCGTGAATGAGGAATGTTGTTAAAATTAAAGCCTTACTTAATGCTTCAAAAGCTTTCTTCCTTTTTTCTGTATCTTTAATGAAAGGTAGAAAGAATTTGTATAGGCATTTGGGCCCATACTATGCAGACTGAGGTCTCAAACTCTGAGCCTTGTTTAAAATTGTTTAATGTTGGACAGTGACTGGGCTATGTTAACATCTTTAACTCTTTGGGCAGATTTATTCAAGTTAAATTAACACAACAGAGCTGCTCTTGGCATCATAGTGACAGTAGCTGACCTTTCAACACAGAGTTAGGTAGGAGATACTGGAGCCATTCATCCTGGTATTAGAGAAAGAAGACTTGTGCTTTCCTCACTCCTGAACTGGTTCCTTTAATATTGCTGCCAATGCTCTGGGAATCCTAGGCAGCAATGAAAACTCAAGCTGCGCCTTTGCTGTTGGTGGCAGAAGCTGTAGATGCTATTTTGCTACTGGAAAGAGGATCGACAGAATAGGATCAACAGTTTCTAAATAACAGTGATAGTGAAAGTCAAAGAAATGAAAAGCCAGCATTAAATATGTGCCCCTGTACCCTTCAGCTTGGCAGCTGAGAGAGCATGAGCAGCTATGATGGCTGAAATAAGGTGAAGATCAGCAAAGGTCAGTTTTATTCAGGTCTAGCTCAGGAAACAGAGCTCTGTATTTGCTTCTCTTCGCAGTACTAGCCACTACACTGGAAATCAATATCCCCAAGGGTTTTTAAAATACCCATTCCAAACTGCAGAGATAGAGAGTTGTTTACTGACCATCCATCCACAATGTAAGCAGAAGAGTCTTGTAGCACCCTATAGACTAACAGATGTTAGTCTATAGGGTGCTAGGGTGCTTTTACAGATCCAGGCTAACATGGCTACCCCTCTGATAGTGTAAGCACAGAACGTCCAGATTTCTGCAAGGAATGATATGTGAAGGAATTTCACTTCTTTGCTCAAGAGGAATTTGAAAAGAGGGAATACGCAACAACTGTGGGGATCCAGAAAGAGCACAGAGGCAATTCAGATGTTTTTGGATCAGAAAAGCAGAAGGGTGCTTAAGCACATTGCAGGTCCTGCATTCGCCCATCTGTTATGTCCTAAATGTCCATTTTTATTATGCGTAGAGAGGTTAGAATACCAATCAGGTGAAAGAAAGCAAGACTCAATCAAATGGATGTTACACTTGTCAACAGTAGAGAGCTATACACCAGTTTTATGACTGTGGTCCAGTAACGAATTTCTAGGTTCAGATATGCTGCTGCTTAAGTGACATGTGAATTGAATATAACCCTAAAGTCATCTGTTATTAATCCTCAAAAGCGTATGCCCTCCCTGTCACTCCAACAAATATTACAAAAGTAGTTAATATTTTATTAGTTATAGGTCAGCAAGTTGCTTTAGCACTTTTCAAGTCCTGCGCGGATTCATTTAACTGTGTCTACTTGGGGTTTATAAATTGGAAGAGGTAACTGCTGAAAAGAATGCTAGTTTATTATACTTTTCTTTTGAGTGAGAAACAGTCTCCAATTTTGTTGAAGTGTCAGGTATAGAATAGGCCCATTTTTCTCTAACAGGCAACTTTTTTGCTTGATGTTTTGTTCATTTTTCTGCCTTCTCTTCTACTCCTATTTTCCCATTTTGGAGGTCAAGTTCAAAAGTTGTGTGTGAGGTGTCTGTATTTCATTGTAAAGTGACCCAAAATAAAAGCTTTTGGAAAACATTTATCTGTGTTAACAAGATGTTGGACAGACAAGCAGAAATATCTAAATTAGGATTGTTGTGACATTCATCTCTAGTGTAGCATATCACACAATCTAACACACACAAGATTTAGAAAAACAATTACTAGGAAAATAAAGTGGATAAAAGGGGCTTGAAAGGGAAAATTGTAACTATGGGTCTGACCCAAAGCCCATTAAAGTCAATGGGAATCTTTCCAGTGACTTCAATCTATTTGAGCTAAGCTCTCTAAATCAGCGTTTCTTACGCGGCCACCAGAGACTTTTCATGTGGCCACAGCCTCCTGGGCAGTGATTGAGGAAGGAAGGGCAAAGCAGAGGCCTCTAGCCCCAGGGCCACCCTGCCTCGGCCCCCCGCCCCCGCCCCTCCTCTGGAGACACAAACACTGGAGGAGCAGGCAACCAGAGTGCCCGAAGACCGTGGGTCAAACTTCAGTCCTGGGAAGGCGGGCAGCAGGCTTAGGCCACGGGGCCTTGGGTTCCAGTTGTGCGGTGGCAGGATCCCGCCCGCAGGCATGGGGGCTTCAGACTCTGGCCTTGAGCTCATCCCCTCCATCGTCCCTACCCCTGCTGCCTTCCTACCCACCTCCGCATTGAGGCTTAATTTGTCCCTGGTTTTCCTGGGGCTGAGTAAATCTGCTGTGAAAAGTGATATCTGTATGTTTGTTAATATCACTTTTCACAGCAGACTTAGTAGCTAGCTGGAAGGCTGTGAAAAGTGATATTAACACACAAGTCTATGTTTCATAGCAGCAGACTTACCAGCTAGCAAGTCTTAAAAAAAAGAAAAAAGAAAAAGAAAGCAACCAAAAAAGCAAAAGAAACAACAACTACAAGAACGGGGCAAAGAACCTTTCTATTCTGTTTAGGTCCAGTAGGGAATATACACAATTGTACATTATTTTTATTATTGAGGCTGAAAACAAAACAAACGAAAAAGCAACCCTATATAAATACATTGACTTGGACATGTGTATGGCCATATTTAATTGTTTTTCCTAAAGTTAATTAAGTGTTTTGGGAAAAGTTGTCAGAGCAGCCACCAGCAAGAGGTAGTGGCTGCACTTTGAGGCCACCAAAACATTTGTTGTGAGAACCCCTGCTTTAAATGAATCAAAATACTCACTTTTCCCCTCATTTTATAAACATATGTCAAAATTTAAAGATCCAGCCATGACGTGCCCATACGTATGCATGTACGTAACTGTATGAGTAACCATTAAGGCGTATCAAAAATTTTCATCAGGGTTTTCAATTTAATGAAGTTTTTCTCAAAATGTGTCCACTTTCTACAGAAAGTCTGAATTTTTAATTGAAAATCCATACCTCCAAAAAACAAAGTATTTTTATTTGGATTATAACACCATGCTTCAGGGAATCATTAGTTCAGTCTTCTCATATCCCCATTCCTCTTTATGGGTCAGGTTCCCTGACCATACTACATCCTCCATGATGTACGACACCCACAATCTCCCAGGGTGCACTGCCTCCCCCTCTCTCCATGAGTGGAGGCCATGGTGGAAGATATAGTCCAACCAGGGAGGCTTAAATATAAAGAAAAATAGGGCATGAGGGACCTCCCAGGAAGCACAAGCAGATTTTCACATCACTTTTTGTTGTTGATTTTTGAGTTTTTGACAAAAAAAAATCAAAATTTCTCACAAGAAAAAAAAATTCTGACTATGTTCAGAAATTATGAAAAAAATGTCTCCCCTTAACAATGACACCAGAAAGCTGTAGCATAACGTACAGGATACAAAACAAGACTATGCAACATTTTCACCACCATATTTGTTGTAACAATACAAAATCTATTTACATTTTTTTTAAATCAAATTTTGTAAACTATCCTGGATGTATTTTTCACAAAATATTTTGCTGGACATTGTATGAAGATATTCTTGAGGGCTACAGTCTCATTTAAAATACACTGTAATGCAGGCAGTTAGGTAATATCTCCCAATTGAATCCACCAGGGTTATGAAGAAACATTGTATATACAAAGTGTTGAAATGTTTTACTTTTTTTCAACTGCAAATATTTCAAATAATATATTTAAACGTTTTAAATTCACAGCACTTTCTCAAATATGAAGCAGCAGATTAACGAAATGTCAGAACATCCTTAACTATCTAAAACGGTAAAGCGTTTTTTAGAGTTTAGCTAAAAAAAATAAAATCACTGCTTCTTACAGCTGATCACATTGCTCAACTGCTCATGTTTTCAAAATATCAACTCAAATTGCTCCTATCTTTAAAGCTAAAGCAGCCTTCCTAAGTCATACCAACCTCTGTAAAATACCAGTGAAAAATACTTTATAGTGTGGGTGACAAGGAGGCAGAAATCCCACACAAAGTATGGGAGTTTTCTCAGCTACGTAAGATTCAGAAGGTCAGTACTCAGAAAGGCACATCTTGTCTGGTTCGAAACCATGGGTTTTTACAGCTGATAAATGACAATCCCAAACAAAATAGCCAAGAGTCTTGCATGTCAATCATCGCCCTTCTTGATCTCATTTATCATTTAAATTAAATTATTACTCAATGTCCTGTATTAATTTGCCTACTAAAGAATTTGTTAATCAAAAACATTTCCTTAAGTTTTTGTTGTTGTCTGCATTGTTACAAACAAACTTGCTGACAGGTATTTTGAAATACCAAAATAATTGAAACTGGTATGATTCTATTGTGTTATTCTGACAAATACAATATGCAGAATTTTAAAATATTGTAGATGGAATTTTTAATTTTTTGGCACAGAGTTCCCCCAGGAGTAACAAGTACCTGAGGCCCCACTATGACAGGGAAATTATTAAGTGAGATATACCCAGATGATCCAGAGAAGTGACCTGCAACCAGACACTGCAGAAGGTGAAAAACATTTACAATCTGACTTGGGAAAAAATTCTCTCTCAACCCTCACATATGTCAATCAGTCAAACCCTAAGCATATGAGCAAGAACCACCGAGCCAAGCACCTGTCAGAGAAAATGCTTGGTGACAAATCAGAGGCCTCCCTCAATGTCCACTTTCAATCTGTGACCAAGAAAGAAAGAAAAAAGAAAAAAGAATACATATTAGTGGGGGGCAAAAGGGGAATCCATCTCCCACTCCTGCAAGTGGTTTAAACCCTGATACGTGAGCTTTTAGGAACATAAGACAAAGGAGAAGGAAGCCCTGTCCCCTACCATCCATCACAAGCAACCCCATCATAAATCATGCTTATAAATTTCTCTCACAACTAATTAAGTTGTTTGCCCCCACAAGTTCTATTGGAATGTTGTTCCAGAACCTCTTCTCTCTGATGGTTTAAACCTTCATCTAATTTCCAGCCTGAATTTGTTCCTGGCTGGTATATATCTATTTGTTCTTGTGCCAACATTATCCATTAGCTTAAATAGCTCTTCAATCTTCCTGGTATTTACCCCCTATAATGTATTTATAGAGAGCAATCATATCCCTCACAGCCTTCTGTACGCTAAACTAAACAAGCCAAGCTCTTCCAATCTCCTCTGATAAATAGGCCCTTCTGTCCCCCGATCATCCTAGTTGCACTTCTCTGAACCTATTCCAGTTTAAATTCATTTTTCTTAAACAGGTGTGACCAGAATTATACACACTATTCCAAATGAGGTGCCTTGTACAATGGCATTGTTACTTCTCTCTTTTTCTCTATGGAAATATGTTGCTTAAAACAGCCTGGCCCTAGGATCACATCTGCCTTTTTCAGAGCATCACCACATTAGTGACTTATTGTCATTCTGTGATTGATCCACATACTTAGATCACTCCCCCACTCTGTCACTTTCAACTGATGAGACCCCATGTAGTAGCAGAAATTATTATTAGAACTGAAGGATATTACCATGACCTTTGTACTACAGAATTTCAACCTACTTCTATCACTCCCGTCTTCAAGGCAATCCAGATCTTCCTATATAATATTACAGTCCTTCTCTGTATTGACAATGCCTCCAAACTTTGTGTCATCAACTAATTTATTAGCACACTCCTACATTTTATCCCAAGGTCATGAATAAAAATACTGACTAAGAGTGGTCCCAAGACTGGCCCTTGAGGAACTCCACTAGTAACCTCTCTACAGTCCTAAAGTTCACCTTTCATCCTACCCAGTCACCTTCTCACTTTTAGCCAGTTCCTTAATCACCTTACAATTCTTGTACTGATCCCCCATCCACCCTAATTTAACTAAGAACTTCCCATGTTCAATGCTTTACTGAAGTTTGAAGTGTAGACATCTACTGCATTTCCTTTATCTAAAAAAGTTCCATTATTTTCTCAGTGAAGGAAATCAGGTTAGTATGGCATGATCTACCTTTGGTAAGCCCAAATTGCATTACATCCTCTTTACCGTTTACTTTCATGAATTTCATTATTCTTTCCTTCACAATTTGTTCCAAAATCTTGCATGCTACAGAGTTCAGACTAACAGGTCTATAATTGTTCAAAAAACTTCCTTGCCTTTCTTAAATATAGGTCCAGTCCAATGTTACCTAGCCTCCAGTCATAAGGTGGTTTTTGCAGCTATTTGATGAAGGAATCTAGTATCCATACCATGCTGTTTGTAGGCATTCAAGCTGTCCCCACCTCTTGCTAGCCATAGGAGGCTCCAACTCAAAGCTTCCCTTGAGCCCCAATGAGAAAGACAGCATCAAAATCAGAAGGGATGTGGATGTTGCATGTGTCTTCGCCACAGATGAGCCTACCACTGCATTGGCAACACTTCTGGCCAATATGCTGTGGATTGAATAGGAGACCTCCAGAGCTAAAAGCATGAGCTGCTACAGTTTGAGCTAAAGAGACAATGCCTGCATCTGGAAGCTACAACAACTCACACCATGAGTAGGTCAGTACAGAGGGGATCTGTAGTACAACACCAGTAGGTTATATTACTATGAAGACAGGCAGTCTTATCCACAAAAACAGAAAATTTCACAAGAAGAAGAGAAAAACCATTTCCAAGAAAGACAGCCTGATTCACCAAGCTGTTAACCATCTGGAAGAGTTTTGCTGGAAGGGACTTCATAGACGCTACTGCAGTGCAGAACAGAAACTTTCCTCACTTTCACCAAGCCACACTTGAAAAACATCTCTTTGTGCTTTTACAGATCCAACTCAGTGTAATTCTTACACTGGCATTCTCATATAAAGCATCTTTTATAGACCATCTAAATAAAAGGTCAGATGTGCTGATGACACCTAGAGAAAGGATAACTGGGAGATGCCATATTCAATTATCATTGTGTATATAGCTACCAGAATAACTTGGTTTATTCAGCTTATTGAAATTTTATTGATGTTATTCAGAAATCTGCTCAAGAAGATATATACCTTCTATTGAGGGACTATATTATGACACTTGTAAGCAGATAAGATTTTCTCATGACCATGATGCCAAGCCAGCTCAGAAACTGCATCAACACAACCATGGTAACAATACTCATGTAGAGAACTACAAAGAGAATTCTGGGGTGTCAGGTCTTCCCACTGCATGTTTAAGGGCTGCAAGCTAAAAAGCAGTAATGCCAGTGTTTGTTCTACAATTATATAAAATGTTTAGTTGTGCACCACATTTTTATTCCAAGTGCGCTTTGCACAAGCAATGGAAAATTTAAATATACATAAGGATAGATTGAACTGCAGGCACAAACCTCATTCATTGCATCTCTAACTACTTGAATACAGATGAAAATCAAGTACTTACAGGCACTTAGATTTGTACCTGAAATTCTTTACAGGTACCAGAACACAACTGCAACCAATCCAGGACCAATTTACCCTCAGAAACAGAATCACAGGCTTCTCTCGACTGGATATTTACTCCACAATGTAGTAAATATGTGGAAGTAACCACTTTTCTTCCCTAAACTGAAGTGCTAAGACATAGAATCTGAATACAAGCAGTCATGGCAGCAGGAGAAAAGGCATTCAGAGTTTGTTCCAAAGTCCACTGAAGTCAATGGAAAGCCTCCACCTGATTTCAATAGATGCTGGAACAGATCCTTAATCTGGGAGAACTTTCCCCACATATTAATTGCAAAAGTTTGTTATTTTCCATGGTATTCCAACACCTCTCCCGCCTCCCGGCCTCCAAAAGAAGCTGAACTAAGTCAAGTCATGAGAGCGAAAGGGCACAAAATACAGCTTCAAGGGCAGCAAAGTCAGATTCTGTCTGCCTCGTGACAAACAACAGCCACCAGATGCAGCTCACCCTGACCTATATTCAGTGTTGAGTAGCCTCTTCTGCAACACTTGCTTGTCAAAAAGAATAGGGTATCTGTCACTGATAAATTACTTTCTCCCAACTCTGAGCTATCCCAAATTGTTTAAAAGAGAGAGCTGTGGGGTTTTTTTTCTTTTTAAAGAAAGGTGTGTGAAAACCAAGGAGTCGCGCATGTTGGCAGAATACCTTCCTACATCTTAAATTAAATCCAAGTCAAATTTGTAAAACTGCTCAAGTCCCACGGATTTTTAATGAACCTTGGGCTCCTACATTATCTGCAAGCTTTTGAAAAGACTACTGGGTATCTGTCAAGACACACAATTAACAGCTGTACACTGCTTATTCAAAACATTGATACCTGTGCTGTAAATGGGGAAAAAAATTAGAAGCCAATTTTTGCATGCATTGTAAACACTTCATCATTCAGAGTCAATACTCAGTACATTTCCTTTGTGCCAAATTTTCTGAATACATCCCCTGCCTTTACAGAGAAGAGACGCTTTGGCACAAGAATCTCTCCATGTCACAGCAGGAGAATCAGCTGTCTCTATAGCAGCATTCCCACAGACAGCACTCTGTGGGTCCCAGATCGATGCGGCAGAGAGAGGGTTTGTGCCAAGAACGGCCCAGGATACGGGGATGCACCTCATTTTCCAGCCGTTTTGATGAGCACAGGGCAGGAAGATAAGACAGTGTCAGCAGATACTGTATTTCCTATTTATCTCTCTAACTGGGATTACTACTTTAGGCCGCAACTCAGGAAAACATCCCCATTCAGGGCAGCATTTAAGCATGCACTTTATCTAAAGAAATGCTTAAGTCCCATTTTAATGAAAGTGAAGCATGTGCTTAAATGCTATCCTGAATAGGGCTAGACTTAAGTATGAGCCTAAGTTCTTTTCTGAATCCGGGCTTTAAAAAGTGGGGCCCAGTTCTGCTTCTGGCCTTAGGAGCCCTGCAATGGATATTTTCCCCGGCAAGAAGAAATTAGGTCCAGAGTTAGCTGGGGTTTTTCAAAGTTCAAGTATATGGTATTCCAGAGCCTACATGGTGTATAAATTAAGATGACAGGAAACCACTAAAATGTAGTAGGTTTGTGACTTGGTACTGAACACCAGAGTGCATCCATCCTCACTGTAAGTGTTCTTGGTAATGAAGCACTGAATGTTAAAGTTTTGTTGATGGGCTTTAGACACAGATATTTTGCAGATTAAGAAACTGAAGCACAAAGAGACCAAAAGCCAAATTTTCCAGAAGTGTCCACTAACTTTTGACACTCAGTTGTAGTCACTGGGAGCTGTTGGTGCTCAGTCACCACTGAAAAAGCAGGTCTCACGTGTCTCAAAGTTGGTGACCCAAAAGTTGAGGTACTTAAAGTTAGATGATGCTTCTGATAATCTGGCTTTCAGTCTCTTTGTGTTGAAATTCCATTAGTGGTAAAATAATGGCTGGGAGATCAAAGTTTTGGCCTCGGTGATTTGCTCAAGGTCACAAAGTGAGCAAGAGGCAGAGCTGGAAAAACGCTGAGTAAGTAGCGAGGACTCAGATCTCTTCATTCCTAGTCCAATGCTCAAGATAATACGCTTAACATCAATCCCTCCAAAGCAACCAATCTAGTGTACTTGTGATAGAAATAACAAAAGTAGGCAAAGTGGTATTAAATTAACAAAGTTACTCTCGGTTTCTCACACATACAATACTTGGTGGAAGGGAATTGTCATTGGAGGACTCTTGCCTCTGCAATTAATTTCACTGGTTCAACAGCTTGAGGGCCAAGAGTGAAATCCTTGCCCCAATGAAGTGATACCCGTCTCTGACTTCAATTAATCAAAATTTTAACACCAGATTCTCCTTTTAATTAATCTGTTTTTACATCACAGTACTTGAGGTCAAAAGAACGCTGGTGACCTTCCTGGGGTCATGTAAGACTCATCCATCCTAAAGGCCAATCTTCTACAAGCAGTCCCAATAAATTCAATGCAACTCTTCTCCAGTTTTATAGCAGTGCCACTCCCTTGCCATCATAGGGGTTACACTGGCACAGAATCAGGCCCACGAGTAAGGTTTTGACGGATCTAATCTTTATCATTTGACTGATGTGATTGGAGGATGAAGATGCATTTTTCTGACACTGTTCAGTAGGTGAATTCCTTTAAAATAAACTGAGGCATGCTGCCAAAAAAATTTTTATTTGGGGAAAAAGGTACAAATACAAACATGAAATAAATAGAGCTGTCTTAAAGGAGCGAGAGCACTCAAAAGTTAAAAGCTGGCTTCTGGACAATAACCATTACTTTACATCTTGTCTATATAATTCAGTAAAATAAAAGTGACAGTGAAATGAATGTCAAAACAATCTGACATTTCTTTCAGTATTGTAGTTCGTGCCATTAGGAAACTTCTTATCCACATGTCAGCTAGGAGACAAAGAGCACTGAGTTTAAAAAACAAACCAACACTCATTTATGTCACAACTCTGAGGAACCACACAGCTGGAGAGAGAGAGAGCACTCTGCCTGAGGTACCGGTACATTGCTAAAATATGGTCACTGGGAATCCGAGTGAGTGGGAAGCTGGGAAAGGGAACCAAAATTTCCCCAAAGTCACAAATGGGTACTACAATAAGACTTTGCAAACTAAAAAGAAAACAAAACTCATTGCTGTACATTTTCCAAATTAAGCCAGAATATAACTCCTCCTCCCCCCCACCCAAAATAGGCATTTTCTTACTTTAATAATAATCAGCCCCCAAATCAATTTAAAACAGATGGCTACTGAGAAACGTAGAAAGTGCAATTTCTCCCCCAAACAGCTGCTAAGGGTGCACAGAAAACAATATTGTTTAGTTTTCCATATTAAATATAAAACTTCTCTAATGCTTCTAATTTTATGCATTAAAAATGAAAATTTCATGCAGCTGCTTCTCAATTATGCATCTGGTTATTGTTGCAGCTGCAGGACTATCCTGAACAATAAAATATGGCAGGACAAGTTCAGAATAAAGTCATTTTGTACCTGACTTGTTTAAGTAACATGTTGCA
This sequence comes from Sternotherus odoratus, assembly GCA_032164245.1. Classification (NCBI taxonomy): domain Eukaryota; kingdom Metazoa; phylum Chordata; order Testudines; family Kinosternidae; genus Sternotherus; species Sternotherus odoratus. Next base: position 6,762,305 of record JAVMKO010000005.1, read on the forward strand.
TTTCTTACATGCCTTTTTAAACTCTGATGTTGAGAACTGTGTTTTCTGTAACTTTGTTTTTTGTTTTTTTAATAAACACAACTCCTTTAAATATATTTAGCAGCTAAGAATCCTTTCTATGACATATAAAATAGGAAATTCAGTATCCCATTTCTAACTGTTTTTTTCTTTGTGTTCTTACTTCCAAGCAGCTATTTTGGTAATTTGATCAGAAATTCAACACAGAAAACAATAAGTCAGCACAACATTAGTGTCAAACATCTGAAATGAGATTTTGATTTGTTAGCCCCCTACCTATTACTCATATTACTATAAATCTATTGAATATGAAGACATTTGATGACTACAAATAATTATAAAACACCAAACACCAAAAGCATACTTGAACAGTGCTTACTGTTGCCTTGCATGTCATTTTCTAACAAAAAAGGACAAATGGTAGTTCTGTTTTGAACTTTAACCATGTCTTTATAATTAGCTCCATTTCTATTTGCCTTTGAGGAATCTTACATTTAAAATATTAAATGCAAAAATATTTAACTTTAAAATGGAAAGGAAGACGGATCTAAAGCCTGGCAACAAAATTTAGACTGAATCCTTCTTAACGTTATTTTAAAGTGAGTAAAAAACAAACAAAAACATTGCAATTAAGTAACAAAAGTTCAAGGGCATATTTTCAGAATTTAGCTGGGCAAATGCATTCACTTTTGTGCTCAGAAGTGGCTATTTCAACTTTCAATTGGTCATTTTCATGTGCTGTTAAAGCAGCTGCCTGAGCCCACAGGAATTTGTACAAGCATTTTTTCATGCTCAGATTTTTGAAGATCTAGTCAGGAGTGGAGCCACTGCATAAGAAAAAGCAAGGGGAGGCTCCGTGCAGCATGCGCCAAGGACACCACGCTGCCTTAATTTGCTCGTGACCAAGGTCCCATATTGCTCAGCTCTCCCCGCCTCTGTGAAACAATGTTCAACAACCTAAAATGGTCCGCTGAAGAAGACGAAAGGAGAATGTGGAGAAAAAAAGGGGAAAATGGGGGCAGCAGAAACGCAACATTCCAGAAGAGCTGACAGAAGTGACACCAACACAGAAAACACCGCCACACCCTGTAAAAGGGAAGGGGGGGGGGGCAACATTTCAGTAAAGCAGACTTCAGTAAAAACAACCTTTAAACACTTTCTTAACTCCTCTGAATCTCCATGATTGAGGTTTTCCCACTAGATGGGGTAAATAAATTGGATCACAGACATATTGATTACACAGCTGCCCTCGAAAAATTACATTAGGAGTAAATAACAGTACCGTGCAGGCTGTTACTTTCATTACTCTCACTCCAGTTTACTTCTTTCATCATTTAGTGCCACCTTTAGAGAGACAGGGAGATGTTAATCGTTTTTCTGCTCCATGTATCATGGGTAGCAAACCACGTTCTTATTCCGGGAAAGCTGCCCAACAGCAAGCTATTGTAAGGAGAACATGTAAGCGAAGACTACTCGCATTAGTAATAATAATTATTGGTCATTAAGTGCCAGCAGCGGGCATGAAACTTTACATCTCTGTCATGAGCAGCATGGTAGCGTAGCTCAAACGTGGAGGAAGCAGTTCAGTCAGAAAGACAGACTGGTGGCAGCATGATCTGGAGATGGTGTAGAATTATTGCAGGATCAGTAGGAAGAAATATCAAGGAAGGATAAGAAGGGGCAGGGATAAGTCTTTAGCACTAAAAAGGGAGGACGCTTTCCCAAGTATAGGGGTGACGTAGAGGAAAGCAATAAAGACCAGAGAAGACTACAAAAGCGATGCAATAGAGAGGGCTTGGACCAAGCAAAGGGAATGAGGAAGGGAGCAAGAGGAAATGAGAACAGAGATATAGGCAGGGGCAAAATATGTGGCCCAGAAACAGGATGAATAACCTGAACGGGATGCAGGGAGAGCTAGTATCCAAAGGAAGAGTCAAGGTAAAGAGTGACTGCAAAGGAAGAGGATTAGATTACTGAGGAGGAGCGGGAAATCTGTAGAATCACTTGAGTTGCTCCCTGGCTTCACCATCCACAGAATATGAAATCCAGAGCTGTGGGGGAAAACAAATACCTGGTTTTAAAAATAAATGATGGACTGGAATTATAGCTGGGGAAAATAGCTGGATTTCCCAGTTCAGTGGCAGTTCTGAAGGGTATGGGTGAAGAATCAGCAAAAAAATGGGTCAAATCAAACCAAATCTATACATTTTTGGAATGGAAAGTCCATTTTGGGTTTGTTCCAGAACAGGGATTTGAATCCGAGTCCCTCACATCCCAGATGACTGGTTAAAGATTATAACAGGGCAGCAACAGCACCATCATCCTCTCCTAAGCATCTGCCTGTTTCGTGAATGGCTGAAATTACTCAGATCAAATTTGGGAGGAGTTTTAGGTTGGCCAAAACTTCATTTTTTGTCAACTAAACTATTTATTCAAAAAGTTTTGCCCATGCCTTTGTGGAATACTGAAAAAGGTTACTATACAAAATTGCCCAAAATACCTGCAAAATGTCTGGTGGTGAATATTTTAACTGGAAAACCAAATGCTCCAGCAGTACCCTCAATATTATCAAAACCGGTCACATTTCACAGGAAGAACAGTCCCAGGTTATTTCATGCCTAACTGTCTCACAAACTGCAAGAATTTGAACGTTAAACTAAACAAGAATTGTTCAGCCTTATGTGAGTTGTATACAGTTTGTTACACAGGTTAAATAGCAACAGTGGAGCAATCATTCTATATAATTCGTTACAGGGAGATGTCCTCAGCCATGTGGAAAATTCTAGCTATCCAGATTCTTTGGGAACGTCACAGTATTTTGAGCTTAAAAGGGATCTTACATTAAAGACTGCAGTTAAGAAGCACTGAATCATAACAGCAATGTTCTGTATTGAGAAGTAGGCCCAGCATTTGTGGAAACGCTTCTCTTCTCGTAAGAAGTGTAGCTATCGGATATTATCAACACAGTTAACCAAAAGTTTAATGAGAATTCAAAGCATTAGGAATATCTACACACATACCAGTGTCTTTTCCAGACAAAAACTAACTCAACAATATTCAAGATTGGTCAGAATAGTGCAGTCTATTAGGGATAAGATGACCACTGACTGAGCAGATATGCTTTGAATTAGAATTGGACTTACCTGCTTTGAACAATTCAGCTACCTACTTTCTCTTAATTAAATTACTCATTCAATGAAGCCTCTGGAAACTGCTTTCATCCATGTTTAAATTAAATGGCAAAGCAGCACAGTAATGGACGGATTATATACAGGGCTCAAAATGGATCAGACCACAAAAGGTCAATGACCCAGCACTTCTTTTTTCCAGGGTCCCATCTTTTTTCTGCAGAAACTCAGCTTCCATTTAAAGGAAAAGGTGAAATCTTCACTATAGTGCTACAAGCAGCATAGCTACAGCACTGTAGCTACATTATGCGCAGACACAGACTACAATGACAGAAAAGGTTTCTGATACTCCACCGCCCCAAGTGATGGTAACTAGGTTGATGAGGGAAGCATTCTTCGATCGACTTAGCTGTGTCTATGCCAGGAGTTAGGTCAACATAGCGAGGACACTCAGGTTTGTGGATTTTTCACACCTCTGAGCACACTAGCTATGTCGATCTGAGTTTTAAAGTGTAGCCCACGCTTCAAACGCCAGTTCAGAAGAAAACCATGCAACCATGAAAAAATCAATGCAGTAACTTCTGTCTCAGTATGCAATGAGCCTGAAACAGCAGATCTGAGAGGTTACAAATGACCCACGCATATCAATGCCTAATGGTAGGCAACTCAGATGTCCAATGCCAATAAGTTACCTGGCAATATTTATCTATTCCACGAATATCAAAAGATGCATTAAAAAAATGTGGGGGATCAGAGATCTGCACAACCAACTACTAGTGGCATCTCATCTTGATACAATTAGTAGATCATGTTTGAAAGAGCACAACTTTTTCCCCCACACCTTCAGTTTGGCCCATGGAAGTAAAAGGCCAGAATGGAAGACTTGTGTATATTAAAATGTACTGCAACAGCTTTTTTCCTCTATCATTTGATTCTTTTGTATTTGAAACTGAAGGATTTATTGCTTTTCAGTATTGGTTGGAAATCAAAATGAGTGCCTTATGTTTTGTTACCCAGCTGCATTATTGGCAATGTGAAAACGGCAATGAATATTGAAGACTTTCCCGTTCATATCTGATTTCCGCATTTTTAAGGTTGTTAAGGTGGGGCAGGGGAATGAGATGGGGAAGAAAAGTGGATAAGGGAATCACAGGTAGAAGCGGGAGCCTACCATGCAGCATCTCCTCAGTAGCAGCTGGGGCAGACCCTGTTAAGCAGGCCCATCAAACCCTCACCGTGATGAGCCCCAATCACCTGCATCCCGTGCAGAGTCCCATTGCACCCAGAATCCTCCAACAAGCCTCTGTGCATCCAGATCTCCCACTGAGCCACCCACACCTAGACTGCCCCACACAGAAACCTCTCACCCAACACCTAGATCCTCCACACACTAAACCCCTCCACAATTGGATCCTGCTGGGCTTGAGCTGTCACAGAGACGCAGGGCCCTGGGGTATTTCTGGAACAGGCTCAGCCTCTTGCATTGTGTCACAGTAGGGTGCAGCCTCACTGCCGAGTCCGTGTACCAGCAGTTGTGGAGGGCTTCACGGTGATCTCCCACCTCAATGCAGTCAGTGGCCTCTGCTCCCCAATGTCATACCAGAGCCACATTTATTTGACATTTGCAGAATTTTAAAATATTGTGTGCATAATTTTAATTTTTTTTGGTACAGAATTCCCTCAGGAGTAATTTGTGTCAAACTCTGTTTGGGTGGAAATTTGAATTCAATTAAAAAGGCACAAAAATAGCATTAAAATTTTTTAATAAATAAAACTACCTGAAATGTGCTTGATACATTTATTTAAAATTTTTATCTAAACATATTTTGCATTCAAAACCGATTTATTAAACAAAGGAGGTATTCTCGGTTAGTAAATGGAATTGATTGTTTCTGGTTATACCATGCCCTTCAAGATGTTAGAATTGGTAGAGCTCATCCTCTCACAATCTCGTTTTTATTCATAGATTGAAACAGGAAAATAAGTTTTCCGACATTTTCAGCTCCCAATTGGTTTCTTAATTTTGAATGAACTGGTCATTAAACTGAATTACTTGAATAAACTGAAAGAGAGACAATATTCTCTCTGTACCTACAGAAGAAGCTTCTGCTGTATAACTTTTCTTTCCACAAGAGTATTCAGTCCACTTTTTTTGAAGATGACATTTGAACCAACATCCTCAATGAAACATCTGATACTAGACTAACTTTAATCTCATAATGATCCTACACTTTTTTTTTTAATATCTGAATTTGGGGTTATAAAAATGTAGATAGAGGGCTGAACAGTCTTTAAATGCTCTTTCAGATCCCTAATGCCCCAAGACAAAATGGATCTCTATGATACAAATGGACAAATCCATTTGATGTCAGCAGTTGTTGTGGGTGCATAGGAGGTTAGAAGTTGGCCTTCAGTTTGGTCATTTGTCATTTTAGGTAGTTTCTGAAGAAATATTATAAATAAAATATTGTCTGCATTTACTCCAAACTTTTTTTCTAATCTATTAGTGCAAAGGAAACATACTGTAAATATGAAATTTCTGGGGCAATCAAAAGCATTGTATCTATTCAGCTGTCTGAAAGAATGTGATCATTTGGTTTCAGATTAACTTCAGGTGAAAGCTGTGTTATATTATGAAGAGTTCCTTTGTGAGTATCCTACAAAAGAGACTATCTGTATGTCATTAAAGTTCCCTTTAAACAGCTTGTTCTCCTCCACTGTTCTGTCATCTACTCAGCTGGCTGTACAGCTTGATCTGTTTTACATGTTGTAGTCTGCCTTCCCTATACAACTTCAATCCTTTTTCTTATTTTTTTTTTCTTTTTAACCTGAACTACTGTGTCAGGTCTGCCAATATCATGCTAAAGAAGTAAAGGAAGTGTCGGAGAGGAATTAAAATATGGCAGGAGACTGTGCTTGTGCTTCCTCTTCCCCCGTTCTGCTTCTTGACAGAAATTACCTTCCACTTCCCTTATGATTCAATAGACTTCAGACACGCACTAAACAGAACTTTCTTCTTTCCTTGTCTAGTGAACAGTCCCCAAAGAAAAGTAAGTTATGTACTCTACCATAAAAATGACTATTATTTATATATAGTAAAAGTCGCTGGGGTTTCATGGTTGTGTTGCTCTGAAGGTGTCAGGAAATACAGATAATAAATACTTAAAATAATTTTCTATGGCCCTATCAGAAAAGGACCAATCCCAGTTGAGGGGAAAAGCAATCTTTCATACAGTTCCTCTCAATATTTGACCTAAAATATGGATTTTTGAAACACTTCTTGAAGAGAGAAATTTTGTTTAAGACATTGGCTACTGGTTCCTCTGTCTCCAAGAGGATAAATCTTTGGATGCGGGGACTCTCAGAGCCTGTCGCATAGCGGGGGGCGGGGGAGGGGAAGGAGGAGGAAGCACACACAGAATTCCTGGTGATGGTAGTAGTTCTGGAGGGGAAAATGTGGGGGAGAATGGGGGATCCTAGTATGTAGAGGGAACAGGATATGCAGGTCGCACCGAATCTGTGGCATATACTTGAGAATTGAGTAAGGGGGCACAAAGAGATCCAGGTATGGGGGAAAGCAAGAAATGGGGACGCAGGACATAACTCCAGTATGAGGAAGGATCTGAAGGATTTCAGGCATTCCTGAAATCAAAGGGGATGGAATGGTAAGTATACTACTGGGAGCTGGGGGGAAGGCTGCAATGGAGGAATGTAAGGAGCTCCTGGTGCATGCAAGGTGGTTGGCCTACAGAAGCAAGTGTGCAAACATGCATGTGAGAGAGAATGTTATATAAACAGAAAAAACATTTTTTGTTATCTTGAATCAGAAATACATGGAAGAACATGTATAATGAAATGGACATAAAGAATATCTTCTCTTCATATAGAAGCACCGGAAGTATTGTTATACTAAAGTGAGATCAGACAAAAAGAGACTTGTGTGAGAATGTAGGAGTAGCTCACTATGGGCAAAATTCACCTCTCTGAAATATTAAATCAGATTCTGACAGCAGCAGTTTTTACTGCAGTTGCAGAGAGAATATTTTCTTCATTTCTGTTTCCTCAACTAGCTCAGTTCAATAGCTAAGACAATAACTGGGAGTGGAAGAAGCAGGAAAGCTTATGTCAATCTCCCAATACATATACAAAAATGAGATGTGAAAGGATGAGATCTACTAGTTCTACAGTCTTGAAGGACATGATGACCAGAAGCAATCAGTTCAATTCACTAAATACAGGTACTAAATCAGAAAGGTTTACATGCAAAACACATTTTGAGAAATTTACTTCCCTCCCTTTATGTATCCACCAACTTTAGGGTATTATTTAACTAATAAAACATTTTAAAATGTTGTTTGCACATTTTTAATAAAAGTCAAATCTCCATCCAAATGCTGTTGGACACAAATCATAAGAAAAGAAGAAATGCCCTTTTCACCATTTCCTAACATTAAAAACTATAAGAATTCTGAATCTGAATAAATGTACAGTAATTATTGTAATAATTTAAAATAATATGTAGAAATGTAGCATAGCCTTCTGATTAGAAAAAAAGAAATCCACAATTTAGTGTTATATAAAGACTGAATTTAGTTGCAAATCAATCTTTTTAATGTTTACCAACTAAGGCGAATCAACCTTTCTACAGGAAAATAGCTAAAAAGTACAAATGCAAAACTAGATTAAAATCAATTATTCAAATCAAAATTTCCTGCTTGCTTATTTAAACCATCATTAAAATCAGTAATGATTTAAATCAAATCCACGCTAACCTATACACCACCTACAGCTCACTTGAGCCCCATTTGAAGGATTTAAGTGGTGCACCTTGCACAAAGGTGAAATGTTCTAGGATACGTTAATACTGTCGTCAGCATCAGAGGAAACTCTGTGGTTCAGCACAGAATGGAATCCAGTTTCCAAGCTTCACAGTCTTGTGCCTTAACTCCTCCATCCTTTTAATACTAAGATTGTGATACCTTCAGGTCAGCCAGTTAGCATCTGGTATTCAGAATCACTTCGGCACAGTGTTTTCTCCGATAAGTATTAACTATGTTTTTCACTCTATTTGCACTATAAATACTGGGTAACACAAATCCTGTGAAATTTCCTCTTCTACCCTATAACATATCTTCTGAACAAACATCTCGGACATACACCCAAACACATGGCACAACAGCCATAGATTTTTTGTGATTTAAAATGATGCTTCTACATGTTAAAAATTTATATTTATATATATAAATTTAATTCAGTAATACTCAGACTCACAAGCTGTAAATGGCTCTTTTAATGAATCTCCTGAAGCTCTTTGCAGCACATGATATTAAAATACTGCAATTTAATTATTAACCAATCAGGATTCTTTTACCATGTTATGAACCAACAATAGTTGAGAAAATAATACTTGATCATTCTGCTGTGAAATTTTATATGTATACACACACACATATATATATGCACGCAGTATACTATATCATATATAGTATAGTGCAAGGGTCAGCAACCTTTCAGAAGTGGTATGCCAAGTCTTCATTTATTCACTCTAAATTAAGGTTTTGTGTGCCAGTAATACATTTTAACATTTTTAGAAGGACTCTTCCAATAAGTCTATAATATATAACTAAACTATTGTTAGTTTCTAGTAAATAAAATATTTAAGAAGCTTAATTTAAAATTAAATTTAAATTAAATTAAAATGCAGAGTCCTCCAGATCGGTGGGAAGGACACAGGCAGTGAGAGTGAAACTGAAAATCAGCTAATGTGCCGCCTTCGGCATGCATGCCATAGGTTGCCTACCCGCGTGTGTGTGTGTGTGTGTGTGTGTGTGTGTGTAATAAATGAAAATGAATTCACAGTATTGTGGCTCTTCAGGGTAATGTTGATTGCTAATTTGTATTCTGAACTACTGAGGTCTGAGTATCACTGCTCTAATCCATATATAGCATAGAGGATGCACAATTCTTAATTTGCAGTATTGAATACTATTGATCAGCAAGCATTACATGACATCAATATGTTCCTATCACTCAGAATAATGATAAAGACAGTCCACTCCTGTGACACTTAGATTGAGCATTCTGAACCAGTACAGAGGACTTTTATCTTGTCCTGCAAGTGGCAAACTGGTGTTCATGCAGCAATGACAGCTTACACCCAGTAACATCAAATCCGCAATCTACCATTAAGTAAAATTTCTTACTGCAGCACCTTGGAAACAGTTTGATTTTTACATATCAAACATTTTTAATACTGCTATTTTTAGCTTATCATCCACCTCCTCCTTCCTTTTCAGAAACAGAGACTTGTCCCCAATATACAAAAACAACAGACTCTCAAATCCCTCAGCTTGTTCTATGTTCAAGAGAAGTCCTTAATTGAGGTAGTTTGTTTATCCACTGAGTTTCTTTACAAGGCAGACCAAGCAATACTGTAATATTTTCACAAATACCACAATCTGTTTCTTTTGGAAACTTAGAAATCTTGACTTGAAACATAAAATTACATGATGCTGAACTTTCTGGCATTTGGAAATAGTGCCTCCTCTACAACACTTACACCTGAGAATTGTTTAGTATGTAAAAGCAACAAAATCCTTTAAGCCCAGTTCTATGTTCCTTACCATGCAAAACTCCTTTGGAAGTCAATATGAATGATGTCACTTAAATTTTCTTGATATCTCCCTTGCTTATCTTGCTAGAAAAAACTACTGATCTTTTAACCTATTTAAAAATCCTTTCTAGATTGCCTTCTGTATTATTAATATGTTTTCAAAATCTTTCCAAGGAAATTACTATTCAAGGTTCATGTTAGAGAGTGTTTACCATAACAGAGGTACTAAACATTTTACAATAAAACTGCTGATACCCAATTATTGGATAAAATACTTATCTTTTTACATATGGTCTAAGTGGTTTACTGGGGTTTGAAATATAGCCATAAAACAAAAAAAGAAGCTGAAAGATTGAAGTTTCATGGTTTAATTCCTTACAGGAATAACCTTTATATCAGAGGAATTTGGTGCACACTACTTCAATTTAATTGAGAACTAAGACCTTGTCTAAACTTAAAAGAGTTTGCCAAGCAATTAGGCAAGCAAAACTTCTAGTGTAGACAAGCTTATACCAGCAAACAAGTCCAATTGTCAGTATAACTTATATATTCTTTTATTCAGAGAACTGTTTGTATTAGCAAAATGGCTTTTTTTGCCAGTATAATTATTTGTCACTAAATCTTTCGCCACTACAGAAATGTTGCCCCCCCGCCAAAAATAAAAAAAGTCACAGCTCTAACCAACACTGCTACACAAGCAACATTTTTAAGTGTAGACTAGGACTTAGGTGAAGTAACTTAAAATGCAGTTCACTCCATCTTCTCTTATTTCATAAGATATATCACTGAAAAAAAACCGTCACATTACCTTGTTAGTTTTTCTTATTAAACTAAAGCAGTTTCTAGGTTAAATGAAAAGGAGATGCAATATATCAGCAATAACAAACATCTACAAACAAACCTAAGTGTCCTCATGGCCAGTAAAGGAGGAAAACATCAGCTCCGGTAATTATTATAGTCCTTACACATTCACTAAGTACTAATGTAATATTCTACTTAAATAACGGTCTTTACTAGTTCAAAACACATGACATAGGATTTAGAGATGTTACCTAAGATATTTCTTATGCCAGATTCTTTTTATGGGATTTGTAAGATGTAATATTACATGATTTCATTTATTATTATTTTTTTCATTTATTTCCTGCAATTTTGTAATACTTGTATCAGTGGCCCAATTGCTACATTGACTTTTTTCTTTTTTTTTGGAACAGTGTGACAAAAATACGGCCATATGAAAACCCCCATCAAGTCTTCATCTCCCTTAAACATCACCCTCACCAGACCCGCTCTCTTCAGTTGCCCAAGAGAAAAGGTGAGCCCGGCCATAATCCCTGATGGTCAACAGTCCCCAACATACTTTTAATCCTGTGAGAGAATCTAAGAGAACATGCTTCTCCTGCGTTCATACTATTGGTCTGTCATCAGATCTTTCATTTCAACAGAGGTTAAAGAGTCTGTAAATGGATAACTAGCTTTTATTTTTAACCTGGAAATGAATGGTTAAGTGTTTGATGAATATTTTGTTTGAAAAACTGAAAATAATCCAATTTTTAATAAAAGACCCAGCACATTAAGTTGAGGGAAGTTACCATATGTCACATTATGATATAATACTTATCATTATTCTTCATATGCCTGTGGAGTAATCATAAAAAGTTGCTTATCAGAGTACAATGCCTTTGTTCTCTAGACAGAAACCTGAACAAGGACCAAGCTTGGTGTTAGGAGCTACTGAGTTCAGAAATTCCATCTAAGGAATACCTCCCTGTATATCTCCATGAAAGACCTTCCAAAGCTAACTCCAAACCTTCCTGTGATAACTCTCTAATCGAGTCACTTCATTTTTGAACTTTTTGGTGTCTCCTGTACGTTCTTCCTTTTTGATTTCCAGGCAGTTTTTCTGTGGCCATTTGGCCCATTCTTATTCAGTTATGTTAATCTTTTTTTATTGTGCCCTTTGTGGGATGACTGGGGGAGAGAAGGGAGAGAAGGGAGGGGAAAGGGGTGCTGATGTTAGGAGGTCCCCATCTTCCACTGGCCCCCTCACACTTCATACCCCCTCTCCACAAAGCGGAGCAGGGGACAGGGCTTGTGGATAGATGAGGGGGAGATTCAGGAAGTTTTGCTTCCTGTCTGAACTGCTTAAAAGGGCAATGTAGTGAAAGAGTTGGCATGCACATCTCTCTCTCTCACTCCTGCATGCACCCACCAGCACTGTGGAAAGTCAGTACCTGTGCAGCGGAGCATGTGCTGTCAGGAAGAGGGAGCGGTGTGCTCCAGCTGAATAGCGTGGGCTCATCATCATATTCAGTTTTTGCAGGGAAGCGTTTGCAGCTACTGCCCTGCATCTATTGCGTTTCTTCCCTCCTTCCTCAGTCCATGCTGCCTTGTAAAGTGTGGGACTACATTAATCCTTGAGGGCTCAGCTGAAAGGCAGTCCCTGGGAAATATTCAACCCTCTTACTCCACTACCTCAGCCAAGCATTACAATCATTCATTAAACTGCTTGTTTAAAATTGTTTAAAACTTATACAGTATATGTATATAATGTCTTTTGTCTGGTGAAAAAAAGTTCCCTGGAACCTAACCCCATCTCCCCATTTACATTAATTTTTATGGTGAAATTTGATTCGCTTAACATCGTTTTGCATAAAGTTGTATTTTTTTCAGGAACAGAACTACATCTGTATCACGACTGCTAGTTGAGGAGGGGTAAAAAGGATAGATGGATTTGGGAATACAAAACAATATCCTAAATTTGCATTTAGAACAAAAATCCCTAGAACTCCAGAGCAAAAAAAGAATTTTAAATTTCCTTTGGGGGTTAAATATCTGCATCCAGCTGCCCAGAACAAGAAGGGCAGAAGCAGTATGCAATAGGATGTTTGCATGCATTTGCACTGCGACCTTATGAAAAGAGTATGAGTAATCTCTATAAAAATGACTGCAATTAGGATACCAAACAATTTACTGGCCTTGACTATCCATTTATAAAGCTTCACTCATGCTTCTCAAAATAAGCATGAAATATAAAGCAGCCTTCAGAAGGATTAACTGGGGAAAGGAGACAAGGTTCCTTTTTGGATACTTTCTCAGATCGCTTCTTTCTCAACTGCTGTCAGTCTAATTCGGACTCAGAAGAGTCAATAGCAAGAGGCTCCAGAGAAGAATCTAAGATCAGAATTCCCAGCATCAGGGAAGGTAAACTTCACATTTACTGACATTGATTTGCATTACAAACTTGAGACCAAATTCCAATGCACCTAGTGAAGTTGGACACAAATAATTCAAGGCAGAATCTGGCCTCATAATACTTTAAGTTTTTCTTTTAATATACAAAGTTATTTTTACTATTGAGAGGTCCATTCAAACTAACAGGATGCATGATCATTTCAATGAACAAATCTTGAAACAAGTTATTTCAATTATTCCAGTATTTCATTGGGCAGATTAATATTTTAGATACTTCCAACTGGCATTTCTTTCCCTAGCTGAACAGAAACATTTTAATATGAGACTACTGTATTGAAATACACTCAAAAATTCTTAAAATGAATGCATACAGAAGTATTCTGCCTTAACATCTGCATTGTCATGTTCCATGTTTTTCTAATATCAAGTTGCACTTTTTAGACAGATTGCTGACAGTAAAAATCTCAAGCACATAATCAGCAAGCTAAAATGCTGCACAACAAGTCAGGCTAATATCTGCACTTGGAGAAAAGTTATGTTATAAAACCTACCTTCTTACCTGGTTTCAACAACAAACATGTACCAGTGTGACAAAAGGCCTTCTTATTCAGACATTTTTTAAAAAATCATATGCATCAGACAACCTAATAGGTCGCATAATTGTCAGTTTAAGTTGCATAATGACCAAAATGGAAACATTTAATGAATTTTAAAAATAGGGTTTAATACTTCTGTCAACACCAAAGGTTTAAATTAGTTTCAATTACTGAAAAGTCCACAATTCTAATGATGTTAAGTGATTCACCACACCATTATATTAATACTCTTTAGTTCCTGGAAGTCAGTTCAGGTCTCAGATATAATCATGTTAATTTACTTTCTTGTGTGCAAGAGTTGAGAATATTTAACTAAGCGGTATATTTGAATAGCTTATGAATATAAGAAACATGAGACAAAAACAGCTTTTTATTGCTAAAAAGACAATTGCTGGAAGATTGGCACCAGAGCCAACATCAGATTACTCGTGGATAGTTTATCTGTTCTGATTAAGAACTGTGTGAGTGGAAAACAAAGGGCAATCTGCTATCAAATAGAAATATCTAGTAATGAGATTTTTTTAAAAAATGTTTAAAAGCGGGGTCATTTACCAAACCACATTCTCTTCAAATAGCACAGCTACTCTGTCATATTTGAGCTGAAGTCCCTGTGTACTTCAACACTCTGTGCCAAATTCTTCCTGCAGGTACACAACAATGTTGATAGGGAACATCAACAAAGCATAGGTTGTGGGTTTTTTTAAAAGACATTCATCTGTTTCTGTCTCTTGCTCCCTGTAGTGGGGCGGCTGCCCCACTCCCATGGCACAGTGGGCAAGAGTAGGCCAGAGCAGCTGGGCGGGCTGTCAGCCAATCAGAAAAGAGCCAACTGAGGGACAATCAGGGCCGAGCTTGTAGCCAGCCAATCAGGGCCAGGCTAGGCGGTATATAAAGGCTGCCCAGGAGAGAAGCAGTCAGTCTCTCCAGAACCTTTGTGGGGAAGGTCTGGCTCCTGAGGGAGGAGCAGCACCAGAGACAGAGCAGTGTTGGGCAGGCTCAGGGGAGCAGAAGGGGACTCCGGCCTGGTTACCTGTCAGCCCTGAGACAAGGGCTTAATCCAGTGCTGAAGGGCCAAAGGGGAAGTGGACTAGGGGAGTGAAGGAGGACAGGACGGCTACCGCCAAAGGGTCCCTGAGCCGGGACCCAGAGTAGAGGGTGGGCCTGGGTCCCCCCCCCCTTCCTCCCTTATATTGCACCTGGCTGCGGGGAGTGGCCTCCATGGACTGCGCCAGAACCCTGCTAGAAGGGGCTCAACTTGGGGTGTGGTTGGCCACTGCAGCGGGGGTGCCGAGAGAGACTGCTGTAAACTCTCCTCCCCCCATCCCCGGAAGAGGACGAGTGTAGACTAAACAGCAGGAGGCACTGGGTGAGGAGTCCCAACCCGTTACACTCCCGAAGTCATGACCCTGCTCATGACATCACAACGATTTCTATAGCAGCCACTCATAATGTTACAATCTTGATTCTGAATGTATTAAAACTGACATAAGCAACGTTAAAGACTGCATGTTATATGCGGTTTACAAAACAACATTATGGTGGAAAATAAACCACTCTCTGAAAAATATTGCCGTTATAAAGTTCGCTTCATATGTGCAATGAAACAAGCACTTATTGACTGGATGATATTTCAAACCTCTACAACACACATCAAATTTAAGATTGTGTGCAAATAATACAACTTATTACAAGGCAATTTATTTTTCAGGCTGGTATCTAGCAAAGCAGATATCACCCATTCCTAGTCAACTTACTTAGCCTCTTAGCAGCCTCCAGGGCATCATTTGCAGAGTCAGCCACGAAGAATCTCTGAACTGTAACCCCATGGTCTGCCATCAGTTTTTTACTCTGGTATTCCTGCAAGTTCAGCCACCGTCTTGGGGTTAATTGAACAGCCTACAGAAATGATAAGGAGAAATAACAAAATGCTCATTATGAAAGTCCATGTAACAGTCAACTGAATTATTAAGTCTCATGGTCACCGCAAACTAACAAAATTATTTAGGAGAAAAGGAAGAACGTGCATCATTTTAGGCCCGGGAAATGCCATCTCAACATGTGTAGCAAAAACATTCTGAAACCTATCAAAGATACTAAAATGCTGCACAAGGCTCAGAGGATGATCTTGGCTTAATGTGTGTATCTCATTTAAATCAACACAGGTTTGAAAATTTACTTGGTTTGATTTCTACAGTATTTTTATGGTTTTATGCATTTCCGTGCTACCTAAAATGAGTATTAGACACACTGTACATCAGAGTAGGAAATTTTATTTCAATTAAGGGTTACATTTTCAAAGTAATAATATATCCCAACACACTTTAAAAGGTTTGGCATCTACTCCTGATTGGCTCTGTTTTAGTGACCTTTTGTTAAAGGAACCGGCAAATGACCAGTATGACCATATGATTCCAGGAGTAGGAGCGGAAGGAACAACTTCCCAACCTCACCATGCAAGGTATATAAATTATTCACACTTATACATATGTATATAATTATGTATGTGTGTGTTATATATACCATGGGCGGGAGGGGGAGAGAGGTAAAGAATTATGCACACAAACCAAAGGCCAACAAAACAAAAGATCACAAGCAAGTGTTGAGTCTTGCCTCCATGGGAGCCATAGGTGCACCACTGAAAAATGCAGACAAGGGTATTTCAGAATTGTGAGCTCAAAGGAGTGGGCCTGAAGTCTATACTTTCTATACTGTACTGCCCCATGGTCCACTGATCCAACTTCACCCTTTTTTTTTTTTAGCTGGGATGCCTCAGATCTTTCTTTAAAGCTTTCAATACTAATATTAAAGACCCTGCTTGGCTATTGCTGAACATCGTGAACAATCCTTTCTAGCTTCCTCGTCTAACATGAGCAGCTTTGATGAACCAAGTTAGAAACGTGGTGCAGTATTGTTATGTCAGTCACATCAGGTGGCTGCCTGCCTGGCTCTACTTTATGCTCTCCAAATATAATTGGATTTTGTTTTTAGGCTAAGCGAATTTGGTGGTGGTGAAAGGTGATAGCCCTGGAGCTGATATCCTATTTATCCACATAAAGGATACCGCACAGATAAAATGCAAGCATGCACTACCCCATTCCACCCCACACGCACCTCTCCCCCGCACAAGAAGCCACAACACTGACTTAGAAGCACCACTACCGGAGAGAATAAAGTCTCCATGTCCACTGCTAACAATACCAGCCATTTAGTGTCTGAAAGCACCTAGCATACACCGGGTTGCAGAAGAAACAAATAATTATAACAATTTAGTAATAAAACCTGCTTTGGGAAAACCACATGAATAGATACCTTTGCCATCAAAGCTGTGCGGCCCTCTGGACATTTTTCCTCTATCCCATAAGCCATACCACTTATCTGGATAAATTACTGTAGATCCAAATTTCCTTGCTTTTGTACATGTTACACTTTCATTATTACTATACTATATACATATACACATATATATATATACATACATATACACATATACACACACACACCCATATTCCATATATATATACACACACACACATATTCCATATATATATACACACACACATTCCATGATCTAAAGTCAAAAATAAATTTAATGTAGGTCATTTAGGCCCTGATCCTGCAAAACATTTGTACATGTTTAACTACAAGCATGTGAGTAATCCCACTGATACTAAACACACGAGAAAATCTTTACAGAATTCAGGTTTTATATGTTCCCAGATCAGAGTGTTACAACCTACCGTAATTATGGAACCACCCTCATTGTCAACACAATTCCTTGAAAAAATTAACTTTAGTTAAAATTTACAAGGGAAAGGCAGAAACATCTGAAAGTACTACAATAACCTGAATGTGAAATGTTCCATGCCAAACCAACTCATGCTCCCCTCTTTCACACTTAACCAAGCACAGCCATATTTTTAGAAATATCTGCAGGCTGGCTAACATTTCTTCTTGGGATCCGAATTGAAATGGCCAGATAGAAAAGGAAAGAGTTAACTGAAAAAGAACATCAGCCTGAAGGACAGAAGTACTACCTGGCTGTGGTTTAATTACAATCTGTGTTATAGAGAAGACACTCTTCTCCTGATGGAGAGATGAACTGCTGTCCCGGTGGCAGATAACCCACCAGAATTTATCAGCTGCTCATAAAATAAAAAGCACTGAAGGCATGCTGGCACCTCCCAGCTGGACCTAACAGAAAGGATTATTTATTATATTAATACTTTGATCTCTAAAAGCAGGATATAAAGCATTGATTATCCTTGTATAGTTTTATACTAAAAACAAAAAATGTGACTATGTCCATCTTTCAACAATGCATGGCTTTTATGCAATACTGGAGTTTTAGATATTACACTATATCAAAAAAACAAACATCCATCTGTTGCCATCATTTGAAACTTAGGACACAAAAGACTGATATCAAAGACACGTAAAAGCCATGTACTTTTATACAGAAAATGTGAGATTTATATTACAAAGTGATTCCTGCAGAACTTAAACAATTACAAATGGCTCAGAACTCACAGTTTAAATAATGGTTGAAGTATTTTAGAAGAATAAAATGATTATAGTGAATACCTACAATAACCTGCAAGTTTTAGGTAATAATTCCACTATGCAAGTGTCTCAACTTGTTTTCTATTTCTCTATGATCTTCAGGGTCAATACATTTACTTTTTTATTTATATACCACATCCAAATTTAAAGCCACTAACTACAGTCACTCTAGTAATTCCTGAATGAGAATATTTTTCCCCTAGTGTTTTCTTCACAACCATACCCTCAAAGGGGTGAACTCCAACATATAACCAAAGCTTATTTTAAAGCTAGAAGGGACCATTATGATTGTCTAGTTTGACCTGCCGCAACACATGCTATAGCATCCTACCCAATAAGTCCTGCATCAAGCTCATAATTTCTATTTGAATGATTGTATAAATAAAAAATAAATAAATAAATAAATGGAGATATACCAATCTCCTAGAACTGGAAAGACCTTGAAGGTCATCGAGTCCAGTCCCCTGCCTACACTAGCAGGATCCGCCTGCCTACACTAGCAGGATTGAGTACTGTCCCCTGACAGATTTTTTGCCCCAGATCCCTAAATGGCCCCCTCAAGGATTGAACTCACAACCCTGGGTTTAGCAGGCCAATGCTCAAACCACTGAGCTATCCCCCCACCCCCTATATATCTTTTAGAAAGAGTGGAGGTGGTGCTTAAATATATCCAGCACATTAAAAAGGCTCCTGCCTCTTTTCCTCTGTGTGTGTTCAAGCACAGTTGCAACATTAAAATCCTGGGGGCTTAATTTTACACTCTTCATTTGTATTCTTTTCGTCTTCAAAATATTCCTGTGCTGCATTCATTCAACAAAATGTTAATGCAATCTGCTACAAATTAATTGGTACCCATATATAGTTCAATTTTTTATTATGGGTAAATAGACATATCAGATACATACACACATGCAGATTGGAGTGAAGGATTACAGAGTGAAGTGTATTTCCCCAGGAATTTAAAAGTGATGAAACAGGTATACAAAGTTATATATCACAAGTTGAGGGAACTAGATGTCAATTTTCCAATTTAAGGCAAAACAGCTACTTCTAAGATTTTAAAAAGTTGGCCGATCTAAAGATTGGCAAAGACAGACACAAAACTATTGTAGCTCTTTATTGCAGAGGCCAATCATCATCAGATGAGTGCTCAGGAAGGGTTGTTGCCTTACTGCATCAAATATGAATTGTGTAATTTCTTCCTCTTGTTTTCACTCCAGATTGCCCCTTTCCCCAACACCAGTGTAAACCTCCCCAAGCATTACTTGATTTCTGCTTCCAACTAAGGTACTTATCTCATGAGTTCTCATTTGTGCTGTCAGCTGCCAGGCATCCCCTCACATACCCTACTAGAGCAGACACCAAAACAACTGCAGTGAAAATGGAGTCTCAGAGATGATTAGACCCATTAGAGGTGACTTTGCAGCAGGTAGCTACTGATCCTCTCCCTTGCCAGATGCAGATTGAGATCGTTTTGGGGCGGGGAGGGTGGGAGGAGAAGAGACTTTGCAACCAGGATGCAGCATCAGCCAGGACCTCCAACCGCGAGTGAGTGACCCCTACTGCATGTGAGGCAAAGGAGAATCCAGATGCACTACGTAGTCCCGCATCCAACAGAAGAGCAATCCCAGTTCCCTGTGGAATACAGTAGGTTTTGAATGCTTTTAAGACACTCTTCTTACAATTCCTCACATGTCTGATTAAGCTCCTTCCTACCTGTTCAGGTGCATGTCATGCATTGAAAATTCTGGCCATTACGTTATCTGATGAGCCCCAGAAGAGTAAGATTTTTTTTACACGTCTTCAATGGGCATAACATTATATAAATGATAAACATTATTTCAGCTGTAAGAGAAGGTAGAAAAATAAGAACACTTTTCATCTGTTCAGGTTAAAAAGACAACTATCTTGGAAGAAAAAGCTTGATCATGCCAGCTGGCTTTGAGACATTCTGTTGTGGTAACTAGTTGAGAAGTACACCTCCTTGTCAAGGCCTGGAGCTATAGCACAACATCTGTGAAGGCATTTCTCATGCTCTCTCTCTCTTGCTCAATAGGGAATTTACAAGTCTGACTTTCAGGGTACAGAAAAATAAGCTCATGTCTTTTAGTTAATTCATTTATCATGCCTTGCAAATATCATGCCCCAAAAAAGAACAAAATTTTTACCTTAACCTTCTTGAAAATGGTTATTTGGAGGTTAAAAATAATTATTCAAGGCAACAATTCTATTCTCATTCAAACTATGCTTTTAAAGAATTCTCTCCTAAAATATGCTACAATTACTAATGAACAAGTTACCAGTTTTTATATTTCAATAGTGCTTTATCACTGTTTTTTTCAAACAAAAATGTTTCCAAGGAAGAGTTGGAATTTCAAATTAGAGCATAGATAATTGTTGTTAGTAAAACTCTCTCAAAGTAATTCTTGTTGTCTATGATACACTCCTTAATATCCACTGCTGTAACAAAAGATTATGTTTGAATTTACTCTTAACACTCAAATGATAGCTTTTTATGTCACTGACATAGGAAAGTTGCTAGGCAAACCAAAAGAAAATATTTATGCTCCAAAAGTTTTTCAAAATTTGGTCACAATTACAATCTCCAGAGAAAAAAGAAAATCCTTACATTTATTACAATTAGTAAATGAACTGTATTAATCTCTACAGCTATTCAGTTCTCTCTCTCTGGTTTGATGCAGCAGGCATGTTCTTTCAAAATAAGTGTTATCAGGAAGGCTTTAAATTGCTCAAGTATGAAGTAACAGTAGGTATGAAAAATGAACTTCCTAAATATCCCACTTTTCACAAACAAAAAGCCAAGTGAGGTTAGCGGTTAAACCAAGAGGATGGAAGTCAATTCCATTCCCAAATTCACTACTAGCATGTTGAACAACCTGGGCAAGTTCCACACCTCCTTGTATCCCCGCCTCCAGAGTTTTGAAGTTGCAAAATGTGTATTTAAAAAATATTACCACCTCACATGAGTGTTGTGAAGCATACTTAATGTTTGATAAGCCATTGGAGAGCATCAGATAAAAAAATGCATTGTACGTGTTACAGAGAGAGATTTATTCTTGTACCACAATCAGAAAGTAACATAAAAAAAGAGAATGACCCATACCAATATTATGAACAAATCAGAGCTCAGGTCTGGAGATGGAGACAACAAGAAGAGTGAGGTTCAGAATCAGAAGAACTGGCAAAATGGACAGCACAGCACCAGAACAAACCCCTGGAGAAATAATGAAAGACTGTTTCTACAGAAGAGATACACAAGATGTGTTTATCACACCTTCATTTGCAAACTATCAAGTACTGCGCAACCATCTTACTTTGACCCTGAATTTCAACCAAGACAGGCTTTCAATCAGGATTTTTCACAACAGAAACTCCATATGATGAATGAACTAGTGAAAATGATGAATGAAAACAGCTTACTATATATACATTTGTTGATTATCAATACATTTTAGAAATCAGTGGAAACTGACTCTATATTAAAAGCTCTGCAGAACAAAGAGATATGAAAAAGTTACATTAAAGCTCTTGAGAAACACAGACCTTTTGCCTTGATAAGGACAAGCAAAAGTCAGTAATTACAAGAGAAACTGAGTGAAGGAAAAAAGACATGTCTCTCTCTAAGAGATCTTTTCTCTTTGAAGAACATCTTAAAAGTCAGAGAGGTAGCCGTGTTAGTCTGGAATAGCAGAGGTAACAGAGAGTCCTGTGGCACCTTAAAGACTAACTATAAAGTTTTGAAGCATAAGCTTTCGTGGGCTAATACCCACTTCATCGGATGCAAGCAGTGGAAGTGTCCAGGGGCAGGTATAGATAAGTAGGCAAGAACCAGGTAGGAGGTAACAAGGTTAGTCCAATCAGGCTGAACCAGCTTGTTAACTCAAATCAGGGAGGGTGGGTTATTCTTCTAGCAGCTGAATTGGAGGTGTGAACTCAGAGAGAGGAGAAGCTGTTTTTGTAATTAGCAAGCCATTCAAGATCCTTGTTCAATCCTAGATTGATTGTATCAAACTTGCAAATGAACTGCAGCTCTGCAGTTTCTCTTTGCAGTCTGGTCTTGAAGTTTTTTTGCTGCAGTATGGTGACTTTTAAATCTGTAATTGTGTGTCCAGGCAGATTGAAGTGTTCTCCTACAGGTTTTTGTATATTGCCATTCCTGATATCTGATTTGTGTCCATTTATCCTTTTTCATAGTTAAACAGTGTCTTTGCCAGTTTCTCCTGAGTCTAGGTGCTTATCTTCTTACTAGTCGCTTTTTGCTCTGCAAATATCTTATTGTGGGTTCCTGCTGCGGGGAGAGGTGCCCGCGCCGCCACCTCCCCACGAGCCGGGCCAGGCTCCCCGGTTCCTCCGACTTGGATTATTTGTAATGGATTATAGGCTAAAGCAAAAAACACTGAGATAACCAACAGCAGAAAAGACACTAATATTAGAATTAACACCCTAAGTAGTTCTCAGTTATGCTACTAAATACATGCTTGAAGATAAAACAGAAAAATTCATCCTAATCAGAATGGAAACAAAAAACTTTGGATAGGTGGGACTATGGTGAATAGAATGAATGAAAGCCTCCAAGTCTTTACTCCTCACTTTTACCAAGGGCTCGGAAGACACTATGATACAAGTCCCCTTGAATGCACTTCTTCCATGTATTCTCAAAACCTCATTAACATAGTGTAGACAGGAAAAACATGCCAAGATCACAAACTCCATACCATGATGCATCTTATAGGTAAAAATAAGATACAGCATTGACTGGCGGTCCCAGTGCTATTGCACAACTGTACAGCCTTCAGACAAACAACACAAAGGGCTTTATGGTAACAGGTTTTAAAAGAAACTTTACATTTTCCAGGTCAATTCGTCCCCTTGAGACTTATTAGGAGGATGCTTTAATGTGGCATGGAATGCAACTAGCATCTCTTACCTGCCAGTTCTATTATTTATTCTCCTGCTCCCCTTTATGCCACAGCTCTACTGCTGTGGACAATCTAGTTGCCCTCAGCAGTATTAAGCTGCAGTCCCAGAGGCACCAATGCACACTTGTCCATCCATAAAAAATAAACCATAGGGGAACCAGGCTTTGAGCAAGGATCAGTGGAAGTCATTTGAAAGTCTCTTTAAAGAAAATCTAAAAGGCTGAAAAGGGGAAGAGTAAGACAAGGAAAAGCATAGACTATTTTCTTATTTCTGTTCTCCCTCTTTCCCCACCTCCTCCTCCTTTCCACTCAGAGCCCTTCCTCTCTTTCCACCTCCTCCCCCCACATTTCTGTCAGAAATATCAAAGGAAAATCCCTGGGAGTATGGCATATATCTTTCACATTCTTTCACACAAGCTGCATTTGGGTGGAATGCAACACGTTTTAATAGCTGAAGATACATTTGGGTTTTATGCCATTTACTTCTTAGCAATCTATTTCTCCACTGCAGGGCTGTATCGCAACATGAGAAGTGTAATCCGTTCCATAGGTATTTCTGTCACTCCAACCTATCAAGGAAGCATTGGAAAAAGTCAATAAGGGGACCTTGCTGTAAATCCCCTGAGATTGTGTGTGACATTTTGAATTTTGCATTCGTAGTCTGACAGTCAAGAACTAGGAGAACTTAAGCCTCAGTATTTCTGTCGGTGTGAAGCATTTTCTGCTGGCTGATATTGCTTCAGAAAATTGCTGTTTTTCAAAAGTAAACAATTTCTTAAAGCACACTTATTTTTAAACCCTCAAATTCAAAATACTCATCACTGTGAAAGTATATTAATCTTAAATCTTAACTTTTTCTATTGTGTTCCCACCGGTTCAAAGAAGGTTTTGTGGTTAAAGAAAAAAAAATATTATTTCGAATTTTTTCCCCTTTTTCTGCACTCAAAGCCTTTTTTTGTATATTTAAATTCAAGTTCATTTATCCAAGGTAAAAAATCACAAGTCTCCCTTTACAGAATCACAGAAGTGTGGGGCTGGAAAGGATCTCAGCAGGTCATCAAGTCCAGAACCCCACACTCAAGGCAGGACTATGCAATAACTAGGTCATTCCTGACAGGTGTTTGTCTAAGGTGGTCTTAAAAACCTCCAATGACAAAGATTCTACAACCTCCCTAAGCAATTTATTCCAGTGCTTATCTGTGTTTCTAACCCACAAAAACTAATATCCATGCAATAATTTTCAGATAGTTGGATAAAGTGAAACTCAAGCTAAAGAATCCCAGCAAAGAAAATGTTTACTAGCATGTAAGATAACTGTCATTCACATCTTTACTGCAGACTTCTAATGGAATCAATGTTACTACTACCAAAGTTTGACATTATTTAGAATTTAGATACATCAGGTTTGTTAAAAGTAGAGCAGTGATTCTGGGGATAAAGCAGGGGGTCATTTAAATCAAACTGTGTAAACAAGATTTTTAAAAGGAGGTTGATCAAAGTGTCATAAGTAACCACTACAAGCATAGGTATACTCAGTTTGTGACACTTTTGAAAGTTGTGGTTGAAAACTTATTACAGTGGAGATGCATTAAGTGTTCCAGGGTGATCTTCTTCCTCTCTTTTCTTTCCCTTGTCTTAGAAGCTAATATAAAAAGAGAAAAATTAAACAAATAGAATCAAAGATTCAAACTAATATACCCCTGCAAAAGCAAGGAAAAATGAGAGATAAAGAGGACACCCTTCCTCTAAAGGCAGGTTAAACTCATTATTCTCAGTCTTGGGTTAGTATTCCCTAGTGTTAATCCATATGTACTCGAGAGTTCAGAGTTTTTTTTAATTTAGGGACCAAGCCAGGCTTTCACAGAAACACTATTAGAGGTAACTGAATTTCCCCTTCTTAACAAACCTGCTGTGAGTTATACCTGTACATACAGAAGTTCTGTATATTTTGCTTGTGGGCATGTACACTGTACAAAAACTACCATTCAGATGAGATATCTCCCGTTGTTGTTTGTAGGTGGTAATAGCTGTGTTAGTCCCAAGATATTAAAGACACAAGGCGGGTGAGGCAATGTCTTGTATTGAACCAACTTCCGTTAGTGAAACAGACAAGCTTTCGAGCTACACAAAGCTCTTCTTCTGAAAGCTTGTCTCACTGACCAACAGAAGTTGGTCCAATAACAGATATTACTACCTCACCCATTTTTGTCATTCAGATGAGTTGTTGCATAGGCACATTAAAAGGAAAAATTCAGGTATCTTTTCCTGATCCCCCCACAAAATCTAAATATATCAGGTATTTATTGGCTAGCTCTAGAGAGTAAAATTGACTGTTTACACTCCCACAATCATCTCTATTTCCTCCTGTTTTGTTTGTATGAAATGGTCAGGACTAAAGGTTCTCTCCCTCATCTCTCTGTAATAGTAGCATGTTATCTCAGGGATTCACAAGGTGATAGAAATTAAAAGACAATTAGAATACGAATCAGAACAACATGATAATTAAACAGGAGTGGAACAACAAGCATATTACACAGAAGGAAACCGTTTTTATATATAAAGAGACTGTCATGGGTGGGGCTTGTTATCTGAAACAAGTGACGTAAGAGTTTCCCTGCCATGAAAGAGGGAGGAGCTTCCTGCCATGAGGGTGGGAGGAGTAAATTCAGTTCCATCTTGGCTGCACATGAGACAGGAGGCTTGCCAAGGTAGCTGGCAAGGGTTCTAGACCAGGGGTCTGCAACCTTTACCGCTCAAAGAGCCATTTGGACCTGTTTCCCACAGTAAAGAAAACACTGGGAGCCACAAAACCCTTTTGACATTTAAAATGAAATAACACTCTCTTCTTCCCTCCCCCTTCTTCCCTCCCCCACCCTCTTCTTCCCTCCCCCTCCCCTCCAGCCGTGCTCTCGCTCTTCTTTCTCCCCCCCGCTCCGGCCGTGCTCTCGCTCTTCTTCCTCCCCCACCCCTCCAGCCGTGCTCTCGCTCTTCTTTCTCCCCCCCGCTCCAGCCGTGCTCTCGCTCTTCTTCCTCCCCCTCCCCTCCGGCCGTGCTCTCGCTCTTCTTCCCTCC
Organism: Sternotherus odoratus; assembly: GCA_032164245.1. Taxonomy (NCBI): domain Eukaryota; kingdom Metazoa; phylum Chordata; order Testudines; family Kinosternidae; genus Sternotherus; species Sternotherus odoratus. The sequence goes on from JAVMKO010000005.1 coordinate 6,788,427, forward strand.
CTCCCCCCCCCCTCCGGCCGTGCTCTCGCTCTTCTTTCTCCCCCCCGCTCCGGCCGTGCTCTCGCTCTTCTTCCTCCCCCTCCCCTCCAGCCGTGCTCTCGCTCTTCTTCCCTCCCTCCCCCCCCCCTCCGGCCGTGCTCTCGCTCTTCTTCCCTCCCTCCGCCCCCCTCCGGCCGTGCTCTCGCTCTTCTTCCCTCCCCCCCCCCTCCGGCCGTGCTCTCGCTCTTCTTCCCTCCCTCCCCCCCCCCTCCGGCCGTGCACTCGCTCTTCTTCCCTCCCTCCCCCCCCCTCCGGCCGTGCTCTCGCTCTTCTTCCCTCCCTCCCCCCCCCTCCGGCCGTGCTCTCGCTCTTCTTCTTCCCCCCCTTCCTCCCCCCCGCTCCGGCCGTGCTCTCGCTCTTCTTCTTCCCCCCCTTCCTCCCCCCCGCTCCGGCCGTGCTCTCACTCTTCTTCTTCCCCCCCTTCCTCCCCCCCCGCTCCCCCCCCTTCCTCCCCCCCACTCCGGCCGTGCTCTCGCTCTTCTTCCTCCCCCCCCCTCCCCCCTTGCCTTGTGCCCCGGCCCCGGCTCGCTCTTATCCGCCGGCTCCGCCGCGCTTCGCCTCCTGCCCCGGCCCGACTCGCACTTCTCCGCCGGCTCCGCCTCTCCTCGTGCCCCGGCCCCGGCTCCGCCTCCGTTCTTCTCCCCCCCCCCCCGCCGCTCGCCTCTTATTGACCCCGCCCCTCTCTTTCGGCTGCGGCTCCGCGCACTGGTTGGACAGTGCTGGCGGGCCGCATAGAGAACAGTCTGCGGGCCGGTTAAAATTAGCACACACAGGGAGCCGCATCGGAGGGATCAAAGAGCCGCATGCGGCTCCGGAGCCGCGGGTTGCCGACCCCTGTTCTAGACCATCTTTGGCTATAAAGATGGTTCTACCTTTTTCTGATACTTCTACTTAGATAATGTAAGTGATTTTGATTCTATTAAGCCATGCCTTTTGGGGTGTTCTTTCCTTTTCAGAAGAAAGTGGGAAACCCCAAATGTAAAGTGTCTGTATTTCTGCTTTAACCTTTTTCTTTATTAAATTTTCTAGTTATAAAACCGTCTGGTTTATTTTCCTTAAGGTTTTTCTCTCTTCACTGAGAAGAGAAGAGGTAGGGGGAGGTGCATAGCCCCCAGGTATCTGACTTTAGCATCCAGGGAGGAAGACAGAGTCAGGGTCCAGGGAAGTCTGCCTTCAGCCGGGGAGGGTGAAGGGTAGTAGTCTCCAGGTGTCTGCCTCTCAGGTACAGAGAGACAGGGTTAAGGGAGGAAGCAGTCTCCAGGTGTCTGTCTCTCAGGTACAGAGAGACAGAGGGTGAAGGAAAGCAGCCTTCAGGTATCTGACTTTGAAACCCAGGGAGGGGGACAAAGTTGGGGTGGGGAAGATCGGGGGCCCCTCCAAGGTTTTGGAAGTATACTCGATTGGTGGCAGCGATTGGTAACCCCAAAAACCCCAACTGGCAAAGTGGGAGTGTGGGGGGAAAAGGACTTGTGCTCTGGCATAGAAGAGGCCCAGCCTTTGTACTCAGGAGCATAAAGGCTGGGGGTAAACCCCTCTTACAGAGACGTTTGGAAATAGTAGTTAACTAAGGTATTTTAGTCCTCATCTAAATACAGCATTAATTACCGTCAGATTTTCAGGATCTTTAAGATGACCGACAAGGTTTCTTCCAAGTGTCTGCTCAAAAAAAGCAAACCAAAAAATAAAGCCCCTAATTTTTTGTGCATTTGAACATAAAAAACTACTTTAGTATATTCAAAACAAAAAAAGTTTTCAAATTGTAGGGTAATTGACTGCTTGGGAAAAGATACTACCTTAGTTCTCCATGGACTGAAATCTTCCATTAAGCCACAAAACAGATACAGCACTGGTAGCGCAAGCTTCATCACACTGCCCCACCACGATCCCAGAGAAGCTAGTTCAATTTCATGATCATTCAGTCTTTGGCCTCTCTGCTGAAACTACTGGCAATGACTCCAAGTATGCTGGCACAACATGCTCACATTTCAGATGCTAACTCACTGTAAAACAGACTAAAGAGTACCCCAATTCATCTCACATACCTTATAGAGACAGCTATTAGATATCCAGCTATCGGAAACCTGGATAGGATTTGAACTTATGACTTAGGAAAGAGTACATAATTCATTATCGAATTCATTGTGCCAGTTACTTTGTATTGTTTTTCACTTAAGTACAGTAGATTAATTTCTACATGGCCTTATCTTACCCCAAAGAATAAATGTTTGTGCGAAACTAAAAGCAGGTTTCATAGAACCTATTCCGTGTGCTTTGATATTCAGAAATGGCCGCTTTCGGACAGCAAATGTTGAACAACTTTTGGATTGGTAAAGCAATTGATTGTCCTGGGCTGATAAACCAGTTTCCAGATCCCTGCCTGCCCATGACAGATAAAACTCAGCCAAATACATTAACTGCATAGCCTTTAGCTCAATCAGCTACTCGCTGCTGGCAGGTGACAGCTGCTGAAAGGTGTCATCATTTGTGAAAATCGTAGCAAGAACGGGAGAGGATCACGTAAGACTTTCAGCCAGTTTCCATCCTGCATTAAAAGCCATAGATCTTTAATTTTTAAACACCCCATACTCTCTCTAAATATTAATGGGTTAATGCATTTTTTCTTGTACAAATATTAAAGCATTGTATGAATAGTGACGGGGAAATCTTAATAGAATGGATTCACATAAACATTCAAAGATTCAGATCTCCAACTCTACTCTGAAATTTTGTTTAATAATAAGAATTTAAAAAATTCTTATGTAATTTCCTGCCATCAACTGAGAATATAAACTGAATATTGGTAGATATAAATGGCAAGTTATACATCCCAGTGTCCATTTGCATGCATAAATTGCCAGATTGCATATGCACTTCTGAAAATCAGGAACTTTTTTGGATATTCTATTAAAGAGGCACTGCTTCTGGGCTTCAGCTTGCAATTTACTAGTGTTCAGTTTAAAACAACATGCACTTACGAAAATATGAATGGCTAATCTACATGTACTAGGTTACTAAAACATGATTTTATAAAATAATCAGACAAACTCTTTAAGTCAGGGACTCTCACTTACTATGTACTTCCTATAGCATAGAGCCGAGGGGAGCTGAAATAATTGTTTCATCTGTGTAATAAATAATAATAAATAATAATGTGAAGTTTGAAAACAAACACAAATTAAAGAAGATCTCTCAAGTACTATGGCATCCATAAATATTCAAATCTTACAAATGGCAAGTAACCAGATGAACTTTTGAATGCTTAACTATCTATGCAACCCGGACAATTTTTGTTTGGAGTAATGCATACACAAATAGACAAAAGGAATCTATCAATAAAATTGCACTCGCCAAGAGGTTACGCAGAAGTAATTAAAGACAACCATTCATTAATATTACTAATTTCAAATAATGACTGCTTAAAACATGGAATTCTTAATGAAAACAGATTTATTTTAAGCTCTTTCATGGCATGCATTTCTCACTTTCAGAGTATTTTACTGACAATCAACAGGCATTTCAAAATAAAGATCTAACAAAAGACTGCCAAACCTGTCTATTCTGTTTTTAATGCTTCTACATAGCTAGGGCCTTACCAAATTAATGGTCCAATTTGCTCAATTTCAGTCATAGAATTTAAAAATTCATCAATTTCATGATTTCAGATATTTAAATCTGAAATTTCACGGTGTTGTTACTGTAGGGTCCTGACCCACCTCTGAAGGCAGCAGAGCAGAAGTAAGGGTGGCATGGTATGGTATTGCAATCCTTACTTCTGCGCTGCTGCTTCTGGCGGGACACTGCCTTCGGAGCTGGGCACCTGGCCAACAGCCACCGCTCTCCTGCACTGCCTTCTGAGCTGGGTGGCCAAAGTAAGAGTGGCAATACCACAGCCCCCCTACAGTAATAGGGTTGTGACCCCAGTTTGAGAAATGCTAGTCCCCTGTGAAATCTATATAGTATATTCATGGGGGAGACCAGATTTCACGGTCTCGTTTTTCACAGCCATGAATTTGGTAGAGTCCTACACATAGCTAACACTAGAAAGACAGGAAGGGGAAAAAATAATCTTCGAGTTCTCCAAAATCCCAAATTGCCCGTTTTAAAGCTTTCGCTTACTGCAGTAGTTTACTCTGCCACTAGTCTGCCCGTTTCAGAAGACTGAAGAGTTTCCAATTCAGCTTTACACTACAAAGTGGTTTGAACATGGCTGGAGAGCCACAATCTGCTAAAGAAAAGAAGGCTGTGATGGGAAGGAAATAGTCATCTTTAGTAATTCACACTCACCTTCTATCATTCCAGGGGCCTGTCCAACCTAATCATTCCCCACAAGCTAACCCTCCCGATTTAACTTAGCAGATGCACAAGATACTTGAGTATTTCAAATATGAGATCTCAACCATACTTTGCTGGGAGTTTGAAGTCATCAGAAAGGCCAGTCAGAACGTTGGACAGCCAGTATCATCAGCTTGAATCTAAGTAGTAATGGACAATGAAGAAATACTCTTCCACGCCTCTTTTTCAACTATATACAATACCCAAACAGAATTCACACTCACAAACAACACAAGAAAAAAGCAGTATTTGACCCACTTAAGAATTACATTAGGCAAGTTTAACTGACTAATCAATTAATGTGCATACAGTTCTTTGAAGACAAAATATATTTAAATATAAATATTATGCAGGATTTTGCCTTGCTCGGGTTAATGATGAAATTTTTGACAGCTCCACCAAAAAAAGCAAGGTAACTTGAAGGACTTTTTTCCCCCAGCAAGAGTTTTCAGGGCAAATCCATAGTCTATACTTTTACAATCAGTAAAAGAAGAAAAGGCATTGTGGAGATTATTGTATGAGTTATAGTAAACAAAGCTTGTTTGAGCCACTTTATTTGCACAAATGTAAAAGGAAAAACAACATTCAATTTCATGACTTGCAGATTCCTTCTTTATTCAAGATAGAAAAACACTATTCATATCATGAAGTGAAGATGACCATGTTGGAAATATTTGATTTTAAGGCTGGTCAAATGAAATACAAACTAATATCTAACATCCCACTTCCCCAGTTCTGCTTCACTGAACCAAATATAGCTATAACCTGTTCTCGTAGATTGTGTGTGAAGCAGCTCTACCAATGCAAATTATCTGCCATATATTTATAGTGTCACGGTTTATAAATATGGAACATCTTGTAATGGGTTATATTGGAAACAAGTCATCTGGGGAGAAAAATATGAGGGGAAAAATCTTTAGGAAACGTGTCTTAATAGACAACGGCCACTGCCTTTAGCATATTGTATCTAAAGCAAAAGTATCTAACCAAAAATGTATGTGCTTATCCATCAGCTTCTCTACCGTTTCACAACTTATTTCTTTAGTTTATGTGCTATGATGGGTAATGCAAAGAAATCTTGACAGTTCCAAGTGTATGTGAAAGGAAACAAATATACAAAGAGGATAATGAGACTAGTCATCATTAAAAAAAGAAAAGATTTCTATTACACTCTGAGCTGTTCAATAAATGTAATTACAATATTGTAGTAGAAGTTCATATCAAAAGGTACAGCAGGAAAGATAACTAACTGAGGAAGCTTTCAAATGAACCAAATGTTAAAATAGGTAGCCTTTATTTTGTATACTTATACAAATGCATGGCTGAAGAATCCATTTAAAAGCAATCTTTTGTTTGTTTGTTTTGGGGGGGGGGGGTTGGGACACATGCTCTGCTCTCAGAAAACTAACAGGAGCTGGAATGATACTGAATGAAAACTTTGAAAATAAACAAAAGATGTTTTTGTCCGACAATATTCATTTAAGAAAAAAGTTTATCTACAGTAGCTAAGCTATCATATATTTAATTAAATAAATATGTGGGTATGCAAACATAAATGTTTTTATTTAAAATGTACCTTTGAGTTTACTTCTTGGTATGGTAGTAATCAACATACGAACATTTTAAACTAGAAATAAGTTGCAATTTGTAGCTGTAAGGGTAACTAGCCAATGGGACCAATGAATGTGGCAGAGTATCACTCATCAACATGGGAGGTCTTTCTGAAAGATATCCTCTAGTTTAGCCACAAATTATTTGGCTTGACGCAGAAATCACTGGATGGAATTCTGGCCTTTCCTAGGAGAACTAACTAGGATGATTCTGCAGCAAATCTTATAAACCTCTATATTTCAAAAAGGAACATGGGTTAAATGTGCACCACATTGATGAGACTTCTTACCCCACCCAAAGATAGTCAAAATGGAATTCTTGGACATTGTTTTAAGTATCTGCAAGTTGAATGTTTACCAGTTTAAACCACACTGCCTTCATTAGTATGGTCTTGACTGGGACTGCACAGAGGAGAAAGAGGGCACAGTCTTAGCTTGTAAGAACCACACCTAAATTTCCTCCTGGTGAAGGTGGAGGTTACCCTCCTGTGATCTAAACTAGTATGAAAATATGACAAGAGTAATGGATTTTTTTAAGTTGATATTGAAACCATAACTTTGTGAACAATTCTATTTTACATGAAGTCATCTTTTCATTCAGAGTCGCCTATAAGGTCAGCAGGGGAAACTTTTCATATTAAAGTCCCGATGTTATATGACATTTTTAAAAAGGACTTTTGAATGGGACTTATTTGGAAATGAACTGAAGATGACAGATACAAAGAGCAGACTCCAGTTAATAATTATAAGCCTTTTGGTTCCACTTTCCCTTTTAAAGTACACCATGAACATTGCTGTACGGTAAATATAGTCTGCCTCATAAAAGTGGGAAAAAATAGAAAAACATCACACTTGCAAGTTCTTCAAGGGCTAGAACATTTTGATCAATAAACTGCAAGGACAATTTATTGTTTCATACTGCTGAACCGTATACTCACTCTATGGAATGAGTGAGACCTGTCACTACAATTGTTAAGGTATATGTAACCATCTCAACTTCAAATTACACAAGTAATAAAATTTTGAAATATGCCCCCTAAACAGACTGTTTTCTGAAAGCTAGACAGCTTATTCATTCGGATAAGTATTAGCATTCCTAATAAATCTGCACTTTCTATAAACAAGATGTTAAAGTCAAATAACTAAATTAATCACACACCACAGAAAAGGTAGAAAAGCAGAGGGTTCAGTTTATATCTATGTTTATGGTTTCCAGTTGTAAATAGCTAAAAACTGGTTTTAAAAAATTATATTCAACCAAACATTTGAGAGCAGAACCAAGATTTTCAAAGCTAGAAGCCAAGACGTTGGTTAGAGCCTAAACAAGTGGCTGGGTTTTCAGGAATAGTGAGTGCTTGCAAATGCCCACAAACCTAAGGACTGCTGAAAATCTCAATTTGTCTAAATGTGGCTTTAGCCCAGATTTATATCAAGTACTCACTGGAAATAGCCAAAGCGGAACATTTTTGCAGTCTTGAAACTTTTTGGTGAAGAACTGGTGGACCTTAATGATCTATGTATCTTAGATAGTTATATGGCCCCCATTACTTCAGTGTGTGAGCGCTTCACATTCATTAATATATTTATCTTCGTAACAGTTCTCTGATGTAGGAACATAACATAAGAACGTAAGAACATAAGAACATAAGAACGGCCATACTGGGTCAGACCAAAGGTCCATCTAGCCCAGCATCCTGTCTACCGACAGTGGCCAATGCCAGGTGCCCCGGAGGGAGTGAACCTAACAGGTATGATCGAGCGATCTCTCTCCTGCCATCCATCACCCCCCTCTGACAGACAGAGGCTAGGGACACCATTCATTACCCATCCCGGCTAATAGCCATTTATGGACTTAGCCTCCATGAATTTATCCAGCTCTCTTTTAAACCCTGTTATAGTCCTAGCCTTCACAGCCTCCTCAGGTAAGGAGTTCCACAGGTTGACTGTGCGCTGTGTGAAGAAGAACTTCCTTTTATTTGTTTTAAACCTGCTGCACGCCAATTTCATTGAGTGGCCCCTAGTTCTTCTATTTTGGGAACAAGTAAATAACTTTTCCTTATTTACTTCCTCCACACCACTCATAATTTTATATACCTCTATCATATCCCCCCTTAGTCTCCTCTTTTCCAAGCTAAAAAGTCCTAGCCTCTTTAATCTCTCTTCATATGGGACCCGTTCCAAACCCCTAATCATTTTAGTTGCCCTTCTCTGAACCTTTTCTAGTGCCACTATATCCTTTTTGAGATGAGGAGACCACATTTGTACGCAGTATTCAAGATGTGGGCGCACCATGGATTTGTATAAGGGCAATAAGATATTCTCCGACTTATTCTCTATCCCTTTTTTAATGATTCCTAACATCCATAATAGGGAAGTACTATTATCCCTATTTTACATATGGGGAACTAAGGCACAGAGAGGCTAAGGGACATGCCTCAAGACACCCAGAAGTATGTAGCAGAGAAGAGACTTGAACCCAAGTCTGTCTAGTGTCCTAATTAGTGGACAACAGTCCAGTCTCTCTGGAAAATCACCTAAACTCACTGGGGAGTTCAGCCCTTGGAGTTACAAGACTTCAGAAGATACACGTGATTCAAGAAGATTTTCACATAAGCCATCTGATGTATGCCACTAATTTAGTATTATCTCATGCACTCAAGCTAGAGCTGAGTCTTCTATCGGACTTTACAGATCTTGCCCTAAGTCTTTCACAGACTTTGAGACTCAATGGAAAGCCAATTTCCTCTTGTCATTACAAAGCAAGCTGTTTTGAAGTAGTTCAACAGAAGACTCAGCAGACAACAGATAGAAAGTCAAGAAACACAGCACATTCCAGCATGAAACATCAAGAAAGTGACAATCTAACAGAAATCAAGGGAAGTGCTTGCCTGAAATAGTGACATTTCAGTTCCACAAAGTGAAATTATTTTAGCTGAAAAGAGTTAGAAAAGGAAAGACATTTTGTACTCTTTTCCATTTTCCCCATTAGCTAAAAGAAGCTGCTTTTTTTCTCAGTCAGCTTTAAAAAGGGACAATAGGAAAAATGATCATTCCAGCACAATCTAAGAAAGCAAGGACATAAGCCAAAGACTGCAAACCCCAAGTCATCATTTAATTCAAAAGTTTAAATAGCTAATTTATTGCCAGTTGACTTTAGCTGCCTTGTGAGAAGTAGGCAGCCACACATTATCTATAGAACCACATTTTAAAAAATGACTATTATAGCAAGGTTCCTGCATCACTAATTCATCACCGCCTACATATGAACAGTGGAAAGGCAGCTGTGTTGATCATAAAGGCTATAAAATATTATTATACTGGTTTTAAACAGTTCAGTTACACAAATAAAGCTAAAATATGACCAGTTATTTTTTAATGAGATTAAAGGATATCCAGTGGAACCTCAACACAGTCTCCAATTGTACATGCACGGTTTGGCACATGCATACATCAGCATGAAAACTTGAACATGAAGCAGAAAGAGACTAACACCTGCTCTCACGCACGCACGCGCACACACACACACACAGGATGGTGTGAGTGTGAACATTCTATTACCTGTGAACACAGATGTTAGAATGTATAACTTTGGCATGCAAATCTTAGTGCCCATAAGTATTTATATCCACAGCTGGAGGGTAGATTCTGAAAGTCAAGACCTACAGACCTGCCCGCACCATTGAAGTCAATGGGAACAGATTCTAAAAAGAGTCACATTCACACACACAAGAATATGACCAACTTGTTTCCCCACTCAGCCATCTATTGGATCTGAATATTTTCAGTTTTGGTGCATGCTACTATTAAATTCTAACCTCCCTATGGGAATGTCAATTAAAAAATAAGAAGTGTAACAAACAGGCTATCTATAAATGTACCGCAGTGTTACACGGCTCTAAAAACAAAAGCAGGTATTCAACTTTCAACTCACGATTCCTCTTGGATTGTGAGTGTGGTTTCTCTGTTTTAATCTGTTCAGAATCTGACTGATTTAAACAGCTCCTAAGGTCAGAAGGAGGAGGTAATTGGTTTTTCATATATGGAGAAAAATGACTAGGAGCAATATCTGTATTATTCTCTCAATTAATTTTTTATCATGTGTTCACGGGCACTTTAAGTGGGAAATAACATTATTCTTTCCTTCTAATTTCAGCATAATATAAAAGCAAATACTGGTTTTGACTTCTGTAATATTATAAAATCAACAAGCATTTAAACTAATACCCAATAAATATCTACATTAATACTGGGGGAAAAAATATGGCCAGATTAGCCATGCTGACTACTTCTCTTTGCAAAGACAAAAAACTAGCATCCCACAAACAGCAACAAGGCTACATTTGCATTCACAGCATCAAACGTGAATATTTTCACAAGGCTAGTAACAGGAAAAGAAGGGGCAAAGAGGTAAAATTCAACAGAGAGGAAATAAAAATGGTGCACAAGGAGCAACAGCAGTTACTGCTAGTCTGAATGAAGCTGGAAAAGTGACATAACTAAATAAGCCTCCTTGTTACTGGAAGCAAGAGTTATGCAGGAGAATGTCCAGTATTGCGAGTTCATGTGACATATAACCATCACAAAGTCCAGGGCTGACAGTTTAAAATAATAACTCTAATAATAAAGGCACCAGAAAACAAAGACTCTAAAATATACAGCTGAATACATTTTATAGAGTAAAAGAACAATACTGTACATCTTCATGAACCAGAAGTTCAAGTGAAGAGAAATAAAGAACCAGCAACAACACTTGAAGTCTTTGCTGTTCACTGATAAGTGATTAGGAAGGGGGAAAAAACTAAGCCATCGTGGTAGAAAGGCAAACAATGAATCACTTAAGCAAAGTCCAACATAATAATAAGTCCCCTGAGCGGTCTGTCTATCGACAGTAAAGAGTAAGGGCTGGGGGGAAGAGAAACAGTGACAGGAACAGAGTAGTTGGACATGGTGACTTTTACAGTAGGTCTCTCCCTCAAACATGGCCAGTGTCCAAAGTAGCCAAAAATACAGCAATTTATATATCTACTAGCTGTTTTGTGGATTATCACAAATGAGTCACCTATTCCAGTTCTTACTGGACAAGTTTTTTTTACATGGAGATATACCTAAATCTCATAGAACTAATTTCATGGAAGGACCTTGAAAGATCATCAAGTCCAGTCCCCTGCCTCCACTAGCAGGAACAAGTACTGTTCTTGGACAGATTTTTTGCCCCAGATCCCTAAATGGCCCCTGCAAGGATTGAACTCACAACCCTGGGTTTAGCAGGCTCTCTCTTTCCTCCCAAGCTGTATTACATCGACACCCAGCAAGTATGTAAGTAAACCACTGTTGCATGTCCACACTACACTCCTTGTATCAACAAAACAGATCCACAGTAGCAGCACTTGCATCGACAGAGAGCAGTGCACCATTGGTAGCTGCAACTGGCCGCAAGGTGTTTTGGGAAGGGTTTACAATATCTCATGTGGGCAGGCAGAGTGTCACATGATGCAGGTTTCCCAATCCCATCATTCTAGGGGCATTCTACTAGGTTTCCAGATGCTTTTCAACTGCCCTGGTAACCTTTGAGCCAGCCATCTCAGTCAGAAAGCATGGATCTTGCACTGCTCTTCAGTACTGTGCTGTACGTTATGAACACAAGACTGTAAGAGGAGCTCACCAAGAGGGGGCACTGTTCAGCTGAGGGAGGCCTGGAAGGAGCATTTTAACACTAAGCCCCAGTAATGTGTGTTGCTGTAGTGTGCTGAGCCTGGCATTGTTTGCTACCAACCGTGTAATGATTGCTGTGGGGGCCTGACTATAACAATTCACATACATCAATTGCTATTGTCTTGACTGTTAGCAGCATCCACCATATGATGGAGAAAAATAAAGATAAATTCAGTTTCCGTAAGTAGAATTTTATTCCACACCCATGTAAACATGCCTATGTAATGCAGAGGTAAACTTCAGACATGCAGGGGAAAGTACCTTTAAAGGAGATGGAACAGGAAATTCACAAACACATACACCAACAAGGCTCTTGGGTGTATGTGCAGCTGTTGTGTTTAATCTCCCATGGAGTGGAGCGCCTCAGATACTGCTGCAACATTGAAAGACGCATGGAAAGAGGGGAGGGAATGTAGGGAGATCCTTGTGATTCTCTCCCCTGGCCTCCTACAGCGATTTCTCCCCACAGATCTAGCCACAGACCCACAGCCTCCTCACCACACCGAAGCGTGTTTTCTGTGTGGAGCCAGCAATACTCAGCTGGGAAGATGCAATGTGAGCTGTCCATGCTGAGCAAACAGGAAGAGCAATTTCAAAACTTCTGCATATCTGGCTGCAGGAGAGTGGAGTTCAAAACAGTGACCAGAGTGGTCACAGTGGGCATTGTGGGATACTCCCTGGAGGCCACAGAGTGACCTAAGCAACACAGTCTCTACACTGACCCTGAGTCACGCTAACTACACACCCTAAGCTAGTCTATACCGCTCATTGAGGTGGTTTGATTATGTCAGGGTAGCAGAATAATTAAACCGCCGGGAGCAGCATTGCAATATGTACACCTCCAGCTGCCTTCTGTTGATTTAACTTTGTAATATAGACAAGCCCTTAGTCTATCTTCGTTTGTTAGGTCTTCAGTATTAGGTCACCGAAACATTTTGACTTAAGATATCTACCCTCCTATTATCATACACAGAATTTAAAACACCAATTAAGCATAAACCTTAAAAAGTCATTCTGCATCACATAACATGTATTCCGTTGACAGACTGCTCCCCAGTCCTCCTCCCATCGTTCCTTCTATCCTATAAGTGCACTTGTTACTTCCAGGACCAAAAAGTGTCCTTTCCATTGTATTCCAGCATTCTCTCTGTTCTCGCCCCCAAAGCCTCTTGCTTCATGGAGGAAGGGAGACGGTGGGGACTAGTGGAGATTTCTGTGAGTATTTCTCTCTTGTTCCCTGAAGCCCACCTTTTAACATTTCTCAAAGCTTTCCCTAGCAGCAGCAGAGTAAAACTGGATTTGAAACAGCAGCGCCATGCTGCACAGGCAGAGGCAACTAGAGCAGCAGAGGAGCATCTGGAAGACAGCACTGAATTGGTTTACATTCTGTTCACACTTTGAAGATTTAAAAAAAAAAAAAAAGCCTTTATGGTTGCAAAGATAAAGGAAACTTGGGATTTTCGGAAGGGGCCAGTTCTTGCCCAGGAAACCTTCCTGTCAGCCACCAGGGAGAGCATTTCTCAAATCCCGAGCCATAGCATCACACACAGTACAACTCCCCAATCTTCCAAAATGTTTCTGAAACCTTAATACCCTCTACTTGAATATTCCAAGCTGCTGGCATTAAAATGCAGGAAAATTATTTAAACTTTACAAATATCTAAAAGAAATGAAGCTTGTGGAGGCAAGGGGAGGACTCACAATCCTTTCTTTATACAAAAATATAAACACCACCCTTACCACTTTTAATAGATTTTTGCCAGTCACCCACTACAAGAAACATTTTAACTTCAAGGTTTCAGGACCATTTTTCATGGTCCCTTTCTGTTATATGCCCCAGAACTGATTTTGCGCAGTGCTTTTATAATCAGTCTGATTGCAAACTGATTGTTCCGTAGTCTGATCTTTTCACTTTGGGCAATAATGTAGTTTGGTGTATGTTCCTAGATTACAGAAATCATTTGGGTTACACCTCTAGAAAAACACGCTGTTCTTTTCTGCTGATGCCTTTAAATCACATTTTAAAACTTAGCCTTTGGATTTACCCGACAGGGTGGGGGTAAGAAAGTACTTCTAATGCATGTTGTTAAAGCCTTAACTACTGTACTTCAAATTTCATGGAATACTCTTCACGTAAGTCCACACACCCCCATGTCTATACAGAGGTATTTTATTATTCTTTTTAGAACTCAGTCTTCCATTACAGTCAATAATAAGACGGAGTCTATGAAATACCATTGGTAGTTTTAAGTCACACCTTGAGAGAAACCCAGTCAGGTTCCCATTTCTGATCCAGTTGGTTACTAGCTGGTTGATAATTCCTCAGTTGGAGTGGGGGTGAGCTTGCCGCTGAAATAAAGTTGGCAGAACCCGTTCCGGCATTATCTGCCCACTCCCACGCTGGTATAGGGGACATGTCATGGGTAACGAGAGGCAGGCTCCACGCTGCCAATACTCGACTAGCATAAATCTGAGAAGCTGCTAGGGCTGGGTCAGTGCAGGTCAGCCCACAGTCTCAGGAAGCTGGATCCTCCATAGCGCCTGCTCTTCCACACCAAGTCGATTTTGGGTGCAGGAGAGTGTCAAACTCCTTATTTACACATTAACAGAAAAATCCGCAGGATGGCACATTGTAAAGGCCGGCAAGTCATAGGATACACTAATAAGGGTATGTCTTCACTACAGCATTAGTTCGATTTCCTTTATGTCGATCTTGTGAACGCGACGGCATACAGTCGATGTTGTCTGTCTTCACTACGCACAGCTAAGCACAGCAAGTCGACAGTGTCTGTCTGCAAAACTTTTGCAGGCGTCGACATGACATGCGTTGCACTCTGGGTACCTATCCCACAGTTCCCTGATCCCCCAGCAGGCACCATTTCGAGTGCAGCATTGTGGGTAGGCATTTCCAAATTTCGCGCCCTTTTTCCGCGCCGCCCACCCCCATTACAAGCGGTGCCCTGTGGGTAGGCATCCCATAATTCGCGCCCTTTCTCCGCCGAACTAACGCCATAGCATTGCAAGCATGGAGCCCGCTGACACCACGGCTGCAGTAATGGCTGTTGTGAGGACCTCGATCACGGTTGCTGAGTTCCTGCTGCACCGTCTGCAGAGGAGGAATGCGATCCGGGGAGAACCGCGCTTTCTGGAACCCGATGACAGTGAGGAGGAGATGGACGTGCACAGCGGGGACGACAGGGACACGGACGTGCACAGCGGGGACGACAGGGACACTGACGTGCACAGCGGGGACGACAGGGACACTGCCGTTTTTGCAAGTAGGGCGACTGACAATCTGTCAAAAATGGTGGCAATGGGGCAGGCTCATGCCATCGAACGCCGATTATGGGCCAGGGAAACAAGCACAGACTGGTGGGACCGCATAGTGCTGCGGGTCTGGGATGACTCCCAGTGGCTCAGAAACTTCCGCATGCGAAAGGGCACCTTCATGGAACTTTGTGACTTGCTGTCCCCGGCCCTCCAGCGCAGGAATACCAAAATGAGAGCGGCCCTTACAGTGGAGAAGCGAGTGGCGATAGCCCTCTGGAAGCTTGCAACGCCAGACAGCTACCGGTCAGTCGCGAATCAGTTTGGGGTGGGTAGGTCTACAGTGGGCTTTGCTGTGATGCAAGTAAGCAGGGCAATCGTCGAGCGGCTGCTACACCGGGTTATAAACCTCGGAAACCTGCAAGCCACAATAGATGGCTTTGCCGCCATGGGATTCCCTAACTGTGGTGGGGCTATAGATGGGACTCATATCCCTATCCTGGCACCGGACCACGAGGCCGCCGAGTACAGAAACCGGAAGGGATATTACTCAATGGTCATGCAAGCAGTGGTTGACCACAAGGGACGTTTCACCGACCTGTACGTGGGGTGGCCGGGAAAGCTTCATGACGCTCGAGTGTTCAGGAACTCTAGGGTTTTTAGACAGCTGCAGCAAGGCACTTTCTTCCCCGACCAGAAAATTTCCGTGGGGGGGGTCGAAATGCCGATCGTGATCATTGGGGACCCAGCCTACCCCCTAATGCCCTGGCTTATGAAGCCCTACACAGGAGCCCTGGACAGGGGTCAGGAGCTGTTCAACTACAGGCTGAGCAAGTGCAGAATGGCCGTAGAATGTGCATTTGGCCGCTTGAAAGGGAGATGGCGTTCCTTACTGATACGCTCAGACATCCGCGAGAGAAATATCCCCATTGTTATTGCTGCTTGCTCTGTGCTCCACAATATCTGTGAGAGCAAGGGGGAAACGTTTATGGCGGGCTGGGAGGCAGAGGCAAATTTACTTTCTGCTACTTATGAGCAGCCACACAGCAGGGAAAGTAAAAGAGCCCACCGTGAGGCCCTGCGCCTCAGGGACGCCTTGAAAGACAGTTTTATCAGTGCCCGAGATGGCGTTTGAGAATCTGCTCCCTTGCTGTGCTGTAAGCCTGCTGCCCTTGAACCCTCTTTCCCTCCCCCCTCCCCATGCTTTCCCTCCTCCCTCCCCATGCTTGCAGAGAAAATAAAATCACTGTTTGAAAAATCATGGTTCCTTTATTGGTTACTCGGAAATACAAATACAGGGGATCACTGTCTTGGTATCCTGGAGGGATCCTGGAGTCGCAGTGGGGAGGAGCGGGCAAAGGAGGGGGGGGGTGGGAAGGGTGGAGAGGAGGGGTTGGCAAGACTCAGCAGCTTTCAAAAGTTTTCCGAGAATGTCAGCCTGCTGCTGCTGCTGCTGCTTCTGCTGGCTTGTGGGGTAGAGTGGAGCGGCCCACGGAGCTTGCCCCCCCGTGTTCTCAACCCGCGTCTGGGTGGGGAAGCTATGGGAGTTGGGGAGGGGGGGAGTTGGTTACACAGGGGCTGCAGAGGTGGTCTTTGGTCATGCTGCAGCTCCACCAGAGATCGCAGCATGTCGCTCTGGTCCTCCATTATGCGGAGGAAAGCATCCATGCGTCTTTCCTCACGTTCTACCCTCTTTTGTTCAGCGGCTCTCCATTCCTGCCTCTCTCGATTCCTTGCCTCTCTCTCTCGATCCCTTGCCTCTCTCTCTCGCTTCCTTTCCTCTCTCTCTCGATCCCTTGCCTGAATCTCTCGATCCCTTGCCTGAATCTCTCGATCCCTTGCCTCTATCATTCTTTCCCTCCAGTCCGTCTGGCGGGCTGCCTCAGCACGCGAGTTCTCCACGAGTTCAGTAAACATCTCATCGCGCGTTCGCGTTTTCTTTTTACGCTTTCTTATCTGCGGTGCACGGCGTGATGAGGAGGCAGGGGGGTTGTGAGATACTTGTTGTTCATCTGTGGGCAAGTGTGGGAAAAAGAAAGTTTGAAAGTTATGAGACAGATACATTCAAGGTTAGGAGGCAGTCTCGGACTGTACACAATGGGAGTAGTATTCCATTTGCAACCTCAGTATTCAGAGGCCTGATATGATTTCTGTACAAGGTCATGTTGTACACCTAAAACTGACTGACAAGCTCTCAGAAAATTCAGAGCATCTCAGACACATATGCGTGCCTCAGCCCAAGACGGCTTCTGAAATCACCGTGCAGCCGGCCATGGTAAGTTAAAAGTGGCGCTTGCATACTGTAGAGTAACCCCGCCCCCTTCCCCCCACCGCGTGGCTGGCTCCCACTGAAACCGCAAACTGCAAAGCAAATGCCAAAAAATCTCTTGCTAAGGGCTAAGGTCTTTTTGGGGCTCTTCAGACCGCGTGCAGACGGCTCGGATTCCCTGACAGCTAACGCTATGGGCTGGGGGGGGGGGGGGGGGGCGGCGGTCAGCGTTCGTGGGGGGGGTGCTCGGTTCGTCGGTCCTCAGCAGAAAAGAGAACTTTGCAGCTGGGACTCTTTATCTCCCGACTAATTGCAGTCCGTATCTCAAACAGGCAACCCTGAATGACATCACTTTGCTGAGAATTTCTCGGAGAGATAGGGAGCGCATGCTCCTTGAGTCCATGCAAAGTCCTGGTCCATACGCCGCAATGCTAGCCTGCTCAATGATACCAGACAACCTACTACTTTCGTGGCGTGGGTTGGTGTCCTATCACGGGGGACCAGATAAGGCAGCTCTCCCCAGAAATCTGCTGCGCTGGATTCATCGCTACCTCCTGGAGAGCTTCATTGAAATGTCCGCGGAGGACTTATGGTCAATCCCGGAGTATATTGACAAACTCTTTGAGTAGAAATTGACCAGCAATGAAAGCACGCTAAGTCCTTAGGGCAAGTTACTCATTAATAAATGCTTCCTTTACAAAATCACGCGTCATGTAATCCCTTAAAAAAGAAACACTTACCCCCCTGGGAGGCTTGGGAGGGTACTGGCTCCAGGGTGACAAACAGCTCCTGGCTCTCTGGGTACAAGGGTTCTCCGCTAGGCTCCTGCTGCTCCGTGAGATTTTCTTCTTCATGCTCGTCCTCCTCGGAATCAGTCTCCTCCCTGACGATGATCCCATCGGTGGAGTCCACGCACACCGGCGCGATGGTGGTGGGGGCGCCCCCCATTATGGCATTTAGTTCATTGTAGAACCTGCATGTCCGTGGCGCGCCCCCTGATCGCCCGTTTGCCTCCTTGGCTTTCTGGAAAGATTGCCGCAGCTCCTTAATTTTCACGCGGCACTGTGTGGTGTCCCTGTTGTGGCCCCTTTCCAGCATGGCCTTGGAGACTCTTCCGTAGGTGTTGGCATTCCGTTTGTTGTTGCGGAGTTCCAACATCACGGATTCCTCTCCCCAGATAGCGATGAGATCCAGCACCTCACGAGTGGACCATGCTGGAGCTCTTCTCCTCTGGCTGGTCTCCAGGGTAGATGAGCTCATCATGGATTCCTGTGATGCTGAGCTCTGCATGGCGGCTAGTGCTGATTGCTCTGAATGGCGACTGATCAGTTCAGGTGAGCTGGCCACGCTGACCAAACAGGAAATGGCATTCAAATGTTCCCGGGTCTTATCTACCTGGCCAGAGCAGCGAGTTCAGAGTGCAGTGCAGAGCGGTCACAGTGGAGCAGTAGTGAGGCAGTCCAGAGCGGTCAGAATGGAGCATTGTGGGACAGCCTCTGGAGGCTATTAATGTCGGGTTCCGTCTTCACTAGCCCACGGTCGAGCTTGGAACGTCGAGATTAGCCTTATGCCACTGGTTAGGCTGGAGTGCCAAGATCGATCTTTAAGGCCCTTTACATCGACGTTAAGGGCATGTATGTGAAGACAGGTACACGTTTACTTCGACATAACGTCGTTAACATCGATTTAAAGTGGTAGTGAAGACATGCCCTAATATCTAGCCTGGAGCAGTGATAGGTACAGGTGGGAGAAGTATAAAAGAGGTTTTTTGAGGGGAGGGAAGGATTGCTGGGGAGTTGGAAAGCGGACCCTGGCTGACTTCAAGCCTCTCCCGTTCAATCTGTCTCAACACTGTCACCCCCTAGCTAGCGAGCCCACATCTCAGTCTGTTCCGCCACTAGCCCTTCTGAACCCCAATCTGTGACCCCCTCAGAAGCCCTGTATTCCCCACTCTGTCTGTCCTTACCTGGATCTGGGGCAGGGTGCAGTGATGAATGCAGCAGGCTGCTCTTTCACCACAGTGACCTCCAGTGGATGAAAGGCAGAACTGCAACACTTCTAAAGCATAATATCTTTTCTGCAGAAAATAATTCTGTGCCAGACACGAATTCTGTGTGCGCACAGTGGCCCAGAATTCTCCCAGAAGAAAAAAAACCTGCAGTGCTTCAGCAAAAACACTACTATGTCGAAAGAAGAGCTTCTCCCATCACCATAGTTAATCCACCTCAGCGACAGGTGGTATATCAATGGGAGACGCCCTCCCATCAACATAGCACCATCTACACCAGGGATTAGGTCAAAATAACTGCGTCGCTCAAGGACATGGATTTTTCACACCCCTGAGCAATGTAGTTTTACCAATGTAACTTTCAGTTGGCAACAGCAAAATGGGACAAATGGTCAGTCTGGACTAAAAAGTGGGGTGCAGAGGAACATTCAGGGGGGAAGGAAGCAGCAACGCCAGCCCTGGACAGAGGGGTGGGGTGCACCTCAGGCCAACGGCAACACCAAGTGGTTCAGGCCAGGCATGCACGGTGTCCCATTTTCACGTTGGGAAATATGGTCATCCTACCTAGGAGTCCTCATTCTTAAAGGAAATCTACACGACACTTTCAAAAGATGAGTCTGAGAGATTTAATGTACAACTTTGCTAGGTACTAAAAACCGTGGACTGAATAGACACACTGGAATTATGGCTTATTGCAACAATCTAACAACTTCCTCTCAGCCAGCTGCTTCCTTCACCCCTTCCTTTGTCAACTATGTCAACAGGAGAAACCCTCTCTTCAACATAGCCCTGTCTATACCAGGGTTAGGTCAGCATAGCTATGTCGCTCAGGGGGAGGGATTTTCCACATCCCGGAACAATACGGTTATACCAACATACGTTCCTAGTGTAGACCAAGCTTGGGTAAATCTCCCAGACCTGAAGAGTTTTGTGTGAGCTTGAAAGCTGGTCTCTCTCTCCAACAGAAGTAGGTCCAGTAAAAGATATTATCTCATACATCTTGTCTTGCTTAGTGTCACACAACCAGATTAAGTCAGAAAAAAATTCCAAAATGAAGTTAGGACAGTTTTTAAACAACTTCAGGATTTACAAAATGTCAACATAATAAATCAGTACACTGAAACCTCGATTTAACGGACTAATTCGGGCGAGGGGGTGTCCGTTAAAGCCGAAAGTCCGTTATTTAATAATTTTTTAAAATCATTAAATAACAGGACTTTTGGCTTTAACGGACACCCCCTCACCCGAATTAGTCCCTTATATAGAGGTTTTACTGATCATGGGCGGGAGCTGTCAAACCCCCCCCCACCACCACCACCCGGCTCCCCGCTGCGGGGAGCTGGGCGGGAACTGTCAGCCCACCCGCCGGCGGGAGCTGTCAACCCCCCCCCCCTCCCACCCGCCCGGCTGTCAGCCCGCCCGCCTGGCTCCCCACAGCGGGGAGCCCGGCGGGAGCTGACAAAACCCCCCGCTCCCGCCCGCCGGGCTATCAGCCCGCCTGCCTGGCTCCCCGCAGAGGGGAGCCCGGCGGGAGCTGTCAACCCCCCCCCCCCCCCGCCCGCCGGGCTATCAGCCCGCCCGCCTGGCTCCCCGCTGCGGGGAGCCGGGCAGGAGCTGTCAACACCCCCGCCTGGCTCCCCGCTGCCGGGAGCCGGGCGGGAACTGTCAACACCCCCGCCTGGCTCCCCGCTGCGGGGAACCGGGCGGGGGGGGGGGGTTTGACAGCTCCCGCCGGGCTCCCCGCTGCGGGGAACCGGGCGGGAGCTGTCAACTCCGCCGCCCGGAGTTTGACAGCTCCCGCCCCGCTCTCCGCCCCGGGGAGCCGGGCGGGAGCTGTCAACCCGGCCGGCCGGCTCCCCTCTGCAGGGAGCCGGGCGGGAGCTGTCAGACCGCCCGCCCGGCTCCCCTCTGCGGGGAGCCGGGCAGCCGGGTTGACAGCTCCCACCCGGCTCCCCGGAGCGGGAGCCAGCAGCCCCCAATAACGGATTTCAGATGCATCGGGAAATTTTGTCCGTTGCATCCGAAGTCCGTTAAATCGGGGTCCGTTAAATCGAGGGTTTACTGTACTCAGAATGTTTATTGAGCATCCACATGCTTATAACTCAAAGGTGCTGAGAACATATTCACATTTCTGGACCCAATTTTCATTGCTTTTAAATAAGCCTATTTTTTGGATAAAATGTAAGTGTAATAAAAATTCACAGATTCAATTCTATTTTGTCAATGGGCTACCTATCAATAGCACTGTTTTCCATTAGTAATTAATTTTAGTCAAATTATGGCCATTTTGCTTATTTAAACTTCAAAGCTTTAGGAAAGGCAGCTTTCCTGGACCTAAAAATAAGGGCTTTGAAGTATCTATTGAAAATAGATTGCAATATACAACTGTGTAATCAGTTACAGAAAATACTGTAATACGTTCCCTGCCTTTGCAAAGAAATGATTGTTGGTGATATGCATTACTCACCCAAAGAGTGAAATGAAATATCTTCTCCACATAAATTAGAAATGTTCCTTTTATTTTAAATATCTTAAGGGGAAATTTAATATTTTTGCTCTCATCTTATAAAATGTTTAACTTCATAATTTTTCTACAATGTAAAAATTACACTTTTATGCAAAATATAACATTGAAGAAATGCTTTGCATATTTAATGCAGCCAGCAGAAAAAGAAAATCTAAGGCTGTTTTACCACCTACAAAAAGATAAAATATTTATGAAGTTCAGACTATGCTCTCCTATGAATTTTCAGTATACTTTACTTCATCGTAATTTAAACTTTCTGAATTCTAAAGAAACCCAAGTTATGACAATGAGTTGGTCAGAAGTGCTTCTGAATTCCTAACTCAAG
Organism: Sternotherus odoratus; assembly: GCA_032164245.1. Classification (NCBI taxonomy): domain Eukaryota; kingdom Metazoa; phylum Chordata; order Testudines; family Kinosternidae; genus Sternotherus; species Sternotherus odoratus. The sequence continues at coordinate 6,810,516 of JAVMKO010000005.1, forward strand.
CTTTCATTTTATCAACAAAGCTTTTCAATACTGCTGTACATTAGAGAATATATTTTTAAAAAGTCTGTTAAGGAGTTGTGACATTATCTCATTAAAATATGAGGTTACATAATTGGAACATCTTGTACAAAGGTTGTCAAGTAAGGTGTCTATAGAAAGGTTCTGATTTGCTGATTATGATTATGATATTTGTATGCACGTATCATTTTTGTATTTGAAGTTATGAAAATTGGCTCTATACCTGTATTTCAAATATGTTTCCTCCTGGGATAAAACTCACAAGGTATTTAGCCTGCACATCTTAAAGGGACTATTCAAATTAAGTGGCTCATCAAATTAAGTGGCTTAGCTCACAGTGGACCATGGAAGACACCCATCCACACCTGAAGGACTTTCATGTGAACAACTTGAATATAGGTAATGTCTTTTGCTGTGACTAAGTGAAATCATTCATGAACATGTAAGTTGACTATGTGACTCCAAACATTATCTTGCTACCTGTAATTTTCCACCAACCTGCGCTGAGGGCTTTGTTTGAAACAATGGATTCCCCTCCACATGACAGAAGCTATAAAAGGCCCTGGAAACATCTCCATTTTGCCTCTTTCCAGCTCAAGCCTTTAGACTATGAATTTATACTATTTACACTATGAATGGGATCATTGTAACCAAGGGAATGAGGTTCTTCCAATGATTTGGAAGCAAACAGTGATTTGACTTAAGCCAGCAGTTTATTCCATCACTGCTACAAGACCGAATCAAGAACTTTGCATTTATTATATGTATTTGATTCCTTAAACCAATTTTAACTCTCACCTTTTTCTTTCTTTCTACAAATAAACCTTTAGATTTTAGATTCTAAAGGATTGGCAACAGAATGATTAATGGGTCAGATCTGAGTTGCATATTGACCTGGATGTGTGGCTGGTCCTTTGGGAGCAGAAGAACCTTCTGATTTGATTAAACTGGCTTTCATAATCCATCTTTAAGTCCAGTGCCTGGGTGTTGAATCCAGGACTGGAATACCTAAAGAGACTGCTTTTCTGACTTCTTTTTAGCCAGTGCGGTGAAACAGAAGTTTACTTTTGTTGCTGGTCTGGTATATCTTATACTGGGGTGGGCAAACGTTTTGGTCCGAGGGCCACAACGGAGTTGTAGAATTGTAGAGAGGGCCAGGTAGGGAAGGCTGTGCCTCCCCAAACAGACTGGGCCTGCCCCCGTATCTGACCCGCTCCCACTTCCCACCTCCTAACTGTCCCCCTCTGAATCCCCGACCCATCCAACTCCCCTCCGCTCCTTGTCCCCTAACTGCCCTCTCCAGAGACCCCCTCCTGCCCCTAACCACCACCCCAGGACCCCAACCCCTATCTAAGCCCCCCTGCTCCTTGTCCCCCAGAGCCCCTAACCACCACTTCCCAGGACCTCATCCCCTATCTAAGCCCCCCTGCTTCTTGTTCCCGACAGGCCCCACCTATCCTATCAACCACCTCTGCTCCTTGTCCCGACTGCCCGAACCCTATCCACACCCCTGCTCCCTGACAGACCGCAGGGACTCCCATGCCCCATCCAACTCTGACCTCCTCCCCAGAACCTCCACCCCATCAACCGGCCCTTGCTCCCTGTCCCCTGACTGCCCCCCAGGACTCCCTGGCCCTTATCCGGCCTCCCCAGCCCTGGTCCCGGTCCCGGCCCCAGCCCCAGCCCCCTTACCTAGCCACTCAGAGCGGTGGCACAGACGGAGTTGGATGCGCTGCCCTGCAGGAGCGTGCAGTCGCCTCCCTATCCCCCCCCCCGCCCCCCCAGCAGAGTGCTGCCCACAAAGTGGTGTGGCTCCGGGGAAGGGACCAAAGGTAGCCTCTCCGGCCGGGAGCTCAGGGGCCGAGCAGGATGGTCCTGCGGGCAGGATGTGGCCCGCAGGCCATAGTTTGCCCACCCCTGTCTTATACGGAGAATAACCACCAGTTTTGGGGGGCATCTGCCCTATTTCTCAACAGTTCCTCTTGATTTTGGTATTCTCAGTTATGACCCACAAAGACAGAGTGACAGAAGTCATTGACACTTTATGGAAAATATAGATAAACATTCAATTTAGAAACAGTCTGGACAATATTTTCCTGTATTCTCTTGTGTTTACTAGGGAATTAAGCATAAAACAGGATCACTGTTTTAAGAAATATTCTGCTTTTGTTCTATATTACTTGAAGTCACATACTAATAATCTTTATGGTATCTAATCACATCACCACAGAGGATTATGATTTTGAGCAGCTAGCAGCACAACATTTTTAAACAATAAAGATGCAAATATACATAGTAAGTAAAAGAGATATGAGAAATAGAGGAAAATATTATATACAAACAGAACTGCCTAATGTGTACCTTGACATGCAAGACTGTTTACTTTACTAAGCCCCCTTTGCGAAGTATCACACTAGATCAGGGGTCTCAAACTCAAATGACCATGAGGGCCGCATGAGGACTGGTGCATTGGCCCACGGGCCGCATGTTTGAGACCGCTGCACTAGATAGTTTCTGCAGACTAGACTGAAACTAGCTCAAGTCACTCTGGTATTCCCATGAAGGAATATTACCTTCTGTCAAGAATCAGAGAGGTAGCCGTGTTAGTCTGGAATAGCAGAGGTAACAAAGAGTCCTGTGGCACCTTAAAGACTAACTATAAAGTATAGAAGCATAAGCTTTCGTGCATCCGACGAAGTGGGTATTAGCCCACGAAAGCTCATGCTTCTATACTTTATAGTTAGTCTTTAAGGTGCCACAGGACTCTTTGTTACCTCTCATGATGTCAAGAGTCAGGGAGGTAGCCGTGTTAGTCTGGAATAGCAGAGGTAACAAAGTCCTGTGGCACCTTAAAGACTAACTATAAAGTTTTGAAGCATCAGCTTTCGTGGGCTAATACCCACTTCCACTGCCTGCATCCGACGAAGTGGGTATTAGCCCACGAAAGCTCATGCTTCAAAACTTTATAGTTAGTCTTTAAGGTGCCACAGGACTTTGTTACCTTTGTTACCTCTATTACCTTCTGATTTCCTGGGTCAGGTAGCTGGAGAGAAACTGAAAAGTCAGAAAGTATTCAATTGCGGCAAGGCCCTAAATAAGTGCCAAGCAGACACTGGTGTGGCTGGAATAGGGGACCAAATGTTACAAGCGTTTTCCACCTATCGCAGGTCACTTTTTACCAGTATTTCTACCTTAGTCATGTTGGGAAAACCACATGATGGAAATTTACACTGCTGCCATCATCAGATCCGAATGCAAGGGTCTGTAACACTATAAGCAGTGTTAAGAACCTAAGAATGGCCATACTGAATTAAACTAAAGGCCAGTAGTATTCTGTCTTCCAACGGTGGCCAATGCCGCGTGCTTCAGAGGGAATGAACAGAATAGTTAATCATCAAGTGATCCATCCATTCGCTCATTTCCAGCTTCAGGCAAACAGTGTTATCTCTTCACCATCAGAGACTTTGACCTTAAAAGTGGATTTCTACATTTCCAACATCACTGATCAAACACTCAGAAAAATAAAAGTCTATTTTTAAGTCATCTTTAAAAGAAAGCAATCTTGCTTCCTGGAAATGCAGGCACATTCACTGAATATGCTCAGCCCTTTGAAATGATTGAGACATTTAGACCTAGGGAAATTCATTGTACAATAAAAGCTAATCAGTGAGCTGAGGGAGTAAGGGAGAGCAATCCTTCATCAGCAGTGTGTTCTTCCAGTAGCTAAAAACACTACCTACCTGTCAGCTAACAACGTAATGAGGCACTAAGTGACAAGTCACCTGCAAAGCCAAAGGCAACCCACACCAAATTCATGTAAGAGACAGTACAGAACAAACACAGGAGCGAGAACACTCAGCTGTCGGTATATGGACCAATCAGTAACCAGCCAATAGTCTTCAAACCAGTTTCATATTGGATATTTTAAAATTGGGAGGAGAGGGGAAGCAGCTCATGTTCTGTATTCGAGGACTGAAGCAGGATTCAGGAACTCCTGAACACTCAGCCAGGCTCTGGCCGCATGCAAGTCATTTAACCTCTGTCTCAGTTTGCTCATTGTTATAGAGTGGTCTATAAAAGAGATGTTTACATATATATATATATACACATATACATACGTAAATGATTAAACAGGGTCCCCACACTTAGATGGGCACTCAAGAATATGAATCACTGTTTTGTGAGACCAATACAATTTCTTGTGGTCCATTGCAAATGGTTTTTTCTGCATAGCTCTGCTTATAGCTATTACATGTATCTAAAAATTATAGCAGGTCATTTGTTAATGTGAATAGAATTTTTGTTCATAATTCCAAAGTCACTCTCATGGTACTTTTACCTCTGCCTTGCACATGTATGTTTTCCCTTTACCAGATTTTTTCATGCCAATATTGTGTATCAGGAGAGGTTTTATTTTTTTGTTAAGCAGTAACTGCCTTCCAGGCAGCCATTTAATTCTTCTTTAGTCTTTGGGCCCCTTAGAGGAAGATCTGAAAAAAACATTGAAGTGTTCCATTGGTAATTTGTGCCCAGTGTTTAATGTCCTGCTTCATGTTTTAGCCAAAAATCTTTGGTAACCAGGGAAAGCTAACAAATATGCTAAAAAATCCCCCTTATCCCTACTTCCCTGCCAGAATTCATCTAAGGGTCTGACATCTCACAGAGAATTTAAGAGGACAAGACTTAGGTACCATAGTTAAAGTAAACAACAGTAAGAACAGTTCTCTTTTTTTCAGCAACACAAATAGAGACTATTGCTTATTATCTATATTCTAGAGTTTACCTGTTCTTGTAATACGGTCCCATTTTTCATCTTGGCAAGTTTTTATTCCCAAGAGCTTCCTTACTGTTCCTAAAGTATTCTGAATACACAACATGTTTTTAAAATTGCTGTTACTGATACTCTCAAGGTATTTATTCATTTTCAGACAAATGAAACACTTCCACGTATAGTTTAATCATAAGAACCTAATTCAGTTTGGGACAAGGACAATTTAAGGTCCACTGAATCCTGCAGGTCAGCATTCCATCTATTACACCAACCTTTAAGAAGAATCTCAGCTTTATTAACTTAAATTGCATGGGCACTATATCAAAAGTCACATCCATTCTGCAGAGCAAGAAAGCACACAGAAAAGTTGCAACATTTACAATGCAGCTTGTACAACTCATTTAGCTGATAAGAACTTGTATATAACCTTTGGTCCTTTAATGGTAGGCAGCAAGAATCCATACATTTATATTATGAAAAGAAGAAAACTAAACCTTAACCATTAATTATGCAGGATACAGAGGGTAGAGACAAATGTTTAAATTACTGTGTTTTCCAGTGCCAATCAATAATCAGTACCACTCAAATTAAGTAAAACCTAAAGAGAGTGTTTCATGCAATATACACAAATGAATATATGTCTTTTAGAGCAACAATTTAACACTGCATATTCACAGAAGGCCAAATTTTGAATGCTGAATTACTATCAGGGACTTTATATTTCTATAAGAATTTGTCACAGAATCATAAGATACACCATATGATCTATGGATCCCAAGATATTAAAAAGGGAACTTTACATATATTAAAAGAGTTGCTTTAAGACAAAGTCCACTATGCGTCCACTAACGCAGAGGACATGTCTAACTACAAGATTATGATTTCTGCAGATAGTGACTTGTATGTTGTCAGGTCACCAACAGACAGACAAAAAGAAACAAAAGCTAATTCAATATGTTGAAGATGGAGCACTGTAGCTGCTTGAGAAGTTTATGGGCAAGCAGAGAGAGAGAGAGAGAGAGAAAATCAACCAAATAGAAAGCTGGTAATTCCCCTGTGGATAAAGGTGATATTCACAAGCCTGTATTTTTACTGACCATCTTTTGTTCTCTGAATTAGCATACAATGGGATTAACAATGTAAAATAAATCTGTCCTTACAAATAAATGTTTTTGTGTATAAAGATGTTACCGTTACCATCTGGAACTTTTCTGAATTCTCCCTTTATGCAATCAACAATATTTGGCTGCCATATGTAACTGTGATCAGCAGCAAGATAAATCAGAAATTAGACAGAAAACACTTCAGGTCATCACGTACATAGTCATGCCAAGCAAGGATATCTGCCTACATTATGTGTTCAGTGCTTTGTCCAATCTCTTTTTTCAAATGGCACAAGCAATTGGAGTACCAACTCTTCCAGTGCAATAGTCTAGTAAACTCCACTGTTAGAAAATACTTCAATATTCAGTCTAAAGTTTTCTTCTACTTAATTTTATCCCATAACTCCAAGTCTCTAAACTACTGATCTGATTTTAATTGAATAAATATTAATTATGGATCAGTGCAGTTACCAGTTTCTAAGTTACTGTCATAACCAGTCATGATTATATCATGAAGCCCCCACATTTTATTAAAAAACTTAGCTTAAAAAAAGATGACAGTACAGATAAACTGTTCAGCAGATGGCTAGAAGCTTGCTTCTTCAGCAGAGCATATTAAAGAAGTGGATTTGCTGGAGTAGTTCCTTAGGGTATATGCTCAAAGCTGCAAAGTATATGCTTGAAGCTACAAAAAAGAGATTGGGTTGCCTGAGGGAACAATGCACTCAGATATTCAACTGAAGGCGTGGTCAGACACTCAGCAGGAGTTTGGTTAAGTAACCACAAAACTGTACTAAACAATGAGCTGGATATAACAAAATGACATCCCTAAAAAGCAAAGGAATCAACAATTCACAATGACAATCAACCCACTAAAAAAAGAAAAGAAGACGGGTATAAAGAAAATATACAGGGAATAGCTACTCCAGACTGACAGAGTCGGAGAGCAATGAGTATACAAGAACACGGTTAGTAAGGATCCAGGCTCAATCGCCTAAGTATTCTTCATGACACCTGTTCTGCAGGTCATTTGATAGAAAACAGAATCAAACGGAGGTTAAACAAAATTTTCTGTTGACCCAATATTTTGCAAGGATATGGCATATTACCACCAAACGTGTTACCATGCCAGCGGAAGGGAAAAAATAAGGTGAGAGGAGGAAAGTGACTGATACCTATACAATACAAAAACTCTTTCAAAGAGCACCGAGCTGTTCTTACAAATGAATACTCATTCTCCAGGGACTGTGTATACCCACAGCTATAAATAGTACATCAGAAAGTAGATTGGTATCAATTGTTATTCTCATTCTAAGCTTTACAAACTGCTAATTAATCTAAACTATACCCATGTGAGGTGACATTTGTTTAGGTGAACTGGTTGGAAATTAAGATAGGGAGGATGAATGTCCTTATCCTCAGAGTGTCACAGTCAGAATGAGGATCCAGAAGTACCACTGCAGTGCTCTGTCCACCTGGCTTCGTCTCTCACTCACACATGCTCTACTAGATTCCTAAAAGACAGTCTGAAAAGTGTTCAATAGAAGCAGAAGAGAAAGTAAATGCACAGCAATGTTTTTTGCCTTTAAATAAAGCTGTGGTCACCAGCAAAGAGTCCCATTGTCCGAAAGGCACAAAGCTTCATCTGCATGGAATTACTTTCAAAACCAGGGCCTAAGGTTATATTTCCCAACGTACATTATCTGACCAGGGCAAAAATATTATGTTTGCAATAATAACCACTGCTTCCCCAGGCTATAAAAATTTTCTCATAATATCAAATGGAACTGTCATGTATCTGTAAAGCACAGGAGGAATGGGCCAAAGGTTTGTGTTTTTAACAAGGAAATCCATGAAAATCTTCAAGCTTTTCATGCACTTCATGCCTGCAGGGTTCAAGGCCCGTTGGACATAATACAACTGGAGCTCACGGGCAAATCTGTCATCTACAAAGAGTCAAACTGAAGTATAGTTTGAATAGCCAAGAAAGGTTTCAATAATTTACATGAAGCTAAAGACCCAAGAGGAAAAATGTGAGAAATCTGGTTTTACACTATAATTTATTTTCAATACATCCATTTGTGGTATGACAGAGCATGAATTTTATTTGGATCACTACCTCCTTCAGATACTATGCTGGTTGGAAAGTTTTCTCCATTTGTAGAAATGATGGAAGACTTTATATGGATTTTCAGTGGTTACCCTTAAAAACTTGCTAATTTTCCAAAGGCAATTGGCAAGTTTTAACAGATGCCTCCTGTCACCAAATCATGATTTGACATTTTCAATGAAGCATGAAAGAGGGAGTCCTTCCTGAAGACTTGACAAGATTATACCATGGAAGGGGATTCTCCGTGTTGGCTGAGCCTCCGAATAAGGATTCACAATGCTCTTTAGACATATATGCCACATATGCCACTTTGCACTAGAAGACTGAAGAATTGCCTTGAGCACTTTGTAATAATAAACATAAGAATGGTTATCCTGGGTCATACCAAAGGTCCAGCCAGCCCAGTATCCTGTCTGCCGACAATGGCTAATGCCCTGAAGAGAGTAAACCTAACAGGTAATATCCAAGTGATCTCTATCCTGCCATTCATCACCACCCTCTGACAAACAGAGGCTAAGGACACCATTCCTTATCCAACCTGGCTAATAGCCATTAATGGACTTAACCTCCATGAATTTATCCAGTTCTCTTTTAAACCCAGTTATAGTCCTAGCCTTCACAACCTCAGGCAAGGATTTCCACAGGTTGACTGTGCGCTGTGTGAAGAAGAATTTCCTTTTATTTGTTTTAAACCTGCTGCCCATTAATTTCATTTGGTGGCCCCTAGTTCTTATATTATGGGAACAAGTAAATAACTTCTCCTTATTCACTTTCTCCACACCACTCATGATTTTATATACCTCTATCATATCCCCCTAGTCTCCTAGCTTCTTTAATTTCTCCTCATATGGGATCCTTTCCAAACCCCTAATCATTTTAGTTGCCCTTCTCTAAACCTTTTCTAAAGCCAGTATATCTTTTTTGAGATGAGGAGACCCCATCTGCACGCAATATTCAAGATGTGGATGTACCATGAATTTATAAAAGGGCAACAAGATATTCTCCATCTTATTCTCTATCCCTTTTTTTAATGATTCTAAGATTTTTTGAGCCACTGCACAATGCATGGACGTCTTCAGAGAACTACCTACAATGATTCCAAGATCTCTTTCCTGATTAGGTGTAGCTAAATTAGCCCCCATCAGTTTAGTCTCAATTATCCATACAGTCTCAATTATCCCTGGCTTATATTCATTGCTGAAATTTAGTTTACTGTTTCTGAGACTATTTTGAAAATACTCTATACTCCCATAGGACCCACCTCCCACTCAAGAGGAGACTTCAATCTTCTAGGCTAGACTTCAATCTTCTAGGCTAGCAGCACACTTGGTCCCACTGAATTCTGTCACAGAATGGTCTCTAGAGTGTTTTTCAAAGCTCTTTATAAATATTGCTCCAAGAAGAATGGGCCTACATTCTCTCATACAGGGGACACTGCGGACAACTGAGATCAATATCTTATTTTTCCTGAAGGACTTGATAAGATATAATCTCTGTAAGAGGAACCATTGCATAGTTTATTAAAAATATAAGAGAGAGGAAGTTAGGAATCAGGCTATGAAATGTATTCTAACACCTGTAAAAATGTAACAACTAACAGAAAGTTAAAGTATAAGAAATGTCTTGTAGTTTCCTTTTATTGGGAAAACTATGCAATGTCACTTCTGAAACCAGGAACTATGATAAAAGACAAGGCTAAGTACTATATACTGCTCCTTTAAGATTAAGTTTTATAGAGGAATATGTTCGTTCCTGAAGATTTCAAAGGCAGTACCACTCATATTCATTCAAATGACTTCTCTGGTTCAATATAGCGATGACCAGTTCAGTCAGTTTTGGCAACAAGATCCATGATTTTTGTATAGCACACAACACCCATTCTAGACAAAAAGCATTTCTGCAAATAAATCATCAAGATTACAGGGGAGCAGGCCAAGTTCCAGTACAAATATTCTCACAAAAGGATACTATGACAATAAAGAACTTTACCTCAGACAGTAAGAGGGGCCTACACGATCCTTGCTTCTATGTACAAGTATACAAATTAAGACCCCAATCCAGCAAACACTTTAGTTTTTTACTACCTGTGCAATGCCATCAAAATCAGTGAAACTACTCACAGTAGTTTAAAGGTTTACACACAAGTGGTTGAAGGACTGGGGCCTACAGACATGTTAATAAATCAAAAGCTAAATGGGGGGGAAATCATGGAAGAAATGCACTAAAAACCTTTATAATCACTGTTTCTTAGTTCTGTTACAATAATACGCAGAGGCCCTTATCAGTATTGAAGCCACATTGTGCAAGACACTGAACATACGCCTCTGAAGGCATTGTATCTTATTTTGGCCCCATTCTTACAAACACTACCGGTATTGTACCGAGTGCTTACTACCGTGAATAATTCTATTAATTTCTGTATGGTAAGTGTTGAGCGTAAAGGCCTAGATCCTCAAAAAGGTATTTAGGCTTCCAACTTCCATTGAAATTAATGGAAGTTAGGAGTTCAAATACATTTATGGATCTGGGTCTTATTGTTCAAACCGATCCATATGGACAGATCTCTGCACCTACCACTAAGCTCTACTGAAGTCAATACAACTTCAGACAGGTGCAGACATCTGCCCGTGCAATTCGTATTGCAAAATCAGGATTAGACATTGTAAGCACCTTGCGCCGAACAGGTCCAACAATGGTCTTGGGGCTAAGATGCAAGACTGATAGTACTTAGATTTGGATGAAAGTGTGTCCTTGGATATCAGGTCAATCTAATTGTAATTACTACACCCATGATCATTTACTATTTAAACTACCTTATATAAAAGTATAAGGAATATAGTTGGCAACAGGTAATTCTAGATTTAAAACTGAACTAGAAGTGAACAATTATGTAATCTGACTCTGGTTACAGATGGTCCGGGCAAATATAGAAGTGCTATTTATATTCTATTATGTGATATTCAGGATCAACAATGTACTTTATCTGAAATAAAACTCACGTAATACTGTACTACCAGGAATGACACCTGCAGAGCAGAACAAGACTGGAAACATGCTTTGTTAGCTCTAGAGGGCCGTGTTGCTGCGAAAATACTTATACTCTTAAGCATGGACCAAAGCAAATATCTGTGCAGCTACTGACCTGATAAAAAGGAAAAATAAAGCAGTTGACTGCCCATGATACTATCAGTGCCTACAATGGGTGTCTAATTTTATCCCCATGATTATTATAGAACAGCCTGAGCCTGCAGTCCTAGTGAACACCAAACTCCCATTAAACTTACATGGAAGTTCTGCTTAATTTAAAGACTACAGAAAGAGGTTCATTGATTGTTTCATAATGCCACTAAATTTGACAAAAATATGGCACATAGGTCAACTATTGACCTCAGGTAAACTAGTATGCCCTGGACATCACAGACACAACTGTTCCCTTTGTTATACAAGTGCAGTTTCCATAGAAGTCTAAAGGATTTGTACTCCTAGAACAAAGAGTACCCAGGGCAAATCTGATGGTCGTCCCATTTTATTTTTATTCCACCATCCAAGGCATGATAACATTACTAGAAATATGTCTTTCCTACTGTATTGTTTAAATAACATATGAATGTATTATGCAGAGTTCTTCCACTGTTAAAAACAATTAACAATAGATTTTAATTAAAATATAACTTCTTTGCATTCCGCACACTGTCAAATAGCTATTAACAAGATAATAATAAGCAGCCATGATACACTTTATATTTGCATTGAGAAAACTAAGAGTCGGGACCTATGAGGAAAGACTTACAGATGAAATAATCAATCAAAACGAAAAGACTACCCTAAAAACCACCAGGAAATAGTCATCAGAGGTAGGTTTTAATTTGATTTAAACCATAGTGTTCACATCCTGGTTAAAATTACAAAATGCTAATTTTGATCTCATGATTAAGCAGCACCCAGAAAATGGATGAGGACATTGCTCAGATAGGCTTTTGTAATTGAACAGGCTCCCCAAGAAAGGAAGTCTCTTCAGTTTACCAGATTTCTACATAAATTAGCCCAAACGGGAAATCCAAACAACCAGTGGGCATGTACTTTTAGAGCTAAATCTATAGTTCACATTTTGAAAAAGGTCATGTAAGCCTTGCACATAGAGCAGAAGTGATACTTAGTAGCAGTCAAACACAAGCACTATAAAACTAGGCAGACCATTTTCCATTTGCTGATTTTGGCCATATCAACAGCATAGTTATGCTGCTTTGTTGCAAAAGTGTGGACATTTTCTACAGTAACCAAAGAGGTTTTTCCATCAACCTAGGAAATCCTCCTTCCTGAGACAAGCCATGAGAGGAAGTAGCTAGGTTGACAGAAGAATTATTCCATTGACCTAGACGTGTCTACACAGGGGGTCTGGTCAGCTTAACTACAGCACTCAGGAGTGGGAATTTTCCCACCCCAAGCATAGTTGTTACTTTGGACCTAACTTTTAAGTGTAGATTAGGCCTGAACATGTGATCCTGCAACTTGTTACCCAGGGGCTTAAGAGTTTACACAGGCAAAAGGAGGCAGGATCAGAATCCTCTACTTTGTTAGTCCCTTTCTACAAATATAATACCATGTATGAATTTAAGATTTTAATACACTCCTAAATCAATGAAACTGCTGAACTCATAAGCCAAGTTTCATAAACAAAACAGAAAGACACTTCCATGCTCACTGGAGGTAGTTGATTTTTTTTTTTTTTTTTTTTTTTTTTTTGACAAACCCTGCACATCCCTCATTTGCTGTAAGGCTGCAGGAGGCATAACCCTAAACATCAGGTAACCTCAGGGCCATATGGGACGACTAGGTGTCCCGGTTTTATAGGACAGTCCCGATATTTGGGGCTCTCTTTTTAATAGAGGTGCCAATAACCTCCCACCCCCGTCCCAATTTTTCACATTTATTATCTGGTCACCGTAGCGCCATTGTTAGGTTAAGAATCAGAGAGGTAGCCGTGTTAGTCTGGAATAGCAGAGGTAACAAAGTCCTGTGGCACCTTAAAGACTAACTATAAAGTTTTGAAGCATCAGCTTTCGTGGGCTAATCCCCACTTCGTCGGATACCTGGAGAATACAGCCGGCGGGTATCAATGGAGAGCACTTGGCGGAGTTGACCAAGCACACTGCTCTGATGGGTGCGCATGAAGCACCCACCATGGCAAGGAGCCAGGAGAGGGGGCGGTGCGAGGGGGCCCCCACTGACAGACCCCCCCCCGGAGAGAGGGGGAGGAGTGAGGGGCATTCATTGATCAGCCCCCCCCCCCCAAGAAGAGGGGGCGGGGATCCCCCATTAATAGCCCCCCCCCGGGAAGAAGGGGCGGCGCTCCCGCTGAGGAGCGCGGGGCGGGCGGAGGAGCCGGGCGCACTCACCGGGAAGCTGCCCCTCAGCAGGGCGGAGCGGCGGGCCAGCCCCCTCAGCGCGGTCCCCGCCTGAGCGGCCATGGGAGACGCCATCTTAGCCGGGCCACGTGGGCTGCCCCGAGCCGGGGGAGGAGCCGCCGTCCGCGGGCGGCAGGCAGGTCTGTGGAGGGAAGTAGAGTTTGGGGGTGTCCCTGTGGGGGGGGGGGGGGGGGGGGGGGGAGAGGTTGTGTAGAGGGAGGAGGCTTTGCGGTGTCTGTGGGGGGAGAGGTTGTATGGGGGAGGGGTTTGGGGGTGCCTGAGGGGGAAGGGGTTGGGGGTGTCTGTGGGGGGAGAGGCTGTATAGAGGGAGGGGTTTGGGGGTGTCTGGGGGGAGGGGTTTGGGGGTGTCTGGGGGGAGAGGCTGTATAGAGGGAGGGGTTTTGGAGTGTCTGAGGGGGTTGGGGGTGTCTGTGGGGGGAGAGGTTGTATGGGGAAGGGGCTTGGGGCGTCTGAGGGGGAGGGGTTTGGGGGTGTCTGTGGGGGGAGAGGTATAGAGGGAGGGGTTTGGGGGTGTCTGTGGGGGGAGAGGTATAGAGGGAGGGGTTTGGGGGTGTCTGGGGCGTTGTGTAGAGGGAGAGGGCTTTGGGCTATCTGTGGGGGGAGGGGCTTTGGGGTGTCATTGGGGGAGGGGTAATGGGGGGGTTGGGGTGTCATGGGAGGAGTTGTGTATTGGGGTGGGTGGAGGGGTTTTGGGGGTGTCACCACAGGGTAGGTGTCTGTTGGGAAGAGGGTTGTTTGTGGGTGTCAGTGTGTGTGAGCAAAGGGAGAGTGTTTGGGGTGAGTATAGGTGGGAGGTTGTGGGAGGTGTCCCTGTGGGTGAGAAGGGAGATACTTGGGGGTATCATGCAAGGAAGGGACATGTGTTTGGGGGTTGGGGTGTCACTAGGTGGGGCAGAGGACAATGTGTGTTCGGGGGTCCCAACTGGAATCCACTCTACTCATCGAACCCTGCACTCTCTGGCTTTACAGAAAGAATTCATGATGTGCTCTGCTGCTGCATGAGAGATCATCCATTCAGTACGAAGTGCAGCCTAGCCCCTGCCTCACACTTATTACAAAGTAAAAATTAGGGGCTAAAATTTAAAAAGGGACTGTACTGATTTGGGATGCCTCCAGTGTTGAGACCCAGACTCCATTGTCTGCGAGTCCTGAGCACCTGTGCTCTGAAAATCAGGCCCCTTTAAAGTGTCTCAGATGGACACCTAAAAATTAATATACTTGGAATCACTAGTCACGTCTGAAAATCTTGGCCCGTAGACTTTAGGGAGAGGCAGACTATCAGAGCTAAGAGTCAGATCCTCCATCTCTATCTGATAATAATTTTCCCCAGTTGGGGAACCAGCCAAAAGTTGCAAATCATTCCACTGCCCATGTGACAGGAATGTGCCAAATACAGAAATGTGTTGGACCTAGAGCCCTTACTGTGTACAGCAAAACACCACATTTGTGATCTCAGTAGCTCCTCTCATAACAATTAAATATTTTATGATGCATGTCACTTAAACTGATTCTTCCCTGTGAAGATTTCAAAATGATATATAAACATTAGTTACCCTGAGAGGTAGGTAAGTAAATATTATTATCCCCATTTTATGTTACCATCTCTGTAAATTGTGGGATGAAGAAAGGATTTCAAATCCCTTTTTCTTAAGATTGGATGTGATGAGAGCCAAAGGAGAGCCCTGCTGTGAATGCCTAAGGCTTATTGACAAAAAAGGCATATTCTTCAACAAAAACTTTAAGAAAAGTTAGGGTTGAAAATTGCATCAGAGGATTCTTATTAACACCAACAACATTGCACTTCCTTTACAAAAATTCTACAATTGCATAATAACCCAACTGCTGGCAAGTCTGGAATTCAACAGCTACTACTCATGTTTAAGTGAAATACTGTAATATACTTAAATAAATAATTAAAGCTTCTGAAGATGCTGCTTTTGACTTTATAATAATGTGCAGTCCTCAGAATTAACATAGAAACTAGCATGTGCCTGTTTTGCAGAGTATTGTGTATAGTATTCAGCATTAAGATGGAAAAATACAGTTTAATTTTTAGTTTCTTGAGTATGAATCAGTAAACACACCATTATCCAGCCAAATTATTATGGCTCTCTGCATTATGTGTATATATAGCATATATATAAACTTTCAGACAATGTGTGTGAGTTGCATGTACCAATAACATTTGATAGTCTGAAGAACACTTTCACACAGTAATATAAATAGTTAAGAAGTGTCTGCACTGCACTTTTTAAATTGCTTAGATTTACCAAACAGAAGAAGGGAGTGCAAAAATCCAGTCTCGTTCAAAGGGCTGATTTCTAGATGCCCCTGTGCAGGATACAAGGAAGGAGGAGAAGATGTAGAGATCTTCATTTTTCACACCTAATCCCCATGCACCTACACAGGAGCCAAGCAAACTTAGACCTAACTCTCTCCAAACCAGTAGGCTTTATATCCATGTAACGCACCCAGAAGCCTGGCTTGGGGCCAACAGAGCTTAGTCACTGGTTGGGGCCATGTCTGGACTCCTACACTCCCAGTTGTCTCATATTCGCTCTGGAGAACACATGCTGCAGGTTTCAAACAGTGAGTTCCTGTAGTCTTTACTTGGACGAGTAGTCAGTGGAATTACTCAGGTGAGTTAAAGTGGTAGGTTTGTATTGCATCTAAGGCTCTGCCTGCATCTGTCTTTTGTAGTTTGCAGTGTTGTAGCCATGTTGGTCCCAGGATATTTGAGAGACAAGGTGGGTGAGATAATTATGACAGGATCCCCAGGGACTAAAAGAAGACCTGAAGATGAGCTCTGTGTAAGCTTAGAAGCTTGTCTCTTTCACCTACAGATGTTGGACCAATAAAAGATATTACCTCACCCACCTTGTCTCACAAGTCCAGTATTTAGGGAAATTGTTCTTGGCTTCTTGTATCTCCACCAGACAAAACAACAAAAGCCATATTTTAGTCCAGAGCTTTTGCTTTTCGTGCCTGGATTTTCTTTAGTATGGAACAATCAATAAATGTTTTTGCAATTAAACAAGGTCTAAAGAAACATGCTGCAAGGCATCACTGCACAAATCATCATTCAGTCCAAATGGATGACAGTTTTAATGCTGGAACATTTTTTAAAAGTTTCTTTGAATCATAACTAGTAAGGAAAAATCTTAGGTGTTCTCACATTTCCTCTTCTTCAATTTGGCAGTACTTGTTAATAGTGAAATAATGTACTCATTTTCATATCCACATAGATTACATCCCAAACTATTTGTTAAAGATGAATGTCATGCCAGCCAATGGATGGTGTATCCTACAGTTCAGTTGTTTATCATGAACTTTTCATTTAAACATAAAACCATTTGACAAATATAAACTCATTATAGCCAGCAGAGCTGAATGGCAATTTGTTAAAAAAATTATTTTCCTAAATAACATATCTGAGCTCATGCTGATACATGTCAGGAATAAAATCAGTATTACCGCAATGAAGCACAGAGCATTTATATTTTTATGGACAACACAGTTCTCTGTTTTGTAATGAAGCATATTTAAGCCAAATCCTGCTTTCCTTATTCACATTATTAGTCCCATTGGCTTCAGTGGGACTATTGTTATGAGTAAAGTGAGCAGGATATGACCCTTATGCCTTCATTTTGATCACTGATAATATGACGGCTGTCGCCGATGACAAATTTTAACCCCCCCTTTCAAGGTATTTTAGATAATAGCATGCAAAAAGATTTCTATATACCCATTACCCTATGATTATATCTGTGTCCACAGCAAAATATTGGAAGTGATTTATTTCTATGATATTTCCTGCATAGTCATTGTAAATATGTATTAAAATGAGATAACACTAAGCCATGTTCTGGTAGGACTTTATAGTAAGTCCTGTCAAACTACTCACTATATCAACGGGAAAGGGGAGGGAAGAACTAATGGCACATAGAGTCAAATGGCTAATGGCAAAATGAACGCGACATTATTAACATACGAAGCAGCTGATAAATAAAGGCAGTTACAGAGGATGAAGATAGAAAACAGTTTGTATCAGAAGCTGGCACAGTGTTTCAGGGAGAATGCACAGTAGCAGCAAGATGCAACATGTGCTCCCCTTCACTTTGGCCCAGCTTGGGTGTCTTGTGCAGACAGGGCAGGAGAACAAGGCCATAGACCTAATGGTTTATAGTACCAATGTTGTCACTAGAGTACTGAGTCCTAGTGTGCTAGTAGCTCAAGATTTGAGCTGTGGCTGGTTCCTGCATTCTCTCTCTCTCACCCCTCTTTCCCTAGCATTCCTGCATGAGTCTAAGCACAAGTTGGCCCTAAATAAGAAAGGGAATGGTATATGGTCAGATGGTGACTGAGTGGATGAAGGGAAATATTAGCTTAAACAGTATTAGAGTAAGGGCATAAAATTTTGGAAAGGAAAAGGGGCATGAAAACAGAAGGTGGAGGAAGTGGGAAGGACCTGGATAAAATAGAGAAGTGATACTTGGAAGGAAATGTTCTTTTAATGCAGGGTGCCTTGAGAAGGTAGGAGTCTTGCCTGCACTGTCTTGAGTCAAGTACAGTATATTTTTTTCTTTCTACTGCAGATAGAACAGCAGCAGGCATTTAGATACCACTTTTGCTTTCCCTCTTTCAGATTTCACCAACCTCCCCTGCATTTGTTGAAAGAGTTGTATGCAATTCAACAAAGGAAGAGTGTAACAATCTTTGTTCCTCTTGCCATCATCATCTAGTTTGCCACATTGGGGTTACAGAGAAGTTTACATTGTTAGGCTGTATAATAGCTTTGATTTTTATAATTAGGAACAGAGATGTGATGAGGTGTTTAACAACATGAAAGGTCTTTTAAAGTAAGAAAATGCTTGGCTAAGAAGGAGAAAAAGGATTAAAAGGAACCAGTCTTCTTTTTTGATTTACAGCAAGAGTGGATATACCAGAGGGAGTAGTAATAGTTCCTCAGCCTTTTGATGTCAGACTGTATACATTTATATAAAAAGGAAATGTACAGGAATTATGAAAGAAATTAATTGGCTGAAAAGAGTGGAAGTGGTCCATCAGTTTACAAAAACTGTGCTATTATATTTTGCAAAGGGCCTAGCATATAATAAGGCAGGAAGGAGAGTTCAGGATTTTCAGTAGAGATAAGCTGTAGGTATAAAACACTCTGTTCCAACAATGTTGAGCACTCTCGATATTGTGGGTAGAGAGACAATTTTATTGAACTTCTGTCAGAGACAATAGAGGACTCTGACTACAGAAAAGGTGTTAAGATCTGAATTGTGGGATCTAGTGGAGTAAAATGACTTCTCAGACACTGGGGCTGTTTGATAAGATGTGACTATATTTCCCTCAAAGACTTGTAAGGAGCCATTAGAAAAGTATCGGCAATCTAAATTCAGGAAAGCAATATGTAATGGAATAAAGAAAAACTAAGGTAAAAAGTGACTTGGGGAAAGCACATGGAGATTATAATAGCAGCAAATAGTACTGCATTAAGAGGCAGTTTCTATAGTATATCTTAGTTTAGTTGAGTCTCAGTTTAGTATTAGGCCAAACTTTGTATAAAGGGACATTGTAATTTGTCAGATATGCTGAGTGATGGATAGGACAATACATGATATGGTCATATATGTTGTATTTTAATATCCAACAATCCAACACTGAAATAAAAACAATTTTGGAGGAGGAGAGGTCGGGGATGCTGGGTAGGGAGCACGTGTGTCCAAGTTAAGTGGCAGCAGCTGGGCAAAGCCTAATGACTATCTCAGAACCTCTTATGAATAGTGATGCATGCAGAGGCATGCACAGTGGATCTGCCCCAAGGCTTGTCCACAGTAGGGGTTTGCAAAAAATGTCATACCTTTCTTATTATTGGCTCTGATTCCCAAACCGAAGCAGTGTTGGGAGCACTAATGTAGTCAAGGCTTCTGCAGCTACCAGACATTCGTTACCACATCATTTCAATATGCTTTAAGCAGAGTAAGGCTACACTACACCGGATCGGCGGGTAGTGCTCGATGTATCAGAGATCGATTTATCGCGTCTCATCTAGACATGATAAATTGATCCTTGAATCGATGCCTGTACTCCACCTCAGCAGGAGGGGTAAGCAGAGTCGTGGGGGAGTGGCCCTGGTTAACCCAGTGCTGTGGGGACGGCCAGGTAAGTCGAACTAAGGCATAGCTGAAGTTGTATATCTTAGTTCGAACCTCCCTGCCCCCACTGTAGCCCAGCCCTAAGACACTATGAGGTTAAAAATGTGAGCACCTGAGGGAACAACTGTGGGAGCTGCACCACTGTTAGCAACAGTGGGAAACTCTTGCCAAAAAGCTAGTGTGTACACAATCAAAGTGTGAAGAGCATAAAGAGTTGTTCCCCACTGCCCTTGGTCTGAGTTCTGTGGACTTGGATTTCTGCTCACAGGTTTTACATGTTCTGTGTCACTCCATTGGCTTCAGTAGAACTCACATGTTCTGGTGTCAGAGAGGATTATGAATTTGGCTTCCTCTACATTTTAATGATTTTTATGAGTTTGGCTTCCTCTACATTCCTCTTCCTTTTTATTCCTGCCAGTTGAGGACTGGGTTTAATTCTGAACATCATTCCCCTAAGCAGTAGCAGTTAAAGCCATCTGTCGACCATCAGCCAGGCTCTGAGCAAGCACTAAGCTCCTATAAAGGAAATTTCTTTGGGAGGAAATGTAACCTTCTCACAAATCAAGCATGCTGTGAGTTGCATGAGACCAACAGTCCTTGTACATTGTAAGCACAGTTTCACAATCCTGACTTAGGCAAAATTCTCATTGACATTAGCGAGAGATTTGCCTGAGTAAAGCCTACAGGCTTAGAGTGTTTCGAAACACTAGAGATAACTAGATGGTGACTGTGGGGAGAAGTTAACAATTTCAGAAATACAATTATTAGAGTACAAGACAGGCCCACAACTGATTAGTTATACTTCCCTCTCCAATGCATTCACATATATCTACACACACAATTCATACATGCACATAGTGTACACACATACATATACAGATGCTTAGTGCTGCATGTGCACATACACAGTTATACATTTCTGCCAAGAAACACCAATGGTAGGGTTATTTTCTACTTTTAAAACTTAGAGCTAGGAAGGAACTTTCTTATGGCCTACTTTTTTAATGTGTTAAATGTATGAAATCAAGTAAGAAGTAACAAGTTTTAAGTCACCATGCACTTATTAAACAAATTAAAATGTGACAGCTAATGCCATTAGTCCGACTGTAGCAAAGCTCTGAAAATTCCATTCTAGCATTCCGCCTGAAATAGCAAATTTGAGTTAAAATTTTTCCAAGCATGTAATGGTTCTGCTAGCTGTCTGATTTAGTAAAGGTTCAGACCTTTTGAGAGTTTAACTTGTTAAAAAGTCATCTTCATTCTATCCGTACCAGACCGATTGTTTTTCCTTTATAAAGCGAGTTTTTATGTATTTGTTCTATTTCTCTAGGATGTCTGTAATTTTTTAATGCATAAAGGGAACTCTATGCTCTGAATCCTCCCCAATGTATTTTTATATCATCAGCCTGTGCTTGAGGAAAGGCTGATCTTCTTTTTCTACAGTCGGAAACCAGTGAAGTCCAATTCATTAAAAGCAACTAGCTGCCATGGGAGGTATGTGATTTGTTTTGCGAATTGTGTGTGCGTGACTCAAAATGCTTATTGTACTAAAAATGCAGGGAGAACAATAGTCATTTAAGAGGCTGTGATGATTGTGTATATAAATTAAGATAAAGTGCATCTAAAGTGCAGAATGTCAAGGAAATTATCCACTCTTTTATTTGCTTATTTTAAATGTTCTTTCTTGTAGACTTTCTATTTATTTTTATTGAGCTTTGAGCTACAGTCTGAAATGCATCAATTTATTACTCATGTGGTTTCTATGATGGAATTCAGAGTAGGTTTTTCAACAAATGACAAAGTTTACAGGGATGAATACTGAAAAAAACTTATTTTTCACTACTATTGTACTTAACATGAATGACTTTGCTAGGATAACTGCTGTCCATGGTGGTGATTACAAACAAAACATAAAACTTACTAGTGTAGTACCTTATAGAGATGAATGTGGAATACTCAGATATGATAGGTATTATGGCAGTAAGTGATAAGAAAATACTGTCTTAAGAGTCACTCCAATTTTTAAGTGAATTTGTGATGGAATTTACTTCTGTGCAGTTGACTTTTACTAACAAACGTTCATAAAAAGTGAATTTCAAAATCACATGCCTGCTTATCCATCATAGAACAGCAACAATACCATATGATTATTTAACCAATCACAACTCTCACATTTCAAATAGGAAACAGAGAACCATTCATATTCACCCTATAGTTAAAAATGTATACAATTAGTCTAATATTTTAGAATACACAAATAAGCAATCTATTGCATAGACATTCTGAAAGCAAAAAAAGATGCCAACTTTGTCGAATATATTATTCATTGTGTATTATTCACAGAGCTCTAGTGCTGAGTGTCATCTAAAAATACAGCGGATACATAGGGGCTACAATTGGTAAACCTAGTCATTGAGCAGCAAGAACAGGCATAGGGGTGACTTGAAACCGAGTCTGGAGGTCCTTGAGACCAGAAATGTGTTCTTCCTTTAACAGCCCTCTCTGGATTTAGGAAGTGGTTAGGTGCAAGCTGCCTTACATCAGAAACAGAGAACTATGCAGCTGGAATAGCTTCTTATAACCATTCCTTTCAGCAGGATACTCTACAAAAGTCTTTCGTTCTTTTTTAAGTCAATGAAAGTGGCATGTCAAGGATTTTTTTGACACTGTGTGTATGTGTGTGTGTGTGTGTACACACACTATATATTATATGTATTATACACCGAGATATTATTGACAGAAGAGGGAGGCCTTAGGTTTATATCAAAATGTATATTAAATATGGGAAGATCTTTGTTATACTGTCTTCTGTGACATTAGGATATCTGTAATATTTTCCTTCTTCAATTGTCACATTTCTTCCTTCTATTCCTCCAAGGTTATGAATAAATTTTAGTTCACATAATATGGTCTAGATTAGCAGCAAACATCAAGATTACTTGCAGATAATACTGTTTGGGTTGATCAGATCCACCAATGTGCCCCATTCCTGACCTGTAATGTCAGTGCTGTACCAATTTGACCGATTGAATAAATAAAATAATATTTAATAACCAAGAGAGATGAGGGGGTAAGAGTCAGCTTTGGAAAACTCTACCCAGCCGGGCAAAAAACTACCTTCCTCAATAAACATTGAGCATGGCTCATCAGAAACCACTTTACTCAATAGACACTGAAATACAGTTTATAAGATGAATTGTTAAGATTTGAAGGCAGCTATCAAAGGTCATTGTATCCTCAACTGACCTCCCCTTAGACCTAGTCTATACTTAAAAGTTTGATGGCATAGTTGTCCAGGTTAGGAATATGAAAAAAAATTATGCTTCCCCCCCCCCCCCAATATAACTATTCTGGGAAAACTCCAGTATAGACAGTTATACCTGCAAAAAAAGTCCTTTTGCTGTTGTAGGTTATTTTATTCAGGCATCTAGTATAAGCTGTACAAGTGAAAGCACTCTCTTAACTCTGTGAGCTGTGTCTCCGCTAGGAGGGTTTGCTGGTATATCTACACATGCAAACTCTTTCTACTGTAGACAAGGCATTAGGGTTTAGCTAATCAAACACATCCTGTGGATGCTCTCATTCAGAAATAAAATGGCCTTATTTCTCTATAACTTATTTCACTATAACTTAGTCATCCTTAAATTATAGTGAACTAAGGCTACTTTACTTCTCAGGCCATGTCGATACTACAGTATCCATGGCGACAAAGCTATGGCACTGCTCCTGTAGCATCGGAGCAAAGGGGCCCATTTCCCATGAGCTGTGCTGTGAAGGGCTGTGGTACCAGCAGTACCAACTGGACCCAGGAAGAGATAATAGCTGGCAGTGAGGTCAGGTAACAACCTATTTTAACTGGTTCTTGCTATTATATGCTAAACTATACAATGGTTATGTAAAATGGACAAACCCTTGTCTAGTGAGATTGACATCCTAACTTAATCTAGTTGCTGTCTCGGGTTTCTCAAAATGAAAGACTAATCTATAAATCTGCTGAATCACATCATCTCCTGACACGTGTACTTGGATATCAGAGTGATATCCAGATAAAGAGGACCTGTCTTGAGGAGGTTTCACTCATTTGTTAAAATAAAATGAAATTTTCGCCCAGGAGCAATCTCTTCCATTTATAAAGTGAAAAATCAGTAATTAAAATAATAACATATAAAGTCTCATGAATTACAGCACACAATAAAAAATAAAGTGAGTGTAAGCAAGCCAAGCAGATGGTGCACTATAAACAGGCAGACATTTTAACTGTAACCTTCATGGTAGCAAATGCTATAGTTAAGGGTGCAATTTAACTTTCATTAGAACATTTTTATTTCAGTGTTTAAGTTGAAAGTTTCCAAGCATGTGAATTACTATTAAAGGTAAATTATTCTGGAAAGTCTGAGAAAAAATTAATTCCGTTCTTTTGTAGTTATAGTTAATATTTACTAACCCTACCTTCTACTTCAGATTTGACACAGATTCTAAACAAAAATTCACCACCATTTCTCTGGGAAGAAGATTGTTGCTGACTGTAGGGAAGGGAAATAATCGCACATATATTACCTCTCTGCTATGTGGCAGTGGCAGAGGCAGCAGCTAGGTCTAAATTAAAAAAGTTTAGCAAACTCTTTCTAAAATAAACAACACATCTCAAACTCCCGCCTAGATCCTCACTCCCACCTCTGGGAAATTAAAATTTAACCTCCCCGGTCACCTTTCCTGGTGCTTTTTTCCCCACTCCCAAGAACACTGGAGTCATTTTAATATGAAATAATAAAACATGTTATTTTGAAAAATAGTTCCTCCATATATTTTTAAAAAATAAAATTGGCAAAACCCAAATAGTTTATATGGGGTATGGCCAACCCTACAGTCTTAGATAATTTCCCCACTGGTTTCCCCAGCCTCCACTCACCTAAGCATCACTCAGGAACCCCATTGTATCCAGTTGTGGCCAAGCAGTTGCTAGGAGGAAGCTCCCCCTGCCTTCTGCTTATTTCTGCTTCACCACCACCACCACTCTTGTCCTCTCTGTTGATTCCCCTTTACTATCAGGGGTCTGTTGTGTAGAGTCAGGTGTGCTCCACTGCTGCTAGTCTGGTTACAGGGTCAAGTTCACCTTACTGATGATTAAGTCTGGGCTACTGGTATAGAATCTGTTCTACTACTGCTAGTCAAGTGCTACAACCTACTTTGAACAGAGACTAAAACCGAGATAGGAAACCTAGAGCAGCGGTCGCCAACCGGTGGTCCGCGGACCACTGATTGGGGGGGGGGGGGGGGGGGAGAGAGAGACATATGTCCGCAGACCACCGGTCTTTGTACCTTTTTTTAAAAAATCATGTTAGTGGTCCGCGAGATTCAAAATTGTGACTTTAGTGGTCCGTGAGGTCCAAAAGGTTGGCAACCACTGACCTAGAGCACCAAAAGACACCTGAACATAGTCTTTCATGGGACCCTTCAGCTCTCCTTCCCACCTTAAATTTTGAGCTTTGTACCAAAAGTACATTACTTTTAGCGCAGGGTTATCCACTTTACCTAAATTATTACCTCATAATTTCTTTCCCCCCTTACATGACACACTGACATACACTATTTAATATAATTTCCAAAAGCAAAACATAACAAAATTCCAAACAATACAACATAAAACACTGGGAAGAAATGGTTCTTCTTCTTGCACTGGAGTGAAACTATCATATCTAAATTAAGACTTTCAGAGCTAGCTTTCTCCTGTGGGGGATTTTATCCCTCTAAGCCTCTGACTCTGGAGTTTACATATAAATAGCACTTGTCATTCATAGAGTTCAAAGCACTTTACAAAGGTGAGTACTGTATCACCATCAAAATTTCCATTTTACAGCTAGGAAAGCTGTAGTACAGAGAATTTAAGTGTGTTTCCCAAGACCACGTAGCTTATTCTGGAACCTAAATCCTAAAGTAAACCTAATCCGGATTCAGTTCTGAACACTGACACTTCAGCCCATGTCTATTTGTGAACAGTTTGTGCATGCTCTTAGACTTTATTGGATTGTTTTTGAGATAATGCGTATGATGTAGCTATTACTATAGCTTAGCTACACCCAGTACACACTCCAGCTTGAACTCTTCCAAATGTTAACTTTCCACACCAGTGGTCAGGAACACATTACAATTTAACTTGATGGTTAATGAAAATCTAAGATTAATGGCAATATGCTTTCACCAAGATACTGTATTCCTTTCGTGGGCTACTTGGAAATGGTGTCTAGTTTATTTTTAGCCTGAGTATTTCATTGCAGGAAAAGCAACCTATTAAAGACATTATTTGTAAAAAGAAAGCCATATAAAGGAATACATGCTTTACAGATCAGACAGCTATTGTTCAAATCCCAAATTATACAAAATTGGGGATAGATTCTAATCTCCATTACACCATAAAATGGCATAACTGAGAGAAGAATTTGGTCCTCTTTGCAAACTGACCAATTTGCAGCCATTATGCAGACAAATTTCCTATTTCAAACATTTAATTCTTCCATGGATAACCATTTAAAGATAGGATGTCAATGAAAGATTTGCTGCATAATATTTGTGGCCACTGGATCTGATTCTGATCTTGTTTACACCACTTTTACTCCTGTGTTATTCCACTGGCTTCAGTGGAGTTCCTCCTGATTTACATCACTGTGAGATCACAGTCAGGCTCATGGTATTTAACAATATTTAAGCAACAATATTTTAAAAACTGGATGTTTGAAAAGCATATTATTCATAAAAGAGACTAGGTGGGTGAAATATATATCTTTTCTTGTACTAACTTCAGTTGGATAAAGAGACAAGCTTTCAAGCCACACAAAGCTCTTAAAATGGTAACTGAGAAAGGTCTTCTTAGAACAGCTCCGTATAGCTCAAAAGCGTGTCTTTCTCCAACTGAAGTTGGTCCAATAAAAGACATTACCTCACCCACCTTGTCTCTCTAATATACTGGGACCAACACAGCTATGACACCGCTGACGTTATTCATAAAAGGCAGTTATGAGAAAATGTAGGCATGTGAAGCTTCTTTCTCCCTCATTTTCAGTATTCATAGCCTCTTTTCAGAACCTTACTCTCAAACTGGGTCCCCAAATCCTAGTCCAAACATAATCTAGATTCAGATCCAAACAACATCTCTTTAACCTATCTATAATTGAAATCTTCCTGCATCTCACTGGTGAATATTCTGCTCTTAATTTACTGTCTGTAAACTTAATTTTAAACTTTATTTGCACAGATTTAGATGAAATTGGGAAAAATGAAAGTTGGCGAGACTCAGATAGGGCTGGCTGTGTATGTTGAAGGTGGTGGCAGAAATTGAGAGAGAGAGAGAGAGAGACAGACCTGGGGAGCTAAGTATGTGGAGCTAAGTCAGAGACCTGGACAGAGACTTTGATGAAATATCTTGAGTCACAATGGAAACTGAGCAATGTCTTCATGATCTGACAGATACCTTTGGAAAGGCCAGGGGAGAACTAGGTTAGGAGAGAATGTAAGGGAAACAGGAACAATTAAACCTAAGTAGTGCAGGCCATTTGAAGCAAACTAACATCAGTGATGTAGCACAATTAAATCCATGTGCGCTGAGGATTAGGAAGTCATCAGAGCCTCAGAGCCACAAGTTGTAAATGATATTTTTGCACATTTTTGAATTAGGGAACATTGCAGTTTCATTGTTCTTAATAGAATTTCCCCGGTTGTGAAGAGAAAGGTTTTCAGAGCTATGTCACGACAAACACATTGAATAGGGCTAAAGAAAGGGCCATAATGTTGCACACTAACACCACAAAACAGGAAATCAGCTCAACTATCAATTGAAAATGTGCACAGAAGAAATGTTGGCATTCACTGATTATCCACTGAAATTTTATACTCTTTTTAACAATTGGTTTAGTGTTAGTGAAAGTATCCAGCTAGTACTAAAAAAACATGTTCATCCTGTCTCCTTACATTTTACTACTACCTCTAAAAGGCAAGTATCCCCTAATGTTTACCCTGTTCCTAAATCAAACTTTTTGTTGTGGTTAAAAATGTATATATATTTCAATGTTTCTTTCCTTATTATTCTGATCTATGAGGACTAGAATGACATTGAAGCTGGGATTTAATGAATAACATAAATTGCTGATGAGACCAGACAATTAAGATTTGGTCATTAATGTTGCTCTCTGGTGAAATTAGTTGATGGGGAGCTTTGGATGAACAGCAAGTTTGGATCCGTAACAAGTGGGAGTCCTTATATATATGAGTTATGCATTCTAGAGCAATATCCTCTCTGAAGTCATTAGGAATTTTACCATTGATTTCTCTGGGATGGGACGTCAGCCCATTAGTGCATAGGTTCAAATGTATTATACATAGGAGATATACAAAACTTAACAAAACGTTTAATATGATCACTCTTTTGAACCCAACTCTTGAGGACAATAGGCCAGCTCCCAATTATCCAGCAATGGAAAGAATATTCAACTAATATGCAAGTAGGAACTGTAATACATATATAATCACAACTTTAAGCTTCCCGGATAAAAGTAGCATAGAAAGCCCCACAAAACTTTACCCGAGTCTCCCCTTTAAAAATCAATGAAACGATTCATAAAGTTAAGCACATGACTTTTGAGCAGGAAGTTAAACACGTGCAAAGTCAAAAAGGTAACAATATCCTGTTACAGCTTTTAGCTCCAGGACTGGCCTTTAGCTCAAGTAAAGAAGCGAATACTTTTTGGGTCTGGAGGTCCCCAGTTCATTCCTTGCATATCCAAAACATCTACAGTATTGGGATCTAAATACATATTGTATTGAGTAAATAAGTGAAAACAATTAGTTGTAAATATTTTATAGGCTAATATATGTTGAGCAACTTGTTTTCAATCAATACATTTCAACAAACTCATTTAAATCTAGTTTCCAGCTTTGTTGTTGTTGTTGTTTCTTGGAGAGTTGACAATTGCCCTTTGAAAATATCTGTCGTCACTCTTTCCAAATAAAGCATAAAACTCACATTTTATCTGGAAAGGATTTGATTCTACCTTTGTTTTCTATTTAATTTTTTTTCCAGCTGAACAGCATGAACTTTTTTAGATACCTCTTCAGGATTTATGTTTTAATATTAGGCACTAGATGGAGAGGCTCTTTATCAGCTAAGCAATCCTAGGAGAAAGGCCTGAATGTTAACACTGTGAGTGAGGATTGGAGCTATATTTTTTCTTTGACTAAATCTGATTCCATTTGGGTGACATGTAGGAGAGAATACTTTTATTTTATTCACTGGTTATATTACTCCTTCAATAAACGACATAAATTCAGTTAAAAAAATGCCTATGATGTGGAAAAATTCAATAGCAATGTACAGTAGGAACCAACGAACATATATTGCAGTTTACTACTGTTTGGTGTTCAGATGGCTTACTGTCTTAAGAGTGCTTTCTAAATCTTGAGATCAATATACTGCAAGATCCTGCTTTTAGCTTAATTGATATTATTTCCATCATGCATATTGCTGAACAGAAATGACTAATTCTGGGCCCACTTGTGCAGTCCTTACTCTGCACTCCCACCGACTTTCCAATTGTTGATGTTGACTTCAGCATCAGCAATACCTTATGGGCTAAAGTCCCACAGGGCTTGGGGTCATGACCTGAAGTCATAGCATGGAATCATCATCCCGCAGAGACTTTTCTCTGTTTTGGAAGGAAGGTTGGGGGGTGGAATTTCCTGTTAAAAGCAATGGGCCTGTAGTAAGCGGAAGATTAATGTGACAGCAATTGTTAGGGGGTGCAGTTACGCTTCTACGTTGTCTCCAGGATAACGCATAATTAAAGTTATCAGCTTGGGAATAGCCTTGTGTTTCTGTTATCGTGTGTGTGTCTGAGAAGAGCTTCTCAGCTGTGTGAGCTGTTTACTTGGTCTGTGTGAAACTCGGCTTGTGTGAAACCAAACAAGTAAACTGAGGTAAGATTGCAAAACATGTGATTAGTTGTTCATGAGCTGTGCATGAGATGCAAATGAGCATGAGTATTTCTGTGTCCATGTGCCCATGTGTGTCGGGCTTCTTCCCTGGGCATTGCTCCGCTGTGCCAGGTCCTCCATCTGCGGGCGCACTGTGACTGGGGCCCCCAGCGCCAGATGGCCGCTACCTTCAATAAACTCACTACTTTCCATCTAGCCACTGTGTGTGAGCCTCGTCTCTACGGGACTTTTAAGGTACCCTGCAACAGGGCCAAATCCACCACTGTGGTAAATCAGCATAGCACCTGTTTACCTACCTATCACACAGGGTAGGTAAACAACTCACACAGCTGAGAAACTGTTCTCCGACACATACACACGAGATAACAGAAACACAAGGCCATTCCCAAGGTGATAACCTTATTATGCCGTCCCCTGGAGACGACTGAGAAGCGTAACTACGCCCCCTACCAATTGCCGTCACAATAATCTTCCGCTCACTACAGCACCATTGAGTCTGTTGAGTTATCCTGTGGAGTCCCTGGCTCACTGTTTTTCAAAACAGTTCATGCTTCTGGGCCTCCCCCCAACCCCATTCTTGATCTAACTTATAAATATGTCACACACGATGTTGCTTTCCGCATCCTATTTACATATATGTTAAAGCACTCTCAAAAGCTGTCTGAGAGAGCTGCTGAGAGAGTTACCTACTTTCAGGCCATCTGTAGACAAGCGGATCTAGACAGGACTGGATTAAGACATAGGGACTCTAGGCCTATACCTACAATCTAAGTTCCTGGAGTCATGTGACTTCATCAGACTCTCAAGTTCTCTAGCCCTTGTGGTTGCAAAGAAAAGCTTGGAGACATGAGCTCAGGGACAGACCTCTGTCTCATCCCTATATGCTGGGGTGGAGTTCCCCTGGCATGGGAACCGAGGAATACTGCTGCAGGCAGAAGAATTGCAAACCATAGCAGCAGGGGACAGATTGTCATAGCCTAGACTGCCCGCTAATTCAGTTATGCTGGGAGTTGTTCATGGGCTATGGGAAGGGCACAAAGGTCCCCACCTCCCCCCGAGGCTGCAAATTCTGTGACGCTCTGGTTCAATAGAGAATCTCACCCCATCGCTGTAAGAATTGTACTCATACTTCTCAAGGGGTTTTTAACACAAAGACCCACTCACTATTCTGGTGAGTCTGCCACCTTCCCTGAAACAGAAGTGCCCCAGCTGTTCAGGTGAGTACTGGCAGTACCCCCTGCCAGAAAACAGGGGAAGGGTGCATATCACAGAATGCCTCAGGCTCCACACCATGGTGACCTCACACAACAGCAACTATTCTCCATGAATGTTTGCCTCTTTCCCCCTGTTAGTTTCCAGGCTACCGACACCATCTTGAGGCTTTCTTGGTCCATCTCAACTGCTTCTGTGGTGGTTCTCCTACCTCTTCACTGAGATTCCTTTAGTTTGTCATATCAAAAAAGCCCTGACAACCCTATGCACCCAAAGTCTTCTGCTAGAGAAAGCACGTGTCTATCCAATTTCCAGCTGAATAACCAAACTACAAGCAGACTAATACAGTAAAACCTCCATTTAACGGACTAATTCGGGCGAGGGGGTGTCCGTTAAATCCAAAAGTCCGTTATTTAATAATAATAAAAAAAAGAGCTGTCGGAGCAGCAGCCCACCCGCCACAGGGTTGGGGCGGCAGCTCCGCAGCCCGCCCGCAGGCGGGACTCGGGCGGGAGCTGGGAGCCGGCAGCCAGCCCACCCGCTGGCGGGACTTGGGCGGGAGCCGGCAGCCAGCCAGCCCGCCCGCAGGTGGGACTCGGGCGGGAGCCGGGAGCGGCAGCCAGCCCGCCCGCAAGCGGGACTCGGGCGGGAGTCGGGAACCGACAGCCAGCCCGCCAGAAATGGATTTCGGATGCATCAGACTTGCTCAGAAATTTTGTCCGTTGCATCCGAAGTCCGTTAAATCGAGGTCCGTTAAATCGAGGGTTTACTGTAGAGCCAGAAGCCTCCCTGATCCACTCAGAATGTTGTATTCAAAAGCACACAGACATTCCAGAATCAATCTGAATCCTTACATTTATTCAAATTTATTTATGTTTTAAATGTCGAGAGAAACTGCGGAGAATGTAATAGCTTCAACAAGAATTGAACAAATAATTTGCATCAAAAATATATTTGATGAACAGAGGGCTTTATTTTTCTGCTCATGGAATATCTGTAAGCGGACATGATTTCCTTCAATGTATTTGTTATTCAAAGGATCACTTTTCAACTTTTTTTTAATTCTATGAATTTATCAGGAATATTTTGCACTTGAGAAATGTAGCCCAGTTGACACTGGTCAGCTAGGTCCTATAGCATTATTCCCAGTCCCAGATTTTACAGTACTTCTGGCACTAATACTAACATTTCCTGTAAAACCTGCTTCCTATGAATCTGTACCAGTAAACTGGATCTCCCAAATGCTAGTGGAAATTGAGAAAGGGGCAAACTTGTTAGAAACAATGTATTTAAAAATATGAATGAATATTCATCCAAACATCCGCTCACATGATTTATATTTTTCAAAATGTAAGCTCTTCGGGGTAGGGACTTTAACCTTCTGTGTTGTTACTGTATGTTGTGTATTGTGGGTGGTTCTGGAAGAAAGTAATAAATAATAACAGCATTAATTCCCCCACCTTTAATCTCAGAAATACAAGGTCTTTGCCTAGACAGGCTGTTTTGTTGCCCATTGTCACCTGCATCTATTTATCTAACAAATGCTGGCTGTTACTTTAGTCTGTCACAGCCCATGGTTCCATTTCCTGTCTACTTATGATGTGATTTACAGCACCATCACGGGACTGTTTAATAGATAGCTCAACATTGTTTCTCTCTCTCTGTTTCACGCAGTACGCGGGACACATTTTTGATCCACGTTTTTTGTGAGGGACCGACCAGGTGTTGGAATCATATCTCATTGTCATAAAGATGCACTGGTTGTAAACCTTCAGTTCTGACTGAGTAGGGTGATTGCTCTTCCCAAATGTGCACCAGCCTAGTCTACTTCATCTCTTGATTTATTTTCATCTGGTTTCCATCTGACCTGAGCACATCTACTCTGTCGCTTGTGCAATAGCAGTCCCATCTGTACAACTACGCTTGTGTTTCGCTGTTGAGCTTGATCTTGATTTTACTCACTTCATCTTTACTCCCACAGTTGGGATTTCATGGTTGAACGCCTTGGGGATTCAATTTTCTTGAGCCTTGTTTGAAATTTCATTGGAGATATTGCATGCTGCATGTAATTGCACATTCTTTCTCAAGATCTCTCAATTTAAACCCCGTTTGAATATGCTTCTATCATGACCGTATGATCAACTCAATTATTTCATGAGTTACAGAAGAATTTGTTATCATAAGATAGCTTTCTAGAGCGTTACAAAAGCAGAGCTGGACACCTTGTAGAAATCAAAATAATATTCCACCAACGATAGCATCGAGCATAATGTAATCTAGATAGTGCTCATCAAGAATGCTATATGATTAGTAAGTCTTCTACTCCTATAATTGGAGCAATAGCAATATTTATATATATCCGTTCCAGGAGTAGAACTATTCTAATATTTCAGCCATTCAACCTTATTTTAAATAATATACAATAGGCATATTTTGTTGTGCAACAATCTAGCCAGTTAAAAACATATTGTTTTATAGTTCTACTTTAAACGCTTCCTTTTTTTTTTAACTGAATTTTGCTTGTTTCACCTAAAATAATTCTTAAGCATTCAAATGCTGGTGTAAATAAATTATTGTAGGAGACAGTGGCACTAAAACAAAGCACCCAGGGAAGGAACTGTCTCTTTGTGCTTTTGGCCAGCACCACAGCACCCAGCACAATGGGGCCTCGATCCTGGCTGGTATCTCTGGTTGATACTATAATGAAATCAGGAAACTACCTTTTTTAATGTATATGCTATTTTGTATAGACAGTTTTGGTGGACTTACCAAGAAAAGAGTCTACACAAACTTTAGCAATCCGTGTAGCCAGACACCATTTACTTTGTATCACAACTCTATTTCATGCCCAAAATGAAGATGACAAAAAAGGAAGTGACAGAAGAAAATAAGTTGTTTTCAAGAGACAATGACCGTGTCAAACGATGAAGATGTGGATTGCATACATAGACACAGAAATGGAATGGAGGCTGTTTGTTGTGCCTTCCCACCTTGCTGTCCAAACACAACAGTTTTAGTTCTGAGCAGTTTATGGGGGACAGGATACATTTAATAATCATGAAACAAATAGAAATCCTTCAGTTTCCTCAATTAATTAATGCTATAGGACCCTGCTCTGGGGCTGTCAGGTATCTGCAATTGACAAAAAAACAAAACTAAAACAAAAAACTAACCCACCTTGTAAATCTATTTTTTAAAGTGAAGATTAAAAAGCAGCAGTCTTGTGGCACTAAAGGCTGCAGAAAGTTTAGTTTGTTTATGGAGAGAGTTATACAAATCATACTATTTCCCCCAGTGTTATCATGCTGCAGGAGGGTGGGAGAAAGTGCGCTGATCCCCCTGCAGTGGGTCTGAACTTACGTGTGGCACTGTTGTCTAAAGGGTCACAGCAGAGGGTCAGGAGCCAAATCTGACTTACTGAGAGATCAGTAGGTCTATTTCCCTCACAAATACCTGTCAAAGAATTTTCTTAGGGTATCACCACCTCACCTAACGCTGGAACTGAGAAACATTCTGCCAGATCCTACAGTGTCTGTCCCTTTAAAACACATGGGGCTGCTGTGGACTGGAGCATTCTAAAATTAAAGGGACAGGAGCAATAGCTGTAGTGAGATCATACAAAACATTTCTGGGGCCCAATGCTGAGGACCAGGGAGATTCATTTGGTCTCCTGCCCATTTGATCTCCACCTTCTTGGTATCCTGGTGCCTGGAGCCGGCCTTGGGCACATACAATGAGCTCCAAATCTGACGCTACAGCAGCATTTCCAGTGATGCAATGCTAACTGCTCCTTCCCCACACATCTCGTGGTAGCAAAGAGAATTATTTCCAGTTTACTCTCAAACAGATTTTCTGTGAAGCTAAGAAGACTCCAAGTAAATACAGCCAGGGCAGCTGAAAGGCTAGCTAGATTCAAATGAGATTATCAACGAAGAAGGTTTTTTCACTTTCCCTGCATATTTTTTCATGCTCATTTTTATTTGAAAATTAAAATAGTCACACACACACCCAAATGGCCACAGGGTTGTTTTTTTATCCCTTTCAATCTATTCTTCAGAAATCTTCATACCATGATCTCGCTAACAACTGCAGCCAGCTGGTTTTTCAGCTATTTGCCTCTTCTGCACATGACGTGATGCTGTTTCATGTGGAGTTTCAGACTGAACAACAAATTTCTCCGATAACAAGGCCATCCCAAGAGTACTTGATGCAGCAGTCTGGATGCCTGGTGTTTTGATCAGGAGCTCAAGTGAGGGCTTTCCCTTCACCTACAAGGGTGCCATGGAAAAAAATCCTATAAGCCCTGAACAACCAGCTGCTTGCTAATTTTCAAAAAGTAGATGTAGATCATACAGTTAAAGTCAGGGGAAATATAGGGTTTGATAAGAGGCCAGGATCTGAGTCATAAGAACATAAGAACAGCAATAGTGGGTCAGACCAATGGTCCGTCCTGTCTTCTGACAGTGACCAATGCCAAGTGCTTCGGAGGCAATGACCAGAACAGGCAATCACCGAGTGATCCACATGCGTCGCACACACGCACTGTCACAGTGCATTCTTTCTAAGAGTCTTGTTTCGGAGAATGTTTTTATCCTTACACTGGGGTGCCAATAGAAGAGTGCTGGCCCTTGTTTTCAGTGCCTTAGTGGGAGCTGAGCCCTGAGTAGTGGAACACTGGCTCCAGCTGTGGTTGCTGAACACTCTCCAAACTGACCTATGTGGATGTGTCAGCTGGTATTCGCTAGCTAGTTCCATGGCAATTCAGTATTTAGGGGGTTGCACATGGGGTTTGAAAGGAGAAGGTGAGATGGAGAACGCTCACTGGCTTTGTCTCAGTAATTACTTTAATTAGTAGCGATAACCCTAAAGAGTCTAAGTACTCTACTGCCAGTGCCTCCTGAGCCACCACTCACCTGACTTCTGCCTCTTTAGGCCATGCTAACCATGCAGCATAACCAGCTAAGCTGCGTCAGACCTAGCCAACCCTTTGGGACCCCTTGCTCTTCTACACAGGAATGTTTCTATTGGGGGGGGGGGGCTGTGTCCCTCAGTGAGAGATTGGATGAGTCCTACTAAAAAGCAGTGGATTTCAAGGAGGTCTCTGCACCGGTCCAGCCCAATGGGGGCTGCGGGAAGTGGCATGGTCCAAGGGATGTGCTGGCCTCCTTTCCCTCAGCCCTCATTGGTCTGGGGTGGCCAGTGGGAGCTGTGATTGGCTGAACCTGTGGAGGCGGCAGATGAACAAACCATCCCAGCCCACTGGGAACTTACCCTGGCGGGCTGCATGCCAAAGGTTGCAGATCCCTGGCCTGTCCCATTAAAACTGATGGGATTGCAGATGGAGTAAGGCATTGCTCGATGTAAAAGCAGTAGGATCAGGAACAATCTTCCAGAGCTTGGCCTTCCCTACCCAAGCTTTTCCCACTCCATGGAGTGAAACCTAAAAGGGTCCCCCTTGAAGAGCTACCACTGACTCTGCAAAGGATTGGGATGGTCGCTGCAAGGTGTCACAACCTCACCAACCACAATCAGAAAGGGAGGGGAACAATTTGAACGAACAATGGATTTCTGCAGGAAGGAGCTGGAGATCCCACAAATGGCCCTCTCCCCACTGAGTCACTGTTGAAACAATGTCCCTACAGGGTAGTGAATGGTACTGTGCTGCTGGAGGTGCTGTCTTTCAGATAGGATATAAAACTGAGACCCCGAATATGTGTGCTCAAGAGGAGACTGAGACACTTTTTGTAAGAATAAGGAGATAAACCTGACATGCTGGTCATGTTCTCACTCAGGCAATGAAATGCAGCTTCCCTCTCTTTGCATTTTCTAGTGGATATGTTTTCTTCTCCACTTTCTTTCCTATGCAGCTCTGGTAAACCAAGGTCACTGCTGTTGAAAGGCATGTAAAAAAATCCCATATTCTTTACCTGCTTCGGATGGTGCTGTGAGGCTTGATTATTTATGCTACTAGACCACTTTGAGATCCTTGAAAACCAGGTGCCAGAGCATTATTATTCCCCACAATATTCCATTATTGGGCAACAGATTGTTTGGAGCTGCAATTAGATATGCACAGGTGGCACTACTTACTGCAGGTTCTTTATTTCTAGTTGGCTCTCAACAGCTTTTGACCTTGTTCTTATTTCTTTAATCTCCAGTTAGTAGAGAAAGAGCAAAGAGAAGATGGGCCAGAGAGCCATTCAGTAAACAGAGTTTTGCTGTTGCTGGACACCGTAAAAGCAGGTTCCACTGTATTGTCCCTTGTACTGATCCACTACCCACTTTCTTCATGGACACTATCGCAGTGATATTGGATAGTTTAGCGCTAATAAGAGTACAATGGACCCTGTTAATGGAGAGCTTAGACACGGAGAAACTCTCAACATAGGATGTGACGTTGCCAACATTAAACATAAAGTATCCCAGAACTCACTGGGTCTGATTCTCATTCTAAACCCCCTTTACGTTAGAGCTGAGTAAAGCAGTTTCTTATCAAACCTGTATTTCATTGGGAAAGTGATCTTTCAACTAAACTAAATTTATCACAGGAGTCCACTTTCCATGGAAAATTCCAAGTTTTTTCAAAAATGAAAAATTGAAAACCCAAATCTTCATTGCCAAGAGTCTTTCAAGTGAAGCCGTGCCCCTCTACACCAGCAGGGAATTTGGCTCTCTATTCCCAAACATGGACTAGGGGTATTGTTCCTTCACTACCCTAAAATTTGTCTACACTTGATGTTTTTTCTTAAACAACCTCACCATGATGGTTACCCAGTATATCTTTCTCACCCACTTCTGAATAATAAACTAGAAGACCCTGGAGAACTTCCGAGAGTTATTATTCTAATTCGTCCCCTCTCATTCTCATTATATGGTATATTGTTGAACCTGTTCTTGGCCGTGAGCTGATGCTAATGGGCCATAGTGATGAGACTGTGCTGGCAAAAATGTGAGAAAAATGGAACTGGCACGGTTGTATTGGTAGCGCGGTTGTTAAGTTCATGTCAGTTGAATGTTGCGCTATATTAGTTCAGATGCTTTGTTGTGATGCGGTGAAATGAAACCAGTGCCTAGACACTCGCTGCAGAACTTTCAGACAACAGCAAAAGGTTTTCTTTGTATCACGGATATACATTAACTTTGCTGAAGGAATGACTGTAGCATTGTAAATGAGATCAAAACCCCATGTCAGCAGTATGCACAAGGAAGAATCTGCAATATTTGCCATCACTGTTGTGCTGTTACTTCCTTGATACTAAAGGGCTATATTATTTAAGAGCTAGCCTTGTATTTGAGGGGGTGGAGGGTGGGAACATTCTGGAGCCAACGTGGTCCAGGAGAGCTCAGAAAAGGATTGTGCCTAAACCCTGGTCTACACTGGGGCAGGGTGGGGGTGGGGAATTGACCTAAGATACACAACTTCAACTAGGAGAATAGCGTAGCTGAAGTCATCGTATTTAGGTGGACTTATCACGATGTCTTCACGGTGCTGAGTCGACTGCTGTTGCTCCCCCTGTCGACTCCGCCTGTGCCTCTCGCGGCGATGGAGTATTGGAGTTGACAGGAGAGTGCTCAGGGATTGATTTATCGCGTCTAGACTAGATGCGATAAATCAACCCCCAAAAGATCGATCGCTCTCACCAATCCAACAGGTAGTGTAGACCTGCCCTAAGGGACTAATGCAGCCGATACATGCCCAATATCCGAAGGCAGCAGAATGTGGCCCTATCGTCATACTAATTAAAGAGTAGCGTATACGTCAATTTACACTGTTAAAAATATCAACATGAAAAATTAATTGTTCAAACGTCTGTCACCTGCCCAGCTGCTCGCCCTTTGAAATAGAGATTTTTGCCTTTGGTTCCAGTGGGAGCAGGATTTGGCCCTGATAACTGATCATGGAATTACATTATTTATAGTACTTTTCTGGACGAAAGCAGAGGAATTTCAGGCAAAAGAGGTCATTAAGCACTCCTTCCTAAATGTCTGTCTTCTGAGCATCCCAGAGTTTGAATAGCCTGGATTCTGAAGGAAAAGACAACTCACTTTTAGCAAGGCTGAAATGATGCTGGCTGCTTAGTCACTTTTTTTGAGGGTGCTGTCCCAAAAGCAACAGATCTCCTTGTTCTTCAGAAAATAGGACAAGATTCTCTGCTGGCATAAATTGGCATAGGTCCATTGAAATCAAAAGAGCTGCTCTGACTTAGAACAGTGGAGGTTCTGGCTCATAATTTCTAAACCTATATTGCCCATATAATTCACATCGATATATGCATTCAAGTCAATGTTTGCACTGCATTGTTCTCAGCTGTGTCTTTGCAAGCATCCTATTCACAGCTCTGCCCATGTCCACTGGTACAAATTGTCTTGCATCACAATGCTCAATAAAACATTTCAAGTACCCAGCAAACTTACACATTCATAAATTCAGTTAAACATCCGGTGTGCAGCATTTATCACCATTAGAAGAGAAATAGGGCATGTAAGGATGGCGTCCTTACATAATATTAATATTTCCTCCATCATTACCAATGAGTGCTGAAGTTTGCTGTTTTGGTGCAAGGAAGCAGATGATACACAGAGCTACCGTTGAACAACGATGACTATTCAGCAGTAATCTAGTGAGCAAGAAGGTCACCTGCAGTAAATCAGGCTACTTTACTTTTTTTAAAAAAAATTGTTACTAAAATGAGTGTGTTAATGATCAATGTATTTAATGTTCTTGTTGGTAAGAGGAACATTAATTCCGCATAGATGAATGGCAAAGCATACCATGGATTTAATTAAAGAGAACAGAGATAAGTGATGCACTGTGGGAGGAAGTAATGTTTACTGTACAAGTTGATTACTCTAAAGACAGCTTGATATTTCTATTCCATTTAAAGTGAAGTTAACGAATACACAGTCCTACTAACCCTTCCTTTCATCCACCATTGCTCTTATCAAAGGCAGAAGAAAAAGCCTAGTTCAACTCCGGTCATCTGGGTCATATTCCTGGTGCTGCACCAGAAAGCCTTGTGTCGCTGAACGACTTGCTCAGTTTATCCATGCCTCAATTTGCTATGAATTGGAGATAATAAAACACTTACCAAAGTCTTGGGAGGTTTAATTCATTAATATTCATAAATAAGTGCTTTGAGATCTTTAGGTAGAATGAATAATGCAAAGTTGTGCTATTTTTAATTGTGACTAGCTCTGATTCTGCTACCCTGAGGAGTAAGATGTCCTTATATCCAGATGTGAGCTTTGGATGCCTGTGGGAGCAGAGGTGCTGCATACTATGGGGGCGGGGGGAGAGAATGGGCAAAACCATGCTGCACTCAGTGCACTGGACAATAGTTCTGGATGGTTGTACGTGAGAGTGGGGAGTGGGGGACTACACCTTAAAATGGACAATAACAAATTATCCCCAATGCTAGTGCAACCAAGTGCCCCCAGGGGCATTGTGCCATCTCCAGTGGTGCCGCTGCACACTGCTTACTTGTGTCCTGGTATGAAATGTCCAATCTAGCCCTATCTGTTGAGTTAGTGCATGGTGGGCCAGGATGTGATTCTACAGCGCACTAGCCTGCTGTGGGCTAACTGGCCAGGTGGGCCCTGCTATAGCGCACAAAAAGTTTTATCGCACGTTTTCAGGTGCACAGTGGAACGTAGTGTGCCGTAGTAGGCACTGTGTGGCCAGTTAGTGCTCTGCAAGCTAGTATGCTGTTGATTCACACCCTGACTTGCCACACACTCACTTCCCACGTAGACAAACCCCGAGGCTGCGCCCGCACCGTGCTGCAGTGCGGACGATAGGGGTGTGAATTGCAGAGCGCCCTGAAGTGATGCGGTTTAAATGCGGCGTATGGACACCATCAGTACAAATCAAAAGGCACCTAGTTCTGGTTAGAAAGAGGATTCAGGGTAGACAACGCCTAAGTGTTCAAAGAATTCAGCTCACATTTAAAATGGAGCTGGGGTCTCTATGCGGCATGCTCATGTCAAGAGAGGAACATGAGCTGTGAGCCTTATGATTATCAACCATATGTGCTGCACATGACAGTGGCATGCAGGGTGTTTTCATAGTCAGGGCCATATTAATTAATCCCAGCAATCCTTTCAATCCAGGAACCTTGTATTGTAAGTCATCACTGTCTAGGTTCTGCCTTCCCTGGTTGCCTCCATATAAAACAATTTTCTTTTCAAGTGTACATCACCCAAGTCAAAAAGACATAACATTCCCAACTGTATAAAACAGCCTGTGGCAACTGGGTTAGAACTGTCAGTTTTACACATGGGGTGCCTGACAAACATATTATACCTACAATTCAAGGCTGACCTTATACTGCACCTGAATTTAAATCTGTGTACAGTACTGTGCTTTATATCCTAAGTAGGCTGTTAACACAGCCCTTTTCCTTTAGTGACATACTATAACGACCGGCTCTAAATTGTCATAAACGGCAGCCAGAAGGTAACACCATAAACTTAGTTCATTTTACAATAAAGATGCCAAATAATTGCTGTGCACACTCAAAACTATATTTTCCTTTTAAATAGTTTAATGCCCAAAGATAACAAGATTATTCCATAAAGGTTTACTATAGTCCCCATATTTTAAAATCTATGGGGTGTCATGGAAACACATGGGATTGTAAACAGTCAGCCTACAGGGCTGCAAACTTTATTGAGACACAAACTTTACTGAGCTGTTGAAAGAAGCACTGACAGCGAACAATACAGTCAAAAGGCAAGGGACTTCCTTCCTCTACACTACAGCATGGGGTGTGAATCTCCTCTTTGGATCAGCTGGGCATCCTCTCATTCAATTTCCTGCCATTGCAGAGGCTTCAGGTGTTAGTGGCACCTCAGTCCCTCCTGTTCTCTCCCAGTGGCTTACAACAGTTTAGTCTCCCGAGGATTTTTGTCCAACTAAGTAATTGGGCTTCATTTAGGGGAGGGTCTTTGGATGAAATCCGATGACGTATGGTATGAATATGACCCCTGGTGGAACTATGGTATAATGCAAGTCAGGCAGGATGGTGATGCAAAAACTTCCCGTCTTAAATCCATTGGTGCACAAGAGTGCAACCGGTATCCTGAGCCAGTGGGAGTGAATCTGGAACACTGTTTGTAAATCATGTAGAGATGTGCTCCGGATGCTAAGTTTCACTATATATGGTTATTAGTACAGCACTGTTACAATAGTCCTAAATGTAGACAAATTGTGGCCTCTGCCCTCCAAGAGCATGCTTTTACCTAGCACATGCTTTCTGCTGCAGAGCTGTGCATTCTGCGTCTCACATTGTGACCCTAAGCACCATTCTATTCACACACGGCCCTCTGCCGTAGTAATCTTTGTGCAAAGTATGCCTTGAGTGGTATCATTTGAAAACTAATACCTTGCTGGCCAAGAACATCATGATAACATGCATGTAGCATTATTATATGTAAAGTTACGAGTTCCCCCCTAAAGATCACTAACATATGTTCAAGACCAAATGCCCTTCAATGTAGTTTTCCCACCTGGGAGTTACTTCCAAAGTACTTTGAAAGACAATTAAAATGTATTTGCATATCACACGAAGAGACCCATCCCGCTAACAAGGAGTGGAGGGAGGCAAACCTCACTATCATGGCGGGGATGGGGGATTGATGATCATTTGTCTAATGGAGGTAACAAAGAGTCCTGTGGCACCTTAAAGACTAACTAACTTTTAGTTAGTCTTTAAGGTGCCACAGGACTCTTTGTTACCTCTGCTATTCCAGACTAACACGGCTACCTCTCTGATTCTTGACACTTGTCTAATGTTCATTCTGTTTCACTGGAGGGGACAGGAACTAAAATAATTTGTATTTTAGCAGACACAATTGCCGCAAGGGAAGCAGCAGCAGGGAAACTTCCTTCAAGACAGACTCCCTGTTGC
This sequence comes from Sternotherus odoratus, assembly GCA_032164245.1. NCBI lineage: Eukaryota > Metazoa > Chordata > Testudines > Kinosternidae > Sternotherus > Sternotherus odoratus. The sequence goes on from JAVMKO010000005.1 coordinate 6,853,210, forward strand.
CTTCCTCACAGCTGGAAATAAACCTTTACCTGGAGGTGTCCTCCAGAAGAATTCATTTCAAAGATTCTTTGGACTATAAAAGAATGTGGCCAAGAAACCATCTATCTTTCACCTAAGAAGACAAAGATACCAGGTTAGTGGATGGATTTTGACCCAGGAGTTGGGTCAGCCATCTTGATGGAAACGTATTGAGGACTTGATCTTGAATGAAGTCTAGCGTGTTTAGTTTTAGTTACTAAAAGGGTTTTATCTTTATTTTTCTTATAACCATTTCTGACGTTAATCCATATACTTGTAGTCACTTAAATCTCTTTCTTTGGAATGAAACAAACTTTATTTTTAATCTAAACCAATCCAGTGCTGTGTTTGAACTGACCTGTCTGGTGACTCCAGTTAAAGAAATAAACTATTGGATATTGATATTTAAAGGAGCAATAATCCTTACCATTCCTCTGATTGCTCCAAGGCAGGGCTGGGCATTTCAGAACACACACTGTGGGGACAATTTGGGGATGGAACGAATGTGGCGTCACCTTACCAGTTGTTCACCGGGGGCCAAGGAGACCACGTGGTATTGCAAGCAAGCGCCAGGATCCAAAGCATTGGACCAGGACTGCCCAATACATAGGCTTAGAGTTCATGATTGTTGCTAACTGTGGGTGTCCCAGACAGAAAACAACAGTCACAATACATTGTGAGGCACTCAGAGTTACACAGTAAAACTCTGCCAGTCTGGATTTCACTCCAGAATGAGACATGCATCAATACTTCATTCCTGCTCAGAAGTAAGAGTAAAATGGTGCAATGCAAGCAAGAAATAAGAAAGTTGTGAAAATCTGGCTCCAAACTCACTGAAACATAGGGAAATTCAGATCCAGTTTCCAATTCAAATTCTACCTTGCAGGCCCATCTGCAGGACATTCTGTAGATATTTTTGTGCATCAGTGGAGCCTGGGTTAGTTTGGCCTGGTGGTAAAATACCAGTGCCCTGACTATACTTGAGCTGTGACCATTGCTAGCACTCTGAGCAGCTGTTCCAGTGTTGTAAAAGACGTTGCAGTTTTCCTACTTTAGATGAGACCTTTCTGAAACACAGACTGCTTTGAAACATCACTTTTTAATCTACAGATTCCTTTTTATTCCTTGATGTGCTTGTGTAACGTATTACAACAAATGGCCGAAGTTTTGGATTCAACTGCTTTGGATGTAAAATCCTAACAACAAGGGGGTTTGTCTTAGTTAGCTTTGAATTGGTGCTGTTGCCACCCAGTGACAGACGTCAGGCTCTCAAACTTTGGAAGTAATTATCGCTAGAGACAGTGAAAAAGAACAGGGTATTCTGTAGCATTTATTGTGCTTTATAGCTAATGAAATTATTTTACACAGTGGTTGCTTGCTAACAAACAACAGTATTTCATCTAACAAATTAGCTTTTAAAATTGAGTGCCTACTTTCCCAACTAATCCTATGCTCTGAATTTTTAACTTCAAGCGTCCTCCTCTCTCCCCTTGGGAGACATCTAGCCTGGATTCATTATGAAATGGGCACAGCCTATTAAGGTATTCTTTCCCGTTTGGGTATGACAGATATTCTCAAAGGAACTAAACTCATTTCTGCACAATGTACCAGAGACCTGAAGAAGTAAACTACAATTTATCTCCTCTGAATAGCACTCCTCAGATCAGTGCGTAAGCTACATAACCTCCCAGTGAACTTTGCCTATGGATGCTTGTCTATAGTCACAAAGTAATATGTATTTATTTTGGTAACATACAAATCATTTTGCACATAATGTTGAAAGCAAACATTTTATTACCAATTTCTTGTAATTTACACGTAGCTGTGTTTTAATGGATTTTTGTCTCTGCATTCAGACTGAGAGTTTGACTAGATATACAGATTTTATTATGATCTTGCATATTGACTTTTAATTATGTACTGTTTAACAAAACAAATAGGAATGTCTTTCTCATCAAGTGATAGTTAAAGCAAACAGTAAGTTGTGACTTACTTTCTTAGATCATCCCCTTTAATAACTTGGTGAGTTGCATAAAAATGCAGAAGTTGCAGTTTGCATTGAAAAGAATTAAGTGCAACACAAGCTATTACGTATATTCTGAAAAGAACCTTTATAGATTCCAGATGATGGACTAGAAATGATTTTTCCCCCTAAAATGAATTGGGTCCAATCCTGGACCTGTATAAATTGGCATCACACCATTTAACTCAGTAGAACCATGCTGAGGATCTGAGCCAAGGTGCTTAGGTTCTGGTTTTGTAGTGGTGACTTTAAAGGCTCTTGCTCACCTTTTATTTCCATTGAGACAACAAAGGGGATAGTATGGTCCTACACACATTTCCCTTTACTCCAGCTCACCCTTCCCTTGGGTATCCTTGGGGGATAATCTATGTTCAGGCAGGCAGGAGGTCCCCCTGTGGACTTCATCTGGCTTTTTCAGCAGCTTCTTTCAGCTAAAATTGGGTGAAAAATGGCCAGAGCAAGAGCAAATAGAGCTGCTCCTTCCCTTTTATAATCTTTCAGTCCCTCAGTCTGGTAACTCCCTGGTCAGCTGCAACAGATAGGTACAGAGTCCTACCAAATTACTTCATTGCTAGGCAACCTCTCCTCGGCTAAACTAGTTCCTCTGGGCAGGGGCCAGCCCTTTCTGGAGCAATTACATGTCAGTGGAGGACCATCCAAATTTAACGACCCTCTCGTTTTTAGTTAGCTGTGTATAACTACCTTGTTGGATTTACAACTATGAAGGACTGAAAAGAGACAATAGAGAAGGTAAAGAACCCTTCCTTCCAAAATGGAGTCTACAGTCTGACACAGATACATATCAAATTCATAAGATGTACAGATTCCCCAAATCATCACAACTCTTTAACCCCGTATTTTTCACTAAGTTAGATGTGTAAGCATAACTAATATACTTATGGGCTCACCAGTAGTGATGATAATTCTGTACAGCACATAAGATTCCACCTGCATTCAGTATGCTGGTAACTCTTAAAAACAATACATTAGAAATTCGAGTTCCAAGCATTATGGATGGATTTTCTATTCCAGAATTTTAATGTAGTACCACCTACCTTACTCTATCCTATTTATGCTCTGAATTTTCCTCTCCAGCATGCCTGATAGGGAATATTTCCTGACAGAGCGAGAACACATGTTGAGTAAATCAAAATAAATAGCATTTTTATGTTGAGGCATATTAATACAATAACACTTCTAAAGTAACCCTACAGGTGAACAGGGCAAGCTGCTGTTGGAAAATGCAAGATAATGAGTCAACACACTCCTTAATATTTAATCAACCAGCTTGAGAGTGATTCATGAACCACTTATTGAACTTTTTCAAGCTGTTCATGAATCACGAAGCTGAACAAATTCAAACGCATACACACACACACACACACACACACACACACACAGATCTATACATGGAGATGTAGGATGAATACCAATCTGAACGAGGTGGTCATATGTTTCAAATACAATGTGCCAGATCCTCTAATGCTGTGGTTCCCAAACTTTAAGAACCTGTGAACCCCTTTCACTAAAATGTCAAGTCTCGCAAACCCCACTCCAACCAATGAATATTTCCAGGGATTTTCTTGTTTACCTGAGTATAAATTATAAAAGCAGTGATCTTGGAAATATAAAATTAGTTTTTATGACATGCTTATTACACACTATTTATTATTAATTATTATTTATCATTACAGTACTTTTATTACATTATGCAAATGGCAACACTCTTCCAAGATCTCACTTTCATAACTTGTATCACTTTGAATTGTTATAAAACAAGGCTCCTATGTTTCATCAAGGAGTATCAGATGTGAAACAGCATCAAGGTATTTAAGAAGCCAACTCAGAGTTCCTCCTACACAAGCATTCAGGTCTTGAGCAGTCTGGGCAAACAACACACATTACAACAAAGCTTAAACTTGTTTTTCATAATAATTTTAAAAACAACACTAGCTGCCTATTTAAGTTTAAAAACAGCAAAAAATATCCACCTCCCTTTCTATTTCTTATGAGGAGTCTTGAAGTTTAAATCTCCTCAGCGTGATAGAGATGTTTGCTTTGATCTGCTTAGCTCTTGGAAGTCCAGGGGCTCTGGACTGCTGGCCCTATGCTGCCTGGGTTCCCTAGGGCCAGCTCTGTCTGCCATTAGGGATCCCCTCCCCCCCCCCCGAGGACCCCCTGTAACATTTTGCGAACCCCCAGGAGTTCACGAACCCCAGTTTGGGAACCACTGCTCTAATCGCTGAGCTCCACATCACCATTTTCATGTAGTGTATATACCCCAGATGGGCCTGGCAACCAATGGGTTAATGCAAATACTGCTAGGCAGTGCTGATTGGCCAACCCCCAGCAGCTGGGGAGAGGTTAGGTCATCCTTCAAGCTCACTCCTTCCCCTGTTTTCTGAGACAGACTCGTTCATTAGTATCACCCATGGGATTTTTTTCCTCCCTGCCCAGTGGGAATTGAGCTGATCACCCTTACCAAGTCTGCAGAAGTTAGTATTTTCAGCAGCGACCGGCTCGACTGGAACATGAGCTATCATCCTAGAAATAAGAGGCACCATATCACAGAACTAATCCCTCATCAAACCAACCGGGCCCACTCTTTTTTCAGACTGCCTAAGATCTGACTCCTAGCGCCACCCCAAACTGAGAGGTTATCACGACTAATTTTGAAGTGTCAAACATTTGTAAATTGAAAGCGACTCTGGTTCAGTATATGCTTTTGTTCCTCAGGAGCAAGGCCATTCCATGCACACACATGCCTCCCTGCGCTCTTGTGCAGCTTGTGTAAGAATGGTAACTTTCACACTTGGTACATTTGTACGTGGAAATCTACCACCTGTCTGCACTCTATCAACTGCACACTCAGGTGTTAGTGCTGGAAAAGTACCCAGGAGGCATGCACACCTCTACAAACATAGAGATTTGGCTGAGGCGTAGTCAACCCGTGGAACTCCTTGCCAGAGGATGTTGTGAAGGCCAAGACTATAACAGGGTTCAAAAAAGAACTAGATCAATTTGTGGGCAGGGATGCAAGAGCATGCTTTGAAGTGTCTGTATCCTTTGTTTGCTAGAAGTGGGAATGGGCGAGAGGGAATGGATCACTTGATGATCACTTGTTCAGTTCATTCCCTCTGGGGCACCTGGAATTGGCCACTGTCCAAAGGCAAGATACTGGGCTGGATGAGTCATTGGTCTGACCCAGTATGGCCATTTTTATGAGGTCCCATTGAACATGAAGCCCTTAGCTTTCAGAGCTGCAGCTTGCCTGTTCGTAAAGTGAGCAGAAGGAGGAAGTGCTTTTGTGAGGACTAATTAGTTAAGGTTTGTAAAGTGCTATAAAACACACCATTATTAATAACATCCCACTGACTCAAGGCAGACCCAGGGGGAAATGGACTTCGGCAACAACATTCGGTCTTTTACAGGTGTGTATCTTAATTAGATTTAGCTAACTATCCCAGTGCCTGGTACCACGGTCATTTGTTGTTTATGCTCACTTTGAATGACACCCATTTAGTGTGGTGCTTTGTCCCCCTCTACTGGCCCACAGGTAGCGATTGATGAGCCAACTGCAGCTGTGGCTTGCTATTTTAAGTGGCAGAGGATTTGCATTCAGATTTAGAGGTTTCAGTTTCAATCCCTACTGCCAACAACCTGTCTAGGGGCATGATGTTTAGAGCAGTACAAATAATTGACAGTTGGGATAACCAAAGGAAGGGGAAAAGCACCGACTCCGAGGACCGGGACTTCCTTGCCTGGTGCTTAGCTGGTGTTTTATAACATGTCAGTCACAGGTGCTGAACAGAATTTATAACTGGATGCCCCATGTTTTTACGTGAGCTGTTCAAAAATGGGCAGCCCCGTGTGTGCCACTGAGTACAATAGAAAACAAAGGAAATGTCTTATAAAAAGTGTCCTCAAGTGGGTGAATCAGAACTCCAGCAGAAAGACGCAACCACTTTTCCTTATTGACCTTTAATATAGACTTTCCTTGTACTCTGCAATCAATGCAATTTTTTTCACTGTGATCATAATGGCCATTACACTGAAAACAGCAGCAAGGAGTGAAAACAATATCAAATTAGAAAAAGGACTGAAAGATTTCTTAATTTGCTTTATGGATTTCTTCTGAGCTTTTTCCTTTTTCTCTTTTTGAAGTCAAATTACGTTCTTATAGTGAAGCCAAGCGGTCTACCCTGATTAATATCACACATTCCTCCGCTGCAGTACATTGCCAAAGGCAAGATCTTACTTAGGGGAAAAAAACATAAATGCATAATAAATAGATCTACACAATCATTACTGAACTAAAATAGCAGTTGGAAAAGTCTTTTTATTGTGAAAAACGACCCTGTAAGACTTGCTGGCTATTTGTAGCATTGTAATGTAAGTCAGATAAATTGGTGCCCAGCAGTATGACATTTCAAAAGCTAGAAAGTACACTGCATTTTTCCAATACGCCATTTTTGTAATTCTGCTAGCTATTTTCCTTCAGCAAGAAGCAATTCCCCTATGTCCAGGCAGTTCAATTAGAGTGTTGTAAATGTTGTCAGAATAACTCAAGCGTTGGTGCCCCTGAGCACCGGGTGTAATTTCATACAGTATCATGTGCCCCACTCACTAGCGCCTGGTGATTTGGTCAATTGCGGGCAATCCTATTAACTAACTTTTAAAATAATGACTCATTTATCTCTGTCTTGTAACCTTTCATCTGATGTTAGAGATACATTTTTCTCTGATAAAACGAGGTAATAGAGAGAGACCTGGATGATATAACAAAAGGCTCTTATTCCATTAAGTTGTTCTAATGACATCAGCAAAAGTTCACCCAATTCTGGAGATGGATGCGGAGGGCAGCGTTGTAATGTTATACATGGCGGCTTTATCTGTCATTATTCATAATACAGAAAATCCTACTTATCTCAAGAGTTAGGACATATCTGAAACATTGAGCAACATGGGAGATTTGGATAAGAAAGCGAGCAATGGATGATGTACACTTATATTAGCTGGTCATGACTGACCTTTGGCTAAAGGCCTTTGACTAACCAAATGGTTAAAGCCCAGTTAAACTAGATTATACGCTAAGGACCAGGTATACAAAGATCATTAGTAGCCTAAATATGCAGATAGGAGCTCAGCGAGAGTTACAAAGCACCTAAATAGGTTAGGGACCCAACTCCCTTAGGTGCATGACCTGCTTAAGCACCTTTGTAAGACCCATTAGGTGCTTATCTAGATATGTAGCTCCTAAATACCTTTGTACATCTGGCCCTAACTGAAGGGACAGCCATGGAGATGCAAGTCCTCTGTTTACCCACAACATGAGAACGGAGTGGACAAGGGCTATGCAACTTCCTCCTCCAGCTCACCCTGGAAATGTTTCAATCCTGACCTAAAAGAACCACCTCTAGGGGTAAAGTCCCTACAGCCCATTCAGTCCTTGCTTCCAAGCTGAGATTCTCAATAACGTGTCAAGTTACAGCCACTTTTGCTGCCCCAGCTGTATAGCTAATTGCTGCCTTGGCATGTTGAGCTCATTCTTGTCTCCCCATGCTGACCGTTGTATGAGGAGGATGGTCTTGTGGTTAAAGCACCGGACCAAGACTTGCCTACCCTACAGCAGCACAACTACAGCACTGTAGCTGTAGCACTGTGGTGCAGATGCTTCCTACAATCAACGGAAGAGGGTTTTCCATCCATGTATTTAATCCAGCTCTTCAAGAGGCAGTAGGTAGGTCAAGAGAAGAATTTTGCCATCAACCCAGCTGTGTCTACGGTTGTGGCTAAGTCAACCTAACTATGTTGCACAAGGAGCAACATTTTTCACAGCTCTGAGCAATGTAGCAAGGTCAACCTAAGTTTTAGGTGTAGACCAGGCTTTAGAATAGCGGGGTTTAATTTCCTGCTCTGTCCCAGGCTTCAGGCAAGTCATTTAATTTTTCTGTGCCTCAATTCCTCTACTGTAAAATGGGGGTATTAATACTTTATCTATTTAGATTGCAAAGTAAATAGATACTTACTATGTTTCTACAGTGCTTAGCACAATGAGGCCCTGGTCTCAGATGGTGCTATTGCAATACAAACATTAACAACAACGTGCCTGCAATCTCCTCCCTGACTCCATCTGCGTCTCCTCCACCCTCTTCATCCAGTCCCTCCTTAAAACTTACTTCTTTTAATATCTCCCCCTTTTAGGAAGTGTTAACAAAATATGCAAAACAGAAGTAATGTGACTAATGCACAATATCACAGTTCAGCCAGCTTATTGTATGCCATACTGCTTTTCATCCAGTGTAGAAAGTTTGTAAGCATTTCCGGGCAGGGACATTATCTTTGTATATTGTGCAAAGCATCTGGCACACTGTTGGTGTTGCATAAGTCCTTCTAAGGCACTAGTAAAGCTAAGTTCCAGGAGGGAAGTGAGTTGGGACATTGTGTTAGAGTTTCAACGGCTAACAAAGGTGTTAATCAGTGGCAAATGTGATGGTGATAGAAAATGGGGTGTTTACCATGGAATATTTCAGTGAAAATGGAAAAAGAAACATAGACTTTTCCACGGAAAATTCTGACTTTGAGCAAAAATTGAAAGGGTTTGTGTGCAAACAAAACAACTTTAATCTGAAAACAGAAACTCAGTTACAAAAAAGCTGCCACAATGCATGGTGGGTACAGTAAACCCTCGATTTAACGGACCCCGATTTAACGGACTTCGGATGCAACGGACAAAATTTCCGATGCATCCGAAATCCGTTAATGGGGGCTGCGCTGGGTTGACAGCTCCCGCCCGGCTCCCCGCAGCGGGGACCCCGGCGGGAGCTGTCAAACCCCCTCCCGCCCCCCCGCCCCCCCGCCCGGCTCCCCGCAACGGGGAGCCAGGCGGGTGGGCTGACAGTTCCCGCCGGGCTCCCCGCTGCGGGGAGCCAGGCGGGGGGTTGAGAGCTCCCGCCCGGCTCCCCCCAGCGGGAAGCCAGGCGGGAGCTGTCAAACCCCCCCCCCCCCCCCGCCCGGCACCCCGCAAGGGGGAGCCGGGCGGGGGGGGGCATTTGAGAGCCCCCGCTCGGCTCCCCGCAGCGGTAAGCCGAGCGGGAGCTGTCAAACCCCCCCCCCCGCCCGGCTCCCCGCAACGGGGAGCCGGGCGGGGGGGGGGCGTTTGAGAGCCCCCGCTCGGCTCCCCGCAGCGGGAAGCCGGGCGGGGGGTTTGACAGCTCCCGGCCGGCTTCCCGCTGGGGGGAGCCGAGCGGGAGCTGTCAACCCCCCCGCCCGGCTCCCCGCAAGGGGGAGCCGGGCGGGGGGGGGGGGCGTTTGAGAGCCCCCGCTCGGCTCCCCGCAGCGGGAAGCCGGGCGGGGGGTTTGACAGCTCCCGCCGGGCTTCCCGCTGGGGGGAGCCGAGCGGGAGCTGTCAAAGCCCCCGCCCGGCTCCCCGCAACGGGGAGCCGGGCGGGGGGGGCGTTTGAGAGCCCCCGCTGGGCTCCCCGCAGTGGGAAGCCGGGCGGGGGCTTTGAGAGCTCCCGCTCGGCTCCCCCCAGCGGGAAGCCCGGCGGGAGCTGTCAACCCCCCCACCCGGCTCCCCGCAGCGGGGAGCCGGGCGGGGGGGCTGACTCACTCCATATAACGGACTAATTCGGGCGAGGGGGTGTCCGTTGTCACCCGAACGTCCGTTATTTAATAATTTAAAAAAATTATTAAATAACGGACTTTCGGTTTTAACGGACACCCCCTCGCCCGAATTAGTCCGTTATATCGAGGTTTCACTGTAGTTTGAATGCTCCATGCTCTATGGCTTCATGACTGGACTACATCTCCCATGACACACCATGGGAGCGCCTTCTTGTGGTGCATCGTGGGAGTCACACTGCTACGGTGCATTATGGGAAATGTAATTTCCAAATGTTTTCAGGTGAAATATTTTGGTTTTCAGAGGTAAACGGAAAGATTTTTTTGTTTTGGGGTGTTTGTTTAATTCAAAAGGTGAAAAATATTGGGAAAACCAAACAATTTTCGCAAAAAAACCCCTTAGTTGAAAACACAATGTTCCACTGAAAAATAGTTTTGAGGGAAAATCTTTGACCTGCTCTAGGTGGTGGATTTGGTGATATGAAAACATGTCCTCTAAGAACTAGTCTGAGCCCCTGAGCTCCCTTCACATGGCCACCAAACAGCCTTCAGGTAGCTGTGTTTTTGTCACTACCACTCTGTGTTGGGTGGCTAGTGATTGCCGAGCTATGGGCACCCTGATACCACGTAAATGAAGCAAAGGTTTAACTCAGAATGGTAACTTGTATTGAACTATCCTTGGATTATTCATCCAATGTGAAAAATTATTCACCAAGGGGAGATTTCCATAAGTTCCTAGGGGAGGTTGAAGTCTACCTCCTGTTGACTTTTCAATGGGAGCTGGACACCTAACTCTCCTTTGTGCTTTTGAAATATCTGCCCACTAGTATTCGCCTCATGAAACAACACCATTGTGCCCTGACCCCATGCTGTGACCTGAAGGTAGAAACACTTTATTGCATTATCAAGTGGTGTGATCACATCTTAATGGTCTGGGGGGACGTACTAGTTTTTGGATCGCTGGACGTTCAGATATATGGAACCACTATTTGGAGCTGCAGTTACACTAATATAGAAATCCTAGTTATCCAAATCCAAAGTGTCCCCCACGTAGCCCTATGTTAATCTCACTAATAACTTCTCAATTAGCATTTTAGCACTTGTTAGCACTAATCAACGGCTTTTTATTGATTAATGCTAACAGGTGCTAAGATGCTAATTGAGAAGTTATTTGCAGGTGATCATATAAACACAGGGCTATATGAGGGACGCTGTACATGCGGATAGGTAGGATTTTCTGATAATGGGAATTTCAGATAAATGGCAGCGTCCGATATTTTGAGGGGCACTCGGAGTACCTATGCTGGTGACATACAATATTTTTACAGAAAGAATGTGTTTATCAGTTTCAGTTTTGGAAATCCCAACTTTATTTTTCCTAGATCTTTAAACTATAATTGTGAGGTTCCACATCAAATCACTTAATCTCCCTTTAAGTCACTATCTTATCCTATCTTTCTCATAGGTATTCACCTGAATGACATCAGCATCGTAGTCTAAATCAAATCAAACACTAATACTGAGCTGGGAATACTGCTCTTACATATACTTTCCCAGGATCTATTAATGCAATCCGGATACAAAGGAAAGTCCATGTCAGATGTCCCAGTCATAATGTTTGTGACAACATACTTCTCATCTGATCTTGCCTTTTGTTTGACCTTGAAGTTTCTCATGAAAGGGGGATCCATTTGCTTTTGGTTAAAACAGACAGGAAAGGGCTGCTTATTTTAGAAATAAAGAGAAATTGACATATCGGGGGGAATTGCCATTCTAAAAACAAACAACAATATCTAAAAATGTCAGCATATTTTAGAGGAACAGTTTTCCTATTTGGAAATCATTTAGAAGCTAAGAGAAAATGTCCTCTTATGGTGAAGATATAGTTAACTCTGATCTTGTCCAGAACGATAAATCAGAGAATGACGTCATGTCAGCTCTGGAATGTATTTCAGTTCAGTTTCTACAGATGTTGCCACTAAGTCTTACCATTGTGGCTTAAGATCAATTTGGGATCCCTACCTAATGTGAGTTGTAACAAAGGGTCATGAAATTTATAGACATTCTCCTCCTGAAAAAACACCAAATAAACAAGCTACAACAAAGTTCTTCAGAGGCTGATAGTACTACAGAGAGAGGCGCTATTCTTATGGTTGTTATAAGCACTGTGTCTGCAGCCTGTCAAGTACTAACAGGCGCCTCTTTACCTTGGTGAAGGGGAAACAAAATGATCAGATTGCAAAACTCATACACTTCGATATCTGATCATGTCTAGACAGCCGATGTCCCGGCCCCTTGAAAACAGCCATCAAATGCTTTGCATCAATAATTTGATAGGCTGCTGCTTTCAAGATGTTGAACATTAATGTCACCTCCCTGGGTTCCAAATGCTAGTTTTTCTGCATTGATTATTCTCAGGTAATAATAGATACTTTGCTCTTGTTGAGTTTAAGAATCATCCAAAACAAATAACCACTTATCCTTGACCTTAAACGAACCCTTTTGTAAAGTAATCAAATGCAAAACAAAGCCTTTTAATTGTACAACAGTGTGATAACAGGGTGGCCCTCACCACTATAGCACCTCCTGCTGGCCATGCTGGGAATTAGCTCTTGGTTGCTGGTGCGCCTTCCTCTAGTGGTGTCTCACTGCCATCACTTCTGCTCCACATTTAAGACTCTTATTGCTCCCTGGACTGCATCCTCTCCCCCCTTCCAGGGAAACCAGCTGCCTCTAGTTTACCCACTTGCTCCTGTGGCTTGCTGCAGCCTTCGGTTTAGCCCCTTACCTGAAGGGGTAAGCTGCAGTCCAAATAGAGGCCGCCCCCTCTGTGACAAGTGTGGTGACAGAGGGTTGGGTGGGTTGGGCCCTGACCAGGGGATTATATTGCCAGTGGCCACATGCTGCTGTTCCTCCAGCTCCCGCTGCCTATTTCCCTGGGCCACTTCCCCATAGTCCTAGCACCTCCCCGGCCCTTTGTATCAGGAGCCCCCATCTGGCAATCCTCAAGCTGGATCTCCCTATTTTCCCTTGACCCTGCCCAGCACTGCTTTATCTAAGGCACTCCTCCAAGGCAGCCAGTCATTTTCCCTTGCACTCCAGGGAAAGACTGCCTCTGTTCTGCTCAGCAGCCCCTTCTTATATCGGCCAGGCTGGCCCTGATTGGCTGTTCCAATAAAGCTTCTCTGGATAGGCTGGCTCTATAAGCCTTTTCCTCATTGGCTGCCTCCCCAGGGGGGCTTTCACTCCCTTACCTACCAGTGCAGGACAGCCGCCCCATCACAAGTGTATAAAGCTACTCATGATATTTTAGCCAAGATCTGGCTTTTAATACTCAATGCTAAATAATATCCCCAACTCTTGAGATGGGACATAATTTCATTAGACAATAGGAAGAGTTTATGAAACAGCATTGTCAGATTGGATTTTGTAATTTAAGACAATTGTTTAGTAACTGTCAAACAATGTCACGAGCTTATTTAAGGAAGTATAAGTTTTGGAGAATTTAAGAACTGAATTTCTCTTGTTATCTAAGGTTACACACCTTACAGGCAGCTATAGTGTAAATTTCTCATCCTGACAAACAAGAATCTCAATTTGGAGGAACTGAATTGTTTGTGGTTGAAACACAATTAAACTTTCCATAACACAGCAGTTCACTCTAAGCTTTTAAAGTCTGTGTAGCAGTAGAAAACTGTTGAGTTACGTGCAGTAATTCTTCACTGAGCCCTATAGTCCTAAGGGAACTGACCCAAGCTCATCAAACTCCTATTTCTCTTTGGATTAAATATTGGCTGCAAACAAAAATGTGGTTGTATAATTGCTGCTGATTATTGGTTGGCTACAGATAACTATATTGTGTATCAGATTAACAAATCTCTGTCCCTAAAGCCATTCATAGATTCATAGAAGATTGGGTTGGAAGAGACCTCAGGAGGTCAACCCCTCATCAACCCCCTGCTCAAAGCAGGGCCAACACCAACTAAGCCATCTACCTCTCCCCCCCATCTTAGTGTCATCCGTGAACTTGCTGAGGGTGTAGTCCCTCAGATCATTAATGAAGATGTTGAACAAAAATGGACCCAGGACTGACCCCTGGGGCACTCCACTTGATGCCGGCTGACATCGAACCATTGATCACTACCAGTTGAGCCCGTTGATCCAGCCAGCTTTCTATCCACCTTATCGTCCATTCATACAGTCCATACTTTTTTAACTTGCTGGCAAGAATACTGTGGGAGACCGTATCAAAAGCTTTGCTAAAGTCAAGATATATAATGTCCACCACTTTCCCCATATCCATAAGACAGTTATCATAGAAGGCAATCAAGTTGGTCAGGCACGACTTCCCCTTGGTAAATCCATGTTGACTGTTCCTGGTCACTTTCCTCTCCTCCAAGTGCTTCAAAATTGATTCCTTAAGGACCTGCTCCATGATCTTTCCAGGGACTGAGGTGAGGCTGACCAGTCTGTAGTTCCCTGGATTTTCCTTCTTCCCTTTTTCAAAGATGGGCACTATATTTGCCTTTTTCCAATCATCTGGGACCTCCCCTGATCACCACAAGTTTTCAAAGATAATGGCCAATGGCTCTGCAATGACATCAGCCAACTCCTTTTTTATCCTTGGATGCATTAGATCCAGCCCCGTGGATTTGTTCATGTCCAGCTTTTCTAAATAGTCCTTAACCTGTTCTTTCCTCACTGAGGGCTGTTCACCTCCTCCCCATACTGTGCTGCCCAGTGTAGCAGTCTGGGATCTGACCTCGTCTGTGAAGGCCAAGGCAAAAAAAAGCATTGAGTACTTCAGCTTTTTCCACATCATCTGTCACTAGGTTACCTCCCCCATTCAGTAAGGGTCCCACACTTTTCCTGACCTTCTTCTTGTTGCTAATATTCTTGCAGAAACTGTTTGTTACCCTTCACATCCCTTGCTCGCTACAACTCCAATTCTGCTTTGGCCTTCCTGATTACACTCTGGCATGTTCAAGCAATATTTTTATATTCCCCCTAGTCATCTGTCCAAGTTTCCACCTCTTGCGAGCTTCCTTTTTGTGTTTCAGCTCACCGAAGATTTCTCTAAGTGATGCTAGTCGCCTGCCATATTTGATATTCTTTCTGCAAATTGGGATAGTTTGTTCCTGTGCCCTCAATATTTTTTTAAAATAGAGCCAGATCTCCTGGACTCCTTGCCACCTCATATTAGAGTCCCAGGGGATCCTGCCCATCAGTTTCCTGAGGAAGTCAAAGTCTGCTTTTCTGAAGTCCAGGTCTGTATTTGCTGCTCTCCTTTCTTCCTTGTGTCAGGATCCTGAACTCAACCATCTCATGGTCACTACTGCCCAGGTTGCCACCCACTTCTCCTTCCCTTACCAATTCTTCCCTGTTTGGAAGCAGCAGGTCAAGGGGAGAACAACCCCCAGGAATCTGTCCCCAACACACTCCAAAAACTTCCTGGATTATCTGTGCACTGTTGTATTGTTCTCCCAGCAGATGTCAGGATGACTGAAGTACCCCCATGAGAACCAGGGCCTGTGATCTGGAAACTTCTCTTAATTGTCCGAAGAAAGCCTCATCTACCTCATCTTTCTGGTCTGGTGGCTCATAGCAGACCCCCACCATGACACCACCCTTGTTGCTCTTGCCTCTAAACTTAACCCAAAGATTCTCAACAGGCTTTTTCCCAGTTTCATACTGGAGCTCTAAGCAGTCATACTGCTCTCTTACCTACAGTACAACTCCTCCACCTTTCTCCCCTGCCTGTCCTTCCTGAACAGTTATACCCATCCATGACAGTGCCCCAGTCATGTGAGTTACTCCACCAAGTCTCTTTATTCCAATCACATCATAGTTCCTTGACTGTGCCAGGACTTCCAGTTCTCCCTGCTTGTTTCTCAGGCTTCTTGTGTTCATGTATAGGCACCTAAGATAACTAGCCAATTGCCCTGCTTTCTCAGTATGAATCAGGAGGCCTTCCCGGTTGCACCCTCCTCCTTGTATTTCCTCCTGGTATCCCACTTCCTCTGGTCTTAGGTCACCATCCCCCGACAAATGTAGCTTAAAGCCCTCCCGCATTGTGGAACAACACTGGTGTACACTGATATACCTAAACAGAAAGCATCACATTGTATACTTTAGGACCTCAGCATTGGAACGATCTCCTGAATAAAATCTATAGGAGATATATAGACGTCACTACACAGAAAACTGGATTATTGCACTCAATAGCTTTGAAACCATCTTTCTTGGATGGCAGTGGAAAACTTCAATATACCAACATGAATTATAAATGATATCTGATTCTCTTGTTAAAGTGGATACAGTAAGTTTTTCTACCAGATACCCTTCAGCTTTTACAATGCTATTATGCATGTCCAAAAGCAAATATTTTGTTTGCAAACTCTTTTAAGTTTTTTTTTTTTAATTCAGAGTATTACAGATATTCCCTTAACCTGGAAATGAAGTCATGGCTTTTAAACAATTAGTTTAAAAACTGAATTGATTTGAAAGAAATAATGTCTATAAAGATGTAGGAGACGAAACCAAAATTGATTGCAAGGGACAATTCTTAAATAGTTCAGACATTTTGGTGCCTGGAAATGAACATCTTCACTGTCAGTACAGAAACCTAATAATACTCAGCGAGGCAGATCAAAGACTAGGAATCCTCATTTTGCTTTTCTGAGCCTCACCAGTGACTTAATTTATATTTTTTATACTCCACTGTATTGCTTTTATATTTAAACAATGCACAATTTATGGAAGTTTCTACTGTGGCTTAAATCGTAGTGTTTGAACACTTAATAAAGAATAATAATGATACAAGTTACTGGGCTTCGTACAGGATGAAATGTTCTGTCCTATGTTATGCAGGAAATCAGACTAAATGTTCTTCCAGTCCTCCTGGCCTTATCATTTGTGAATCTAAAAATAAATGACATCTTTAAATTGGGATGGTCATCAGTTAGAACAATCAAAATTCCAATTACCCATATTAAATAACAGTTTATCACTGAGGCTGTGATTTTAAATCCAGACTTCTACTTCCTATGGGCCTGAGTCTCAACTCTTTCCTCATGTTGAGTATTACCTCGACACACATGCAGTCCCACTGAAATCAATGTGCTTATTGCACAGAAAAGTACTACTCAATGTGTGTGGGAGTGGCAGAATCAAACCAGGGACCAGATCCTCAGCATGTACATAAATCACAGAATATCAGGGTTGGAAGGGCCCTCAGGAGATCATCTAGTCCAACCCCCTGCTCAAAGCAGGACCAATCCCCAATTAAATCATCCAACAGATTTTTGTCCCATATCCCTAAATGGCCCCCTCAAGGATTGAACTCACAACCCTGGGTTTAGTAGTTCCCTTGATGTCAGCAGAGCTATGCTGATCTATACCAGCTGACGATCCTGCCCTTAAAAACTGAAGTGATGCACTTGTGTCGAAATATGCAGGCAGTTGCCACTAAGATTTTAGTGCTATCCATCCATCATATTTGCTGTGTGTAATGACTGCTTCTAGTACTATTTTTGCACTTCCTGGAAAGCATTGCCCTCTGTAAGAATAGCTTGGGACTAGTGAAAGTAATAGACCTGAATGACAAGAGTATTAGAACAACTAAGCAAAGGTCAATCAAGAAAAAACCAGCAGAACAAACTGGCGTGACATACTACTTTATGAAACAGTCACTTTATGCAAAAAGGGCTTGATGGAAAATATAACGCATGTAGTGAAAGAACAAAGTGACAACGATGTTCTGAAAACAGTTATTATGTCTCCTCATAACAGAAGGGGGTCTAAGTTGGACTGTGCCAATGGTTTAATTTCGATTCAGATGTATGCAAATGCAGGAGTCCAGTTAGACTCTAGGAAACAGCCAAGCTGTTCACATGGCTTTTTTACATTTCTCAGAAATATATTATTCCAAAAATGGACTGTTTTTTAGCCCTTGTGGATTTCAGTCACTCTGAAACCAAATCTGACCCAGGAACCACATGCAATTCTGAGGAGCTGCCCTTTGGCCTTTTCCTATGAGAGATCAAAATGTCAAGCATGGCCCTCCAAGTAAGCATACAGAGAGCAATTCACACCAGTGACTCTCACCAACCAGCCACAGGCACCACCAACAGCCTGTAAGCACTTATTCCTGGATAATAAGTGTTTTCAGGACTAGGTCTTCCTGCTATAGCAGATGTGAAGGAAGGGTTCTCACAGAGTGACTGAAAACGCTGCGGCACCAGATGATCTTAAAGGGACTTGCTTGGTCTACACTATGGGAAGGGTTTGACCTAAGATATGCAACTTCTGTTACATGAATAATGTAGCTGAAGTTGGCGCATCTTAGGCCGACTTACCTGCCATCCTCACGGCGGTAGCGGACTCTCCCGTCAACTCCAGCTTGCGCCTTTTGGCAATTTACCCGATTCGGCGGGTAGTGAAGACCTACCCGTGTGTAAATTGCAAGAACGATCAAAGGGGCATCTAGCATGGATTAACATTACACACACAAAAAGGAAGCCCGACTCAAATCCAGCAAAAAAGAATGGGCCATATCACCACCTTGTACAAAGCTCTGATGTGATGTTTTTCCTCCATACATCAAGGCACTTTACAAAGGAAGGCTACAATCATTATCCTCGTTTTACGGAGGAAACTGAGATAGACAAGTGAAGTGACCTGCCTGAAGTCACACAGTAAGTGAGCGTTCTAGTCAAGAACAGAATGCAGGTCTTAAGACTCCCAGACATCTACTTCCTAATGGCCAGATAACCAATAACTTCACATCTGGACCAATGTGCCACCTGATGCTATGTGGACACCTGAAACAGCTTTTTTCCCAGAGAGGAATGAACTGCAAGCTGCAGAACAGCTATACCAGGACACTGTTGTCTGATGTTCATCAACAAAGTATTTGAATTCATGTTACTATGTCATCTCGCTCTTCTTTCTGTACCCATCTCTCCTATTTGTTCTGTTCTTCATGCTTTGCTCTTCTTTCATATGCCGGATAGAAATTAGCTTTACAAATTGTTTTTAAGTGAGTGCTAATGCTTTTTGGTACTGTCTGGGCCTTTGACAATTTTCTATACTGAAATGTTGTATCTAGTTCCTTTTGCAAATTCTGAGATTTTATTAATGCATAAATTATGAGCCAACTTCTCTGCAGAGTTCAGTCGAAGTACCTGGAGTGAAACTGATTTACCCTAGCAAATAATTTACCCCTCTGATTATTAATGTGCTAACAGTAATTTTCAGTCTGTAGGTCCCTAAATTCAAAATCTTCATGGACTTGTCCATGTCCCCAGAGCAACAAACCTAGCTTGTCTACCATCTGAAGTGCCAAAGAATTGTGTTAGCTTCTTATCAACCACTATCCCAGAACAGCCTTTTGTGGCTTATTCTGTGAGTATAAAATGGGATCAAGTCTAAGACATAATGGACTCTTCCCAGGTTCTCTGTGCTGGCAGAGAAATGCTTTCTGCAAAAGACACAGCACTTAACAGTGTAATGTAGGAAACTTATCAAAAGTCACTCTTCCTCCTTACCTCTCTTTGAATGACTTGCAACTAGTCTGAGGGGGGCACAAGGCCATTCTACACACTCTGCTCAAGTGACATTAGCTAGCTGACCGTATGTGTGAATGAAGAATCCCAATCATGCATGGGCAAGAATCTGTACAGCTTGATTTTAAGCACCCAGACTAAATGGATGTACAGGTGCTTAAAATCAAGCTGTACAAGATGCAAAAGAGCTGGTCCAAAAAAAGTTTTCCTGGAGAAATTTTAAATGAAAACAGAAAGCACTTTTGTTTTCAATGACATTTTCCCACAGGAAACTTTGAGTTTTTGGCAAAAACTCTAGACTAGAGGATTTTGGATGAAAATGGGAGATGTATTTTGCTCCTCATATCCCCATTCTTTACTCTGGGGCAGGATCCCCACCTGGTCTACATCTCCCATAACACATCATGGTCTCCCTTTTCCATGAGGGAATGTTATGCAACCTGGAGTCCTTGACCCTGGAGCATTGTGGGAAATGTAGTTCAGCTGGGGATCCTAGCCCCTAGTGGAGAATGGAGACTAAACTACAGCTCCTCTGAAGCACTACACCTCCCTTTTCAGCTGCAATCTTTTGGGTTTTGGCTGACATATTTTAGTAAAATAAAATTTCCTCTGGAAAGCAGACACCTGTGACAAATTTTGGTTGTCAAACCCAATTTTCCATCAAAAAGTTTCGACCAGTCCTATCACTGGTTTTTGACCAATTCTATCACTAAAACAGCTGGAAAAAATAGATTTGGGGTTAGGATAGGGTGACCAGATGTCCCGAGTTTATAGGGACAGTCCTGCTTTAGGGTCTTTTTCTTATACAGGCTCTTATCACCCCCCCCCCCACCCCCGTCCCGATTTTTCACATTTGCTGTCTGGTCACCCTAGGTTAGGATTGGATCATCTCTAGAGTTCACCTGACTAGGAACCAAACTATAGATCCACTACAGAACGGATGCGGACAGACACCAAAATCACCTTTCTGTTACACATTGTGTGTGGGTGGGTGTGTAACCCCTTTGTTTGCCAGCCACATGCATCTAGCAAGCCCAACCAGGTAATGAAGTTACAGTTTGAGGCTGAGCTCACTGTCTGAGTTGGCTCTACAGTGCCACTGTCCATGATGCTAGAGCCAACACCAAGAGATTTTACAGACTTCAGGCTGCAGCAGCAACTCGACGGGGTGTACTAAAGAGAAAACTTTCCCTAGCTCAGCTAGCAGGAATTGTACTTAACTTTTCTCAGTTTACATGTAGTGTGTGTGTATCTCGCCAAACACTGCCCTCGCTTCTGAGTGTCCAAAGGTGTTTATAAAGGTGATAATGGAAACATACAAACATTTGGCATACACAGGAGCATCAACATTATATAAGAGACTCCTCTCAAATTACCTAAAATACTTTAACCTGCAGATTAAATTTAGGACAGAGGGATCCATTCTTTAGCATCATGTACACCAAAGGTCTCAAACACGCAGCCCAGAGGGTTATTTCCTGTGGCCCGCCAAGCTTCCCTCCCCCGACAGTGAGCTGCATCCCCGCTCCTCTGCTTACCTCCAGGTGCTTCCCACCACCATACAGCTGTTTGGCAGTGCTTAGTGCTTTCCAGGAGGAAGGGGGAGGAGTGGGGAGCTCTGCGCTCACCCCGCCTCTTCCCACCCCCATTCCACACACCCTCAAGTGCATTGCGTCCTTGCTCCTCCCCGCTCCTCTGCAGAGCCTTCTTCACACCATAAAACGGGAGAAAGGGAAAGGCGCTGATCAATGGGGCCCACTGGGGAAGGTGGGCGGCACTGGGGGTTAGAGAGGAGCTGACGGTTAGAGAGGAGCTGATGGGGAGAGTTGCCGGTGGGTGCTCAGAACCTACCATTTTGATCCAGTGAGTGCTCCAGCCCCAGAACACCTACAGAGTCAGTGCCTATGTTAACACCTTACCCCAAGAGAGGTTCGTATATGCCCTCTCCAGTAGCACTGCAGTCCATTTTGTAGTCCATGAGAGGGCTTAGGTCTCTGGACCTGCCAGTCTAGCACCCTTCTCAAGCTCAGTTGTTTCAAGATTAAAGCGGGAGGGGGTCGAGGAGGAAGACACGTATAAAAGTATGATAGCAAAATCATTAGAATGTATTAAGTATCCCAGCCCAGATGGCATATTCATGAATTTACTAAAAATTCCCTAATATTAAAGAACATGATTTAGAGGATTCCTTGTGTTTACCATTTTGCATTAGCAAATTACTTCTTTGCCTTTTCCATTATCTACTGTTTGTCATCTTTTGGCTATTTTCCTTTGTATTTTACAAAGCATGTGAGCTAAATACAATACAAACTAAATGTATAGAGTGCTGCTTATATGAAGGACCTCAACTGGCTTTTCACAAAATAATATCCAGGAGCTTTAAAACAGCTACATTTAAAGCTGGAAAAGCCAGAATAAAAAGATAAGATTTCAATTTTGTCTTAAATGAATTCACTGCATCTGCATTTCTGATGTCATATGTAAGTGAATTCCATTGTGATCGGCAAGCAAAAGCCCCACAGTCATGAGAATTTAATCTGAATCTTTTATTTTTTATGTATTTATTTTAAAAATATTTTCATCTTTCATATGTTCTTTGTGGATTTTCTATCTTATGGCTCACATGGTATTTATTCTCTTAGATTGTCCTTACATTCCAAATCACTTAATGAAACAGTCTCTTGGAAAAAAAATATTGTTAGCACAATAAGTATTTTCAAAATGACAACCATGATTCATGAAAGCAGAATACTTTTAAAGTGGAAAAGTTGTCTGCAATAGCGCATTCTCTTTGGATAAGATAGGCAATCAGCATACAGTGCTCACCTGATGAAATGTGTGGGCACAGTTATAAATATATGTAAAAAAAATAAATCACAAAAGACCATCCAAAAGTTTCCAATCTTTGTCTACAGCACACTTTTTTCTTGTATTCTGCTGTGTGGTATCAGTGGGGAGAGGGATGGTCTGAGGGCTGAGATGCTGGGCTGAGATTCAGGAAACTTGCATTTAGTTCTCACCTCTGGCACACAATGCCCATGTGACCTTGGGCAAGTCACTTCATCTGTGTTCCAGTTCTCCATCTCTATAAGGGAGATAACAGCAATGTCCTTCTCCCGTCCTTTGTCTGTCTCATCTGCTTGGTTGAAAGCTCTTTGGGGCAGGGACTGTTTCTCATTGCATGTTGGTATGGTAACAAATACAATGGGGCCCTAATCTTTTGCTGTGTGGCAACACGATTATTACAATAGCTGTAGGTAGAGAGGCTACATCAAATGATCCATTAGTCACATGTTTCCAAGTGCCTGGCCAGGCAATTGCATGCTTCTCTTTCTCTTTCTGGGGGTAACACCACAGTACTCACTGTACACTCCGTGGGCTTGTCTATCAAGCCCTGAGGTTTGCACTGCTACAGTATAAAGTACCCTGTGTAGACCTTGCGAGTGCAGACTAAAAAGTACCTAGTTCATGTAACTCTCTTTTCAAACCAGGTACCTTTAAATTCATATTTGCAGGGTCTACGTGGGTCTGTTACAGCGCAGCACTCAAGTGCTCGCAGCAGTTCATACCCCTGTAGTCCAAATTGCAGGGTCATGTGAATGCACTGGGTGTGTGGATTTTGCTAGCACCCAATAGTAGGCAGACAGGTACTTAAATGAGAGGCCAGCTGGACTCTATTTAGCTCACTTTATCATCACAGACCAGTTAAAGAAGCCCAAAGCAGCACATAGCAAGGGTCAAATTCTCAAAAATAGCATCTCCATTTACGTTCTTCCTATATCTACATGGACAACCGTTAAGCCAGCCCCGAGAGTTCCTCGCAGGAGCAGGAGGGCCTGGCTGGAAGGAGAGTTTAGCACTGATCCCTACACCTGACAGCTAATGCAGAAGCAAACGTGCCTGGTTTTTTCCTATTGGCTAAGCTGCACGCCGTACGGCTCTAACTTTAAGAGCTATTGACCACGGAGAATTTTCACAATGGATCAACATGACTGAGGTCTGGTCTCCTCTCCACGTCACTGAGTAACCAATCGCAATGGGAGTCACGTTCATTTATAGACATGGAGAACACAAGCTGATTTACTAGTCCCTTGCGATATATACGGCTCTATTTCTATCTCACACTTTCACCTGTGGGGAGGGCTAGTGTTCGTGCCTTGAGCTGTGGGATGAACCAGGTAGAAACATGGGCTGGATCTAGACACGCTAGGCATTCTTCTTGAACTCTTTATGTATCCATCTTTAAAAACCGTATTAAAACATTATTTATGTCATCTGTTAGAGTAGCAAACGGTGGCTGAGCGATTCAACACCTGTGAGCAATGAAGGGAGGGCCGTACCAAGCAATAAAGTAGCCGCCAGGATAAATAGTTGCAATTAGGCTATTAAATGACTGTGAGGAAGGGAAAATTCTATGTCCCTATAATGTATTACCTTAGAGAAGATGCACACTCTTTACAGTTAAGGTACCTGTTTAGGAGTCGGCTCTGCCACAGACTTTGTTTGACATTGTCCAAGTCACTTAAATCGGTCAGCTTCCCATCTGTAAAATGGGAATTCCATTTCTTCTACCTTTTGTCTGTCTTGTCTAATTTGACTGTACAGAGCCAAGCACAATGGTATCCCCATTTTAGCTGAGACCTCTAGATGCTATGACAATATAAATAATAACATTAATACATATTAAACTTGTAACTACTAAGGGCCAAATTCCGCATGTCGATACTCACACCAACTTCAATATGTTCCAAGGGCAGAATCTGGCCATATATTTTTAAAATGGCTGTACATTGGCAGAGGCAGAGTATCCCTCTTATCTGCAACATGGCTGTGGGGCCCACCTGCATCTCCAAGAGCAGGAGCCAGCCCTTTGGAAACACGGCTACATCAACTGCCTCTAGGCTCTGGAAACGAGTGAAGGATTCAAGTTTTACTTGGTAATATTTTGACATGCACAAGAGAAAATTACTGTTATAACATTAGAAAGCTGGTGCTCAAAAAGATCTACAGAGCATCTTGATTTCAATTATCCACAATCATCTGTTTTTCTCCCCACTAAAAATAGCATCACAGGGTTTATTTGTTTATTTTAATTTCCTTTGAGTGATGGTAGGAAGCACTGCACATTCCGTATTTGCTTAATGCACTTCTGAACTACAGTATTTAATGGCTGAAAATAAGCCCTAAATATCTTATACTTAATTGGCACACAGGAAAGAATTTTGGAAGGAATTCGGGCCTCTGCGACAGCTTAAAAGTTACAGAAAGATGTGGTTTTATTGTAATGTCTTGATTTATCTAACTCGTATTAAATTCTAATTGCACTAAATGAGCAAAAATAGGTCAAGGGTTACAGAAGCTTTACTGAGAGACAAAATAGGAGTATGTATTGAATTAACAGAGACTAGAAAATCCTGCTTAACTCACTCATAGTATGTAAGGTCATAAATTAAATGTGATGATAACAATGCAAAAGGGCATTGGATTTTTAGGAAAGCCATTGTTAAAATTCCATGTGACGGGCTACTATCTACAGCCACCAATACAGGGATTCAGTGGAAACAACAAAGAATGAAGGCCCTGATTCACTCAGAATTTGCACACTTCACTTATTAATGGATCTCATGACTTTAGGAGCCTGATCCACAATACTATATCAGTAGTAAGCCAAGCTCTAGAAAGTCAGGGATGCTGGGGTGCTGGAACAATTTTTAGCGGGGGTGCCAAGAGCCATTGAACCAAATTGTAAATCCTTTATGTTATGGAAAATACTTCAAGCCAGGGGGTGTGGCAGTATCACCAGCATCTCTACTTCCAGCGTTTATGCATGGATACCAGCTCTCAGTTAAGCCAACCTCTTCACAGGAATGGCTGCCTTACTGCAGTAACTCCCAGCCCAAGCTAGTAACTGCTCCGGAATGGTGGGTTGCAAGATGCTTGGGGACAAATGGGTCAGAAGACAGCAGAGAGTTCTCATCACCTCAAAGCAACAAGAAGGCGCTTTTTGGCCTTCTCTTCACTGCTAATAAAGGTGTGTTTTTTACCTCAGAGTGACTAACACACTTGAGCAATCCTGAGGTAAAAACACTTGAGACTAGACACTTTAGTTTTGATTGTGAGGTAAGCGAGGCGAGGTCAAGCACAGATGGGAGTATAGTGCTGACCTTGGGGAGTTTAACAGTGGAGAAATGGTTTTACCTTGGCTAAACAGTAAGAGGGAAACTGTAAACAGCATTTTGTATTATAGCAGCCTCTTCCCTGACCCCTCAAACCAGGATCAGGATCAGGGCCCTGTTGTGCACCTACGAAAGGTACCGATGGTGGCATGTAAGTATGGCTGCTGCATGCCCAGCAGCATGGGTATAAATAGCAGTGTAGACGGTGAGGCACTGCTTAGCTGAGTAGAGTGCCCTATATGGCTGAACTTAGGCCACATTCCTTACATGGCTTTCTACACACCCCAGTAGTGCCTGCCATGTCTACAATGCTATTTTCAGTGGTGTAGTGTCCCCTTTATGGAGCCGTCCCCGGCTGCCTGTGCTCTACACTCTGCCGTAAGTGTAGACATGGCTCAGAGATGGTCCCTCCCCTGAAGAGTGTATAGTCTAAATAGACAAGGCACACAAATGGTGGGAGGGCAAGTAGCTGTCCCAAGGCCACACAGGAGAAGGGTCAGTGACAGAGCTAGTAACAGAATCCAGGTCTTCCAACTCCCTGGCCAGTGCTGTCCTGCCTTCCCCGTTTGCTGCTATTTGCCATGGTTCCTCAGTGGTTACCTGGATCCCGGTAGATTTACAAGCTGCTCATCAAACTCTTAGCATTGGGTAATGCTGCTAAAAAAACACACCAAATGTTCACATTTCCCATCATTCCTCATAGGCTATTATCCTATTATATCAACTGGTTAAAAACAAAGCCTTTCGTTGGTCAGGTGTCACCAAAACAAAGGCTCTATCTGAAATGGACAAACTGTTTCCCTTTACAAAAGACAAGCAAACTGGAGGGTTACGCTGCAATCCTACCCCCTGAGGAAACTGTAGAGAAGACAATGAACCAAGTTCTAACCTCATTCATGTAAAATGCCCCTCTGCTCATCAGCCTATCCTCAGGAGACAGCTTAGTGGGTAAAGCCCTAGAGTGCCAGGGCCTGTCTGAACTCACTGGACATGAGAATAACTCTGAGGCAGAGCCCGGCAGGATGGCTACACACAGGCTAAGTGGCCCCATGAAAAGTCACAGAGAGTCAGGGAATGGTTGACTCCTGACTGGGCTAGGACTACTACAACAAGCCCATTTCTTTCCTCAGAGGCACTAGCATAATCCTTTAGCCCACCGCGAGGGGTAGGAGAGGAGCAGGTGGGAGACCAATCTGTCACTGTGGAGAGAAAGAAAGTCAGGAGGGGAAGGTGCTGCCACCATCTAGGAAGCCAGTTTTGGGCCGCGGTCCTGCTCATAGGAAGGCTCTTCCAGTCTCAAGTCAGCACTTCAGAAGCAGCATTTCCCCTCGTCAGTTCCCGTTTCGCTTGTGTGACCTGATCTCTCAGCACCATCCTCACCAAGCCCCTGCCTTGACCTACGATGTGGAGGTCAGGCCACCATTCCGGTCCAGGGCAAGAATGATGCTGGGAGCTTGAAACCACTTCTCACCTCCGTGTATGCCAGGGGCCTGTTCCCTGATGTAAGTTGGAGCAGCCAAGAGGCTGCTTTTTACTTGAGCGTAGTTTCCCCAGCTCCATGTGTCATGGTCAATGGAACTGGAGTCAGACGGCCCATGTTCTGTGGAGGGACTGTTATTGACGGGACGCCAGTGGGGAATTAGGCTGGAAGCAACTAGCTTCATAGACAGAACCATCCACAGGGTTTATAAAAGATCCACTTGTTCCACTCAGCCTGCATTCCGTTTTGCTCACTGCTAATGAAACACACCAGCTGCCATTGCAACAGCTGGAGTGCAGTGGGGCGCCAGCTGGGCCTTCTGCCAGCACATGTCGTATCCTGGAGACTGCAAGGGAGGTCAGCGTAGAGCACCGGGGGGAAGCCTGTGTGATAAAGGGGGGCCTGTTGGCTGTCGTTAGGGCCCATTTACATTGCTGGAGCCTATGAGGCAACGAGGAATCATGAAACAGAAAATACTGCTGGAAATGAAAACTGGTTTGTGTTTCAGCTCCAAAGGCGGTTTCTCTATCGTTTCCAGTAATGGCAGCGTGGGCTAGTGGGTGGGGTACTCACCCATGAGCTGCCATCCCATAAACTCCCTTTTCCATCTTTCACAAATGCCAACGCCTGTCAAACTAAACACAGCGAAACTCAAGTCTAGTGCTACCTGCTAGTCCGGGTGCCATGGCACATATGCCACATGAAAGCCGCATAATCCAGCTTGTGGCTTTGTCGCAGCTACAATAAAAACGGATATTGATCCAAGTTCTAACATCAAAATAACTATTCACCCTAGCAGACACGGTTACAGACTGAGAGAATTCATACTCCGTTTTATTACATCTTCCTTAAAATCCCTTCGCAGTTGGTCTCTTGGCTACCTGAATGCACTTGCTTGGCACAACCCAGCCAATATTTATATCTTCAAGTATTTTGCTGCTAGGAAAGAAGATTAGTGATAAAACTCTTCTGGACGGATGACTATAGAGATACGTGACAGGAGACATTCACCATACAATGTCATTTTAGGATGTAGAATAGTCTGTGTACTGTGGCCTCATTCAGCTTCTTTTGCATGTGGAGTTTGTTCCTTCCCTTGGTCCATGTTGCTTGGAAGGTCTGCAGAGCTCACATGTCACTCTGTCACGGATGTGTAATGAGAAGGGAGCCAGCCACAAAGGGAGCTTTGTATGTGTTTGGCACGTCGGGGACCTGATCCCTGATATATTCCAATAATACACTGGTGAATCAAAGAAGTGAGGGCTTTGGTCCTTGGAAACCAGACGTTTGGGGTTCAAGTCTTGTGTGTTCAGAGATTTGCGCCTTGTTATTTTATAAATCAAATTTGGAGTTAAATTCAGATCCAAAGTTCCCTAGAGTAGGTGGCATTGAGATCCGGGGTTCTGATTTAGGTCCCCATCTCTGAAACTCATGCCCATGCAACCTTAAGAGAACCGTCCTCTCCTTTCAACATCGTTACCTATTATCCCTTCTCTTGTCTATGCACATGCAAGTCATTTAAACCATCCCTTGTGTCAAGAATATGGAAAGAATGCAGGTGTGAAACCTGCCTTCCTCATATGCCAAGAGAAAAGCTGCAGCAAGCAGTAAAGAAGCTAGTGACAGGAAATGTGTCTGGTGTTATCAAGGTAAAAGATGGGATTGTAGATATGAAAACAAACTGAAGCAAGGCAGATATGGTATTTTATCTATTTCAAGACAGATTTACTAGGTTGTAAGATCCCTATCCTTTAGGGCTGAAGGAGTGTAGTGGTGTGACGACTCACCCCTGCGGCGCCTCCTGCTGGTTGCCCAGGGAATTAGCTCACCAGCTGTCAGAGCGCCCCCTGCAGGCTGGTGTCTCACCGATGCTGGCCTCCATGTCCCTCTCAGACCCTGTGCCCCTCAATCTGGGGTGTTGCTCCCTGGCAATATGCCCACATGCTCCCTGGGTCTCCCCTCCCCAGGAGACCCCCAACCCTCTATCCCCCACCTTGCCTCAGTCTAGGGCTACTGCCAGTTGTCATCAAGCCCCCGCTCCCTGGGGCAGACTGCAGTGTAAAAGCCAGTCATCAGGGGCAAGGGGTTTTTGGACCTGCTGTCTTCCCCTGCAGCCCAGTGCCCTTCCAGGCCTTCGTATCAGGGCACAGCCTGGGAGGTCGCTAGGTCTGAGCTCCCCAGCTCAGCCTACCCCTTCCCCAGCACTGCTCCACCCACAGTACCCTTAGCTCTCTTCAGGCAGCTAGGTCCATCTCCCTCTAAGGCTGGAGGGAGACTGTGCTCACAGCTCCTAGCTGACAGCCCTCTTATAAGGGCCAGCGGGGCCTCTGCAGGGCTGTTCCAACCCCTTCTGGGCTGGAGCGGGTGACCACCCGGCTACAGGAGGTGTGAGATTGCTTGTCAATACACATGGCATCAGTGAGGTGGTGTCAAAGAAAGGGTCCTTTCTGCCCTCCCAATGGGTTACAGAACAATATCGACCACTACTACATAGAGAAGGAAGTCTCAAGAAAGTTGAGAAATAGAGGGCTGCCTTTTGACGAACAAATGGGTAATAGTGGACTGTTTGGGATGATGGGATCGGAAGGAAGGGGTCAGCCCCCCATAGACAAGAGAGAAAGAAGAAATGAAACATTCAGAGCTAAAAAGCTGAACAGTTGTAAATAAACATGCAGAAAAAAATACTGCATTCAATATAAATCATGCAGTGCGTAAAGAATTTAGGATCTGCCTTAAATGTTACATGTGAATCCTGGACCTCGTAATAATTTTAGAAAATATCCATAAATTTGTCATTTTAACAGCAGTACAAGTTTTCTACCCTTTATATCTTTCCCAGCAAATTAGGATCTGAGAAGTGAGGACCCTGTCCACATAAAAATTATATTTGCCATTATTATTGCCTTGAGTAAAGTAAATTAAGAGAGAACAGCTCGGCATCACGGCTGAGAGGACCTACCCATCATAAAGCTAGCTTGGAGTTGCTTTATACTTCAAGACAAACATAAAAGAATCCCCAGGCCCAATCCAGCTCTGATGTAAGCAACTATAGCTACCTTGACATCAATGAGCCTGTGTCTGCAAGGTAGCTGAGGGTTTTAACATTAGTGGTGAAGGGGGAATATCAGACTTTTGAAAGCAAAATTAAATGTCAACAGTGAAGTGACATTATGAAGTCATCCAAGCAAGGAGGACTGTTCTTGCATATTCAACTTCAATGGGACTACTCACATGAGAAATGCGAAACACAAATGTTAGTCTGTACATGATTAGGCCCTTGACTGGTCCATGTTCTTGTACCATATACAGAACAGAAACAGAATTTATTTGTTTTTCTAGTTTCAGAATTTGTCCCAGATTAAAAAACAAACAGCAAGAAAGATGTCTGAAAAACAATTAGAGGCAAATTCTTGCCTTGATGAAGCATATGCAATTCCAGTGACCCAGTGGGACCTCAATATATACTTTTAAGGACATTTTGACACAGAGATACACAGTGTGTGGCAAGCTGGGGTGAGAGTCTACAGCACTTTAGTGTGCCATGTGGACGTTGCTGCCACGCATTTCCATTGACATACATCCATTTCATGAATAGCAATAGGTCCTTGCTCATGGCCACTTAGTATGTGCCAGTCTAGAACACTGTAAAATTCACACCCCAGCTTGTTGTGCACAAACCCTCCAGACAGACAAGCCCCTAAGAACATAATCTGGTTTTAAATTTTAACAAGGTGCTCGGCCCAATCCCGAAGCCAACAGGTGTTTAGCTATTGACTTCAATGGGAGCCTAGCTGGTCCCCATCTCTGTGCCAAATCAATAGATAAAATGTTATGCAGGGTTCATATTTATTCAATTTATCATGTGCCCTGGATACAGCTGGCTTTGCTGTACAAAAGGCTGAACCTTTTCTTTGGTCTGATGAATTATGAAATCAATGGTTAATTGAATTAATCTTGAATATTATATTCAAGCTAAGAAAATATAGTGTATTTCCCTCAGTAACACCAACCCACGCCCATGCAAACCAGAGACAGACCGTGAATATATCTGAGATACTGTTATGGTGGTTACCTCTTTACCATAGAATATGGTACTTACACCAACTATTACAGTTACACCAACAATTTTTTTCTAAGTGTGATATCATCAGTGTAATAGTTAATTATCCATATTGACAGAATCAGGGAGGTAGCTGTGTTAGTTTGGATCTGCAGAAGCGACAGAGTCACGTGGCACTAACAAAAGTATTGACAGGTGTACCAAGCCACTGATCCTCAGATATAGCTCAAAGTGAGTATAAATGAGTGGTTTAGTGGACCCAAGCTGTTTAGGCCTTTCTACATCAAAAATGATACCTTAAACTTCCCCATAAGCAACTAGCAGCCAGGAAAGGTGCAGATCTTCAGTGGACTGAATATTTAGCCATGTATTTAATGACATGCAGCAAGAATAAAAACAAAGACATTTAAAGGGCTTAGTCTTGCAATTCCTACTCAGTCAGAAGTCGTACTGACTTCGTTAGGAGTTTTGACGAGGTCAAGGTTCCATGCTTAAGCCATAAAACCCTCATTCAGCATATTTCAAATATGGCTCTGATAGACATGAGATGCATGAAAAAGTTGAAAACAAAAACATTTCAAGGACATCACAGAAGCTTTTGTGAGCCATGCATTAGAAACAATTTGTAAGATTCTTTATTTGGTTATAACTACAAATTCATTTTAAACCGTTCAGACATAGTCACTAATAAATGATCACTGAAAACACCAACAGAAGGTCACTTCATCACCAATCTCATTTTGTATTGCACTATCCAAATTTCCTTGCACCCGCCCGAGTCTCTCTGCCTCAGGCGCTCTTCTCCCTCCTTGCTCAGGTGAAGTTGCTATGTGAATATCCTTTTCAATGTGTTTTCAAATTATCCTCTAAATCAAAACTGGGTTTTGTCAGAGGCAACGTGCAATAGTAAATAAAGCATGTGACTCGGTTTTAAATTCAGCATATAAAAGACAGAGTAGAAAAGTTCCCTGAATATAGACAGAAATATAAGACAAGAATTTTGAAACAGAAAACTAACATTAATTAGCTGTTATAAAATGTATTTAAATTCAAATTACCCTGAAAAGATGAAAATTTTAGAAACAGGGATATTAAAATGTTCATTTGAAATTATGATTTTTTACCTGAAGAACAAATTGTCTTAAAGGCTCCATTTTATAACTTAGCACTATTTTCACTTTATGGACTATTTTGCATTATATTTTAATTAAAGTTATAATTACAGAACTAAATATAATTAGCTTCTGTCTTCAAAAGAAATTGGAAGTGAACTTACTTTATTAAATTTTCAATTTGTTTCCTGCAGTGTTACATAGTTTATTCTAATTAATTAAAGGAGATCTCATACATATTTTATCAACATAGGAATCCGATTAACAGCTGAAGGATTTTTTTAATTCTCAATTTTTTCCTCTTCTAGCACATTCCCATAGCTTTCACCTGCACCCGAATGCCTTCAATGAGAATGTAAACAAGGCAACAGTCCCATGACTCGTCTCTCTCACACAGATGTACATAGCACTGTAATAATCACTGGTTGTGGGAAGCCATTTTTTCCTTCTCGATGGGAAGGTCTATTATTAAACAGATCCCTTGTCTAACACAAACAGCCATGGCTGGTATGATTTATTACTTCCAAATTAAATAGCTCTCTATAGAATTTTTGTCTGTTTTAAATATGTGTGTGTGTGTTAGTGTGTGTGTGTGTGTGTTCCTCAAAGTACATTTATAACCAGTGGAGGCCCCAGTGCAGCAAAGCCCTTAAGCATGTTCTCATTTTTGAGTGCTTAACTTTGCCTTAGCTTCAGTGGGACACGAACACAGTTCCCACCTAGTACGTAGGGGTGGGTGTGGTCATGTTCAGTTCTACCCTCTTCTGATTTCACGTCTTGCCACTCCTCCCTCCAGAACATTTCTATGAACTGACAGCTAATGCTTGTGTCTTTATTACTGCAGCTCTCTCCTTTCCACCCACTCCTGCCTGTACAAACCCAACAGCTCTTCATCGTTTTTGTCTGTATGTCAGACCAAGTCGGCCCACCCTTCCGGTGAGCTTTGTTCTATCTCTCCATGGGCTGCCTCTGCTCTGCATCACCAAGTTCAAGCTTCTTTCCTCGCCTCCAAAGCCCTCCACAACACGGCTTCCAAAGGACCTAGTCCTTTATCACGTCATCCCACCGCTCACTCCGGATCATCAGCACAGCTAGCCCCAATGCCCCGTGCATCCCGTCTCTCCCACAACTATTTCCACGCCCTCCTTACACACACAATGCTTCTGCTGAACTGATTCCCAAGATGCTACCATCCTTTCAGTCAGACTCCACTGTAAGGCCCATCCCAAAAAATTAGTTAATCCAGATATTTTTATTTCTTGATTTAACATTCATTATAGATCACATTTTGGGCACAAAGGTTCAGCAATACCAAGGCTCAGCAGCATGTGTCTTTGCTGAATAACCATGGTTTTGCATTCACGTCACCTCTGTCCCTACCCATCTTTACCTCACTATTTTGTGGCCCCTTTTTAAAGTTATATGTGAAATTAGTTCACAAGTTCTTCCAGGCAGGAGCCAGGTGCAATTTGCCCTGGGAGGTACCTAGCACAGTTAGGGTTATTGTAAGATACTAATACTTGGTGATACCTTATTCGGCACAAACAGAGCTGTAAGTATCATCTTTGCAAAAGGTAAAGTATGCAACCATTTGCATGGCTGTACAATCATATTAGATACAAGGCTGCCACTGTCAGATACATTTAGCCCTATGCCAGCTTTTAAATTTCCCCTACTGTTAGGTATCTTTTTTACTGGAGGCATCCTTTCCTGCTGCCATTTTGGGTTATGGATGGAACAGCAGACCTAACATTTCATTTCTAGACTTTCATTTGTATGTGTCACAGCTTTCCAATTGTTTAACTGTCGATTTCAGTGTTAAAACAACAACACAGCCGCCATTCCCTCCACGCAGATAAGATGTGTCGAGTGTGAGTCAGGTGTGGTAATGAGAACTGAACAAACCAGCAACCAGAAATAGAACAGTTCAAAAGAAATGCTGGATTGACATATGCTGTTTTCCTACATTTGTTGAAAATTATCATCCATTTCCAGCTCTGTCGTTGGAAAGCAGAGAAATAGCGGGGTCTGTTTATTTTGTGGAGTTTACATTACATAGTTTGAAATACTGTCAGAGCAGATCTTTGCTGTGGGGTAGGAGCTTCGTGTTCCCTCTAATTGATCACACAGTTCATTTTCTTCTCCTCCACCTGCTTGTTGCTGAAAAGATGCACATTGTGAGGTGCATGGTATTCCTGCTACTGATGGGCCTGAACGCTGAATGTGCCACTAGAACCCACTGCTGGGTGTTGCAGGTTTCTCTCTGTGCCAGTCCACAGAGGGGGCAAATCTGTTGATGCAGCAGCAGCTACAAAAGTTTGACCTTTTAGCTCAAGAGGCAGCAGCTCACGCTTTTGTCTCTGGATGACCCTCAATCTCTGTTGCGTCAGCTAAGATGGCAGCTGTCACACCACCGCATCCCAAATCCTGATTCTGCAAGAGCTGGCCATGTGTGAAATTTGCCACAGTAGGCCCAGCTCAAGATCGTTGCACACATTAGACTCATTTAAGTCCTATCTTGCCAAGTAAGGCTCTGTGCTGGCTCTCTGAACGGGGTGAATTTTTCCCCATGTGTAGAACTGGGGAGCTAACACACTGAACTCTCCGGGCATTCTGAAGTCAGTGAGCCTGATTTTGTTGATGCTTCAGTGCAAATCAGGAGCAACTTCACTGAAGTTGTTGGAATCACTCTGGTGTCAAACCAGTATGAGAGTAGGATTAACAAGAATAGGTCTATCTCTGCATAGGCAACAGAGAGCCAGATTCTGCCACCCTTAGGTTGCATCGTACCTTTACTCCATAGATCACCATGGCACCTCTGGGACAAGGCAACATGGGGAAGGGTGACAGAATCTGACCCTTTCCTTCCATGTGGTTTCACATGAGTAAAGAAAGCAAGATTTGGCCCAACTGGAGTGTTACACAGGTAAATGAATCTGCAGGATCCAGTCCCTTGTGCCCTGGGAGGTACATTTTATTTAGCAGTTTCCCCTGTAACATATTTTAAATACACGGCCAGATTTGGAAAGAGTTCAGGCCCCCCATTGTTCGAGGCTGAGCCTAAGATGAACCACGGTGAGGAAGAAACACTTGTGGAGTATCTAGATCAGCATTTACAATCATATTGTAACTCAAGTTTACTAATAAGCCCCAAACCTCTAGTCTGTAGGAGCCCCCAGTACATACCAGGACCCCATTCTGCTAGGCACTATACAAACAATGAACACAAAGAGGGCCACTGCACCAAAGAGTTTACAGTCTAAGTGTTAGTCTACGATCTAGTGTTGTCGGCACCGAAAAGGACCAGGTTCAGTTTTCTAGTCAGTGGTTCTCAACCTTTTTGATCCCAGGGACCGGCTTGCTGCCTTCCTAAACTGTGTCAAGGAGATCTTGGGGACTGCTGCCGGTCCATAGACTGGTCATTGAGAAACACTGTTCTCGGGGTTCCTTCTGAAAACTTAAACTTTGAGCCTCCACTCAGAAACCTGGGAAGCATATTTATATCACCCTGGACACCCTTGATGGGCAATCCATCCCCACTTGCAGGCACTGAGTCCATGAGTTAAAACAAAGATAACTTGACGAGGAGGGAAGCCAGCAAGTAATATCCCAAGTATCTTAACAGCCATAACCTCAGATCTTCTCTTGCAGTTGGGAGGGGCTATAGCATTCTAGTCACTTCCTTCTTCCCCCTCTCCCCCTGTAACAGGGTGCTGGCTCAGAGGATCAAGCCAGGCCCCTGTTAGCCTGGACCCAGGGAGAAGGGGGGAGGGATAGCTCAGTGGTTTGAGCATTGGCCTGCTAAACCCAGGGTTGTGAGTTCAATCCTTGAGGGGGCCATTTAGGGATCTGGGGCAAAAAATTTGTTAGGGGACAGTACTCGATCCTGCTAGTGTAGGCAGGGGACTGGACTCGATGACCTTCAAGGTCTTTCCAGTTCTAGGAGATTGGTATATCTCCATTTATTATAAGAAGGTATTAGCTGGAGCTGGTTGGGAGGCCACGCCCTAATTGCCTGAGGGGAGACACCTGCAGGCCTGAGTAGCCAGCCTGCTATAAAAGCTGGCAGGAAGGAAGTAGGGGGAGGAGATCAGGGAGCCAGTAAAGGGAAGAGTGTGGGACTCTAGATCCTTGTGGGCCAGGAAGCTAGCCGTCTCCCTGAGCTCCAGTCTGTAGATGTCTGTATATATCTGTAAACAGTAGGTGGTGGGGATGGATACAGGCAATAAAAGACACGGGGGCTGCACATAAAGTGGTCTCCGGGAGTTTTTGTGAAGAGGACTGGCAAGGGACCAGTTACACCCCACTCACCGTTTGTTGTCCAGGGTCAGAGAAGTCCAAGAATTCTGGAAGGTCAGAACTTCCTGGGCTGATCTGGAGGCTCTACCGCTGGATCCATCTGAAGTGATATCGGCTTTGCAGGGGCAGGAGGTCCACTCCAGGGTTCTTGCAGTAGTTGCTACCATCATCTGCTTTAGCTTCATCCATTCCCTTAAAGCCAACTCTGGTCCATCTGCTGCCTCAAAACAATTTACT
Source organism: Sternotherus odoratus (assembly GCA_032164245.1). Taxonomy (NCBI): domain Eukaryota; kingdom Metazoa; phylum Chordata; order Testudines; family Kinosternidae; genus Sternotherus; species Sternotherus odoratus. Next base: position 6,889,804 of record JAVMKO010000005.1, read on the forward strand.
TTGCTGAAGGTGCCTTTGTACTGAGTTTTCATGGACCTCAATAGCATTCAGAATGCTTAGCAGAGTCCTCGTCACCACAAGAGCACTCCCAGCAGAAAATAGGAACCAAGCCTATCACATCCTCTTACCTGGCTCAGGATCACTTATCCAACTGCACCTCCTCATGGTTTCACACATGGAGACCCCTCACCTCAGGCCCATTTGGTGTAGATTTCTTGCCCTCTCATTTTCCAACGGGGTAAACAGCATTTTGTTGCCCCCAAAGTCAAAACGTAACTGTCTTTTAACCAAAATGCCCCAAACTGTCACATAAGTGAAATGCAAATGAGGCGTGGCTCATCCAGTCATATCCCTTGCTCCCCAAGGGATGCCAGCAGAGAACTCCACCCACCACCATGAAGCCCCTGTCCACCCGGAGATCTTGGGCAGTTTTGGATTGCTCTCCTCTCTTTTCATCAACGGGAGTCAGTACTGAGCTTCCTACCCTCTAGGGCTTCAAGCCACAAGGTTAATACAATATGTTCCTAGCTCTGCCATTGATCTGCGGTGTGACACTGACCAAGACACTTCCTCTCTGTGCCTTTGTTTTCCCTCCCATCCTTTACCTTGTTTACTTAGATTTTAAACTCTTCAGTGCAGTGACTGTCTGACTGTGTTTGTATAGCCCCTAGCACAATGGGGTGCTGATCTCAGTTGGGCACTCTAGGCACTATCATAACACAAATAATAACGTAGCCCATAACCGTTCTGACCTAATTGTCATTGTTGCTTACTGTGCCAGAGTGAGTGGCAAGCCAGCACTCTGATTGGTTAGGCACCAGTCTATTCCCCTGGAGAAGGCTGGCTGGGGATATGCCGCTAATTAGCTGATCAATCTGGGAGAGCTGATGAAACTATTAGCCATCAGCAGAGGAGTATAAAAGAAGACACAGGAAGGGACTGAGTGGGTGCTGGATCTGTGTAGTTATGATGTTTCTCCCTGGCCCTATGGGAAATTGCTAAAGGACAGGACACACTGTAAATACTTCATGCCATTAAACTGTACTGGTGTTGGTAATGGGAGCATCAATAAAGCCAAACGAAATTGCCACTTCCTCGAAAGTCTGAGAGGTTTCTGGGAGATCAGAGGACATGGATGGGGAGTGCCATGTTATACATCAAGAAAGAAAAACCTATGAAGAGAAATAGGCTGGGTTATAACACAAGAAATGTGAACAGCCAAATATTTTCCTTCCTCTTCTTTTTAAGAAGTAAACGTTCATGTTTTGTTTTTTGGTTTTTTCCTCATTTGTGTTAAATGAAAACATCTTTACTTGAAATTCATCATTCTGCAATGGCCATTTCATCACCCAGACAACATAAATAAAAGATACTATTCTTAGTCATTACTCACTCAGTCAGGGAAAAGAGAAAAATTGAACGTTTAAGAACATTTTACTTTTCTGTCATTTTAGAGTAAATGACACTCCTAAGTGATGGCCAGCCAAACCTGCAGAATCTATTAGTAACTTGATAATAAGTGCAAAGGGATCGTGGGACCCAAAGGGATCTTAATGTGGTATTCATCAGGCACGTCACATCATTGCTACTGGTAATAAAAGCAGTTTTGTTTTATGCTGCCATGTCTATAGAGAATATTTTTGTACTATAGCTAATAGAGATATTGCTACATTCATCACATTGTTTGATATGAAATAGCCTGAAAGCATTGGAAATTGGCATTCATTATTCCCCCCCTGCCTCCCGCCCCTCAATTTAGGAGCTAGTACATTGGTGGAAAAGTTTTCCTAGCTTTCAAACGTACACACAAAAAAGATTTTAAAGTTTCAAAAATCCAAGCATTGGTTTTTAATACAGTGTTTGTGTTTTGTTGTATTTTCAGACAAAATATTGATGCTTTGATCATGTTGCCTACTCTTCTGAATGACTCTTCAATGCCTTGGGTCAAATCTTTCGATTCCCATTGCAGGCAAAAGTCCATTGATCTACGTTAAAATTCTGTCTGTATACGGACTACAAGATCATATCTCCCTACCTTAACTTTTCAGGAAATAAGCAGTCAAAAAGGGAGATGTGCCTATAAAAATGGGAAAGTATTTTTATTAATTATTCTATGTTCATCTGATTAGTTAATCTGAGACAAATGTGACCTAGGACTTAAAGCTTATGCTGAAGCACTATTGACAGTCATTGATGGATTCTCATGGGCACTCATTTTCCTATTGTTACGTGCAGAATATATCAACACAGTATATGGTCAATATGCCCCCTGCTCCCCTAAAAATATAGACAAGTACGCAATAAATAGAGCCGTCTTTTTAGGCTGCCTTTTTTGAATCCTGGAAGAAAGATACTCCCATCTCCTGCCTTTGACTGATGAGCCAACCAACGGCGGCATTACACTGCGTGTCCACGCTGCAGCTGCTTTGAATTTGCATGGTAAAGCTTGTGCAATTTCCTCTGGAAATATAGGGCTAGCATAGGCAAACTGCTTCACAGGGGTTCACTCACTAGCAGAGATCACAGAGTACATTCATCATATTGAATTCTTTCCCACTGACATTCCATCATTTGCATGCAAGAAGTGCCATCTGATTCCTCCCTCCCATAAGCCTATTGTGATCTTTTTTGTTGGAAAAAAAAGAAGCCTGTTGATTTTTCTAAATCTATGGTCTTTAAGCCCTGCAACAATTTTGTGGGGAAAAACCCCACGCTACAGGGTTTTGAAGGACTAGTAAAATTCAAAGAACCCTTTGTTGATCCTGCTTATACCGCAGGAATGGATTTTCGAATTACCCAAGTCTGTTATTGGTGTGGTGTGCTCTTTGAAACTAAATTCAGCCCGGACCATTTTATCAAGCTACAGAAGTTGTCATATTGATCGTCTCCAGTAAGATCCAGGAGGTCTTATTAACACTTTCCTCAGTAAACCAACCCACTCTCTCTCTCTGTGACATACAGCTTGAATAGCTAAAGCAACCTTTGCGCTTCCTGGAGGCATGGTGGTGGCAATATAGTGAATAGCCTTCTACTCTTCCTTCACATTAATCTTATTCCTTCTTTATAATGTGCAAACATATCAGCTGGCTCCACATCACATTCCCGCTAATAAGAATATGAGGCTATGACAACTTAATACAGATTTTCAGAGGTTCATGCAGCCAGTCAATAAATTAGAAGTACACCTTTTTATTACTGTGAGATATTGAAATAATATAATAACGGTCAAATTTATGAGTGCGATTGTATGACAGGGTTGCTTGGAGGCAGGGGATAGGGCTCAGTAGCCTCGGGGCTCACGTCTGGTTTATGTTTTATATTCCCAAATCTCATGCTTCAGGGTTTCAGCTGGCCATTTGCTAGGGTCAGGAAGGAATGGTTCCCCGCAGTGTAATCTAGGAGGGTTTTTTATCTCCTTCCTCTGAAGCATCAGAGATGGCCACAACTGGAGATGGGACATAGGACAGGCTGGGCCAGTGCTCTGAGGTGGCCCCGAGCATTCTCTCTCTCAGATACTTGGCTGGCTGGTTCTTGCTCACATGCTCAGGGTCTAACCGATCACCAAATGTGGTGTCAGAAAGGAATCTCCCTCCCCCCAGTAGATTGGCAGTGACTTGCGGGGGGGCAGTTTGCTTTCCTCTGCAGCATGTGGATGTGGGCCACTTGCCAGGGTTATCTGGGTATATCTCACAGTCTTTTCCCTACTGTTGCAGGGGTCTCAGACGTGGATTGATGTTGGTCCTTCATCTTCTCTGTCTATGGTACACAATAGCCTAGTCTCCTGTGGGCTGAAATACTTTGGTTTAAGTTTGGTTGTTGGGTTTAGTGCACAAGTGCTGGGTGGGGTTTGTAGCCTGTGATATGCAGTGAATGATATACATGATGTACACTGAATAACTATCGTGCAAGTGGCTTTTTCCTCTCTTTTTCTCACTCCTTTTATACCGGATGCTGGCTGCATTCATTTGGTATTATTTTAAGACTGTAAAATATGCTAATTAAAGGCCAGGTTCTGATTCCCTTCCTTCAGCAAGCAGGCCTCTTGAAGCCACTGGGACTGCTTGTGGGGTTACCGAGCTTTGTAAGATGTGGTAAGGGGATCAGAATCTGGCCCTAAATGAAGAAAACAAAACTGCTTCCCAGATTAGCAGCACCCCCGTTTGTGAATGTCGACTCCCTGTGGCTACTTGCTGCACAAATGGAAAATTAAAGACTCTCCAGTGTGCAACTGTGGTCTCCCAGAACAGACCCTGGGCCAGATAACAACTCAATGCCCAATTCACAAATATGAAGGAGGCAGCCCAGCAATACGCTGCTCTACTCCGGACTCAATTAAACTGGTTTCAATGCAAAATTATAGTTGTTTCTCTACATTTACATCAGCCATATGAAGAAGACAACTCCCTCCTAACCTTCCCTAGTTATAAGATACTAGTTTCCCATGTGCCTTTCTGGGGCTGGCCCTTTAAATTTGGCAGAGGTCAGCTGCTGCAGTCCTAGCAGGGCCATTTTGCTTGTTGGGTCCTGTGGCGGGGTGACCACCCGCCCCCTACCGGAAGGGGCTTAGAAAAGCCCCTTAAGGGGTTTGAAAAGCCCAGGAAGGGGGTTTAAGGCTGGGAGCCAGCAGGCTTTGCCTGATTGGGCATTAGGCCCAGCTGGGCGGCCACGCCCCAAACACAGGCCGGTATAAAGGCTGGGAGGCAGGGGCCTAGAGGGGAGTCTCCTCTGTATTCAGAGGGAGACAGGCCTGACTGCAGGAGCTGAAGCCAGGTACCTGGGTTAGGGCAGAGCTGGGGCAGGGCAGAGGGAGCTGGGCAGGCTCTAGCCAAGAGCCCCAGGCCTCCGGGCCTGATACAAGGCCCGACCCAGGAGTACCAGGGTTGCAGGGAGCAGCCTAGGGCTGGAGATAGCAGCAGCAGGCCAAGCCTCCTTGCCTGTGATGAGAAGCCATGACACTGCAGTCCGCCCCAGTGAGCGCGGGCAAGTGGTGACTGACAGTGGCACACTCTGAGGCGAGGTGGGGATAGCGGGTAGAGGGTTCCCCCGGGGAGGGGAGACCCTCACACCAAAGGGGGTACTGCAGGGGTGCAGCACCCACAGCTGGAGGGCACCGGGGTCCAGGAGGGACACGGGCCAGCAAAGGAGCGGGGCATCGACCTGCGGAGGGCGCTCCTGACGCTGAAGGAGCTGATTCCCCAGACGACCAGCGGGAGGCGCCGCAGGGGTGAGTGGTGACCCCGTTACAGGTCCCTTTCTCCCTCCCAGCTGCTCTGCAGTCTTAATTTCCGCAATGTTTTCCCTCTTATTCCTGAGGTAATGATGTGTCCTCACACTGAAATTATTACACTTCAGTCCCCTCTTTGATTGCCAATAAGAAGAAATGAACCAGTTGAGGGAAATGCTCATATGACTTCCAGGAGAGTCTAGATATTTTTAAAAAGTAAAGATGCATTCAGAAATGGATAGTGTCTGAATTGGCTTTTTTAGAGGGAAGTGAATTGCAATATGAGTCCAGGGAGAAAGCAAAAAGAGTTTTGTCGTGGGAAAGTTTAGAGACTGCAGTCGATTGTGCAGGGATTTTTTTTCTTAAATTATATAGCTTCATCACTTCAAAAGCTGATGTGCTGCCATATTTGTGGGTTGTGTTTAGCTAGTCACATGTTGTGCGCCATGGTTCTTGCAAGATCGATCTCATGATCCGTTTGCTTGATTCCAAAAACACATTTCTCCTTTCAGGCCATAGTTTTTTTCCGGCTGCTTTCCAGTCTCCCTCCTTCCCCCTCTCTATTTAGCAAATTAGAGCGCTTCAAAATGACCCACTTTTGCTGTGTGAATATTTGTATGCAAATCTGGAGATATTTTCCAAAGAATCTGCAAATATATTCCACAAGAAAATGCTGCCATGATTGCCAGGGAAGGCAGCTTTTCTGTGTGAGTGCTGTGAAATTTCACCTGGCGCAAACCTCCAATTTCTTGCAGTGAGGCAGCTTGCCATTTTTTAATGGCCCCACTCTGCGGCCTCTAAAATGTCAGTTCTTCCAGCACCGCCTGCCAGAATCCCCACTATAGGTTCTGCTGGGTAAGGCACACACCTTGCATGGGTGTCCTAGTGCAGGGGTCTGCAACCTTTACCACTCAAAGAGCCATTTGGACCCGTTTCCCACAGTAAAGAAAACACTGGGAGCCACAAAACCCTTTTGACATTTAAAATGAAATAACACTCTCTTTTTCCCTCCCCCTTCTTCCCTCCCCCACCCTCTTCTTCCCTCCCCCTCCCCTCCAGCCGTGCTCTCGCTCTTCTTCCCTCCCTCCCCCCCCTCCGGCCGTGCTCTCGCTCTTCTTCCCTCCCTCCCCCCCCTCTGGCCGTGCTCTCGCTCTTCTTCTTCCCCCCCCCCTTCCTCCCCCCTGCTCCCCCCCCTTCCTCCCCCCCGCTCCGGCCGTGCTCTCGCTCTTCTTCCTCCCCCCCCCGGCCGTGCTTTCACTTCCCCCCTCCCCCAGCTTGCCTTGCCTTGCCTCGTGCCCCGGCCCCGGCTCGCTTTTATCCGCCGCGCTTCGCCTCCTGCCCCGGCCCCGGCCCGACTCGCACTTCTCCGCCGGCTCCGCCTCGCCTCGTGCCCCGGCCCCGGCTCCGCCTCCGTTCTTCTCCCCCCCCCGCCGCTCGCCTCTTATTGACCCCGCCCCTCTCTTTCGGCTGCGGCTCCGCGCACTGGTTGGACAGTGCTGGCGGGCCGCATAGAAAACAGTCTGCGGGCTGGTTAAAATTAGAACACACAGGGAGCCGCATCGGAGGGATGAAAGAGCCGCATGCGGCTCCGGAGCCGCGGGTTGCCAACTCCTATCCTAGTGTAAGGGGACTGTTACTAACGTTCAGTAGGGGTGTTTCGGTTGGCTAGCTTCCAGTACCAAAAGGGGAATGGGAAATCAGGAGCCTGAGACTGACAGTCCCTAGAGGCAATGGGGAGAGGCCAATGGTCAGCCTGATTGACAGGGCGGGCAGGCTAATCAAGGAGTCAGGCAGCCAGGGGGGTCCCGTCCTCTGTGTGAGCTGGAATTGCCTGGGTCAGACCGAGTGGGGCTGAGCTAAGGAGAGAGCAGGGGGTCCAAGGTGTGCTGGGGAACAGAGCTGCCCAGAAAGAGCAGCCCCTGTGCTGGGAGCAGAGCTGCAGCAACCAGAGCCAGAGGGGCCAGAGAGGCAGCCCAGGGAGCTGGAAGAGCAGCAGCCATGCTGAGGCAGAGTGGAGCTGGGGCTAGAGCAGTCCGGAGCCGGGTGTGGTGAGCAGCTGCGGAGAGCGAGGGGGGTCCCTGGGCAGTGGGCCCTGCACAGGGAAACGCCTCAGCCAAGAGGCTCCGCGATCCAGACTGGGAGTGGGATGGTAACCCTGTCAGGGAGGAAGCGATGCTGGGAAGAAGGATCCCACCACCTAGAGCCTGAGAGAGTGTGGCCACCGCCAGAGCGAGTGTCTGACCCACAACATTCCTGCAGCACAGCCAGAGCCTGAGAAGGAGTCCTCGAGTGCAGGGAGGCCTCTGGGTAAAGGAAGTGGGAGTGAGGACTCAGATCCTTCCGCTAGCCCATTTCACCAGGGTAGTACAGAAGCCAGGAATGTTCCCCACAATAGCGGGACCATTCCCCTGCTTACACTAGACCACTATATCCATTGGGACCATAACACACTTATGTACACCGTCAGGCCCCCCTAATAGCAGAAGACATCAGAGAATTTATGGAAACACGATGTTTTGCTAATGGTGAACAATTTTTTGCCCATCTCTATCTAGGATCAATATTCCTCTTTGTTTCCACAAGTCCTTTGTCCTCTGCTCTCTCTCTCTTCTGCTGTCCAAAAATATTTTTTCTGTTCTACGTACCTTGTTTCTCTCACTCCCCTAGCCCCTGTTATAGATCCTTTCCTCTCCAAATCTTCATTGCTCTCCACCCCAGCCTCATCCACCTTCCCTAGTGCATTCACTACCAATTACTCTATCCCTGGAGCATATTCCGTGAACACTTACTATCACCAGTACATGGACTGGCCATGTTGAGCTTGCTACATGAAGCCTGTTTTCTGGCACCAAATGCTCAGTAACTCATTCTGTATTCTCAGTTCAAGCACAGTCCTAAAGGAATTCTGAACAATGCATAAAAATGACGTGGCTATAACAAAATATTCCCAACTGAAGTGCTAACAAATAGCACTTACTTCTTTGTGCTGACTAAAATTTCGGAAAGCATAATCTAACTTTAAGACTTGAAATAGAAGACAACGTGAAATAAGTTTCATTCCATTAAAATGACTCAATTTTGCTTTAAAATCAAATGGGAGATTTTGCCATTGACTGTAATGGCAGCAGGAACAAGGCTCCTAATGTATTGAGGAACCCTCTTGCCTGGTTTCTTTGGGGGCAATGAGTAGATAATTTTGATGTTGTTTGACCTACTGAACATTTCTCTGGTCACCTTTAAAACTAACCTTGAAAAAAAATTCATACCAAAAGTGAACAGAGATAAAAGGTCTTTTCCAGAAAAGATAGAACCAGAGCTTCAACAAAGCAGACTGAAGTAGCTCTGGAAAAGTTTGTTCTGTGGTTATAAAACAATTTGAATGTTTCTGGCCCATTAAATTGCTAATCCTGGAAACAGCTCTGTTACTGTCTAATGGCCTTGAGCTTACAAAGGTTATCTCCTGTGTATCCTTCTTGCCTGTGTGGCAGGGTGCTGGCCAGGAGCGGCTGAGCCAGCCCTGCCGCCCCTTTAAGAGCACAGAAGCCTCTGCAAGCTTTGCCTGAAGGGGAAGACTAATCAGCCACCTGGGCTGCAGAGGGCTCAAGCTCAGCTTGTTGCACCTGGCAGCCTCTGGCCCGGCAGGAAGGCAGCCCAGGGCGGTGAGGTGTGGTGGAGTGTGGAGTTTGGAGAGGAAGTAGAGGAAGCTAGGGAGTCAGGAGGGAGGAGTACTTAGACTCTGGATCCCTGTGAGCCAGGAAGGGGGTTGATTCCTGAGCCGTGGTCTGTCTCCCAGTGCAGGTATTAAGCCAACACTGTATAAAGCTGTACAAAGGGGTGGGGTTTGCACTATAAATAAAGGACACCGGTGAAGCCACAGAGAAGTCTCCTGCCTATTTGTGGAGTGGGCAACGGACAGATCTCTTACACCTGCTTTCTGAGTGGCTTAGGAACATATACAATAATAAACTAACCAAAAGCCATTAAATCATATAAACCTTTATAAATACTCTGTTAGATCTATCTTGTTAAACAGCCTCAGATGTCCACCTCCCTTGGAGTGCAGTCTCAAAGATATATTATGAAATTCGCCCCCTCCCTCACTGTGGAGAGAGATGTGCATACTTCTTACACTCCTCCCCCCTGCCCCAGTTAGAAATGACAGAAACTGGGTTTAATAATAAACAAAACAAATTTTATTAAGTATAAAAGGCAGATTTTAAGTGGTAAAGGGGGTAACAAACAGAACAAAGAATCAGAGAGGTAGCCGTGTTACTCTGGAATAGCAGAGGTAACAAAGAGTCCTCTGGCACCTTAAAGACTAACTAAAGTATTGAAGCATAAGCTTTTGTGGGCTAATACCCACTTCGTCGGATGCAAACAGAACAAAGCAGATGACTAAGCAAATGAAATCAAACAATCAAACTAAGCTAGCTTCACTCAAGAAATTGGTTACAAATAGTATTTCTCACCCTAGATATTGTTGCAGGCCATTTGCAAAGCTTCTGTGCTTCAGAGATCCAGTTATATTCCTTTTCAAACTAGATCCCTGTCTCAGTCTGGACTCTTTTACCTTCCCTTTTGCAGTCTTTCTTCTTGGGCACCCAGGCCATGGAGAGGAGGAGTCCCATTTGCCTTCCTCCCCACCCTTAAATAGGGTTTACATAAGGCAGGAATCCTCTCTTTCCCAAATTTAACACCTCTTCCCCTCCAGTGGAAAGATACAGGAAGTCCCAAGTAATGTTTTAGTATCAGGTGACAAGATCACCCGCCCCTGTAATACCACATCATCCATGCGTTAGTGGCAGTAGAGAGTGTACAGAGGAAGGCCAAGCCTTTTCAAAACTCATTGTCCTTGCTGATGGGCCATCTGCCCTGCCTGGCTTCTCTATTGTTGTACGTGAAGTGTTCGCAGTGGGCGTTGCCCAAAATAGCATAGTAGAAATACAGATTCATAGTCCGTATTCCTAACTTCAGATACAGAAATGATACAGGCATACATATTGGATAATAACGTTCAGTAAATTATAACCTTTCCAATGATCTCACATGAGCTGTCTGGCAGAAAGTATATATCAGTTATGTCATATTGATATCATAAGCATATTTGAATAAGGAATATGGAATGGACTGTCACAAGCGGCATTCATAGAACTGCAACAGTCTTGATCCTGTGGGATACGGGGAGAGAAAGGAAGAGACAAGGCAAACTTCCAAGCACAGCATAATTTGCATTGCATGTGACTAGTTGAAACACAAGGTATGAACTTTCAAAACAGTAATCAGTAATCATGGTCAGTTGAACAGAATCAGAAAAGCTGGCTGTAAATGTGTGAAAGACAGCAGGCTGGTCTTTCTCCACTCAGATTACATGCACAGCAGATTTTTACTCTTCAGTCAATCATTGAACAGAGCTTAGCATACCTGATGTTTTCTAGCTGCACTGACTTTGTTAAGGTGTTTAACAGCTTGCATTTGTTGTCATTGGAAGATAGTTTGTACAGGCTTGGGCACTCATAGAATGGACAAACAGATTAGACAGACTGATAGATTTTTAAGGCCCAAAGAGATCATTAATGTCAATTAGTATCATACAGAGTGTTAAAATCACCCTGAACATTCAACCACAAATTAAACCAGAAACGTTTGAGGTTTGAAGATATTTCTTGGGGGAAAAAAATCATTGACTTCTTCCTCTAGTTTTATCCAGGTTCAGAAGTGTACATATCACACAAAACACAGACCAAACTGGTTTGGATAAACAGCTAAAATTTGGAATCTTTGAACTTCCAAAGCTTTAAAAGTCCACACAACAACTTCCACCCTGAATGCCTTCCTAAAATAAACCACTAATATTAATATACAGCTATGGAGATGGGAGTTGAAATCAGTCATCTAAAGCAGTGGCTCTCAACCTTTCCAGACTACTGTCCCCCTTTCAGGAGTCTGATTTGTCTTGCATACCTCCAAGTTTCACCTCACTTCAAAACTACTTGCTTACAAAATCAGACATAAAAATACAAGTGTCAGAGCACAGTAATACTGAAAAATTGCTTCCTTTCTCATTTTTACCATATGATTATAAAATAAATTATTGGAATATAAATATTTACTTGCATATTGGATACTGAGAAGCGTAAGACAGTAAGTATAAGTTAATGTAAGACAGTAAAATCCCTGAATAAATGGGAATGACATTGTTTACAGTTCATCAATTTATAGTGACATCATGTTATATTATTGTTAATTAGTCTTGCAAAAAGAGACTAATTCATATAAGAGATAATAGAGCCACTACATTGGCTTCCGTTAGAGATGTGAGTATTAAAATGTTTGCCATCCTTGTTTATGAGCAAAATATTCACATCCCCACCAGTTTGCTGCAGTGACCACATTATTCATAGCATCTGAAAGGTGATACTTCTGGGACAACATTACAGCCCAAGAAAATCAGTATTTCCATCTTCTAGAAGATGCACATCCAGCAATGATATATAAACAAAAAAGTGGTACCCAGGTGGGTAGTAATGGTGCAGACATCCTATTTCCCAGTCTGACTGTGAGTAGCTAGATATGCCTGTGCTTAGAGTTACCTAAATCTCTGCAGATGTACCCATAATGTCTTTTGTGCTCATTTATATTAGCTGTGTATATTTGCTTCCAAATCAAAGTTGAGGAAGGTGGGAGAAATAGGGGCAGACAGCAGAGTAATGTTTGCAGGAGAAGAACTGAAAGAAGTAGAAAATGTCACTTATCCAGACAGCTGAATTGCAGAGGAAGGCAAGATTTGATGGAAGATCCATGCAAAGATCAGGCAAGAAAGCAATGCATTCTGACAGCTATCAAAGATCTGAAGCTACAAAAAGATGACTCTAGAAAGTAAATTGAAGTTCTACAATAGCAACCTCTTCAACTGTTTTCCATAGAACAGAGATGCGGCAGCTAAAACAGACAGGTTAGTGGAAATTGGAGGCTTTGGCACTATGTTTGTGAAAGATTTCTGGATTTGAAAAGCAGAGGGGGAAAGTTACCAAGCAGGTGGTTTGCAGCCATGTGAAGCAAACACCATATAGCAAAGAAGACTGCAATTTCTAGTGCATTTACGACTCCTCCATAATTCAAAGCTTGAATAGTCAAGTTGTCAACTATTGCTCACAGGAACGTCGGAGACGTGAAAGACAGAGTGTGACCCAATGGGAGTAACAGGACGGAATACTGAAATGGTGGACAGCATGTGAGTTGAATATGAAAGGAATTATAAATGGATAATGTGGAAGAAGTTATGCTGGCCCCTGATCCTTAGTGCACAAGAGAAGTTAAACCTAAAGGTAAAGAGAGAAGGAGTGAAGCGGGACCATAAAGAATAAACCAACTATGTCACCAATAGATGTGGTGAAAGGACACACTATCACACCATTTCTGGAACTATCACTGTAGATAGACAGTTTATTCAGGTACAGTATAGTGCCATAGTTAACCCACATTCTCCCTGCTGTAATTTTCATTCTGGCACCAGACCCAGGTGGGAACCATCCACCCTTCTGGGTAAGAAAATGGCTAATACTGTAAGTTTGAAAGTTTGCTCTTTCTTTAAGGATCCACAATGGGAACAGTGGAGGAATAGCCCATCCCCTCATTATTTTGTCTAGGACCAACTATGACTTTTTTCTGACACACCAACTTTGGTTCATTGATTTCTGGTTCCATACTTTTCTTGTTTACCAAGCATAAGCTTAACACACTCGTCGGGTAAGATCAATCCGCCTTTTTTGTTTGGACTAATTCAGTCTGTCTCCCTTTTGTACTGTGGCTCACCAACATTTGGGATTAGGTGTTATTGTGACATCTGATAAACTTGCACTGAGTTTAGGCAGCTGTGCTAACAATTAGGGTAAATATGCAGGGACAATTATTAGAACATGTGGATATATCAGCTTTTGCTGGATTTTCATAATTATGTTACTTACATATAGGTATGGTGTATGGCTTCAGGAAATTGTTGTATGTGTCTTTTAAATAACATTGGGACAAATTCTATCTTCTTTTGCAGGCAGGGATGTTATCACAGAGAGGGGGCCGATTTGTCCCTGGGTTTTTCACCTTCCTCTGCAGCATATGAGGCACAGATCACCTGCTCAGACCATTTGGGCATCCCTCACCTAATCAATTCTCTAGTCTAATCAATTGTGTGTCATTGCAGGGGCCTTAGGCTCTGATGTTGCCTCTGTCTCTCCTGTTTTCTGCCTGTGCCACATAACAGTTTAATCTCCTGTGGATTTATTTGGCTTAATGTAGGGGCTAGCTGAGTGAAATTTAATGGCCTGTGATATACCACAGGTCAGACCAGATGATCAAATAGTCCCTTCTGTTCTTAAACTCTATGAATGTGGTTGAATACAATGCAAGCGTGTCTAACAAACCCACAGTTTAAATAAAGAATCAGAGAGGTAGCCGTGTTAGTCTGGAATAGCAGAGGTAACAAAGTCCTGTGGCACCTTAAAGACTAACTATAAAGTTTTGAAGCATAAGCTTTTGTGGACTAATACCCACTTCGTCGGATGCAAGCAGTGGAAGTGTCCACCTGCCTCTGGACACTTCCACTGCTTGCATCCGACGAAGTGGGTATTAGCCCACGAAAGCTTATGCTTCAAAACTTTATAGTTAGTCTTTAAGGTGCCACAGGACTTTGCTACCTCAGTTTAAATAAAATGCACCAATTTCTCCATTGTATGTAGGGTTCTCTCTCAGTTTTATGCCTCCAGTCATCCAGAGCATACTTTTTTGATTAAATCCTTGGTACTATTAAAGTCTGTGTTTGTTAATACCAAATCTATAGCCAGGTTGCTAGGTTTGCTCAGTTCAACTTTACATTTGACTCTCTCTTCCTTTGAAAAATGATTATGTGTAGGCCTCTGGCTTGCTGCTCTGTCTCTGATGAACTGGCATGCTCTTTGCACCTATTTGTCAAGAACAAAATGCAAAAATAAAACCTGAGATCTACCAGTGGTTAGTTTTTTAGAAAGAGGTAGTGTATTTAGTAATAATCTGATAGGATTTTACATTTAATTGAATGCAGCAATGCATTAAAGCATGGCTTAAGAATGTCAAAATACACACACTAGCTGGGACATGCAGTTTTAAATATGAAGCAATAAAGACCCTTTAAAATACAATTTAAGCAAAGTAGAAACTTTTCTCATTATGTACAAACATAATTGTGTGTATAAATAAGTATTTATTCTTTTCCTTGCATTTTCTTGAACACCTTCAGTGTTTGTCACCACCTGTTCAAGAAGAAACAGAATAAGGCGGTAACTCAGCTGTGTCAGGTGTGGTGTATTTGAAAGCCACCTCAGTGGCTGGATCTTTAGCTAGGGCGAACTCACAGTTATGGGGCAAAATAACCCCTGGGGTTTAGCTAGGAATGGAGGCAGTGTACCCTCCTTCTCTAGTTTTGTGTTTGTTTTATTTAGGGGATGTTCTTATTGAGGGGGAGGAATATGTTGTGTATTTGGTTGTCTTGTTAGTAGAACTCTGTGGTTGTTATGGCAACTGAGTTAGATTATTAGGGGATAGCCCAGCCAGTTTCGTCTGGTTTGGTTAGTTCAGTGTGTGGCAATAAATGGCTGCTTTTAAGGTTCACAGCTCTCTGTGTCGAGTGATTTCTTCCTAAAACTGATGCCCCCCAAAGATACAACATCAGGGACATGAAAGCCCAGTAATGTTCAGCAGTTTCATGTTATGCGAAATCTATTCTGCTTCATTTAAATGTGCATCTCCACCAGTTATTATTTATACCCATTTCAAGGCCCAATCAGAACACACACAACTGAGATCCAAATTGAGGGACTGAATGCATGTCACTGAAGTCAAAGGGAGTTTTGCTATTGATTTCAGTCGGGCAATTTCACTAATAGGCTTCAAGGACACATTTTCAAAAGCCCTTACTCAAACTTGAATAGGGCTTGATTTAATAACCACTTCAGATCAGAACATAGATATCAGGTCATGTCATAAGTGTGAAGTGCTCTGGAATTGCTGTTTTACTTGTATGGGGTTAACTGAACCTGAGAGGGGGTGACGTAAGAGCTCCCGTCCCTCGGGACAGAGGGGGAGGTTTAGTTTCACTTCACTTCACTACCGTCCAGGGCTGTCTCTGTGCCTGTGTCTCTTCTCCCTCTCCTAGCTTTGGGAGAGATGGAGCACCCTTCTATTTCTAAGTCTAAGATTAGACTAACTGTAAGTAGCATATTGAGTTCATAAGTTTGTACCTGATTTAGAGTGTCACTAACCTTCTCAGAGGGAGGGGTTAGAAAGCTCTATATCTGTGAAGTTGTATTGTAAGTTTTCTCTTTTCTTTATTAAACCTTTTTGTTATAAGAAGCGTTTGGTTATTCCCTTAAAGTTGTCCTAGCATTGGATTTGGCAGGCTCACAGCGTGCACCGGTGTGCTGCGTCTCTCTCTCTCTCTCTCTGCTTCAGGCTGGAGGGGAAGGAGTGGAGCAGTGTCTAAGTGTCCTGATCTCTCAGGGAGAGGCAAGGGGAGTTTGGGGTGTTCGTGTGCCCCCTCCAGGGTCTTGGAGATTCAGATGAATGGTGGCAGCATGGTCCCCATTTCCCAACTGGTAGAGTGTGGGTTTTGGGGGTGGAAAAGACTTAACTTAGGCTGTGGAAGTAGCTTATAGTTAAGGGGCCATAGGAGAGACCCCCTCTGTTACCCCAGTGTTTAGAGAGGGGGGAGGTTTTTCTCTTCACAGGTCAGATCAGACCCATGGTCCATCTTGTTGAGCAATCTATCTCCTACGGTGGCCAGTGCCAGCTGTATCAATGGAAGGTTGAAGAAACTACAGTAGTCAGTATTTTATCATTAGCCATCATTTGGAGATTGGCTTATGCTATGTTTTGGTATGTTTAGCTTTCAAATCCAAGTTCTGTGCAGTTAAGTTTACATACACAAAGCTGTATCTGCAAATTATAGAATGTGGTTTGTTAGCCCTTTAACAATTTAGCCACTGAAGTACAATGTGTATATTTTATTATTGATCAAATGTGCATATATATATATATATATGTATATACTAAACTATATTCACATATATTATTACATTCAATGTCGAATTTTCAAAGGATCTGAAGGAGGAAATTGCCAAACCCATCACATACATAGCAATAACTATTAGACCAAACTGCTTATATCGTTTTATAATCAGTCATAATTGGAGTTTCCTTTTTTAAATAAGAAACTGAGTATGATATTTTAAACACAAAATAGATCTCCTATCATGAAGAAGAAAAGTACCTACCATACAATTGGTTAGGAATCTGTAAATAAATTCCTTAAACCAGGTCTCTAAAATGCATTAATGTTAATTTCAAATCACAGGTAACAATGTATCAGTCTTAGCCTCAGCTTTGTCTCAAGAAGGTTAGTGCTCCAGTCTTTAGTCAGTTAGTGTCTGAGGAGAAATTCCCCAGGAATCCAGAAGAGCTGTGTTTTCAAGACCTTATTAGAGTGAGAAAAATCTTGGCTGTAACTCTAAATTTATCCCCATATGTCTGAGTTAAAGCTCATTCGTAGCCAGCCCAGCACTATTGTAGGAAGCTATTCCTGTCTGAGTGCTCAGAACAAGCCATAGAAGTTAAAATATTGCAGGAAGGTTTGACTGAGGAATTTTCAAATGTCACTGAGCTCATCAGTGGCTGGATTAGGACTATCCTTTGTAAATATCTATAAAAGTCGCATCAAAAAGATGGATGCTATTATGTATTTCTATGTACAGAGTGTGACTTTCCCAAAGTCCACATATAAGTCAGACCCTGCAATACCGTGATGATCAGAATCCAAAAATACCCGATCTCGGTAAACGCGGGATCGTGGTATTGTGGGGTCGTGCGACATCTAAGTGCCATGCACCGCCGCTATCAGGAGCCCTGCACGCCCTGCATTATAAGCAGATTCGTGCTATAGCAGGGCGCGGTATTGCAGGCTTCCACTGTACATGTAACCTTCTGACCATCAGAATTGGCAGCAACAAGGGCCGGGTTCAGTATCTAGGAGTTCCGTTCCAATAACACAGTGCAAAACCCGCTTGAGCCCCACCCAGTGTCCTGGGACAAGTATATACCACTTCCCCTCTCTCAAGCACAGAGTGTCTCAAGCACAGAGTCTGTAGCAAAAGCCTTTTAATAACAGAGAAAAAAAATATGGCATTATGTCTGGAAAACACCACAAACAGGATTCATAACACAAACCATGAGCAAAAGACCCACCCCAAGAAAATTGAGCCATGTCCTTTCCCCTCGGTTCTTGAGTCCAGCAACCCAAAAATCCCCCCCAAAGTCCCAAAAGTCCAACAATCCCAAAGTCTCTGTCCCTGGTGAGTGCAGCCCCATAGTTTAAAGGTTCATCTGCAGAGTTTCCCTGCCCCCCAACCTGTGTGGAAATGGGAAGGGGGAGGTAAAGGGGCACCTTACATGGTCTGACAGCCCACTGCCCCGCCTCTCCATGGGTTTCTGCTGCAGCCTTCACCACAAGCCACTCCTCTCCGACAGCTGCTCCTCTCTGGTAACCATCCTGCAAGCTGTTCCTCTCTGTTAGCCACTCTTCAGGCCCCTAATACTTTACACAGTACTCTGTGATTTCAGCTTATAGTAGGGGAGCCTCAGTGCTGGCATACCATTGGCCCAAAGTAAATTCAGCTCTGCAAGCTGTAACTGGACTCCTAATGGAATCAAAGTTAGCTCAGCTATTACACAATGGAGTGACACAAGGGTGCAATTAGCATATAGGCCCCTCAGAAGGCACCCATACTACCAAGTACAAACACCTGTTCCCAGCTACTCTCAATTCACTGAGTTTTGGAACCCATGTCCCTTGCCTAGCGAGTGCTACTTAGTTGATGGTGCGTCCCTCCATCATTTAAAAAAAAAAGGCCAAGTACAGTTCCACTGTCCTTGATTCACATAATCAGAATAATAAAACTTTATTCTTCTTGCCCCAATAACAGAAAAACTGGGGATCCCACAGCAGCCAAAGTAACCCTCTGGGCTGGGTGAGTGTGCCTATGCAAATGAGATCAGCCCCTGAAATTCTTTTCCAGAACTCACCAGAAGATGTCAGGGTAGAACTCATCCTGACTCTGCTTACATCCAGATTCCAAAAGTTACAAGTGAAGAACCCAATCCTGAAAAACAAAACAGGCAACTTACTACCTGGAGTAGCGCCCACTCATACCATGTGTAAACTAGACTGACTGGTGTCAGCAAGAAGATTTCCATATGTGCAGGCTATTGCATAACTACTGATGCAGGGTTTCTTGAAATTTCATCTAGTATTTGTCACTGCTGGTGACAGCATGCTGAACTACACGAGACTCTGCTCTGGCAATGCCTATGTTCCTAAATATCAGCCAGCTTAAATATCAATGTATATGTTCTTAAAGCCACTAGAAAAGAGACAAGGAGAGATCCCACAGGGGCTTGCACCTTGACAGGATAAGCGCAAAATTACCAGAGCCATTACCAAGGTCATCAGAAGAAGTTATTTTGTGTGTCACAATGCTCCCATCATGCACAGATTTTTTAAAAGAAGTTTGAACCAGAGAACTCTAATGAAATTGCCAAATGCTGGTTAGGAAAAAGCATTTAACGAACAAACCTGGACTCATCACTGCTATGCCAACCACTTGCATACAGAATATGCAATAAAAATAATTGTAACTACCCTCCAATGCATACCTACATTCTAGTCTGTAAATACAAACAAGTAAACTATTCCTTCAGGTGATGAAGCCACCTGTGAAACTACATATTGTATTAAGAGTGCAATCAATGTATTAAAACATCTTCACTTTGTGTGGCACACAGATTCAGCAACTGGTTTATGCTCAATGGGCAGAGGATCAGATATCTAAAAAAATCTATCCCATTTTAGACAGAATTGTTATTTTGGTAACATTATTTTTCCTCCAAAGTATGAATGGTAGATTGTTCCATCTGGAAGACAGGGCTTGCACATTGCTCAGGAGAGGGCTGAAGTTGGATTTGAACAAACTGCATCGTTTAGAAGTAAGAAAGCTCTGGAGATATTACATCATGTCAGAATCCATCAGTGCAGCAACTCCTGTGTAAAATAGCATCCACATAGGTAACCCACTGCAAATCTTTTTAAATTCAATCTGAAATATGAAGCATATCCATATGCTTCAATAGCCTCCATGAAATAGAGAATGAAGCATCTGCACTTTGACATAAAAGAACATCTGTATTAAATGATGGCTTGAGATGATAATCTTTGTAATCCTCAAGAACAATTTTATGTATGTCATATAGCCAAGGGCTCATCTGGGAGAAGGAAATGAACAGAAGAGGCTTTAGTTGTAGCACAGGTGAATAGAAGAAGCTTAGAGGTAAAGTACAAAAATCAAATCGAATGGTGAAAGACTTGCCCTACAGGAAATAACTAAGACCACAAATGGGAGATCCCGATTCACCCGGTCAAAATCCTTTTTCACATGCAATGATGTGAAGTATAGTGAGATGTCTCTATGTATAAACTGAAGTATGTGAAGACATGGGCAAATGTTTCAGGACTTTATGAGTTGTTTTATATTTTGTTGGGCTTCTGATCTCTTTAATCTGTCCAACCATAGATCATGTCATACACAGGAATGCAAAATTATAGAGTAACTTAGATAAGATAAGAACTGAGACCAGACCTCTACATTTTAAGACTATTTTACCCAGCAGGTCAGGTCTCATGTTTCCATGATAGTGATCAATATCTGATGACTCAAGAGAATGGAAAAAATCATAATAGAGTGAACCAGATGTGACATGCTGTACAAAGTGGAAAATCTATTTCTGACCGCTGCAGGTTGATTGCCTTGAAGCTTAATATTTCATTCAACATGTGTTAGCATACACAGCAAATGTGACTGATTATTTTAACTGATCTGGATCTTTAGCAAAACAAACCAACTCAACCATAGTATCTGAATACCCAGTACTGAATTGATAAACTATATCCAGATGACAGCATCCATCTCTAAAAGCAAATGATACTTACTCTCGTACTAATAGCTTTGCATTTGTCTACTCTCAGTTGCACTGGCATCTGCTGGACCATTCTCTTAATGATGCAAATCCTTCACAGTCAGGTTGCATTTTCATTTTTATTTGCTATTTGCAATTTTAGTATCAGCTGCAAACATGGAGACAAAGCACACTTACTTTCTGGAGGCTTTGGTGTCATTATAGCATTCTTCAAAGAATCCTCATCCGATTAGCTATGCACCCACACACCCTGAATCCATGATGGCTTGGCTGTCTTTCATCCTGATATATTCCAGCAAGCGTATTCTTCCGAAAGCCCTTAAAAGTGTCTCCAAGACGTTATGTTTGTGACTTTTCTCTGAATCCCTCCACAATCAAGTGTAACATAAATATGTCTATTAAAAGCTCACCACTTTCCTTCCTTTAAATGCTCATAACTGGGAGTGAGATTTGAACCATGAGATGCAGATAAGTGCCTCATGGGATTTTAGGGGATTGGGCACCAAGGTGCTTCTGAAACTCCTGCTAAACACCTTGCTGCATCTTTAAATACCTTTGAAAAATCTGACCCTGTATTTTCTGAGCCTGTTCCTTTATTTATTTTAAATCCATATGGTCTTATTTGCACCATCTATATTTATCTATATACTGTGGAGTTCCATCTGCTGCGTATAGGAAAATTAATGGGATCCAGTCCTGTAAGTTGTTGAATGTTTTCAGCTTTCATAGGAAGTCAGACCAGACAGGACTATTGTGATCATTTAGTCAGACCTTCTCCACACCACAGAGCCTAGAATTTCACCCAGTGAGTTCTGCCCTATAAAAGACCCATTGTATAGTGCCCTTCCTCTACCAGACCAGGCCTCACTCTTCCTGAATCAGCTCACTTCCAGGGTTAATTAAAGCTTTCTGTCTAAGCTTTCCCAAGGAAGCAGTTTCCTGCAGTTACATGTTTTATGGACAAACAAGATCAAAACCTGTACAGATTTTTCCCTCAGAAGTCTGTGCAGGCCAACTTGTCCCATCCCCAAAATCTGTCCCTCACTCTAGTAACCAAAATTTCCTCTCTTTTCTCAGACTTTACAGTCTCCTCTCTGTCCATTGATTTCCGGAGCAATTGCTTTCTGCAGTGGCTCCAGTAGCACTCCATTGAGAGCACTGCCACTGGCCCCTCAGTCTTCTAGAAGGAGTTACAGTCCTTGACTCCATTTCCCCTCTTTTATAAGGGTCATCTAAGTCCCAGCTCTTTCGCCAGTGCTGGAGGTGGGGTATCCAGCCAGCCAGCTGCAGGCCTCTGATGCCAGAGAAATGGTATCCTTTATATCTTCCCATGCACCAAGCAGTGGTTGAGTTAGCCCATGTAAGTCAATGGCAGTTACGCAGAAGGGATTCAGCACCTTGTAGGATGGGGCCTATTTGCAGAGTCCCATCTGTTTCCTCTGTCAGGACTCGATCCTGTGAGGTTTCTACATGAAACACTGCATGCCTGCCACTCTTATTGAAACTGAGAAGAGCTGAGGGCACTCCGCACATCCCTGGATCAGCCCGGCAGGTGGGAATACTAGTACTGCAGAGAAACAATCCACAGTGAAACCTCGATTTAACGGACTAATTCGGGCGAGGGGGTGTCCGTTAAATCCGAAAGTCCGTTATTTAATAATTTTTTTTAATTATTAAATAACAGGACTTTCGGATTTAACGGACACCCCCTCGCCCGAATTAGTCCGTTATATCAAGGTGTAGTGGGCCCCGCTGGGCCCCCTCCGATCAGGAGGACGCTCCGGCCGGGGAACCAAGATGGCCGACGGAGCCGAGGCGGCCCCGCCCCCTGCCCCGGAAGTGCAACCGGGGCCCCGGAAGCACAAAAGGCGGGGCCGGCCACCAAGAGGGGCGCGACCCGGCAGGGAGAGGAGAGGGTCGGCCCGACTGGTGGCCAGATACCAGCCACCCTGCAGAGTGGAGCGGCAGCCCCGAGCCCCCGGCGGAGCCAGACTGGCCCGGCGTCCCAGCGGCCACGTACCCAGAGGCCGAAGAAGCCAGTCCAGCAACCCCCGAGGCAGCGAGCGACTGGCCCGACAGCGAGCCCGACGAGGTGACAACAGAGTCCCCCGCGCCCCCAGACGACTGGCCGGGAGTCCCGGCTGCCACCTACCCAACGGAGCAGGAAATGGACTGGACCCCCGAGCACACCGGACTCTGCTGCAGACCTGAGACTTGTGAGTAGAGACTATATTCTGGCTGCCTGTGTAGCAGCACCGGCTATAGCCAGATACCTTGGAGACTGTATTCTGGCTGCCTGTGTAGCAGCACCGGCTATAGCCAGATACCTTGGAGACTGTGCTCTGGCTGCCTGTGTAGAAGTACCAGCTACAGCCAGACACTTTAGAGACTGTGCTCTGGCTGCCCAGGTAGAAGTACCGGCTACAGCCAGACACTTTAGAGACTGTGCTCTGGCTGCCCAGGTAGAAGCACCGGCTATAGCCAGGTACTTTAGAGACTTTATTCTGGCTGCCTGTGTGGCAGCACCGGCTATAGCCAGGTACCTTCGAGACTGTATTCTGGCTGCCTGTGTAGAAGCACCGGCTACAGCCAGACCCTTTAGAGACTGTGCTCTGGCTGCCCAGGTCGAACCACCGGCTATAGCCAGATACTCTAGAAACTGGCTAGAGCCAGATATCTGAGACACCGTGGGGACTGGCTGTCCGTGGGTAACCACCGGCGAGGGCCAGCTATCTTAGAAAGGCTGTACTCTACCTATCGGTGTCTGGCCGGGGTGACGGAACACCGGCCAGAAGCCCGAGAAGGCGTGAAGACCACCCGGCAGGGGGCGCTCCCAACGCTGGAAAACGCTAATTCCCCGCACCACCAGCAGGAGGCGCCCCGGGGTGCGAACAAACTCGCTCACACGTGGTGGAGAATGCAGGCAGCGATTCACCCCTGAGGGAAGGGGAACGAAGCACTGCAGATCAGACCCAATCCGCCCTCCAGACCGAACGGATGGAGGTCGAGAAGTTAATTAAGTGGCTGGCCACGAGCCAGCAGCAACAACAGCAGCAGTTGTTACAACAACTGGGCACACAGCAGCAACAACTGATACAGGAACTGGGAACCCAGAGTCGGGAGCAGCAGCAGCAGCTCCTACAGCAGCTCACCACCCTATGGCCCCGACCGGGGTCCGCGGGGCCCACGGGAGCCGAGGGACCCCCAGACCCGGTTGTGCCAATACGCCTGACAAAGATGGGACCAGAGGATGACCCCGAGGCATTCCTGCTTACGTTCGAGCGAGTGGCCACTGCAGCCCGCTGGCCGCCCGCTCAGTGGGCCACATTGGTGGCACCATATCTCACGGGGCCCGCTCAAGCCGCCTATCGGGCACTGCCGGTGGCAGAAGCCCATAACTATGAAAGACTGAAGGGGGCGATCCTTGACGCCCTGGAGATCACCCCCGAGACCTTCAGGAGGCGCCTGCGGGAAAAGACATACCCTCCGGGAGCCCGCCCGCGCGTGGTGGCGCAACAAGTAAGGGAAGCCTGCTGGAGATGGTTACAGCCGGAGCAAAAGACAGGGGAAGAAGTGGCAGAGCAGGTAGCCCTCGAACATTTCCTCCACATCTTACCTACCCGAGGGCGGACGTGGGTGATGCGCCACCGGCCAGATACCCTCCGCCGGGCCGTGGAGCTGATGGAAGATTTCCTACTCGCAGAGACTCCGAGCGGACCAACGCCACGGCCTCCAGCAGTAGCCCCGATGTCCGGTCGAGGAGAACGGACCCCGAACCCCAAGCATGAGCAGCAACCCAGTCGCCGACCCACCGACCGAAGGGGGCCCGGCCTGGCCCGGCAAAGACCTCGCCGGGAACGAGACTTCCCGCAGGAACCCCTACCAGAGAGACGGACCCCGGGATCCGAGGTACCGACTCCAACCTCGGTCCTCCAGGAGGGATCTCACCCCTCCAGCCTGGGCCCCTGCTTCACCTGCGGCCGATTCGGACACCTCCGCCGGGACTGCCCCACCATGGAGTGCAGTTATGCCCAGGTTTGGACAGGTGAGGCCAGAGCCCGGACCCAGACCCCACGGAAGCTCACTGTCCCGGTCATAGTAGACGGGACCCCGAGTTCCGCACTCCTGGACTCCGGCTGCAGTCAGACAATGGTCCGGGAAGGTCTCGCCCGCCACTCGGACCCATCGTGGGGGATTGTCCAACTTCAGTGCGTACACGGGGACGTGCAGTCCTACCCCAAGGCCCCGGTAACCCTCACAGTACAGGGGGAGACCCGAACCTTGCTGGTTGGCCTGGCCCCGAAGTTGGCCTACCCTGTCATCTTGGGCCGGGATTGGAAGGGTTTCAACGGGCTTCTGTGGGCGGTGGCCGAGGGAACCGCCCAAGAAGCGGAAGCCCTAGAGGGTGAGCCGGTGGACCCCGCCGCCCCAGGCCCAGACGGCACCGGAGCCGGCGAGCCGGCGGGGGACCCCCCAGACGACCACGGGGGGGAGGCTCCGGACCTGGCGGAAACACCCACCTTTAACGTCGATTTCACCCAGGATCAGAGGGAGGACCCCTCCCTCCGCTGGACCTACGAGCAGCTGGCGAAGATAAATGGGAACCCAAACCCCCCCCATCGTGCCACCGTCTATCCTCACTTTGAATTGGTGGAGGATCGACTGTATCGCTTCTCTCGGGATGCCCAGACCAGCGAAATACGGACACAGCTGGTGGTCCCTCGGTGTCACCGGCGAGCAGTGCTACGACTGGCTCATGACGTCCCCGCAGCCGGCCATCTGGGCCAAGAGAAGACGCTCGCTCGTATCATGTCCCGGTTCTACTGGCCCGGCATTCACCACGAGGTCCGGGACTTTTGTGACTCCTGCCCAGAGTGCCAACGGGCCACGCGGAAGGGCGTGAGTAAAGCCCCACTCGTCCCACTGCCCGTCGTAGGTACACCCTTTGAGAAGATCGGGATGGACATTGTGGGGCCCCTCACCAAGAGCGTGGCGGGGTTCCAATATATCTTGGTGGTCATGGATTACGCGACGCGCTTCCCCGAGGCGATCCCCCTCCGGAACATCACAGCCCGAACCGTCGCCACCGAGCTTTTGAAGATCTTGGCCCGTGTGGGACTCCCTCGCGAGATCCTAACCGATCAAGGCACTAACTTTACCTCCAGACTTCTGCACCAGGTCTGTGACCTGCTAGGTATTAAGAAGCTACAGACATCTGTCTACCACCCACAGACCGATGGACTCGTAGAGCGCTTCAATCGCACGCTGAAACAAATGCTGCGAAAGTTCTCCCCCCAAGACTTACGCCACTGGGACCAGCTGATCCCTCCTCTGCTGCTAGCCATCCGGGAGGTACCGCAGGCCTCAACAAAGTTTTCCCCTTTCGAACTTCTCTACGGCCGACAGCCGAAGGGCATCCTAGACCTCCTACGAGAAAACTGGGAACAGAGGCCGACCCGTTCGCGCAACCTCCTCCAATATGTGTCGCAGCTCCAAGAACGCCTGGCGCAAGTGGGAGGCCTCGCGAAGGAAAACCTCCAGGCGGCCCAACGAGCTCAGGAGCGGGTATATAATCGAGGGGCCCGGGAGAGGACCTTCGTGCCGGGAGACAGAGTCCTACTCCTCCTGCCATCTGAGGAATCAAAGCTATTAGCCCGGTGGCAAGGGCCCTACGAAATTATCCGACAAGTGGGACCTGTCAACTACGAGGTCTCGCAACCCGGACGGAAGAAAGAGAAGCAAATATATCACATTAATCTGCTGAAAGCCTGGCGGGAACGGGAGGGCCTTTTGATCACGCCTTACCCCCCGGACCCGGAGCTCGGACCAGAAGCCTCCCTGACCACCGACCAAGAGGGCCCGCAGCTGGGACCTACCCTGACGGACGAGCAACGGAAACAAGCCAAGGGATTCGTGAAATCCTTCCCGAAAACGTTCACTGCGAACCCTGGGCAAACCACCATGATACACCACAAAATAATCACTACCCCTGGGGAAGTCGTGCGAGAGACTACCCGCCCGCTCCCACGGCGCATGCAGGACACCGTGGAGCGGGAGGTGCAAGCGATGCTCGAATTGGGAGTAATTGAGCGGTCCCGAAGTGACTGGCGGAGCCCCATTGTGTTGGTCCCGAAACCCGACGGGACCGTCAGGTTCTGCATCGATTTTAGGCGGGTGAATAGCATCTCCAAATTCGATGCATACCCCATGCCACGGATCGATGAACTCCTGGACCGCCTTGGGGACGCCCGGTACATCAGCACCCTTGACCTGACGAAGGGGTACTGGCAGATCCCCCTCAGCAAGGGGGCAAGGGAAAAGACCGCCTTTGCTACTCGCTCCGGCTTGTATCACTTTACCCGGATGCCGTTCGGGTTGCATGGGGCGCCCGCCACCTTTCAGAGGCTGATGGACCGCCTCCTCCAACCTCACAGAGACTACGCGGCGGCTTACCTGGACGATGTGATAATCTACAGCCGCTGCTGGGAGGACCACCTTCCCCAGGTGGCCGCCGTTATGCGGGCTCTAAGAGACGCAGGACTGACCGCCAACCCCAAGAAATGTAAGATTGCATGGCAAGAGACCACCTACTTGGGGCACACCCTGGGGCACGGGCAGGTGAGACCATTGGTGGGGAAGGTCCAAGCGCTACAGGCCTACGAACCTCCTCGGACCAAGCGACAGGTGCGGCAGTTCCTGGGACTCGCCGGGTATTATCGCCGCTTTGTCCCGGCATTTGCCTCAATTGCCGCCCCACTCACCGAACTCCTGCGGAAGGACAGCCCCCGACGGGTAAGGTGGACCCCCGCCTGCCAGGCGGCCTTTCAAATCCTTAAAGACCGGCTGTGTGCAGAACCGGTCCTCTTCAGTCCTGATTTTGACAAGGACTTCATCCTGCAGACCGATGCATCCGAAGTTGGCTTGGGGGCGGTCCTGTCCCAAGAAACCGATGGCGAGGAACACCCCATCGTATACATTAGCCGCAAGCTATTCCCTAGGGAAAGAGGCTATGCGGTGATCGAGAAGGAAGCCCTGGCCGTCAAATGGGCGGTCGACGCCCTCCGATATTATTTGGCAGGCGGCCAGTTTACGCTGGTAACCGACCATGCCCCTCTACAGTGGCTGCAACGGGCCAAAGACGCCAACCCCCGACTAAAGCGATGGTACATGACCCTGCAACCATACGCCTTTACGATCCGGCACCGAGCAGGTAAAGACCATATTAACGCTGATTTTTTTCCCGCATGGGGGAGGCAGAAGAGTCCCACTCCGGATCCCCGGAGTCGGACTTAAGGGGGGAGGTGTGTAGTGGGCCCCGCTGGGCCCCCTCCGATCAGGAGGACGCTCCGGCCGGGGAACCAAGATGGCCGACGGAGCCGAGGCGGCCCCGCCCCCTGCCCCGGAAGTGCAACCGGGGCCCCGGAAGCACAAAAGGCGGGGCCGGCCACCAAGAGGGGCGCGACCCGGCAGGGAGAGGAGAGGGTCGGCCCGACTGGTGGCCAGATACCAGCCACCCTGCAGAGTGGAGCGGCAGCCCCGAGCCCCCGGCGGAGCCAGACTGGCCCGGCGTCCCAGCGGCCACGTACCCAGAGGCCGAAGAAGCCAGTCCAGCAACCCCCGAGGCAGCGAGCGACTGGCCCGACAGCGAGCCCGACGAGGTGACAACAGAGTCCCCCGCGCCCCCAGACGACTGGCCGGGAGTCCCGGCTGCCACCTACCCAACGGAGCAGGAAATGGACTGGACCCCCGAGCACACCGGACTCTGCTGCAGACCTGAGACTTGTGAGTAGAGACTATATTCTGGCTGCCTGTGTAGCAGCACCGGCTATAGCCAGATACCTTGGAGACTGTATTCTGGCTGCCTGTGTAGCAGCACCGGCTATAGCCAGATACCTTGGAGACTGTGCTCTGGCTGCCTGTGTAGAAGTACCAGCTACAGCCAGACACTTTAGAGACTGTGCTCTGGCTGCCCAGGTAGAAGTACCGGCTACAGCCAGACACTTTAGAGACTGTGCTCTGGCTGCCCAGGTAGAAGCACCGGCTATAGCCAGGTACTTTAGAGACTTTATTCTGGCTGCCTGTGTGGCAGCACCGGCTATAGCCAGGTACCTTCGAGACTGTATTCTGGCTGCCTGTGTAGAAGCACCGGCTACAGCCAGACCCTTTAGAGACTGTGCTCTGGCTGCCCAGGTCGAACCACCGGCTATAGCCAGATACTCTAGAAACTGGCTAGAGCCAGATATCTGAGACACCGTGGGGACTGGCTGTCCGTGGGTAACCACCGGCGAGGGCCAGCTATCTTAGAAAGGCTGTACTCTACCTATCGGTGTCTGGCCGGGGTGACGGAACACCGGCCAGAAGCCCGAGAAGGCGTGAAGACCACCCGGCAGGGGGCGCTCCCAACGCTGGAAAACGCTAATTCCCCGCACCACCAGCAGGAGGCGCCCCGGGGTGCGAACAAACTCGCTCACACAAGGTTTTACCGTCAACCCGCCCGCCCGGGTCCCGGCTGCTGGGACCCGGCGGCAGTTAGCAGCCTGCCCGCCGGGGTCCCCGGCTGCTGGGACCAGGGCGGGAGCTGTCAGCCCGCCCGCCCCCGGCTCAAACCGCGGCAGCCGCTGCGAGCGGGCAGAGAGCCTGCAGGGTCCCGACTCCCGGGACCCTCCAAGGAGGGTGAATGGTGCTGGGAGCCGGGCAGCAGCCCGCCCCCGGCTCAAAAGCGTGGCGGCCGCTGCACGTGGGCAGAGAGCCCGCAGGGTCCCGGCTCCCGGGACCCTCCAAGGAGGGTGAATGCTGCCGGGGGCCAGGCGGCAGCCCGCCCCCGGCTCAAACCGCGGCGGCTGCCGCACGCGCGGGCTGACAGCCGGAGGGTCCCGGCTCCCGGGACCCTCCAAGGAGGGTGAACGCTGCCGGGGGCCAGGCGGCAGCCCGCCCCCGGCTCAAACCGCGGCGGCTGCCGCGCGCGCGGGCTGACAGCCGGAGGGTCCCGGCTCCCGGGACCCTCCAAGGAGGGTGAACGCTGCCGGGGGCCAGGCGGCAGCCCGCCCCCGGATCAAACTGCGGCGGCTTCAGCGCGCGCGGGCTGACAGCCGGAGGGTGAACGCTGCCGGGGGCCAGGCGGCAGCCCGCCCCCGGATCAAACCGCGGCGCTGCCGCGCGCGCGGGCTGACAGCCGCAGGGTCCCGGCTCCCGGGCTCCCGGGACCCTCCACATAGCCAGCATGGTGCCGGGGGCCGGGCAGCAGCCCGCCCCCTGGCTCAAACCCCGGTGGAACCCTCCACAAACGGATTTCGGATGCATCAGACTTTCTGAAAAAATTTGTCCGTTGCGTCCGTTAAATGGAAGTCCGTTAAATCGAGGTTTCACTGCAATAACATAGCTGTGTCTTCATTCGCTGAAATGTGTACCTGGGCTGGGATTGTCAAAGGTGCCTAGGGGAGTTGGGCACCTCAATGTAAGCTCTCTCTCTCTCTCTGTATTATTGCTTAGTGGCTCACTGTCAGTTTTGCATACTTTTGAAAAGTCCATAGAAACACTTTCTGGAATTTCACATTCATTTATTTTTAGTCCTCTAATCTTTCTATTGAACTGTTTTTAATAAGGTTGTCCGTTCATCCTCCTTCACAGTTTCTGTGTATTTTTAAATGCCATCTGTTTGTCTCTGTAACAGATACTTTGATTAGAGGTGTGTGGGCCTATCCTAGAGCACCTGTTACAGCCCTTGGATCCTTTAAAACTGGCAGCTGCTGTCACAGGGCATGTGATTGGAGCGAGTTTATGACCTGCATGAAGCCAGGGATAAGGCTGAGGCAGAGGAAGCAGACAAGAGTGACTTAGAAACAGGGAAACCCTAGTAGTGGTCCTGCTGTAGTTGCCAAGAAAAGGGCTAGCTGGGAGGAAGGTTCCTTCCTCTTCTCATATGCAGAAAGCAGGGAAGGTCTCTGTTACCAAGTGTTATTTTGAGCCTTTTTTGCATCTAGTTTATTAATAAACCTCACCGGAGGAGAGAGATGTAGGATTGAAGTCAAACATTTGTGTTTTATTTGGAATGCCCCAGCTTGTGAATGTGGCTTTCAGTGTCATCCTACGAAACTCTGTTAGCTTTTGAATGGCACCAGGACGAAGTTGGAGGAACACCAGCTCCACCCTTGTATTTATCCCCAGAATAGTCATAACACAGACAGTGAATGTAAAGTTCTACCAATGTGCTTCAGTCCTGACCTGGAGGGAGAAGACCTCTAGGGTGAGGTTCTCCTTTCACATACACCATTTGTGTTATAGTGATGGTGTGGACAGAGCTCATCCAGTTCATTTCCCATAGACCACAGAAGGGCCATTGGAAGGTTAATATTTTAGCTCTCATGACTTGGGCTGGATTTGGACTGTCATCCGTAAACTTCCATGACCAAACCTCTAAGACTATTCTTTATAGAATCAAATAATTGGCGTACGTAAAGGGAAGTTCAGCCTCAACTGATGTTTGTCCTTAGATGTGTCTTTCAGAATGTGGCCTTGTTGATCTGGTAAAAGAGAATGAAACAATTAATTTTACACAGCAAGCCAAATGCCCAGTCTCATTCCCTATAGCTGACTCTTGTATTAACTAGTGTCATGCTACTGTTCTTATCTGGCTCTGTGCATCCATTCATTATTATAGATCAATTATTCGGTCCTTTAAAAGAATTCCATTGACGCCTGGACTACTGACTTGTGAAATTAAAGCAATGCCACAATGAACAGAGAAAGAGGATGCATTTACCTTTGCATCCTAATAATTGTATGTTATATGATGCTGGGATTGCTCATATAACAACATCTTTTTCAATGAACAATTAAGCAAATCCATATAGATCTGCAAATACCATGTAACTTCAGGTTCTTCTAGTAAACAAAAGAATCGGAGAGGTAGCTGTGTTAGTCTGGAATTGCAGAAGTGACAAAGAGTCCTGTGGCACCTTAAAGACTAACTAAAGTATTAAAGCATAGGCTTTCGTGGGCTAATACCCACTTCGTCGGATGCATGCAGTGGAAGTATCCTGCCTCTGGGTACGTATTTCTGTACCTGATGGACATGTGTGTGAATGTCTCTTGTGGGCTTCTAAGGGATATACCTCATGTCATCTAAGAGCTGAGATAGCACATTTAATCCTACTCCTTATGAGGCTTGGTGTACAAGAGCCAGCGTAGGAGTCAGGGAGTTGCCCAGTCAATCAGGGAGGAAAATGGCCCTTCCCACAGGATGTGGATCTGAATGAAATATATGGCAGCAGGATGGGCAGAGACGCATGACAGTTTTGAGAGGCTGCAGAAGACAGAATAGGGGTTTACACAGCCATGTAAGGGAGCTATTTCTGTGACTCTGTGTAGCCCAGGAGGTTTGCAGAGCTGCCCTAGAGAGAATTGGGGAACTCCAGAACTCTACGGAAGTACAGCTGGCATCCAGAAAAAAGGCAATTTGTTAAAATGATGTAATTGCTGCATTGAAAAGCTACTATGAGTTAAGCGAACATTAATTTATTACTATTACCATTTAGTATTTGCCTGGCAGTAAAGCCCAGAGGCTCCCACCAGTAACAGAGCCCCATTGTGCAAGATGGTGTACAAACACAGAGGATATAAACTGGCCAGCAGGAAGTTTAGACTGGAAATCAGATGGTTTCTAACCATCAGAGGAATAAAGTTCTGGAACAGCCTTCCAAAGGGAGCAGTGAGGGCAAAAGATCTATCTGGCATCAAGACTAAGGGCTGGTCTTCACTAAGCGGGGAGGGATCGATCTTTTGACGAAGACCCCCCTAGTGAAGACCAGCCCTAAGCTTGATGAGTTTATGGAGGAGATGGTATGATGGGATAGCCTAATTTCGGCAATAAATTGATCTTTGACTATTAGCAGTAAATATGCCCAATGGCCTGTGATAGGATGTTAGATGGAATCTAAGTTACTACAGAGAATTCTTTCCTGGGTGTCTGGCTGGTGAATCTCGCCCACATGCTCAGGGTTTATCTGGTTGCTATATTTGGGATTGGGAAAGAATTTTCCTTCAGGGCGATTGGCAGAGGCCCTCAGGTCTTTTTGCCTTTCTCTGCAGCATAGGTAATGATTCATTTGCTGGAGGCTTCTCTGCACCTTGGAGTCTTTAAACCATGATTTGAGGACTTCAATATCTCAGACATAGGTTAGGGGTTTACTACAGGAGTGGGTGGGTGAGATTTTGTGGCCTGCATTGTGCAGGAGGTCAGACTGGATGATCATAATGGTCCCTTCTGACCTTAAAGTCTATGAGTCTCTGAAAGATGGTCCTTGCCCTAAACAGTTTATAATCTAACATTTGTATTCTAGGGAACATTGGATAAAAAAAGTAAATTGCGGGAAATAAATGTGAGTCTGAAAGACTTGTTTAAGGACAAAGGGTTGTACAGCCTAGTCACACTCATAAAGTCCATTATAGATCTTTTTAGCATAATTCAGTAAAAGGTTTCAATGTAACTTGTCTTCTGTGATTTTTAAGCAGATTAACAGTGACTCTAAATTTCAGATTTGACAATGTTAGTGACAGCAAATAATGGAGCGTAACCAAAATTATGTTGTCTGAAGTAAGTCCCTCTGAAGAAGCAATAGACATCAGGGGACAGGTTATTAAGATATTGTAAAGCTGGCTTGCATGTTACTCTTAAGTAAGTGTAGGTTGCTTATATGCAAAACCTATTTGAAATGATGTCCAGCCCTTCCTTAAATGAGAAGCATTAAAACCTAGTTTACATGTAAGACTCTTAAAATCCCATGTTTAAATGTCTATTGTGCTTTAAATACTGGAATCTTATATACTTAAGGGACTTATAAGCCCCCACAAAGAAAAAGTGAACTCAGTAAAGGTAAGCTTTATTAACACATTCTTCGTAACAGTATTTCCACAGGTTTGGGCTTGAGATGAATGGGTTGCAAATTTAGATCCCAACCCTGGAAACCGACACTCACAGAAGTTGTCCTTTTGATGTGATTAGGATACGTTTGTGAATCAAAGTCAATGTATTTGTACTTAAGACAGCTTGATTTCATTTATTTTAAAAAGGTCCCTAAAACATTTAAAATAACAGTAGGGTGGCTGCTGCATTAGCCCCGGGATGTATCATTAGTGTGTCTTAAACATGTAATCTTCCTATATGGGCCTGTCCATCAGCTAAGAAACATATCAGTAGTCTGCAGCTAAATTAGGGTCATAAAACTGTGAGATCCAATAAATGAGTAATTGAGATCCAATATCTATTTTTAAGGCATACTTTAGCAGCCCTGTGCATACACAGGTGGAAGGAAATGAAATGAAATGTTTACCATCCATTCCCGGCTAATCTACATTTTCAGGTATTATAAATAAAAGGTTGCAGAGATAGAATGCCCAGTTGAAGCAAGCTGGGGTAATGGGTTGTCTCCTACATTTTTCTTAATCTCCCCTCGACAAAATTTGTGGCTGTGCTAAAAGAGTTATTTGTGCTGGGTGATGCACTATCCCCTCACTAGATTGTATTCATTTTTAAAAGTAGAATAGAATTCCTCACTATCATCCTTCTTTATAAGTGTGTAATTAACTGCATGATGTTGAAGGGGTATCACTGTGGGAGTAGTCACATCTATAATATAACCCCTTATAACAAAAGATTTTGCATCACAAGGGTAATATGAAGTCAAAGTTACCTAGGAAAATGGTGGAATCGCCTTCCTTAGAGGTTTTTAAGGTCAGGCTTGACAAATCCCTGGCTGGGATGATTTAGTTGGGGTTTGGTCCTGCATTAAGCAAGGGGTTGGACTAGATGACCTCCTGAGGTCCCTTCCAACCCCAATATTCTATCATTCAAAGGATCATTTATGACCACCTCATACCACACAAATCTGAGGATTAGTTAAGAGAAATTGATCTAGAATGAACAAGACCACGTGCTGCATTATTAAACAAGGCTACACAGGTTAGTGTATGCTCACGGGACAATTTTTAAGAAAGTTTGATGCCTGACAGTCAATTATTATAATCAAACAAAATTAATAGAATTGCAATTTATATGTCTTACATATGCCAGGTATTTGGAGAGCCAGATAATGGAGGCTCAGATAAACTGGGTTCTACTGTATATGTTTTTATTTTTTCATACAATATAAAAACTAAAGAGTCTCTGTAAAAACACAAATTCCCCTTTTTTCCATGGCAAATGACTCTAGGAAAAAAGTGATTTTATAGACCCCCATCATATCCCCCCTTAGTCGTCTCTTTTCCAAGCTGAACAGTCCCACTCTTATTAATCTCTCCTCATACGGAAGCTGTTCCAGAGCCATCATCATTTTTGTTGCCCTTCTTGGTACATTTTCCAGTTTATATATATAAATTGAGATTGGTGTGTGTGTGTGTGTGTGTGTGTATATATATATATATATAATTCGAGATTGGGTGACCAGAACTGCACACGGGATTCAAGGTATGGGTATACCATGGATTTATATAGTGCATTATATTTTCCATCTTATTATCAATCTCTTTCCTATTGGTTCCTAACTCTCCTTGGTCTCCCCCAGATGCTGGCAGAGCGCTCCATTGCTAGTGGAACACCTGTCCATTTGCCATTCTTAAGCAGCTCTGGGATGCTCATCTCCCATTTCATCTACAGGTGACTACATGGACCTCCCCTCTCAGGCTTCAGGGGCTACATACATCATATACCAGGCAGCAAATACTTAGTTAGTTCATAGAACAAGTCAGTGGAAGAGCCTCTGGGAACACAACCCAGGAGTCCTGCCTTGCCGTCCTCCTTGTTTAATCAGTAGATTTCCTAAATTCTGCCAGACCTTCTGAACTCTGCAGAAGAACTCTCAATTGCCAGAGCTTTGAATAACTCAATTTTCGCTCCCATAAATGAGCTGAGGGTCAGTTGTTTTTAAAGTTAAATCTTTTGTGTAAATACATGGCAGGAGCAGAACTGGACTACCCTCTTCCCTGCTACCCACAGAACATTGTACATCTGAAGGAAGTCTATTCCACTTCTTTGTTAAGCTGTTTGTGTGACGGTCACGCAAGACTTGAAAATAGCAAACGGTTTCAAGTTTGCATTGATACAAATGCCTGGTTCAATGGACAAACATTGATGAAATGTCAGATACAGTACATTGGGCAATGCTGTATTTAGATGTTTCTCCATATTCTAAACACACAGGCTGAAGATGCAACAGTTTGTATTAAACGCTCCTAAATAAAGGTTGCAATGCCCTAATCAACATGACCCAAGAGTGCTATCAAAGATGCTCACTCTAAATTTTCCAACTCTTCTGTGGCCGTGGTAGCAAAGCAGGGAGTATTTTAAGAAACTGCAACCTTATAAATATTATGCTTTTCATAAAAATTAAACTGAAACACCTGTTCTGACCATAAAAATGGTATTTTGATACTCTGTTGATTGGCACTCGATCTCCTAACAAATCTATTCAGTTTAGAAGGAAAAACATATTTTGTTTTCCTTATCTAACTGACGGTCTTGTAAACCTACCCTGGGCTCTGAAAGTAGAGGTGCGTTCTTTTCTTCACTCACATTGTCACCTGCAATAAAGGTTCCACAGGCCAGGTTAGACACTAAATAACACCTGGACAACTACATTGCCTTAAATGTGTCTGCACAGGTATAACTGATTGGAATTTAGTATGCAGTGTAATTGTAGCCATGTGACAGACAAGGTGGGTAAGGTAGTATCTTGTATTGGACCAACTTCTGTTGGAGAGAGAGACATGCTTTAGAAGTACACAGAGCTCTTCTTCAGGTCTGGGAGAGGTGACACACTTAGTACCTTTGCCAGACTTGAAGAAGAGCTCTGTGTTGCTCAAAAGCTTCTCTCTCTCACCAACAGAAATGGGTCCAATGAAAGCTTTTACCTCGGCCACCTTTTCTCTCTAGAATGTGGTAAATAGTTTTGTCAATGAGGAAGAAGATGAAATGGCCTCCACCTGTTGTTGTCCTAATCCCGAAGGGCTCAGAGCAATTAAAACATACTTCTGTCACATGAGTCGACATGAGCCATGGTATTTTCACATGGTCCTTTTTCAGTCTGGAACTATTCTCTGATTTTCTTTATGATGTCTGCCCATTAGCTCCAGTGCAGAAAATCCTCCCTGAATTACAGCAAGGAAACCCTAGACAATCCATCATCTGGAAGAAAAGGTGCCTACAGTATTGTGACGTACACATTTAATCTGTTTAGATGACTTTTGGAAAATAGAAAGCTATACATGACTAAGCAGCAGACTTGTAAATAGCTGGATCAGGTCTATTACTCCTTTTAAATGCACTTCTTTCAACTTATAGTGGTGCCTAAGTGTTTTGCTAATATGATTTCAGTTTTCCTTTCAAAGTTTTGATCAAGAAATGTTATAAACACATATTCATCACTGTCAAACATTTCATACATTCTGCAGTCTAGACAGTTTGAAAGCCTTTCCTTCTGGCATTGTCAGAGCAATAGTAGCCTTTATTGTTTCCCAGCATGAAGTGTAGATACTTGCTATGTGACAGCACCTGGCTTAATGTTCTTGGCACCATCGCCCCATCTCTTGAAAGACCCTCTCAGCTGGATCTGGGAAGCTAGCCACCGCTGGGCATTAAATGAGAATGTACAGAAGACGACATCACTCTGCAAGTCTTTTGAGAGTTCTTTTTTAAGTGGCATTTTCATCTGTTTCAGCTCTTGAGTTAAAAGTAAAGTTCCCATGAACTGAAATTTCCTCCGTCAGTTGCTGTTTAGAGAAGCAGTTTTCCAGCTGAAGCCTAGCCAGGATGTGCACGAACACTACGGAATACATTGTACAATACCAAACTTTGTATTTGCACACTGTATTTGTGTTTGATGTACTAAGTATGTGTACATTGCACATCAAACACATAGAGTTGTGAGCCCAACTCACTGCCTTTGTCTGCCTGCCACCTCTTTCTAAGGGTCTGTCTACACTACTCACTGAATCAGCAGGTAGCGATCGATCTATTGGGGGTTGATTTATCGCGTCTAGTTTAGATGCGATAAATCGATCCCCGAGTGCTCTCCCGTTGACTCCTGTACTCCACCGTCACAAGAGGTGCAGGCGGAGTTGATGGGGGAGTGGCAGCAGTCGACTCACCGCCATGAAGATGCCGCAGTAAATCGATCTAAGTATGTTGAGTTCAGCTAGCTATTCTTGTAGCTGAAGTTGCGTATCTTAGGTCGATCCCCCCACAGCCCCAGTGTAGACCAGGGCTAAGTTTCCCTGCAAGCATTCTTATGCTACTTATACACTTCTACAAAAGCTAGATAAAAAGTACTAAAATTAGCCCAGTCATAAAAAAGAACTGTTGCCTAGATTTTACTGTATGTTGCCCTAGGAAGATAAATAGTGTGACTGGCAGGTATGGAAACCTGGCTACCTCTCATACATTCATTGGGATTAACCATGGTAACCAAACCCCAAGTCTC
The DNA here is from genome assembly GCA_032164245.1 of Sternotherus odoratus. Lineage (NCBI taxonomy): Eukaryota > Metazoa > Chordata > Testudines > Kinosternidae > Sternotherus > Sternotherus odoratus. Next base: position 6,927,550 of record JAVMKO010000005.1, read on the forward strand.
AGCTTCAATCAGAATACAGAATAGTACACAACATTGTTCTGAATGTCCATGTTAGCCAAACCGCCTCCCCGCGTATCTCTCTGAAAACAAGTTAGGTCTGGGCAAACCCTGTCGGTCACATATACCGGACCATGAAGATTCTGTTCACAGGGGTGAGCAACCAAGCAATTTTTGCAAGTTTGTTTGGAGTGTGGAGATCCATAATGCCATCCCTCCTAGAAAACCACTTGCTTGTCACCCTCTTTATGCAACAGGCACCTTATGTAACACAAGCATCTATGATGTGGCTCTCTGTCTCCATCTAGTGGTGGGACCCCAGAAAGGTTTATAAGTCAGCACTGCCAATGATCCACGCAGAGTATAGCATTATATTTACATGTCTTCTCGGGAGTGGGAGCAGGGCCCTAACAGTTGCCCACCATTCCATGTTGGGTATCCAGTGGCTATTCTCCAGGACTGGGTCTATGGTCCTTGTGCTGGTAGTCTGGGGAGAACTGTGTGGTGACATGATGCTGTCGCTTCCGCCTTTTCTCCAGCTGCTAAACTGCATTACAGATTATTAAAATGCATTAAACTCTTCCCTAACATTCCTTTTTATGTAAGCTATCACGGTAGCTGCTGCAAAGAAGTTATACTTATCTCATTTCCAATGGGACGGCAGGGAGGCCCATGTAGTTAGGGGATGGAAGCCAGGTGGTCTGTGAGACAGTTTGTGTTAAGAAATGGTCCCAACCGTGGAACGGTTCGAGAACCCTTTTGAATCATAGCTCACTGCAGCAGGAAGCATGCTGCTGTGGATACCATCAATGCTTCTTGAACACTGCAGTGTGTATTTAGAATTGTCATCATCTATACATTCCAAAATGTTACTTCTCGGTTCAGGTCAGTGGGACCCATAATGAGACACAAATATAAGCATGGTACATGCCTGATGGAGGGATCTCTGATAATGGAGGAAGATTTTTCATGTGATCACCGGAATTTCCATTTCTTTGTCTACACCTGGAAAAGTCACAAGCGAACCCAATTTCATCCAAACAGTTGGGGCAAGCCACGTATCCCTTAATATTGTTTAAATGGGTCTGAACTTCTTCAAGGCATCCAGTTTTAGCCAATAATCTAGAGTAAATGGAAAAATACAGTTTAACACCTTTTGTTCGGAGTCATGCCTTTTCTGCACCTCTTGTGATTAGCAATTGTCAACCCATTGTTTACAAATTCCTTGCCTGACTCTGCTCCTTGTGCTTGAAAAGCTAGATTCCCCCTGGTAGAAGAAAGCTCTTTTTGCTCCACTGCATGAAAAGAATAAGGCTGAGTGATTTGATGTTTAACCTCCCACTGCTGACTTTTCAAATTTGAAAGCATTAACAAAGGGGGCTGCATGTTTTCGGTATTGAAAGCTCTGATTATGCTATGGCACAAATATATAAAAAGCAAACACATGCGGAGCAGGGTGGGTTAGTGATATGTGACTCACGGTTTAACCACTGACCTGCTATACTGTAAATCAAGCTTCCCTAGCGAAGAAAACTGTAGCAAGAAGCTGTTGGACTCAGTCTGAATCGGTCTCAGTTTTTTGATAGGTTTAGTTAACCTACCCAGGAACAGCAGCAGTATCAACATACATCACTCTGAAAAAATGGGCAATTGGAAGAGATATTTTTGTTTTCCTGGTTACATTTGAAAGCTGTGTCATTTGTTCTGGGTTTATTTCCCTCCTGCTAACACACACTGTATTTTACGATTATGTGTTCGCTCCAAGGGAATATTGACAAGATTGGTTTGGGGAATGGGTGGCATGATTTGAAATTGTATACGTGACACATGCACAGTTGTTACCATCTGCATAATTTTGTGAATAGGAAATCTGAAGAGGTTAATGAAATTCTGACTATAAAGTGCTGTAGAACTGACAGATAGTATTTTTGGGGGGAAAAGACGTTTGGATCCACTGTTCATTTCAACTGGCACCATCCATAAAAAAAAAATGAGCCTGGAAAGATGTTACTAATTACATTAGTTAAATTCTGGCTCTAGCATGGGTGGGATCTGTTTTTGTAATTAGTCACTATCTGGTCCTGTATCTTTTTTATCTTTTGCCTTGATCCTCAGAGTATATAAAAGACAAGGTCCCTGCTCTTTAAGCCTTGGGTAAAACACTGTGTGTATGCAGCTGTCTGCCCAAGGAGATCACAATTCAGGTTTGGAACCTGAGATTTCAAGATTCAGATAATTTAAGATTCGGCTCAGGATCAGAGAGAAAATAAAAAATACTAATGGTGCCTCCACTGCTCTCCCTCCCACCTGGTTCTTACCTACTTTCCCAGACCTGCCTCTAAACATTTCCACTGCTTGCATCCGACGAAGTGGGTATTAGCCCACGAAAGCTCATGCTTCAAAACTTTATAGTTAGTCTTTAAGGTGCCACAGGATTTTGTTTCCTCTGCTATTCCAGACTAACACGGCTACCTCTCTGATTCTTCCCTTCCAGTGTGTTTGTTGAGGAAAATCAGGGATTAAGACTGGTGAGAAAGTTTGATGTGAGGAAAGCATTTAAAAACCATTTCTTTTTCAGATGAAATGGGTAGGCAGACATGGAAGGCTGCCTATGCAAAGCAGGCTCCAAACAGGTGTGTATAAAATCTGTGTAGGCACCTGCTTGCGGACCAAAAAAATCCTACATTTGTGTGCAAAGGCAAGGGAGGAGTTTGGATCATACAGACAGGACACATTTGGTGATTACCTGGCCCTGAATATTGAAGTGAGCCCTTTGTGGCTAGGGCTCTAAGCAATGCTCACTGCTTGAGATTAGATGGTTCTGTCCTTTGTACAGGGAAAGCTACTAAAGAGACTGATTTTTATTCAGCAGAGCCTTCAACATTACTAGCTGTTGTAGTTGCATGGAACAGCTTGGCTCCCAGGCCAGAGCCAAAAAACAGATGTGTGACATGCTTTTCACTCAGCTGATGTGAACGCCATATGCCACCAAATGCAGCAACCCAGCTTCCTCTCACGTTTGGATAAACATCTCTTTCCTGTGATGTTCAAAAACTATTAAGAGAAAAGTGCCTACTCTGGGGAGAAGTAATAAATCTCAGAGGCTGGAATTTGAGAACATCTCCCTGCGTTCGTCAGTAATGAGAGTTGCTTATCCTTTGATATTTCAGTATATAGACAAGCCTCGATCCACTTGACATAGTGCTTCACTGTAAGCAAGTACGTGGTCCCGAGACAACAGAATTACTCACGTGCCTAAAGTTAAGCATGTGCTTAAGAGCTTTTGTGGTCAAGGGCTATATTTTCCTTTGAAATTACAGGGAGCATAATTATTGTCATGAAATTTTAATCCTTTTCAACTCAGATTTTCAAAGGTAAGTATTTAGACATTGCTGCGCCCGATGCTGATTCAAGGGTCAAAGTCTCATTGTCAAAAGGGATTTTGGCATTTAGGAGCCTAATGTGCCTAAATCCCTTTAGAAAATGAGATTTAGACTCCTAAATCAGATAGGAGTTGGAATGCAGAGCAGAGCAATGCCTAAATTCCTTTAAAATCCTGGGCCTTCATCACTTGGAGTCGTTAAAACAAGACAGGATGTCTTTCTGCAAGATATGCTTTAGTTCAACCTTGGCTTGATGCCGGAATGACAGGGGGAAATTCTATAGGCTGTGTTATGCAGCAGTTCAGACTAGATGGTCATAATGGGGCTTTTGGCCTTAAAATCTCCAGATCTCCTACATTTAAACCAGAGCGCATAATTAACCACAAACAATGTAGTAAATAAATTCTCCTTTTTTATATGTGTGCAAGTTGTCTGTAAACAAGTTATAGCACCCTGACATGTAGTGAATCTCTTCAGCAAATAATGCTTGGTCTACAAGAACATTCATGAACAGTTCATTGGAAATATCCCAAATGTGCATTTGTGCTGGTGAGTTAATAAAGTTGTTTTTGTTCCCAGCTTGTAAATCAAAGTCCGTTTCAAAGTAAAATCCCCATTGTCAAATTTGAAGTTCCCAGTGTTGCTGATGAGTTATGCGTAGGGCTCTGATTTTGACTCCGAGATTCTAGTGGTCATGAAAATTGTGAATTTGGATTAAGTCCATGAAATCTTGGCCATGTCTGTAAAAACAAATTTAACGGGGAACCCAAACTGAGTGGTGTTCGGAGCTGGTGCGCAGGGTCACAGGGCCACGGGGGTTTGGATTATGTTCCATTCTGTCTCATCTACGGAGTGGTAACTGGGTCAAACCAAAGTAGTGCAGTTACCTCATATGGCAGGCCACAAAGCAAAGAGCTGGGCCCAGCCCTGCAAGGCAGGGAGCTGCCACTGTGGGGTAAATGTGGGGTGGGCTCGCTCTCCAAACCCCACTCCCTCAGGGCTCACCTTTCAGCCCCCACCCCCACTATACTCTTGTGTAGGTTGATATAATGAAAAACATCATGATTTGGTGACCTGTCTGTGACTTACTGTATTTCCCCCCTCACCTATGACATGGTATTTACTAAAAATTCCCATGCCAAAATGAGTTACGCCATTCAGTATGTGCTTTGGGGATATATTTGAGCTTCAAAGTGGCCTTGAAACTGTGTTCACACTAGTAAGGCTCGTTTTCTGCAACATTTGTGACAAGCAAGCCAAAATGGGGGGTAAGTGAAGTGTGAATGGACTTCTTTAATGGGGTGTTGACAGCATAGTGGATAGAGTGCTGGTATACGACTCAGCCGACCTGGGTTCTTTACCTGGCTCTTTAAAAACAAACAAACCTGCTGGGTGACCCTGAGCAAGTCACATCCCCTCTCCATGCCTCAGTTTCCCCATCTGAAAAATGGGGGTGATGATGTGGGCCTCCTTTGTAAAGTGCTTTGAGCTTTATGGGTGAAAAATGCTATATAAAAGCCAGGTATCATTTCTACTCAATCTACAAATGTTCCTGAGTGATAATGTTTGCAATGGGATTTTTCGATTAGCAGATGTCTCCCAGTAGGGGTTGAAATTTGTAGGTCTTATTCTTGTTAATTTTAATGGAAATGGAGTCTCCAATCCCTTGGGTAGCTTTGAAAATCCCTCCTAGGGAATATATGGATAAGTCATGTTCCACCTTGTCATTTATGATCATTTCCTCTTTTGGTGTGTTTTTTTTGTTTGTTTGTTTGTTTGTTTTTTGCGGGTGGGAGCAAGTAGGTTTGTTAATGTTATTTGGTGATATCATAAGACATTATGATTAATACCTAGTTCTCCCATGGTGCTCTTCATTAGTTCTTGGCATTTCACAAAGCAGGTTTGTATCATTATCCTTCTTTTACAAATGGGGGAACTGAGGCACATAATGGTGACATGAGTTGCTCAAGGACACCCAGCCAGTCAGTGGCAGAGCCAGGAAAATAACCCAGGTCTTCTGAATTCCAGTCCAGTGTTCAGTCCACTAAACCCTGGCGCTTCCCCTGTTTTGCCCTCTGTTACATCTGTACTCCTCCATTAGTTTCAGTAACATTACTATGACATAAGAAAAGGATTCAGAGGGCTATTCATAGAGCTAATATCACAGGAAACTAACATACTGCACCATTTTCTATATTTAGGCAGTAGAAGTGAGGCCAAAGCAGAGAGCAGAAGTAACAAAATGCAGGACGCAATTTGTTGTGTCATTTAGTATCACCGAGACAAACAATAATTCATCATTACAGAGAGTGAGATTCCTATCACAACAGGAACCAAATTTGGGCAGCCACTGCCTTTTCCCATTTTGGTCCATGGTTGTAAATGTCTTTACATTAGGAAAAGAAAAGATATCATCATGATGAAGTGTGGAGCTTGTATGAAGCCATTTGTGCTTTGAGTTCTGACTATTTATTAAAAGACTTGTCTCCTATATACAAGGTAGCTTTGGGGTTTGTTAAAAATGTACAAAACTAAGACGGGGGTGAAACTGATTCCCATTTTGTTTGTGCTGTTCCTCCCTCCATAAATTTTGGCTTCATTCGGATATTGGTGTATATTTTAAACAGAGATGAGGCTAAACTGGTGGGTGGATTTGATTTGCAAAACTCAATCTGGTTTTGCTTTTGTCACAAGCCAAGATGGCTGTGTCCCATGTTACCCAAAGCCCATAATCACAGGTGGATGACAGTTTAGATTTGGACTCATTTCTAGAGAGTGTGTAGTATAATATAAGACAATGGCGACAATAAAACCGACACAAATTGACTAATATGGAATCAATACAATCATGAAAGTGAGTGCCGACGGTTACCATAGTATGTACTCATATTTAATGAGGGAAGAATAAATAAATGAAAAACGGCATAAATGGTCTGGGCACAAATTAGAGCTGCTCCTAACTGCTCTAATTTATGCACTGGCATTTTTGAAAAATGAATGTTTTTCTTTCTTAAATAAGAATGTTCGCATTCGTTGAACATGGTCCAAAGGATTTTCATTTACCTAAATCTCTGCCCAGTCTGGTTGAAGTCTTCCTAGAGTTGCAATAAGGGAGGAGGGAGGTTACGAACAAGAAAGTTGCGCAGTTGTTCTGGTCTGCAGCTTTGTACAAGAAGATGGATATAAATACCGCTAAAGAATGCAGTTCACTTGTGAGTAATGGGCCTAATCTTGAAGGATGCTGAGCAGGGAGAGGTAAGGATGGGAAGGTTTTGCTCAGCCCTGCTCAGGATCAGCCCCTGAATATGCAATGGCAATTCATGCACAAATCTAAAACCATCCCCAAGTTTAGGATGCGGCTAATCCAGCAAATCCCCTTTAGAATGACAGCATGCGTTATTGGCCAGATCCTAAATTACTGTCAACAGGTGTAGCTTCACTGAAGGAACTGACAGGATAAAAGTAGTGTTAGGCCTGGATAGATCAAAGGGTGAGTAGAACTGAGCAAATAAGACACAACGAATAATTCATCTATGGAATATCCACAAAGAGTTCTCAACTTCCTCAGGTGCATTTATCATGCTATCACAAAAACAACCAGGGGTTCGGTGGCACCTTAAAGATACATGGAGTCATCTGAAGAGGTGGGCTTTTTACACACAAAAGCTTATGCACAAATAAATTTGTTAGTCTTTAAGGTGCCACCAGACTCCTCATTTTTTATCAGATGCGTTTGTTATTTGAATGTATTTACTAATACCCTGCACACGTGAGTATTTTACTTGGTTCATTGGTCTGAAATATTCAATATGCATGACGTGTTGTTTAATTATGCCCAATTATGTCTGTCTAGTATTTTTTCTGCCTGCTGAACAGACAAATGTGTATGTCCCTGGGATATTTGCATGTGCTGACTTAAAATTTCACAGCTGTGAAAACACAGATATGTGATTTTAAAATTTGTGTTCCCCAGATTTTTTTTGTCAGCAAAACTCAATTGCTCAGATATTTTCATAAAGTGAACGCAAAAGAGGCATGATTGTGGCTCAAGGGGATGCACTAAAAATTTTGGACTGCTAGTTATGACATTTTTTTTTTAACCCATTTGTGAAATGTTTTTCCTCTCCATTTTCAGTGTAAGCTTCCCGGTGCTGGCCAGTTAGCGGTGCCTTAAATAGTCTTGTGTCCCACCCTAGAAAATCTCACTGCCCTTGTAAAGTGTCACTACCTTTATATGAATCATCTGATTTCTGAGTCTTACTGACCTTTTCTGAGGAGCTTTTCTAATAAGCAGAAGTAACCAACGCCTACTAGTTACCATGTTATGGAATGATTAGTGAATAATTAATTTTGACCTTTTCTCTAGACACATATCCATCCTGATTTGTGTAAATGTATTTGTTAGTTGCAGGTATCCACCAAAACATGTAAGCAAACACATTTTATTTACAAGGTGTTAGAACTATTTTCTATTGTGTGATTGCTCACCTCAGCCACAACTCTCAATTCTGCTTCATGACTGAAGACTGAATCTTGTTTTAAAAAATAACCAAATGTGACTAATGAGCAGCAAATGATAAATACTTTGGGCTATGCACGAATATCCTAGGCTTGCATGCAAATCCAGTTATTCATGTGGGGGCTGATCTGAAGCCATTGAAATCAATGGAAAGACTCCTATTGCCTTTTGGGACGGGCACTTGGAGAAGAGCTGTAGCCCCAACCTTTACACGAACAAAAATCATGGGAATATTCACGAGAAATGAAAAATAAGGGGTTCAGACAGGATCAAACTAAAGGTCGTGCTGAAATTTGAGTGAACGTTCTTCATACACACTGTTTTGCAGTGGTTGAACAGATCTACTGTTTTTAATTCGCGTCCGCTGCAATACAGAGAAAAACAAACATCCAAACACCAGCAATCTTATGAACCATGGGACAAAGTGGTATCATGATTATAATACAAACAAGCGGCTTGGCACACATTCCATTTGTTGCAACAGGCAAACCTTCGGGAATTTGCATGTGTAACTGGATTATAGTTTTAGTTACTCAGCATCAGTGGTGTGCCTAAGTTAATTAACAATGTAAATAATTTCCAGCCAGCAAAAGGCCCCATGCTGGGAATATCCTTTGGCCACATGTTGATTACAAGTGTGTTTTCCCAGTTCTTCATGTGATAAATCCTATAGGCAGCAGAAATTTTGGGGCCAGATCCTTAGCATTTAACTCAGCATAGCTCCGTTGACTTCCATGGAACTACACTAATGGAACTACCACCAGCTAAGGATCTGGCCCCTAAATTCTAGGTGAAAGCAAAATTTGACTGTGCAAAATTCTTGAAAATCGTACACTTTAGAGTTCTTGTTTTTACTGCATCTGACGAAGTGGGTATTCACCCACAAAAGCTTATGCTCCACTACATCTGTTAGTCTCTAAGGTGCCACAGGACCCTTTTTTGATTTTGCAGATCCAGACTAACACGGCTACCCCTCTGATCCTTGTTTTTACTGTCTTCTGTGGATTTTCATAGAATAGTAATGGAGCCAATTGCCTTTGGAATGATGCCACTTTTCAGCCTGCACAGTTTGGATCATAATGCGTTCTTACCTTTAATGCTGGTCTAAAATGGTTTTTTAGCAGGTTATTAATTATTTTTCAGTCTTAGTCTTAGTTTCTACCCCCTTGCAAAGAGGCATTGAAACATCTTTTGACAGAAAATATCCAGCAGGAAAGGTCAAATCACAGGAGGCATTTTGCATGTGCCTGAGGTAGGAACAAATAAACAACTGTAGTCATCTGTAATATCACTTCATGAAACTTTCTCTAGCCACTAGTTAGGCCTTAATATACTTAGAAGGTTGCTCTTCTAATTTGAACTGTGTGAGACTTTGGCCGGAGGCTACTTCTGTGTCCCAGTGATAAAAGAAGACATAAAACAACCCAGTGCCTGATCATTCTCCCTGGCTGTCAGTGAATCATGTTTAATAGCATCTCCATTGCAGTTTTGGCCAATTTGCTTGCAATGGCATCCTTTTGCATGGGCTTACTGCTCAGCAGGCCCTGAAGCAATCTATGAATAACTTCCCAACAGATGCTGTTTATGAATTGAAGCAAATGGCTTCCCTGTTTCTCTTTTTTCTCACTTCAATAATTTTCAGTTACATTACGATGAATATTTATAGTCCTATAGCAGTGCATAAAAATGGGGAACAAGCAGACCTATGCATTGTTTCATACGTGAGTGCTGTTCTAATGGGTTTTGGCTCACTGGTTTTAATAATGTTCTGTTGATGGACTGAAAAGAGGATGCAAATTGTAGCTCAGTCATTTTCATTTACTGTTTTAGCAGAGTGGGCATTGATGGAAGACTACATTAGGGGCATCCATAGCAGGTCTTATCTTCTGGAAATAATACACCCCCTAATACAAGCACACAATAGCTCTCTACTCAGTTTTGCTTCCTTTGATTAATTTCAAACACATTATTAAAAACAGGTTCTAACACTAACACAACCGGTACTTACCAGGTTTATTGTACTACAGATAAAATATCATGCAATTTATGATAGAATTACTGTCTACTCGTAGGAGTAGCCGTTTAACTAATGTAACATTGTTATGAATTAAAATGTAAAAGTCTATAGAAAGATATTGTTTCTGATTTGTGGTTAGCCAGCTTACTCCAGCAGCATAGTGCAGAGTTATATTTCAGCGTTAAAAAGGCCATTTCAAAATGTTTTATCATTCTATAACCGTTCTTTTAAGTTATTCTGCAAAGAGAAGTGTTTAGATTTATGACTGAACATGTTTATTGAATTTTATTTCAAAGGAACTTCACTGCGGCTCCATTCATTTTCCAATGTCTGATCTACTTGCCATTTCTACTAAACAAGAAAGATCCCAAAAATGTGGGTTTTCTACTATCTCATTATTTCGATGATTAATAAGCAACTGTAACATATCCTAAATACACATGTATAAACATAATGTGTGTGTATATAAATATATATACACACTACATACATAGGATATATATTAAAATACAAGACACTTGTCAAATTGGCCCATTTCCCAATGCTGATTTATGAAATACATACAGACAATAAACATGGTGTGCATTATGCATAGACACTAGTAATATCTACCCTACATAGCTTTATTTCATTTTATTGCACAATAGAGGAGTAGAAAAGAGGAAACAGCTTGAATAATTTCTTGTATTTTCATATGATTTCATGTAGATTGTACCTTTTTAAAATCCAACATAAACAGAGCATGTCAAATAATAAAATATTTTTAAAAAGTGAGCCGTCCTTAGGAAATTCAGTTTTTGTAGTTTCATCACTCTTGACTCTTCATTAATGAATAAAAAGCATATACTGTACCATGTTATCTTATATTGCCAGTCGCCTTCTCAAAAGAGTAAACTTTCAAAATCTGCTCTAAAAGTCCACATACTGTGTAGAATAAAACCCCCAAACTCAATCCCTCTATGTGGTTTGGCTTTATTAACAGTAGCATAAATTCAGCATAATGTTTCTTCCCAACCATAACTGCTCCTACTTCATAACTGCTCAGCCCACACCCTATGTGCTCTCGTTCTCGCTCCCCCCCCCCCCCCCCCAGCTATTCCCTTCTCTTTTGTGTCTGGGTGGTGGAAACAATTGCCTGCCTCAGCAACTCAGCAGAAACCCATTTAATATGATCAAAAAGGTTATGGTGTTCCAGACACACATTGTCAGCCTATTATACCTTATTTCCTAGAGCCACATCCAGGGCATGTTCTCTAGTTTTCTCTCTCACTTGCAGCCCCTTTGGGAGCCACTTCCCAAAGGCTCCTGCAAATGCCAGAGGAGTAGTCACCTGTAGTGTCTCTTTTCCCACAGTCATGAGCTGAGTGGCCAGAAAACACTAAAAATGAACCCACTCTTGCCCCACACATACAGGCCAAGGCAACAGGTGGGCCATCTTCTGATTTGTGGTTAGCCTGCTTATTCCAGCAGCATAGTGCAGTTATATTTCAGTGTTAAAAAAGCCATTTCAAAATGCTTTATAATTCTATGAGTTCCTTTAAGTTATTCTGCAAAGAGAAGTGTTTAGATTTATGACTGAACATGTTTATTGAATTTTGTTTCAAAGAATTTCAGTGCTGCTCCACTCAGCAGAGTTATAACCACAGGATAGGCCTGGAAGGCCTGGTGGAAGAAGGTGACCAGCAAAGATTTAGCTGTCCAAAGATGGACAGGTCATGCCATGCCCTCCTGCAGCAACATTTAGGTGTCTCCCAAGTTGACTAGGCCAGCCAGCACTCTCCTCTCTGTTTGTACGGACACATTACAGGGTTCCCAGACAGGGAACGGCTTGAACATCCACAAGGACCAGGGCTTAGTGTCCCGAGTCTCCCTCATTCCCTGTGGTCTCTCCAAGACTACATGTCTCTTCATAGTCATAGACCCAAAAGACAACGTCTTTGTAAGTTCTGCCTTTCCCCCTCCACCCAAAACAAGCCATAGAGGAGGAACTTGTCGCTCTCCCTAGCCTATGGCTTAATGTATTTTTTAGTCCCAAATTTCTTTCATTTTTATCCCCCAGGCTTCCTTTGTCTATCTCGTTGCCTTTCTCTGGTCTCCAGCCAAGACTGTGGTGATTTCTCTGGGTGCTCCGCCTCCATATTGTTCTGTGCCCAGTTCAGCCCCTCTCCATCTTCTACAGGGCTACTCTAGTCTTTACCTTCCATTCAGATCCCTAAAAACTGGGCTAGAACAACCAAGTCCATCCATTCTCCCAGTCATAGCCACCCTGAGTCTCCCGTTGAAAAAACAAAGTCTACAGATGGCCCAGGAATCTTTGGCTACCACTACACCGCAAAAAACCCCCAACCCTGTGGCAGCAAGTCTCAGAGCCTGGCTTAACCTACTCGGGCTCATGGAGCTAACGCTATGGGGCTAAAAATAGCAGTGTAGATGTCCCTGCTCTGGATCTGAGACACAATCCCCTCACTTGGGTTCCAACTTGAGCTCCAGCCGGAGGGGGAATTTCTACGTTTCTATTTGTAGCCCCATAGCGCAAGCTCGAGTCAGTCCATCCTGCCTCTGAGACTCGCTATCACAGGAATTTATTCTATTTCTTTGCTGTGCAGACGTACCCTGGGTTCCACCAAGCAGCGTGTCTTTCCATTTGAAGGTGCTAGGGAAGGTCACAGAGTCACCGCATGGTCCCATCTTCCACAGGCTGGCACTCCCAGGCAACCTGCACTCAGGTTAACAGACCTCTGGACATACTCCTGGCATTGCAGCTCCTGTTCTTCCCCTGCCTGGTCCTGTTGGACTTTCAGAAATTGCAGCGAGACCGGCTGTTCTTATGGGGGATCTGCAGCTTGTGTCACCAGCTGTTATAGCTTCTGCTATTTTATCCTCCACTTCATGGTCTCTTCCATTTTACCCTCTTACCTCCTTCCCACTGCAAGTTCCAAACTTCCCACACTGCTGTGTTTGTGCTGATGTCTTTCCCAAAACAAAGTCCTATCCATTACATAGAGTCAAGAACTCATCTCTTCCTGGGAATTCGACTTCTTTAACAGAGAGGGTAACCACTATGTAACAGAAAGTCCTAATTTAGGACGTTTCAGCATATTTTGAGGATTAAAAAATAGGATCATACTAACTAGGTAAAGGTTTACAAAAATATCTTCACTGTGTCAATCACGTGTGATAAATTTTTTTTTATTAGGCCATATAATTCATTTTCACAACTCTTTGAAGCCCAGACAGGTTATTCAACTGTTTTAGGAAGTGGTTTTTAAAGGTTTGTTAATAGTGATACATATTGTACACGGTACATATTTAGGGACTTCTTACCAGAGGTACTAGTGAAATTTGTAGGGGGTTGAGGTGTGCAAGTAATACAGAATTGGGACCTGAGTTAATAGTGGTAGCTAGCTATCTAGGCACGTATATGATCCTCATCATTATAGTATCTAAGCACCTCACACTTTATTAGTAGATTTTATTCCCATACATGGATCTGAGGTGGGGAAGTATTATTGATGGTACAAGTTAGATTAAGAGACAAGCCCAAGTTTACACAGAAAAGTCTGTAGCTGAGCTGGCTATTGGACCCAAGTTCTCTGAGTTCCCTCCAGTGCCTTAAAAACAAAGACCCTCTCTCCTTCTAAATGACAACCTATAAAAAGCAGCTGAAAAACTTCACCCTATAGGAATTTCACACACAATTTATGTTATTCATCTCTCATAATCTAATCAGTAATGATAAGCTATGATTAAAAAGGATGGTTTGGGAATGTCTGAATGCTTTTCTCTTTAATTCATCACACAGTTTCAGAATACTGAAGAATATTGCTATTAGCCATTTTTTTCATTAAAACAATTTTTGCTATTGGAATAAGGTTAAGACTGCAAAGCCAACTGATGTACGCCTCTCCGCCATAAGCCACAAATGAGATGATAAATAACTTATTTCATGAATTAATCTTAAATCACTTTTTTTCTTTTTTTTTTCTTTTTTTTTGGAAGGAAACATCCGATGTAACATCTGAATAGCAACTGGTCAGTGTCAAGCAGGGAGGCGAGTTCAGGATCACATGCCAGTCAATTTCCGAACAGGACCTTGGGGCTTCTAGAAACTGACTGGAAACACCCTCTAGTTTTGGAAATTATGGATCAGAGATTGGGACCTGAGTGATCTTTAAAACGAAAAGTGGGCCGGCTTCATAATGCAGAGTAGCTCTCAATTTCAAAATACGCACATATATAGTGCTCTAAATTTAATTATTTACATGTAATTGTGAACAGTTTACTGTAAATTTAAACAATTTAAATTCCTAATGTTTCTAATGACTTGTTTATTGTTGTGGACCTTCAATCTACTGCCTACTCAGCTATAAATAACTACCTGATGTAAATTATTAATACAACCAGTGTCTTTTATCACTTTATTGTCTGACAAACTATAATAAGCTGAAAATCTTAGAATTGCTTTTAAACCCCTTAATATATACACACACAAAAATGTCTGTGTTTATGCAACATTGCAAATACATTTTTAAGGGCTAGAGTGAATTTTCTCAATCTTTTTATACTGGATACTAATAATCAAATGGTATTGTTATTACCTAACAAAAAAGCTAACATGCTTTAGTTAAAAAAACCTCTCTTCCTATATTGCCCTTTTCATCTCAGCCTTGTTTTCTGTTATTGTTAATTATTTTCCCATAGATAAAATAAACCCCATTAGCACTAACAAGCAAGATTCAGATTAATGGTTCACAAAGACTTGGATCTTAATGTTAACATTATTGTGTGTGCAGGAATTTATCAGTCTGGGATTAAAAAATAATCATCAAAAGTATTAGAAACATTATTCACAGTAAACACAAAATACCAGCATATTTCATTTGATTCTGTATGGAGGACATCTTTTAACTTTCTGGGACCTGCCCCGGAAAATAAAAGGAAGGATAAAATATCTTTATGAAAGTTCAATTTAAAAACCCCCCACAAGTAATAATTTCATTCTCCTGCTTTGTTTTTTTAAATTTCTTAACATGAGATGACGGAAACAGAAATAACAAGGTAATATGGCAGATGTTCTTTTGCGCTGATCACTAGTTATTGCTTTCCTCAATGATGTTTCAATATAAACACACAACTGTTCCCTCTGTTTTATTTCTGTCAAAAGTTTGTTTCATATTTAACAAATGGAAGATGATGAGCAGATGTGTCCTCGGCAATTTGCTTTCTTTACTGGGTTTCGTAGCAAGCTAGAAGTCTGAAAGGATGTTTGTCACGTTCACATTTTTACAATACTTAATGTTATGCCTTCTGCATCTGTCTGTCACCCTCTAGTCAGTTATAATGACTAGTACAAACAGCCTCTCTTGGTGCAGCATATTTGGAAGGCTACTATGAGGTTAGTGCTCCATAAAAGACTAGCACTTCAAGTGATCTCTCTGGAGCTTCCTTACTGTCTCCCTGGGGAATTTTGAGTAAATTTACTTTTTTTCTCACAGATGTTTCCTGAAAACATTATCAATCACTGCATTTATTCCAGATTTTTTTTTTTAGTGTTTTGCAGAGCAGCTTCCTTAGCTCCAGCACAACTTTTGGTCTTTGTCTAAGATGTTCTCAGGTAACGCAGACTTTACCAGAAGCTGCCGAAACCAGATCAATGGAGGGTTTGCAGCCTCCCAGATATCTTGGAAGATGGCTTTTGGTGGGGAAGCTTGTCAGTTTCAAAGAATATTATTATGGAGGAGAGTTCTGATGGCCTAGGCAGCTTGAATACAGGTAGAAAGGTTTCTTTTAATATGATAATTTGCTGAAATGGAGATATGAGAGAATTCTGTGTAAAAGACCCAACAAGCAGATAAAAAGCCCAAGAAAGAAATGACCTCAACATAACAGCCAAGACCATAATAGAGAATCAAATAAACAGATTTTATAAATATGAAGTGAAAATCTAAAATGCTCCAGCAATTACAGCTGTCACATGCTTTATGCTTTACATTGATCTAAATCAGAGTATTGGCCGAAAAAGCTTAAATTCAGCAACAATGTAAATCATTGTGAGGAAACACTGAATTTTTATTAGTTATCCTTCTGCCATTAACTTACTGTATCAGATGAATTTCTCCCAAACTGAGCCACAACGAAGGATTAATCTTTGCCAGGATATTATTGATCAGTGATTTTGGCAACATACTTCTCCTTAAATGAATTGTAGAAATGGGGAATGAATAGGAACGAGACAGCATAAGAATTATTCCCTCCCCCTAAAATTTTTTCGAGTTGTACTTGGTTTCAGCTTTATGACTCCATTTGACATTCATGGCAGTTTTGTGCCTAAAAACATATGTTCCACTTAGAACATTTATGGGATTTTTCAATAAACCAACAGTGAACTAGTATTATTGTATTATTCACATTAAATAATTGGTCATGCTGCTCTGAAACCGGTGGATTTCAGTGTCACATGACATGGAATTTGATAGAATATACCACTTGTCATATTTAAGGTGGTCTCATTGAGTGCTCTACCGACAATGGGTCAGATCTAAAAATAACCCCCCATTGATGTAAACAGGAGTTTTTCCATTGACTATATTGGTCTTTGGGTGAATAACACAACAGGGGCCGGCTCATCAGCTGATGTAAATATCTTGCATAACTTAAAGATATGCCATTGTGTTTCAAACTGGGTACAGTAAAACCTCCATTTAACGGACTAATTCGGGCGAGGGGGTGTCCGTTAAATCAAAAAGTCCGTTATTTAATAATAATAAAAAAAATGAGCTGTCTGAGCAGCAGCCCGCCCACCACAGGGTCGGGGCAGCAGCTCCGCAGCCCGCCCGCTGCCGGGACCCGGGCACCGGGAGCCGTCAGCCAGCCCGCCTGGGCACCGGCTGCCGGGAGCCGGGCGGCAGACGGCAGCCAGCCCGCCAGAAATGGATCAGGAATGCATCAGACTTGCTCAGAAATTTTGTCCGTTGCATCCGAAGTCCGTTAAATCGAGGTCCGTTAAATCGAGGGTTTACTGTATTTTCATACTTAACTTGGGTTCACGTAATTGTATGTGTGCCAGTGCACAATATTGAAGTCTGACCATCGGGCCACTGGTGAAGTCCTCCCTTATACTAAGCTGTACTTGTCTTTTCCCCTGCTCCAGTGGTACTGTCCCTTGAGAAGCCCCCTTGCTCCTAATGAGAATGCTTTTTTTTTTTTTTGCATGCACAAATTACTAGCACGGAGTGAAGAAGTTATGCCTGCACGGGGTTACAAAAGTCTGCCCCCTTTTCACTAGAACAAGCTAAAATATTCCCCAGACAATATATTTTCGTAAAGATCGGCTTGTTTTTCTCTTTGCAAAACTGCAGCAATTTTATGAAGTAGTAACAAGAAATTTCTCTTCCAATACACTATGAGCTAGCTAGCCTGAAATGTTAGAGAGAGAGAGATGCCTGGTCTATTCATCTGAGCATAAGAACAGTTTTAATTCCCCTGAGAGGTTGACCTCCTCTGTGACCTTTAACAACACAATTAACCCATGCACAACCTGCAGGGAACTTGGAGGGAGGAGCCCAGGTGGCGGGGGCGGGGAGAGATATTTGGAAGAGGAAACAGGAAGTCAATGTGCTTAGGGCTTGAATACTAGTTCTAGCTGCAGCACCTCTGTAAACGGTCGCTTTAATAAAGAGCCGGTGTAGTTTTACAAGCACGGAGTCCTCTCAAGTTATTGCCCAGCAAGTAGTAAGGACATGGAACACCTGTTTTCCCACCTTTAAAATAGCAATAACTTAATAGCCTAATCTCCCTCCTAAGGTCAGGGCCTTGTAATCACTAGGCAAACTAGGCAGCTGCCTAGGGCGCCAAGATTTGGGGGCGCCATAAAGCGCTTAGATCCGAGTCACGGCTGAGCCCCATGTTTCGCTTGAGGAGGCGGCAGCATGCGAGGGCTCCATGCCCGTGTCCTGCTTGGGGTGGGGAGGCGCGAGGGCTCGGTTTCCCACTGGGGAGAGGGCGTGAGGGCTCCGTGTCCGTGTCTCTGGAGATGGAGTGGCTGCGGAGGACGTGGCCTCTGGGGGAGAAGGTGGAGGAGGGGGCGCAAGGTAGAAATTTCTCCTAGGGCACTAAATATGCTTGTGCCGGCCCTGCCTAAGGTATTGGGAAAGGTAAGGTTTGTGAAGTGCTGTGAAGTTGGGAAGCGCTAGATAAAATCTGTGATGTCATACAAAAGAGGCACATTACATAATTTGCCTGTTTAAATAATGTGAAAAGTGCAGTTATGAATGAGCTGGGCTTTAAAGATGAGCTTTAACTTTCAAGTAGTTGTTCTTGCGCCAAAATCACAACTTAGAACAGTCAAAGGAAAAGCTCCCCTATTCATTAGGTGAACATTAGAATTCTCTGACATTTGCAGCACTTGCTACAACAACGTCATAAGGCGAGAACCTCCCCCAGGGTAAACCAGCATCGCTCCATTGACTTCAATGGAACAAAACTGATTTACATCAGCTGAAGAACTGGTGGCTCGTGCCACATCAGAACCCATCGCCCCTGCAGAGAGTCACTGTGAGTGCTGGAGAACTCTATCCCCTGTAGCTGTTTGCTGCACACCCTGAGATCAAAGGCCTGTGCTGCAGGTGTATCAAGCATGGGGATTTCCATAGAGGCATATATTTCAAATCAGTAACCCAGGGCCACTCTGCTAGGATTGTCAGACAGAAGAGGTTTCCAGAGCCCTAGGCACAAAGACTTAACAGTGATAGCCAAAGATCAGCTGAACAGTTCCTAATCCAGCCCCTCCAGCAGTCTGGTAGACTTGAGTGGCATGGAAGAGACTAGCACTCCATGGACATCTTCAGGCTACGCACTTGGGATACTTTCTCCAGTTTATCCTTGTTCAGGAAGCAATCGAGCACTGGCCTGCAGCTTCACTGGCCAGGGCTTGGTTTCTTTCCTCTCTTGTCTCAACAGGTCCTCTTTGCGTTGTCCTCTTGGTATCTACACATATCCAATGGTCCCACCCTTCTGGCAACAAGCCACTGTCCTGTAACCTTTTCTTGTCACTACTGCTTACACCCTGCCAGAGAGAGGCAACAAAAGCATTACACTCATGTCCAGCCTCTGACTCCCTCCTGAGCCTATCTCCTCTGTTACCTCCTTGTCCTGTCCAGCAGAGATTATGATGCCCTCTGCTGATAACATTTGATTTGGATATCAAAATTCCCTCCACTGGCGAGATACTTTCTCTCCAGCTCACTCTGCGTGTAATGAACATACCAGCAACACGGGACTACACGCGTTATTAGAAAGGAGATGGCCTGTGAATGTAGAGATGATTCCAAATTCTGCCCTGATTTACATTTGCAATCTCATTGACTCCAATGACTTCTGGAGCCAAAGGAATGGCACAAGATGTAAATCAGGGGAGAATCTAGCCCCACATCTTCTATAAGTTAATACAGTGATCTCCATTGCAGCGTTAATGATTACTATCAAAGTCCAGATTGGATCTCAGGTAAAGAAACATAAACTGCCTTAAAGCTTTAATAGTGCTTGTTGCATGCCAAAGTTCATCCCAGAACAATTTTTTACAACATTTTTTTTTCTAAAAATCTCGGTAAATTAGGGTTTAGAAATGAAAACCCTGACAGACTCTTACTTAAAGTGGAACAAAAGGCACTACTGTAATAAAAGAAAATGGGATACAAAAGGAATTGTGTTGCTGAACCTCAAATCTGTTACACTCACTGTAAGGAAAGACCGCCGTACTACCGAATATAATACAGCACACCATTACTGAAAGCATTAAAAGCCGAGAAGATGTTAGCAAGTAGCAACACAAAACCTTGGATCAATGGGGAAAAAATAGAAATTTTGTATTTTCTTGTCCTCGTTAAGCACAGTGAGACTCATTAAAGCAGGGGTCTCCAAACTACGGCCCGCGGGCCGGATGCGGCCCGCGAGGCCCTCTCATCCGGCCCGTGGAGATCGGTCGGGAACCAGCCACGGGGCCGGGACGCAACGCGTGCTCCGCGGCCGCCGCCGGCCGGGACGCGCCGCGTGCTCCGCTGCCGCCCCGGCTCAGAGCTGGGGCCGGGACGCGCCGCACCGCCAGAAACAAGGAGCCACCCACTGCCAGGCGGCGAAACGGTCTGTGGGGAGAGACCGGGTTGAGCGGGTCAGTTGGGGGGGGGGGAAGAGACCGGGTTGAGCGGGTCAGTTGGGGGGGGGGGGGAAGAGACCGGGTTGAGCGGGTCAGTTGGGGGGGGGGGGAAGAGACCGGGTTGAGCTGGTCAGTTGGGGGGGGGGGGAAGAGACCGGGTTGAGCGGGTCAGTTGGGGGGGGGGGGAAAGAGACCGGGTTGAGCGGGTCAGTTGGGGGGGGGGGGGGAAGAGACTGGGTCGAGCGGGTCAGTTGGGGGGGGGGAGAGACCGGGTCGAGCGGGTCAGCTGGGGGGGGGGGAAGAGACCGGGTTGAGCGGGTCAGTTGGGGGGGGGGAAGAGACCGGGTTGAGCGGGTCAGTTGGGGGGGGGGAAGAGACCGGGTTGAGCGGGTCAGTTGGGGGGGGGGGGAAGAGACCGGGTTGAGCGGGTCAGTTGGGGGGGGGGGGAAGAGACCGGGTTGAGCGGGTCAGTTGGGGGGGGGGGGGGAAGAGACCGGGTTGAGCGGGTCAGTTGGGGGGGGGGGAAGAGACCGGGTTGAGCGGGTCAGTTGGGGGGGGGGGAAGAGACCGGGTTGAGCGGGTCAGTTGGGGGGGGGGGGGAAGAGACCGGGTTGAGCGGGTCAGTTGGGGGGGGGGGGAAGAGACCGGGTTGAGCGGGTCAGTTGGGGGGGGGGGGAAGAGACCGGGTTGAGCGGGTCAGTTGGGGGGGGGGGAAGAGACCGGGTTGAGCGGGTCAGTTGGGGGGGGGGGGAGAGACCGGGTTGAGCGGGTCAGTGGGGGGGGGGGAAGAGACCGGGTTGAGCGGGTCAGTTGGGGGGGGGGGAAGAGACCGGGTTGAGCGGGTCAGTTGGGGGGGGGGGGGAAGAGACCGGGTTGAGCGGGTCAGTTGGGGGGGGGGGGAAGAGACCGGGTTGAGCGGGTCAGTTGGGGGGGGGGGAAGAGACCGGGTTGAGCGGGTCAGTTGGGGGGGGGGGTTGGAGGAAAGGAGGTTTTGCGGGGAGAGACCTGGCTGGGTGGGTCAGTTGGGGGTTGGAGGAAAGGAGGTTTTGGGGGGAGAGACCTGGCTGGGTGGGTCAGTTGGGGGTTGGAGAAAAGGAGGTTTTGGGGGGAGAGACCTGGCTGGGTGGGTCAGTTGGGGGTTGGAGGAAAGGAGGTTTTGGGGGGAGAGATCTGGCTGGGTGGGTCAGTTGGGGGTTGGAGGAAAGGAGGTTTTGGGGGGAGAGACCTGGCTGGGTGGGTCAGTTGGGGGGGGGGGTTGGAGGAAAGGAGGTTTTGGGGGGAGAGACCTGGCTGGGTGGGTCAGTTGGGGGTTGGAGGAAAGGAGGTTTTGGGGGGAGAGACCTGGCTGGGTGGGTCAGTTGGGGGTTGGAGAAAAGGAGGTTTTGGGGGGAGAGACCTGGCTGGGTGGGTCAGTTGGGGGTTGGAGGAAAGGAGGGTTTGGGGGGAGAGATCTGGCTGGGTGGGTCAGTTGGGGGTTGGAGGAAAGGAGGTTTTGGGGGGAGAGACCTGGCTGGGTGGGTCAGTTGGGGGGGGAGGTTGGAGGAAAGGAGGTTTTGGGGGGAGAGACCTGGCTGGGTGGGTCAGTTGGGGGTTGGAGGAAAGGAGGTTTTGGGGGGAGAGACCTGGCTGGGTGGGTCAGTTGGGGGTTGGAGGAAAGGAGGTTTTGGGGGGAGAGACCTGGCTGGGTGGGTCAGTTGGGGGTTGGAGGAAAGGAGGTTTTGGGGGGAGAGACCTGGCTGGGTGGGTCAGTTGGGGGGGGGTTGGAGGAAAGGAGGTTTGGGGGGGAGAGACCTGGCTGGGTGGGTCAGTTGGGGGGGGTTGGAGGAAAGGAGGTTTGGGGGGGAGAGACCTGGCTGGGTGGGTCAGTTGGGGGGGGTTGGAGGAAAGGAGGTTTGGGGGGGAGAGACCTGGCTGGGTGGGTCAGTTGGGGGGGGTTGGAGGAAAGGAGGTTTGGGGGGGAGAGACCTGGCTGGGTGGGTCAGTTGGGGGGGGTTGGAGGAAAGGAGGTTTGGGGGGGAGAGACCTGGCTGGGTGGGTCAGTTGGGGGGGGGGTTGGAGGAAAGGAGGTTTGGGGGGGAGAGACCTGGCTGGGTGGGTCAGTTGGGGGGGGGGGGTTGGAGGAAAGGAGGTTTTGGGGGGAGAGACCTGGCTGGGTGGGTCAGTTGGGGGTTGGAGGAAAGGAGGTTTTGGGGGGAGAGTCCTGGCTGGGTGGGTCAGTTGGGGGGTTGATGTGTAGTGTTCATGTGTAGTGAACAGGTGTTCATGTGTAGTGTTCATGTGTAGTGAACTGGTGTTCATGTGTAGTGTTCATGTGTGGTGTTCATGTGTAGTGAACAGGTGTTCATGTGTAGTGTTCATGTGTAGTGAATAGGTGTTCATGTGTAGTGTTCATGTGTAGTGTTCATGTGTAGTGAACAGGTGTTCATGTGTAGTGAACAGGTGTTCATGTGTAGTGTTCATGTGTAGTGTTCATGTGTAGTGAATAGGTGTTCATGTGTAGTGTTCATGTGTAGTGTTCATGTGTAGTGAATAGGTGTTCATGTGTAGTGTTCATGTGTAGTGAACAGGTGTTCATGTGTAGTGTTCATGTGTAGTGAACAGGTGTTCATGTTTAGTGAACAGGTGTTCATGTGTAGTGTTCATGTGTAGTGTATCAATGTGTTATTAAATAATAACTGAATAAAATAATATTAAATAAATAATTAAAAACAACATCCATGTTTTGATTCTTTTTTATTTGGACCTCGAGTGTGTTGTCGGCCCCCGAACTGCTATTTGATAGTTAATGTGGCCCTCGGGCTGAAAAGTTTGGAGACCCCTGCATTAAAGCATGACTGAATTCATTAACATAGCCACAACTTTCTCTTTTTATTTGGATTTATTCACCCCGACAAACTTTCATAACCTGTAGCTCTCATTTATGTGACTAGAATTCATGCTTGAGTAGGAAGCAGAATGTTATATATTCACTTCTTCATGCAAGGAGATTGATGGGTGAGACTCCTAATATTTCTAAAGAAAGCGAGGAATACTTGTAGCACCTTAGAGACTAACTAGTTTATTTCAGCATAAGCTTTCATGGACTATAGCTCACTTCATCGGATGCATAGAATGGAACAGAAGTAAGATGCATTTATACACACAGAAAGAAAGGAAAAGAAAATAATTGTACATTAGCATTCCAATTCTAAGAGGGCTGTTAAATGTAGATGGTCCATTATCAGTAGGAGAAAAAAACTCCATTTTTTTTCTTTTTCTCTCTTTCTGTGTGTATAAATGCATCTTACTTCTGTTCCATTCTATGCATCCGATGAAGTGAGCTATGGCCCATGAAAGCTTATGCTGAAATAAACTAGTTAGTCTCTAAGGTGCTACAAGTATTCCTCGCTTTCTTTACGGATACAGACTAACACGGCTGCTATTCGTGAATATTTCTAAAGGCACCCAAACAGGAAAATCTCCATGTTCCAAGGTAGGAATATCTGCCTGCAAGTGAAGGATTATGTATAGATGATCATTAAATAACTGTAATTAACATGACATACACTGAAAAATTAAATTAACAGTAGTAATTTGTGGGTTGATGCAGCAAAGCTTGACCACAACAACAGGTTCATGATGTTAATCGTAAGAGGGATAATCACTTGGGTTAATTCCACCCATAACCAGGTGGATACAAAATATGATCAGTAAATGTTCCTTAAAGCAAAAGTAGCCTGTGGCCTGAGACTTTGGTAAGCTGAGATGATACATTCACAATACGCATTTTGATGAAGGAGATGATTGCTTTAAAAATAACAATACCCTCTTCCCCCCAAGTTTTGGATATACTGCATTCAAATACAGACCTCACCTCAGCAGTGAGTTTTGACTTAGCACAAAGGGGTGAAGACATCAACATTTTAAAAGTAAGTCACAATGAAATTTGCCTTCTGGAGGGTAAAATGGAAGCTTTCATTCTCCCCTTGACCAATTTCATTACACTGTTCATGTTGACACACTGACTTAAAAGAAAGCCATCTCACTCCTAGTAAGGAGGCAAAAATAACTTGAAGTGTCTCCTACATTTGGTAAAGACTAAGCAGAATGATTGCTACTCCTCAACTGCTCCTAGCACTACAGCATCAAAATAACTTGTTGGACTCTTCTGTTATGAACACCCACTTTTCAGGTAAAGCATCTTGATTTCTTCAAATTACATTGGATTGCAACTGGGAGAGCAACAAAAATGATCAGAGGTTTAGGAAAGCTGACCTATGAGGAAAGGTTAAAAAAACTGGGCCTGTTTAGTCTTGAGAAAATAAGAGGGAGGGAAGACTTGAAAATGGTCTTCAAATATGTTAAGAGCTGTTCTAAAGAGGACTGCAATCAAGTACAATATTCTTCATGCCCACTCTAGGTAAAACAGAGAAATAATGGGCTTAATCTGCAGCAAGGAAGATTTAGGTTAGATATTAGAGTAAATAAGAGTAGTTAAGCTCTGGAAATAGTACAGAAGGATCCTCTTTCAGATTCTACCACCCCATACTCACACTGAGTAGTATCTAACTCCCCAAGTAGTCTCATAGAAGTCAGTGGGACTATTCGAGAAATACAGTGTTTCTCAGCATGAGTTTACTTGACAAAGTTGGAGATTTTCATAAAAAAGTTTCAGTGCAATTCATATGAAGGCCGTTCTTCGGAGAATAAAGAAGTATCCTGGTTAATATAGTTTGCATTGAACATATTCCTGTACCTCCCCAGCAGGCTGACAAAATGTGGATTGTATTTTTGTGGATCTGAGAGGAGGATGGTCATCAACTGCATACATGAAATGGCTCTTCCCGGAGATTCCAATAGTCTTGTTTCTATTTTTTTAATTTTTTTTCAGCAACAGGCCCTATAATGAACCCATAGGATAACAGAGTAAAACTGCAAAGGAATCAGCCATTAAATGTTTGTATTAAGCATTGTGATGAGACAGGCCTACGGAACTCTAACCGATGAGAGGAATTGACCCAAGACTCCAACACTGCCTTAAACCTGACAAACAAAATGTCAACTTATTAAGTATACTGACTCCAGTTCTGGTGTTTAGAAGGGGCCTGTAGTATGTAGTTTAAAACTAAGGGCTTGGTTACACTTAAAACACCACAGCGGCACCGCTACCTCAGAGCTGCAGCAGCACTTCAGTGAAGGCGCTACTTACCTCAACAGGATGGCTTCTCCACCTTCACGAGAGGCAGTAGCCAGGCTGACAGAAGAATTCTTCCATCACCCTAGCGATGTCTACACATAAGGACTTAGGTTGGTTTAACAAAACCGCTCAAGGGTTGAGTATTGTTCAAACCCCTGACTGGCGTAATTAAACTGACCTAATTTTCTAGTGTAGACAAGGCCTAAGTTCGGTGCCAGGTCACTGTGGAAGACAATTGTCTACCACTGATACAATAGGTGTGATATTTTCAAAAGTCCATCAGTCTACTTCTGCTCCCATTGAAATCAGTGGTAAAAGAGTTAGACCCGCAATGAATACTTGTGAAAACCCCATCATGGAGCTGCTGGGTCAGTGCATCACACAGGGAGATGAGGCAGGAACTTGATAACTAGCACCAAATGAACTCAGTATAGCCAGATTCTGTCACCCCACATTCTTTCAGGTGTCTCCTGTCATTTCTTTATTGTTGAAATTCTGCCTATAGCTCCTTGTGAACTTTCACGAAATGATAGTGAAATTGGAATGCCATTAATTATTCCAATTTCACTGTCAACTCTTGGAAAAGCAAAAGCCAGAAACCACACACACAGATCTACCTCCTCTTCTGTGTGCTGCTAAGCCTTTTTGTCCCTGAACATTTGCATTGAGATATGCTTGTACTTGTCGGCCTCCTGTCATTTCTCTCTGAGTTATGGCGCCAAGAGACTGAGGGTTTGTTACAAACTGGAGAGGACTCGAGGCATGTCAGCTGTCTGGACAAACTGTAAGAGCAGGCTAGCTGGGAATAACACTTCACGGTGACACAGATTTAGTACTGTTTGTACTGTTTTCACTTTCTTCAGCAAAGCTGTAGTTTACAGTGCCCTGACTTCAACAGAGTGTTTTACAAGTTCCCATTGTTCCCTGTCACTATCACATTGGATCCGTGGGTGCCCACATTCAGAGCCTTGCAGAGAGAAAGGTTTGCTTCTTTCTTACCTTAGGTGTCTGCATAAACAGCCTGACTGTCCCCCATTTGGCACAGAAGAGGTGGATTCGCTTAAAGCAGCCATGTCCTGCAAGACAGCAGGAGAATTAGAAGTATTATGTCTTTTTCTACCATAATCTTCCCTGGTCAATGTATTGCTTGCCTATTCCAATTTCACATGTACTCACTATTTTGCTCTGAAGTTTGGAGCACACATACTTAGTAATTTGACTTCATTTTTTCATTTGCTGGTCTGGACAGTGAGCCTAAACCATGAGCCTAAAGGCAACAAAAATGACTAGGGGTATGGAGTGGCTTCCACAGGAGGAGAGATTAATAAGACTGGAACTTTTCAGCTTGGAAAAGAGATGACTAAGGGGGGACATGATAGAGGTCGATAAAATCATGACTGATGTGGAGAAAGTAAATAGGGAAGTGTTATTTACTCCTTCGCGTAACACAAGAACTAGGGATCACCAAATGAAAGTAAGAGGCAACAGATTTAAAACAAACAAAAGGAAGTTTTTTTCACACAATGCTCAGTGAACCTGTGGAACTCCTTGCCAGAGGATGTTGTGAAAGCCAAGACTATAACAAGGTTCAAAAAAGAGCTAGATAAGTTCATGGAGGATAGGTCCATCAATGGCTATGAGCTAAGATGCACAAGGATGGTGTCCCTAGCCTCTGTTTGCCAGAATCTGGGAAGGGGTGGCAGGGGATGGATCACTGGATGATTAACTGTTCTGTTCATTTCCTCTGGGACATCTGGCATTGACCACTGTCAGAAAATAGGATACTGGGCTAGATGGACTTTTGGTCTGACCCAGTACGGCCATTCTTATGTTCTGTGTGAATAATTCCTCATTCTATTAATAACATTTTGTTGTTCTTTATAAATGTTAATAGGCTCACTGAAATGCTTTACATGCAGCATGTGGTCAGGAAACTGCCTTGCTGTCTGCATCTGTATCTTGCTCAGGTTCTTGTCTCAGGCAAAATCTTTCTTCAAAGGCTGTTGGATTTTTCTTCTTTTGGTTTTTATTGGGGAAATTAAAAATATAGAAAACCAGAGACAAATAGAAAGAAAAGCTGTCAGCCCAGATCCTCACAGATATTTAGGCACCTATCTAATCTCCCATTGATTTCAGTGGCAGTTAGGTGCCTATAAATACCATGGCTGTAGAATCCCATGTCCAGAGGAACTAAGCCCTAATGTTCTTCTCAATGACTTAAATCCTGGTTCCATTGGATAAGATTTTCAAAAGCTTCTAACTGACTCGGGTGCCTACGTTCTATTAGGACTTAGGCTCCTAAGGCATTTTAACAAACATCACTTCCTTGTACTCTAGATGTTGCAATGTCCATGATGGGTAAGTGTGTCTGCTCTTTGAAGACTAAGAGAGGGTGGGCCTGCTCTTAGCACCCTCTTCTGGTCAAGTGTGGCTCTTCAGCACCCTGCCTCAGTTTCACCTTTTCTCAGCGCCCGGTGAAAACTCAACATATTCTGCAGGGACAAGACAAAGTCCCCCTGCTGGGGCTCTACCTTATTAAGTCCAAATAAACTTGAAATAACTTCCAGCCAAGCTCAAAATAAAGTCCTTCGTTCTTGGGTTCTATGTTTCTGGGTTCTCAGCAGCTCTTCCAGCAGCTTCTCTAGCTGTTTCCTTTAGGATCCCTATCGGCAGCTTTCCCTTTCTTCCCTGAGAAAGGTCCACAGGTAACAGTCCCTCACTGATGCTGTTTTCCCCCCTTTAGAAGGTGGGCCTTCCCTTAAACACAACTGGACCCTGGACCCTGCTCCTTCTTACCAGGGCAGCCTGTGACAAAGGCTTTTTCACTTCGGCTCAGTGGAGTGACTGGAATAGTGAGTCGCTCTTACAGTCCAGTGTATTAGTTCAATTCAGATTAATGTGATTTTAATATAGTTTAATATAAAATTCCCTCTTGCACAAATGAGTCTGGTACGTTCAAACTCGCTCAGCAATAATTTTTGTTACTGAAATCGCGTAAACAATTTAATAAATCTCCTACAAAATCTAGTGGAATTCCAAACAAAGCAGAAGATATTTTGTTCAGCACTGGCAATAAATCCTCAGTCTATCAGCATACACTGTTTACATTTGCCTAGGGGCCCTAAAACATTACGAGATTAAATGATTTTCCTGTTCCTTAGTGTCTGGCTGCCACAGAATTAAAGTGTTTCATGAATTTAATTGTGAAGAGAACAGTTTAACATTTTGCAGCCTCCTGTGGGGAAATGGAAAGAGGAGGAGCCCAGTTGGATGGTATGCTGCCTTTTTAAAACCTAGAGAGAAGGAATATATAAGGCGAAATTCAGAGGAACAGCACAAAGCTTATAGACCATTAAAGACCTTTTTAAAACATCAAAATAAGGCTTAAATGTGATGTAAGGGGTGCATAGACTTTGTGTTGGGTCTCTGCTTATGGGATGAATATCACTCCTAGAGAATTAGTTGTGTAAATATCTTTAATCATTAAACTATTAAACTATTTTGTAGAGTTTTCCTGAAAATCAAATGGAATTGCTTTTAGGCGTCCATAAGAAGGTATCTTCTTTTATTGCACAAGCACTCCACTGCCATTCTATGTGGAGACAAAGCAAGTAAAATCTTGTTAAATACACAACTGGAATCTTTTCCTGTGACAGACAGGATGACGAGAACTACACCACAACTTAGATGTAAAAATAAATGCATTTTTTTCATATAAAAATTATTCTAGTTTAGCTTGATTATCAAAAACCAAAGCATTAAGTGTGCTATACCATTTATTCGTACAATTTAGAGACCGAGAGAAAGGATTGCTGGAAAAGCTAGAATAAAGGCGAAGCACTAGTTGAATCTCTTTTAAAACAGACAGCCTTTTATACTCCCACTTTCTCAATCTCTACTTTCTCATCTTGCTCCTCTTTTATTCTCTTTTATGTTTTGCAAGCAATATGGGGAGAATTTCTTTGCTGGTTGCATGTACTTGCTTCTGCTGACTTGTCAGCTTGGAATACAAAATTCAGAATGTGACATCCACAACAGTTTGATGCTACAGCCTATGACGCTAACAAAACCGTAGTAGTTTATTCTGCTGCAAACAAAATCATTTTTTTTTAAACCTGAAAAGAGGTGGGGGGAAATATAAACAGGGATCAAAGGAGATAATTTCAATTGGTGAGTGATAACATAAGGCCTCGGTTTCCTGGAATTAAATATGTAACTTGCAATATATTTCAGTGAGAGATACGGCATAATAAGCTAAACCTAAATTATCCTCTGTAAAATTGTCTCCAAACAAAAAATAAAATTAAATGAACATCATCTTATAAATATTTCAAATATCCAAGGCATTGAAGCAAAATCAGCAGTAAGTCAAAGTGTTCTGCTGACAATTTCAGTGCGAAGCCCAGTGAATCAACGATAATGCATATCATCCCATATTTACTGTGGTAATTAGATTCCTACATTCTCTACTGCATGACGTGCATGGCTGTGTTTCGTTCAAAATACTAACACTGTTGTTCTTTTGATAAAAATCTGGTGCGTTTGACGCCAGTTTAAGGTTTCAGATAGATAGATAGATAGAGAAAATGAGTGCTTTAAAGCTCAATAATCAGGCGTGGATTGTCCTGTCCTTCCAAATAGTGTAATCCCCTCTTTCGCTGCAACCTCTATAATATCAAAACAAATGAATTGCCTTTAACGTACACAACCTGGCTAAGTATTATATTGGTGCAATGGCATAGCCGTACTCATTCATCAAAACAAAAGCCTGGATCCGCGCTCAAGCGCTCAAGAGCCGCGCTCAGTCACTGAAAATTAATGGGAACGTGGGTGAGTTTGCAGATCTTGTCACTAACATCAGAGGTAACGGATGGAACCGCCTGGGTGTTGGGAGTTGAAGGAAATAGAAGAGTAGATCTGAAAACAGAACAGACTGGGCACTGGAGCACTTCTCTCTCTCTTCGGGTGACACTGTGCTTTAGCAGATGGCAGCCTAAAAACAATATGCGCTGAGAGAGCTGGCGATGCAAGGCAAGAATTCCAACACCTACGCCACCGTTCAAAGGAGTATTGTCTGTCAGGGATGGGATAGGAAATTACTAGTTGCTTTTGTGTAGATTTCTGAAGCTATTATCTACATTTGATCAGTTATGAGATGTTGGAGGTAAATGTAAGACAATTTTTTGCACAATGAATTATGAAAACAAGTCATAATATTAATCCATATGTTTTCATTCCAGCACTGGAAAAATTTATAGAACAGCATAGGCTTTTCTTATTGGTAGATCGTGTAGCTATGTTGCTTATGAGAGACGGCAGTGAATTGAAACTGAAGAGCAAATCGTGATCTCACCATCTGCCTGCAAGGAATTATTATATAGGGTTTGCTGTCAGTCAACCAACCTGTTCCGAAGCAAAAGCAGGACAGTATATGAATCTTTTCCATGCTCATTTCATGCACTACTTACTTACTCAGAAACTAACCATCTACAGCACCGATATAGTGTGCAAGCCTACGGCGGCTGTCCTCTATCCAGCCCAGTAAACAAGTAGACGGTATTTGGAACTGGATGC
The DNA here is from genome assembly GCA_032164245.1 of Sternotherus odoratus. Classification (NCBI taxonomy): domain Eukaryota; kingdom Metazoa; phylum Chordata; order Testudines; family Kinosternidae; genus Sternotherus; species Sternotherus odoratus. The sequence continues at coordinate 6,958,366 of JAVMKO010000005.1, forward strand.
TCAAAATGCTATTTTTAAATAATGACCTGGAGTACAAAGCACACGAATAACATGTAAAATTAAATATGTAGGCCTTATAACATGGAAGCTCATTGTGTGTACGATGATTGTAGGGTCAGGTCCAAAATACTGAAACATACTGGGCAATATTCATCCTTACAGAGGAGTTATATCAGGGAGGTATTTGGCCCACTTTGTTGTACATATTTCATATTGACTATTATTTATTTTTGTCCTCATTGAGGAACCTTCCCTACCCTCAATTTTACGCTTCCTCCTTAAAAGTGGCTTCGTTCGTACTGCCTTTCCTTGTTGTATTCACATGGATTTAACTGAAGACAGAATTTGTCCCTACTAGCCTGAACTATTTGACCTACTAATGCCCTTCCTCACACACCTTTATTCAGGAATATTCTTTGTTGAATTCGGTGCAGTTTTTTCTAACCATTCACAATAATAATAGTACTCTACTTTAATATAGCCTCTTTCATCTGAGGATCTCCAAGCACATTGAAAAATGTGAATTTAAGCCTCATGATCCCTGCATTTTACAGGTGAATTCAATGAGGCTCATATTGGCTGAGGACACATAAAGAATCCTTAGAAGAGCTGGTAAGAGCCCAGGTGTCCACTCCCCCCGCCATCAGTATACAGAAAAGAGATCTAGTGGCAGCTAGCAAGGAAATATCTCCGTTTATCAATGTTGTTCCACCACTAGCTTACTCAACGTGGAGGTGTACAATCCAGGTTCAGTTCCCCTGTCTGCCTGGTCTGAACATGGGATTTGAACTTGTCTCCATTGTAGGAGAGTGCCCGAACCAATACAGATGCTAGAAGTAGAAGTGCTGGAGTGCAGCAGCTTCCTCTTGCTTAATATAAAAAAATATATAATGCTTGCAGTGGTTTCCAAAATATACAGGGTTTACAGCTTGGTTCAGTGGCTACTGATCACTGGCTATGGGTTATTCTGATGTGAGGGTCTCTCAAACATTCCTCTTGAAGATGTTTTCCACTTTGTACAAATAGTCATTGGAGGAGAGTCTTGAACTTGGGCCTCCCACATCCTAGAGCGGGTGTTCTTAAAATTCATTGCACTGTGACCCCCTCCTGACAATAAAAATTACTACACAACCCCAAGAAGGGGGACTGAAGCCCGAGCCCGCCTGCAGGGTCAGCTCCAGGAACCAGCACAGGAAGCACCTGCCTGGGGCGGCACTCTGTAAGGGGCGACATTTTATTTATTTATTTGCTTGTTTGTTTGATCTTTTTTTTTTTTTGCTTGGAGTGACATAAAAGTTGGAGCTGGCCCTGGTTGCCTCAACCCTGCCATCCCAGGGCTGAAGCCCTTGGGCTTGGGGCCAGGCAGTGTGTGGCTAAGGCTTGGGCCTCAGACCCAGCAAGTCTAACACCAGCCTTGAATGGGGTGGTGACCCACTTTGGGGTTCCGACACACAGTTTGAGAACCGCTGTCCTAGAGGAATGCCCTAACCACTAGGCAACAGAGTCATTCTCTCTTGCTTTCCCTAAGTAATGGCTATTCATTGTTATTATGAATGACTATGAATTGCTGTCAGCTATGAAATGCCACCCTGTTTTGTGTATGGCATCAAAGTCCTGAGGAAAAAATTGCCTCATGCTATTGGTGAAGTTGAGTCAAATCGTTTCTTATTGTCCAAAACTACATTTTTCAGCAAACAAACTATTTGTCCAAAAAAAATGTTGCCCAGCTTTCCTGGGATTTGGCTTAAGTGTCTTAGACTTAAGTGTCACTTACTCAGTGTTAGACAAACTACTTTTCAGTGAAAGGACCTTGAATTGTTGTTGCTCTATAATGGAATTCCCGTGGATGTCAATGGGACCTGAATGTAATATTACCCTTTTTTCACCCTAGCTGCCAAGCTAGCTTGGAAAGGAAGCCGCAGACTGAAACTACCCATGCTAATGCTATAAGAATGGCCGTACTGGGTCAGACCAAAGGCCCATCCATCCCAGTAACTTGTCTTCTGACAGTGGCCAAAGCCATGTGCCCCAGAGGGGATGAACACAACAGGTGATCATCAAGTGATCCATCCCCTGTCACCCATTCCCAACTTCTGGCAAACACAGGCTAGGGACACCATCCTAGCCACGGCTGGACCTATGCTCCATGAATTTATCTAGTTCTTTTTAGAACCATGTTATAATCTTGGCCTTTACAACATCCTCTGGCAAGGAGTTCCACAGGTTGACTGTGCATTGTGTGAAAAATGCTTCAATTTGTTTTAAACCTACTGCCAATTAATTTCATTTGGTAGCCCCTAGATTTTGTATTATATGAAGGAGTAAATAACACTTCCCTATTTACTTTCTCCACACCAGTCATGATTTTATAGACCTCTACGATATCCCCCTTTAGTCATCTCTTTTCCAAGATGGAAATTCCCAGTCTTATTAAGCTCTCCTTATACGACAGCCGTACCATACCCCAATCATTTTGTTGCCCTTTTCTGAACCCTTTCCAAGTCCAATATATCTTTTTTGAGATGGGACGACCACATCTGCACACAGTATTCAAGATGTAGATTTATATAGATGTGTGATGGGGCATCTGCCACACACTGGTGAGGAAAGGGTTAAAAACAGCCCTAGGGAAGCTTGGAGAAGACAGCCAATCAATGACGGTCTGTAAGGAGCAGCCAATCAGGACAGAGCAGCCCTATCTATAAAGAGAACTCCAGGGCAGAGGAGCCAATTCCGCCTTCGGAGCCCAGGGAGAAAGGATTGGGTCCCTGACGGGAACTGCCAGCACCCTGGATGAAGCAGTACTGGGCTGGGTCAGGGGAGTGAGAGGGAGCTCCAGCCTGACTGGCTGCAAGACTGAGGCCCGGATCCAAGGACAGAGAAGGTGCTGGGGCTACGGAGAAGTGGTCTAGGGAAATGGATAGCGGGGGTTGAAGGAGATGCAGCATGTCACTGCCACCTAGAGTGTCTATGGGTTGGGATCTAAGGTAGTGCATGGACTCGGGTCTCCCCACCCTCCACCCCTACTTGCCACCAAAGGGAGTTGCCACTGAGGCAAGTGGCTAGAACCTTGGGCTGCAGTTGGCCACAGAGGCGAGTGGCTGGACAGAGGACTGCTGCTCCATCGGAAGCAGGGGGGGAACGGAATGAGGCATCGCCGGAGGGCTGTGATCTGAAAAGGATGCCATGATCCTTGAGGCGACACAGGTCCAGAACAGAAGTGACGAGACAGGACCGGAGTATGGCGCCCTGCGTAAAGACTGAGCTAATTCCCAGAACAACCAGCAGGAGGCCTCGCAGTGATGAGGTGGAACTGTTACGAGAAGCAATATATTTTCTCTTATTATCTATCCTTTTCTTAATGATACCCTAACATTCTGTTTGTTTTTTTGACTGCCGCTGCATATCGAGTGGATGTTTTCAGAGAACTATCCCCAATGACTCCAAGATCTCCTACTTGAGTGGTCACCGTTCATTTAGACCCCATCATTTTATATGTAAAGTTGGGATTATGTTTTCCAACGTGCTTTACTTTGCATTTATCAACACTGAATTTCATTTGCCAATTTGTTGCCCAGTCACCCAGTTCTGAGAGATCCTTTTGTAGGTCTTCACAGTCTTCCTGAGACTTAACTATCTTGAGTAGTTTTGTATCATCTGCAAATTTTACCACCTCACTGTTTATCCCTTTTACCAGATGTAGTGGGGCGGCTGTCCCACTCCAGGTAAAAAGGGGTTAAAAGAGCCCTTTGTAGGGCTGTAGCTAGGGAAAAGCAGCCCAGCAGAGGGTTGTAAGTGAAAACAGCTGTGGCTGGGTCAATTAGGGCCCAGCTGACCCTGATATAAGGGCCCAGAGTTTGGTGCAGAGAGAGATTCTCCTCTGTCTGTAGAGGCGGACAGGCCTCCTGGCTGCTGGGTAAGCTTGACAGGGCACCTAGAGTGGTGCAGGGCTGGGGTAAGGCAAGAGGAGCCGGGGAAAGCTCTGGCCTGGAAACTCCCTGGAAACCTAGGTGTAGGCCTAACAAAGGGTACTGGGATTGTAGGGGACAGCCCAGAGCTGCAGAGGCAGCAGGCCAAACCCCCCTTGTCTGTGATGAGTGGCAATTATATTGCAGTCTGCCACAGTGAACGGGGGCAAGTAGTGACTGGCAGTTGCCTAGACTGAGGCAAGGTGGGGATAGGGGGTGGGGGTTCCCCATGGAGGGGAGACCCTAAGACCTGTGGGGGAACTGCAGGGCTGCAGCACCCTCGGTAAGAGGGCACCGGGGTTTTGGAGGGACATGGGGCCAGCAGCAAGCGGGACATCAGCCTGCAGAGGGCGCTCCGGACGGTGGAAGAGCTCATTCCCGGATGGACCAGCAGGAGGCGCAACGGGGCGAGTTGCTGCTCTGCTACACCAGATCATTTATGAATATGTTAAATAGGACTGAGCCCACTATAGACCCCTAGGGGACACCACTATTTACCCCTCTCCATTCTGAAAACTGACCATTTATTCCTACCCTTTGTTTCTTGTCTTTTAACCAGTTACCAATCCATGAGAGAATTTTCCCTCTTATCCCATGACACCTTACTTTGCTTAAGGCCCTTTGGTGAGGGACCTTGTCAAAGTCTGAAAATCTAAATACACTCTATTCACTGGATCCTCCTTGTCCACACGCTTGTTGACCCCCTGTAGCAGGGTGGCTACCCTGCTCCTAAAAGAAAAGGGGTTAAAACAGCCCTGGGAAGGGCTCTGGCTGGGGGCAAGCAGCTCCCAGGCTGATGAAGGGAGCAGCTGCAGCTGTGGCCAAGGCAATTAGGACCCAGCTGGCCCTTATAAAAGGCTATGAGGCAGGCGCTCAGCCTGTCTCTATCAAGTCTTGGAGGGAGCAGGGCCTGGCTGCCTGCAGAAAGGGGACTGAGTGTGAAGTAGTGCTGGGGAAGGGGCAGGCTGATCTGGGGCCTAGCGATCTCCCAGGGTGAAGTCCTGACAACAAGGCCTAAAAGGTACCAGGGGTTAGGCAGAGGCAGCTGGCTCAAAACCCCCCTGCCTGTGATGACTGTCTGCCCCGGTGAGTGGGGGCTTGATGATGACTGGCAGTAGCCCAGCCTGAGGCAAGGTGGGGCTTAGAGGGTTGGGGTTCCCCAGGGAGGGGAGACCCAGACAGAGTGTGGGGAAACTGCCAGAGGGCAGCCCCCAGGGGCACCAGGGTCCAGGAGGGACACGGGGGGGCCAGCGGCCAGCGAGACACCAGCCTTCAGAGGGCGCTCTGGAGGCTGGAAGAGCTAATTCCTGGACGACCAGCAGGAGGCGCCCCAGGGTGAGTCGTCACCCCGCTCCAAGTGGTGGAGAATGCAGTCATAGACGGTCCGCCCCTGATACAAGGGGCAGGGCAAGGACTGTTGTGTGAATCTGAGTGAAGGAGGAGACATGAGGGACTACAACTGGGGAGCCTGTGTGGTCCATCTTGCCGAGCAGCAAGCAAGGCTGCTACAGCTGTTGTGGGGGAGGGCACATAGATCTCATTGGGGTCCAGGCACCCTGGGCAGGAGGCCGGTACAGGGCCTAAAGCCTGTTATGCCTGTGGGTGACTGGGACACTTGAAAAGAGAATGTCCCTACCGGACTGGAGCAAAGAGGCTCCACTAGGGACAATGTGGGATGTATAGAGCGCTCCCTGTGAAGTCAACAGGGAGGCTCCAATCTTGCTGGGGCTGTGGGAAGCCGGGGCACAGGAAGAGGGAGTGCCCTCAGGGGACCCGCAGAGCCCAGGCTAGCCCTGAGGTGGTCAGGGGTGAGCACTGGCTGTGCCTCCTCTGCCACAAGGGGAGCCAGGCAAAGCAGCCTAGCCCCCCAGAGAAGGAGGGGGAGGCCGGAGGACCGGGTAAGGTCTGAGACTGCCCTGAAGGATGATGGTGATGACCAGGGCCCTAGAAAGAGAGGCCCCAGATAAACAGGGGAACCCATGGGGGAGCCAGGAGGTTCCCAGACGACCAGCAGGAGGCACTGCAGTGGTGAGTCTCACTATGTGACACCCCCTCAAAGAATTCTAGTAGATTGGTGAGGCATGATTTCCCTTTCCAAAGCCATGTTGACTCTTCCCCAACAAATTATGTTTATCTGTGTGTCTGACAAATTTGTTCTTGACTATAGTTTCACCCAGTTTGCCCGATACTGAAGTTTCGCTTACCAGCCTGAAATTGCCAGGCTCACCTCTGGAGCTCTTTTTAAAAATTGGCGTCACATTAGCTATCCTCCGGTCATTTGGTACAGAAGCTGATTTAAATGATAGGTTACAGATGACAGTTAGTAGTCCTGCAATTTCACATTTGAGTTCCTTCAGAACTCTTGAGTGAATACCAGCTGTTCCTGATGACTTGTTACAGTTTAGTTTATCAATTTGTTCCAAATCCTCATCTAATGACACCTCAATCTGGGAGAATTCCTTGACTGTGAAGACCGATGCTAAAAATTCATTTAATTTCTCTGAAATGGCCTTATCGTCCTTGAGTGCTCCTTTAGCAGCTCTATTGTCCAGTGCCCCCCAGTGGTTGTTTAGGAGGCTTCCTGCTTCTGATGTACTTAAACACTTTTTTGCTATTACTTTTTGATTCCAGTTATGGCATAAAGCTCTTCTTTTCTCACCTTCATTTCCATTACTGTTCAAGAGCATCCTGCCCGGGATGGTTATTTTGTATATATTGGTTGTTAATTAAATTTCATGCTCCTTGATGATGGGAGGTACTGTATTGATTCCTTTTTCTAGTTCTTAGGAGAGACCACATGCCCCTATTGCTTGTGGCTCACAAATTATTCATGGCTACTGTTATGTACTGTTCTATGCATAGCGTTCTATTTGTTTTAACAAAACTTTTAGTACAAAATTCCTTGACAACTATAGCTTTTTTCCCTCCCACTTCTCTTGAGGCATGACAAATCTTTAAAAGGAACAATATCTCTGTCTCCTACATATATGGATCATGACTAGATCTCTCTTTAAAAAAAGAATAACACTTAAGGTAGGTCAGGAACAATAACTCTTAAAGTCTTTCCTTTCGCATTCTACTTTCCTCAATGTACAAATTGATTAGTTTGCAACTTACACTTTCCTATTTTAAAAAAGTGACTTGTGATCGTTTTATCTTTTTTTAAGCATTTCCAGCTAAGTGAACATGCGAGCAGACCTTTATCTATGGGAGAAGGGATTGGCAAAACAGCTGCTTCTGCTGAGAAATGTGAGAGCAACTGAGATACCAGGCTGATAACTGCATTACAAATACTATAGCTACCTAGAAGCAGCTATTCTTGCACTGCCTGGGGTGCTCTCTGGTTGGACTCTGCGTAATTAGCAGAGTCCATCTACTAAAAGGAAGCTGGGCCAGTCTTTCCCCCAGGGGATACCACATGCCATCACATAGTCCTGGGTGGACCCAGAATCTTTTAAAACTGTCAAAAGGGATATCTGTGTGGGTAATATTTCTAAACCAATATAGTTTAAGTGGTACCAAAAACTGTAGACAAGACCTTCAACTTGTGTGGGACGTGGTTTCCCTTTATGCCCACTTACGTCTGCTCTGCTTCCTTCAGTCTGCAGAAGGTCTGTGTGACACATGCTGCTTTGTTACTCCAGAGACAGGGCAAGCTTCTCTGACATAAAACAGTGTGATTGGGGCTAGAGAGGAAATTGCTGGAGTAAGAGAGGGCAGAGAGTGGCAGGGCTTGCGTGCCGACGACACCAAGATTTTGGGCTGCATCTTGGGCCCCTAGCTCCATTCTGAAGAGCTGGGGTTGGGAAAAAAAAACTTATTTGGGAGCAGCTCTTACCTCTGGCCAGCGGAAGCAGTAATTCCAGCAGGGAGAGTTGATGTTCCCCAGACCAGAGCTAGGGCTGGTCTCCACTAGGTGGGGAGATCGACTGTAGATATGTAATTTCAGCTACGTTCATAACATAGCTGAAATCGGCGTCTCTACAGCCGACTTACTTGCCGTCCTCACGGCAGTGGCGGGCAGCGGCGCGCTCCCCCGTTGACTCCAGCTTGCGCCTTTTGGCGAGCTGGACTTCCGGAGTTGACGGGACGCGATAAATCGATCGTCAAAAGATCGATCCTTCCCTGACGTAATGAGGATGAGCCCCTACTGAGAGAAACTCCAGCAGAACCACACTCTAGCAAAAGAATTGCAGTTGCTTCGCAACAAAATGTTGCAACAGTTCTGTTTCAGAAAAGCTCCAATCCTGTCAAAACAGCTCATTTTGACACTTTGGGGCTAGAATGTTTTTATTTTTAACTGACTTCATTTTGAATTTTTTAAAAATGTTGTATTGTATTATAAAACATTTTAAAAAGTTGGAATTGAAAGATTTTTATAAGTCTTTGAAACAAGACATCTCAACTGGCCCTTAATTTTTTTTTTCTTCATAGAAAACTTTAGAAAGTTTGGGGGTTTGTTCCAGTTCAGAACCAAGCCAAATCTTTCCAAAATGGGAGTTCTGTCCTCTGCCTTCTCTACCTCTGAACAACCATGGCTGGCATCTCTCACTGCTCTCGCTGCTGGTGTTCACTTGTGGGAGGCAGGCAGAATGTCCTGCCCTGAGGAGACGCCATGTTGGGGATCAGAAGGGGAGGTGAGACAGGATGGAAGGGAGAGTAGGGGATTAACAATATGGGGGAGGAGCAATAAATGATATAAATGAAGGGGGATTTGGGGTAGTGAAGCACCCTGAAGGAGAAGAAAAAATGATGGAGAGAGACTTTGCACAAGAAGGGAAAGCGAGAGAGGGGAATGGCGATGTGGGGGAGGGACAGATCAGAGGGACGTGGTGGGAACACTCCTGGAAAGGTTGAGGTATGTGGAGGGGATATGCCCCATGAAGATCTCAGAAGAGAAGACAGACTTATTGTGTGTCCCTGTTCGGAGAGGCCAACATGGCCGACCACAAGCCTTTCCCTCCAGCAACCGAAGGTGGGGGCAGCCATTGCTTCCTACAGCCATGGCAGAGTGAGCTAGGAAGAGAGGGCCCACAAGTATTTTTGGTTGCTTGGGCAATGTGTGCTTCATCTCAGAACCCACAATACCGCAGGGGAGGAGAAGCAATAATTGATCCTTCCCCATAAACTCAAAGTCATTGGAGTAAATTAAGAATACCAGGAGCCACATCAACCTCCTCATCAATTTCCTGACTTTTGACCTCAAGGGAGGGGATTGGCTTTTTCTGATGGACTGGCAAATACTCATGACAAGGCTACACTAAATGCAAACCCCCAGAGACCAAGGACCCTGAGAGAATGGAGGAATAAAACGAATGGATAAGCAGGAGGCACAACAAGGCAAGCAGAAGACAACACACATTTGGGATTTTTTTTTCCTACTAAAAATGGGTATGAAAGGATATTCTGCTGAAGAGGATTTAACTATCTCTAGTCTGTCTGTGGTCGGTCAGTTTGTTACTCTTAGAAACACAAATGCAAACAGAGCTCACAAGAAAGGATTTCAGGCAATACCCACGACTGTCATGCCTGCAAGGAATATTTAGAAATTTACTGAAGAGGACATCTTAGAGAAGCTTGGCTAGTAAAGTCAGGATAATGTGATTTTTAAGCCAGACCCGGCAGCAGGGACTTGTGCATTTCTAAAGGAGTAAGCCAATTACATTCCCTCTTAAGTAGAAACAGATAAATAAGCATGGGAAAACAGAAATATCTTTCACAGAGCGCAGATTTCTCTCTTCAAATGTTTGAGGCTCTGCATTCTTTCCCGAGGAAACCTTAACACGCTAATTAAAATGCAATTGTTGTCGCCAATGGTGGAAAAATAAACTGCTAGCGAATTAAAGATGCACACTTTTTAAAAAGAAAATGAGTCAAACGTCTTTGCACAAACATTAACATACAATGTGGGTGTTCTTGGAAATGACACCAGTGTGTAGGTTATGTGTTACTGAGTTATAAAGAGATGCGTGGTATTTTTGGGCCTTGCGTTTGAATTGGTTATGCTCCAAAATCCCCTCTCCTCCCTTTATATTTTGGTCCTTGAATCCCTCTGCTGTTGATTAAGTCTATATTTGGGCCCTAACCTTCAGAAAATGGAGGCCAGAGGACCTGGTGTGGGTGCTTTTGTCAGCCTGCTCTACATGTGAAATTAACAGAACTACAAAGCAAGAACTTGTGGCATGGGTACTTGTGTAACTGCACATGCAATTGTCACATGGAATTCAGGCCTTTATCATCCGGCTTCCCTCCTGACTTGGGTGGTAGAACCAAGGGGGGAAAGAGATTATAATAGTAAATTTAATAGTTATTTATCTAGAAGGCCCCTCTTTAAAATTTGCTTTTGGAACAGTCCGGCCTCTGCTACCAGTCTGAGGAAACCTCACACTGCTCTCAACTCAGGGCAGCTGAATATGGGGCAGCTCCCTCTCCTGTGATGTCTGATCTTTGGCAGCCCCAAGATGTCTGCCTGCATCCCATCTGGGGTCTTGTATAATCAGGGGGGAGTGGCCAGGTCTTCACTGGGGATGCTATGGCAAACAGGCTTTGCTCCTTTCTTTCTGCTCCCCCGGCGGTGCCGGGCCAGCATGGAGCTCCCAATGAGGCAGAGGTGCCAGCAGCTGCTAGAGAGAGGAACAGACAGGGGCCAAGGCCTGGTAGAGAAGAAAACCAGTGGGATGAGGGACAGACTTGCTCCGGCAGCGACTCCTGCCCTCTCTCTAGTGCCACTGCTTATATCCTGGTCCCCATTGGCTCTCCCAGCTGCCCAACCTATCCTTAAATACCCCTGCCACATACCCTCCTGGTTTCTGAGGTGCATGGGGAATAGGCTCCTGTCTCCCACAGACCTGCTGCCACTTGCCAGGGGGAATCCTGTGAAGGGGAAATCAGGGACTCCCTCCCCTACATCCAGAGAGAGCATCCCACGTGAAGCAGAAGAGAGTACTGCATCTACATCAGCCTGCCCTCCCCAACCTCCTATTCAGCTCTAGCTCCTCCCCCATGAGGGTCACGTCTCTTTGGCCCTGTTGAGGGGAGGGGATTGGACGATGGCCAGGGACGGCCCATCCCCACCTTTAACTCTGCTCTCTTATGTGGACCTTCTGCCAGAAATCAGCCTTCATATGGTGTGGCAGGGTGCTGGCCAGGAAGTGCTGAGCCAGCCCTGCTACCCCTTTAAGAGAGCAAAAGCCTCTGCTAGCAGCTTCCCTAAGCTAGGGGAGCTGATTATCTAGCAGAGTGCAGCCCTGGGCTAATTAGGGCCAAACGAGTTGCACCTGGTAGCCTCCCCAGGGGATATAAAAGCCTGGCAGGGAGGAAGCCCAAGGAGGTGGAGGAGGAGAGAGAAGGAGACAGAGAGAGAAGGTGCAGGGAAGTGAGTAGAGCTGAGGAAGGTAGCTGAGGCTAGGTGCCTGCCAGAGCTAACCGTTCCTGAGGCCAGCCAAGTGAGGGCTGGGCCTGAGCTAAACCTGAGCTAACTGTTAAAGCTGTATATAGGTGGTGGGGGTTTGCACTGTGAATAAATGGACATGGGTGAAGCCACAAAGGACTCTCCTGCCTGTTCTTGACGTGGGCGACAAGCGGATCTCCTACAATGGTTTTTCCACAACCCCCAGGAAACTGTGCCTCTAATTGGCACAATGAGAAATCCAAACCAAGGGCATAGGCTGATGGGCTTTTTTTCTAAAATGTTTCAATCCTGCCTTCAGTTCCCCTCCAGGTTAACCTGGTAGGGAGACTCACTTGGTCTTGGTGTAGGCTTCCCATGTTCTGTGCCCTCTCTTGCAGCTGCTGGCACTTGGGTCTTCCACCTTCTGCTACCTGTGGGCGGCACTTTCCCTAACCCACCCCACCAACCTTCCCTGACTTCAGGACAGCTGGAAAATGGCTGCCTGCACCCATCTTCCCCTTGGCATTCTCCTCTCATAGCTGGGGAAGAGGGACCTTGAGTGGGAAGACAGAAGCACATGAAAGAGGAGCCTGGGGCGTGCCCCCTTCCAGTGGGGTCGTTTCTGGGCAATGTGGTTTGATTTGCTAGCTGGATCTGGTTTAGAGGGAACCTTCTTCTCTTCCTCTGTGAGGTGCTGGCCCTCCCCTGGATGCAGCTGGCATTTCAGGGGCTGACTGACCTGACTGTGCAACCTGTAGGCCTTTTTAGCCCTGTATAGTTGTTGCGGCTGCTCCTCCCTCCCCACCCTATCCCCAAGGCTGTGGCATAGCCCATAATAATCTAGGAGGAAACATGTCCTGACATGCCTGCTGCGTTTAAAACAGTCTCAAGCCATCCCTGGAGGACATCCTGGGAACAGAAGAGCCACCTACCCTTGACTGTCGCAGAGGTGTTTATCCCACCCCTCAGTACGGATTAGATCCCTCCTGCCTCCTTCTCTGGCTGGAGCTGCCATTTCACCTGCTCAGTCAGATGACCCTCAACCCTGTGCGTCTCTCGGGTCCCTCCTCTTAGATTCCTTTTGCGAGGCAGCTCACTTTTCTGTAGGTCTTGTGCTGATGGAGTTTGCAGCAGCCATGCAACATTCACGCTGATAAAATTTTTCTCTCTTTTATTATCACTCCTAAATTTTCAGCCCTGAATTTGACATAAGGGCTCACGGTCGCAGGCTGGTTTTTCTCCCTCTCCCCTAGAAGCTGCTGACATCTAAACTGGATAGGCAAGGTGCTCAGAGCCAGTTGTCAGTAGCTGGGAACGATGACACTGTATCTGGCTAGAACAAGGCGAGCGGAGCCTTCCCACGTCTCGTTGGTCCATTGAAAGTTGGAATTGGCAGAAAAGACATCAAAGCAGGTGTGAGAATGCCACGGCAGGATTTGCCAAGGACTCCTCTGTTCACGTCTGCGATGCTAGGAGCCAGGGCAGGGGAGAGATGAAAAGCGCTGGTTATTTAATATTCCCTCCCCTCCTGAAAGCAACACGTCCCTAGTTTCTGAAGCACTTGTCCTGTGCCATCGCAGCAGCTGTTAGAGGTTGTGGTGGCATTAGCCTCTTTGCGCTGCGAGTTAGCAGCACTTGGCAGGGTGACAGTTACACTGTACCTCACAGAAATGTGTACCTTGTATTAATCTGCCAGCACCTACCCTGCTAAGGTGTGTGGCCTGACTATTTCCCCCCATCCCTTCCTGCCCCCAGAGGAGCTCCTCTCTGGGGATTCCCTCCTGAATCCCTTCTCCAGGCAGTTCAAACACTCCTCCTCTTTCCCAGGCACCCCTGCAGCTCCCCTTCTCCCATGTCCCCTCTTTTGGTCCCCCAAATACTGCCAGCCCTGTATTGCTCACATACTGTGGCAGGGAAGAGCTTGTGCTGAACAGGTTCCTTACTTCCTCCAACGGGCACCCAAGCTAAAGCTACAGCCGGCAGCTCTTGGCTCGGTATTCAGGAGAGCCCTGCATTAGGGCTGACCTTTTGAACTCTCCCACTACACCCAGCACCCTTAAATAACAACAGCAGCTGCTCCACACTGTTCCTCAGAGGACTTTAAACCCCCTACCTCCTCTACACACCTCCTTCCCTACCAGTTTTTCCAGACCACTCCTTATCAGTAACTTGCTGCAGCATCCGCTCCCCACCGCTCTACCAGACTCTTCCTGCCCAAGAACCCACTATCCTCAGGGACTGCTCCTATCACCTGTAGATCCTCTCTTTGGAGATGTTTCCCCAGACTCCTTTCCCCAGAGACCCTCCACCCTTCCTACCCTCCCCCCATGCCCCTGTCTTCTTGTAGCTCCCACATACCTTCCTGTCTTCCACTCCACGCAATCGACTTCTTGTACATGCTCCTGGCTCCCCAAATCACACCCAGGAGCTGAGTAAATGGATGGGGACAGTTATAGGAGCACGTGACCCCTGTCACTGGGCCACTGCCAGCTTGATTAAAAACCTAAGGAAAATGCGGAGAAATAATGTCGTTAAAGTGGAGATCAGGATGAAAGCTGCCTCGTATTACATACCTTTACTGAAAACGCCTAAAAGACGCCTTTAAAAAGCATGACTATTCAGAGTTAGCTTCCGGCTGAAAAACAAACAAATACAATAGTTCTGTGTCCGTTGCAGGGAGTACTGCCACTATATTGCCACGCAAAAGGACTCCTATTTATTTATTTTTAAAAAGTTTGTCTAAAAATTATAAATCAGTCCTTGGGAAAATTCAGGGCCAAATTTAATGGGAGTGTAAATGACAGGCCCAGATGGATGTAAATGGTAAAACTAGTGAAACTTGCACTGATGCAGCATTCTGTAGGTGAACCATGTAGCTTAATTTTTAAGTGGAAGTGGGTCACTATAGGAATTGTAGCAGGAAAATCAACTCCCAGTAAGGTGTAAGTGATGGAAGAAAAGGGTTGATTCCTTATATGTTCCTGGCAGCTATTTTCCTGCCATACATCTTTATAAGCAGCCTTGATAAGTCATCATGAGCCTCATGATATTTGGTATTCTTATAGCCCCAGTTTCTGGAGTCATGTTATGTGAGACTCTTGGCTTTCTTTTCTTAGAAAATGTGTTTTTAGCCCTCATGGCAGTGGAGCACAGGTAACTGGAAAACAGGCAAACATACCAACCTATTTAATTTTTTTAAGCCGATCTAATGATTTTTGGTGGCCTGTCTCGTGGTTTTCAAACAGCTGAGTCTTTGATTGCTGTGCAAATAATACTTATTTTGTATATTGCTCAATCCCAAACTGGTGCACACTACACTATCCTTACCCCTTACACCATTGCTATTGAATTTGGCCCAGCACACTGTAAAACAACAAAGGAAAATTAATATTAAACCAACTTTCTAATGACATTAAGGGTTGGATGAACCTGAGAAACTCCAGCTTAGAGTTAATGTTTATTCACCTTATTATGCCTAGAGCATGTTTAGGGTCTCAAAGCAATAACATGGGTCTTATTCTTGGCTCTGCTGATGCAAAGGGGCCATCGACCTAATCACTTTGGCCATCTGGGGATTCCCTCGGTGTATCAGTCCACTCACAGTCTCTGCCATGGGGTGGAAGCAACTACAGGAAAAACGTATGATTGCACCAGCTCTGCATTTCTACGATTCCTGGCTGCCAGGCGGCCCTCTGGGCTGTAGGCAGTTGCGTGTAAATTAGAGCAGTCCAAAGGAGGCTGAACCAGTCCCCACAGAGTCCTGGAGTTGTGGAACCACAACGTTGGCATAATAGTAAGTTCGTCTTCTCCCACTCTTGGGTTCTGCATTAAGCATGGCTCAGCTATATGTGGTGCAACAGTGACCCACATTGTTGTGACTTCAGGATGGTGCTGACACTATAATTTCCTTCAAGTCACGCCCATATCGCGTTATTATATCGGGGCTGTAATAAAGAGTGGTTATGACGCATTGTGTCACAGATCAATGTAATGGCTGTCAGTCTGTCAGGCCGGAATCTTAATATGTGTTACACAATAAAATATAATGGCTCCGAAGGAGGCATTAAAATCGGTCAAGTAATCACAAAGCACCTTCTTAATAAGACTCTCCAGGAAAGCTGTGCACTCTGAATGTTTGGAAAGGAAGTGTTTGATAGCACAGGTAATTATTATTATTGTTTTGTATATGCATTTGGTAAGCAATGAAAATAGGATCTTTTTATGCCAGAAATGATTAAAACACATCAGGTTACAAAGAAGGTGTTCTTACATATTATTGTATGTACTGTATTACTTAGGCACTGAGCACTTAAAGTAAAGGTTTTGGCTTTAATTTCCAATATACTTGTTTTTTTGTAGGCTTAAGTCAGAGCCTTAATGTTATCAAAGTAGTATTTAGCGGTGTAGTGAGTATATAAAATGCTGTTTAAAAAATAATTACATATAGCTCAGGACGGGAAAAAAACAGTACATTCCTGTAAACAGCCACTTAAGATGTGGGCAATAAATAAATGACTGTAATAAATAATTTGTCCTGTCAGAGCTTAAGCATTTGGTAGGATGTTGAAGGAGTGGAAGGTATTCTTTTTCCATGGTATCCTGAGATACCTTCAAAATGTAGGGGGGGGGGGGTTAGATGAGAAGATTTTACTTAGCATTGGGACAAGCTTTTGGAAAACTTATACAAGTGTATAGGACTCTTCACCTGCCCGCCCTCCTTTTGTATTTCCACCCTCCCCAAAAAAGACACTATCATGAATGTATGTTGCTTTCTAACTTGTGAAATTAAATAGACTTCCTTAAATCTATGGACTGATATTATGGATTATTTCTAGCAAATCTGAGGAAGAATGAGCTCTGAGAGGAAAGGGTCAGTAAATGCAATTAAAGGGTCTCTAGTTTCCCATTGGCTACTGAAAGTAAAGTGTTTTGTCTGTCCACATACACTGGTAGTCCTCTTGTGTCATACTTTTCTGCCCATTCTTTTCTTTTCAAACATGCCCTCCTTGTGGTGAAAAGGAGTCTTTCTTTAAATATATATCATGTAAAAATATCAGATGTGCTGGCATTTAAATGCTACGCCAGTTGTTAAGAGATCGTGGGCTAGTATAGCAATTCATTGTAGCTTGTAATAGAGGTAATGTCACTTTAAGACATGTGATACTTTACAGAGCAGGGATGTATTGAAATAGACTACCGGTACTTACAGCATTGTATAGCAATCCTGCTTTGTACATACAGCTGCTTTACTCTGCATTGAATGCACTGTGGTGAGGCTGCTCTGTCATTAAACATAAACCGATCCTCATCTTTAAGTACACTGGAAGCTGCAAATTATCTCAAGATCACTTCAAAGGTCTCATCAAGCAGAAGGTGACGTTAGGAGATGATTTAAAGGTGAAAATGACAAGGTTTCCACCCCTCAAACCTTGGCCACTTTTCTGACAACACAGTCTGAGAGCTCTGATGTCTTCTTTACTCTGGGAATAGGATTGGTAACGAAAAAGAGAATTTTTTTTTTAATCCCGATAAAGAAGATTATTGGGAAGCTATTTAGAATCCCTTATTGTGGTACAGATGGATTTTAAAAAGTGTTAGATCTTTCCAATGAACACTAATAGAGTACTCTGCTCTTGGTTGGATTACTCAGGTAAGGAGCTTCTTTAGGATTTAAGATTCAGAAAGCAGATCTTGAACTCATCTGAGAATAACTGGAAGAATACTCACTGTTGTGTGTGTGTATGTGTGTGTGTGTGTGTATTTATTAGCAAGAGGCTCTCTTTGCATAAAAACAGTGTGTTTGATAGCAGTTGTAGTGAGCTGACTAGCAAGTACATGAAGAAATGAAATGCTAGTAAGGCAGGAATGTTGGGGCTTGAACAAAGTTAATTAAAATAATGTAGTTTGAGAAAGGATGGAAAACATGTATTAGACTAAGAGTGAAAACATGAGAGGGGGATTTCAAAGTCATCTATCTAATCAGTGTGGTTAAGGATATGATACCGGGACACATTTAAAAAATAAATACATAAGAGCTATTGGGAGACTGTAGAAGTTTGGCTTTGCTTCACTGTTTGGCTAGGATTTTAAAGTTCCAGTCAAATAAGAGCACTTCATGCTTGAAATATCAAAGCATGTTAGAGTCATCTTTCCCTTTTATGTCATTGTATGAAAGCATGGGAGCACCAGAAATGACTAAAAAAAGCATTAATTTCTGAAGACACGGGAGGTCTATTGTGGGTTATCAGTTTGGAGGGGGTTGAATCCATGTTGCACTATTAATCAGAAAATAAAGGAGAGAAAGTAAACAGTAGGAAGGAAAACTAATTATATGCTGAATAGTGCATCAGATACACAGAACAGGGAAACAAATAGCCTCATTTTGAGGAAAATAATGTTTTTCTATTTTGCAGTTAATTATACTTGTCAGTTTATTCAGGGGATTTTCATCCATTCGTCTTTGAAACAATCCTCAAACACCATGCTTATTTATTAAAATAACAAAAATGATCTGGGCACATATTTTATTGACACTTAAGCACCACTATTATTTTTAATAGTGTGTATTTCCCCAGTAAAGAAACCCAGCTGGTAGGTCATTTTTTGGATTTTACATTGGTCGCCTCAATCTTTCCTAAATGCATAAGATGTTCAGTGTTAAGAAAAGATTTTTAGCTTTAAAGTCTCCCATCCTCCGTGAACATGATGTTCTGCTGATTGGATTATTAGACAAAAAGTGGCATCATGTTATTGGCTGAATAAAGAGAATGCCTGAAGTTTGATTAATTTGGCAATAAGAAATGCAGCAGAAGGTGTTATTAAAGGAACTGGACGATATGTAGCGTAGCTGAGCCTTGCAAATCCGACAATCCTTGCAGGTATTGAGAAGTCACAAAGGCTGTGAAAATTTAAGCAATTAGCATAGCAATAAAAGTATGGAAATATCCACCCACATATAATATTTCAAGCAGTGAAGTGTGCCAGCATTAGGAGACAGAGAAAGAAGTACACCATTCCTTTTCAGCAAGAGTCTGTCTTTAAATTTTGACACTCTACCTTATGAAAAGATGAAACCTCCTATTTGTTACGTATAAAATTCAGTCTGCCCTTACTATTGTTCTTTATGAGCATAGGCCAAACAAAAGGCAGCTGATTTTTATCTGGGGATTAGAACACAATTCTGAGAAACAATTACTTTGTTTAGCAGACAGCATTCATTGCAATTAAAAATTAATGTGCACAGAAGTCAAAAACAATAATCTGTTACCTACTGGGTAGGTATTTGCCTTGCAGCCTTGGGGATGGAGGATACTTAAAATGCAGCTCAGATATCTGATAATGTTGCATGACTCTCCGTAATATATTTAAAGTAGTTTTGATACTGTCTGAGGAGCTCATGTTTTTGGATAGTATTGTAATTTCCCCCCCTGGTAAGTTAAATTGCAGAACAGAGTGGGAATATTTCCCTGGCTTCTATTTATGTTGTTTTTCTTCAAGTACTTGGATCATTATAGTTTCATTTGTGCCACTGAATTATTAAAGTTACCAAGTCTCCCATGCTGACATCTCTTTACCTCAACTCTCCTTGTTTTTGACACGACCTTTGTCATACAACCCTCGCAGCCTGCAAGGGGGGGGGGGGGGACCAGAGGGTGGGAGAAGAAAGAAACAAAGACACTCTAAAGGTAAAAAGACTTGTAATCACTGCTAAATACTCTGTGTGCTCTAAGGCTGCATATAATAATGCCAGTCTAATATTTCCTTTAGAGAACAGCAATGGTCTCTGCAATGTCTTGGGTCCTGTATTTGTGGATAAGTGCCTGTGCCGTGCTGCTCTGTCAGGGATCTCTTCATCACACTTTCCAGCAGCATCACCTGCACAGACCAGGTAGGACCAATCAGCTACAGGATGTTGTAAGATGACAGGCACTCCGTCCGTGCACTTGCCTGCCTTGATAAATGGTCGAATCATCATAAAAGTCCCATTTTGTTATTGAATGTTTATGAGTTGTTTGTCTATGCATCTTAGGGTATCTTTCTGAGCAGCCTCGTGTGTGCCTGTTTGGTATTGGAATATGCCTCCTGTTAACATCCGTTTCTAACAACTTCTCAACTCAGGAGGCTGGGGTGGGGGGGACCCATTTTTGGATAAGAATTTAATTTCTCTGTTCTATTTATTTATTTATTTTTCTGTGTAATAGCAGAATAAGTTTTATCCCCCAGAAGAAATCCTGGTGGCAGAGCTTCATGTAACTTTATTTTCTGTACCTTTGTTAATCTGGGCACAAACTGTACCCTTCCAAACGATATGAGCCAAATTCTGCTAATAGCTGAGACTTTTTGCTCTTCCTAAGGTCATTGGGATGGATGGGTCTAGATGAGGGCAGAATTTGGCCTAGAAGTTTTAATTTTACTGATGACTAGCCATGAGGTTGCAAAGGTGCAACTCTGCGTAGAATTCAGGCCTAGGTTTCAGTTGGGCTGGATGGGTGTTACTGAGAGCAGGTTTTAGTTTTTTTGTGTATGGAATGGAAAAGTCAACTGATTTTCACATCATCCATAGAGACTGTATATAAATATTTTCATTACTTTGACATTCTTCAAACAGAAATTGTTGGTGTTCATTTTCAACTGTAATTCTTTTGTGAACCACGTATCATATATAAAACGTTGAAGAAATGGCATATGAAAGCTCATTATTACCAATAAGGTAGAAACGAGAGAGCCTCATGTTGTAATTTCACATACTCGGAACCCAAGGAAAGCAGTGAAAGTTCTTCCCAAGAGAATTAGAGATGAAACAGAGAATATTAGCTGGTAATGTCACATTATTTAATCTGTAGAAGCAGGTAGATCAAAGCAGAATTAGAATAAGAGGGATGGGGTTTAGCCTCCTAAATCACTTAGGCCCATTTGAAAAAAAAATAGCTCATAAACTTTAGTGGATCTAATGTGCTGAAAAGTTTTTTTCCCAATTGTTTTCACTGCCCAGATGTGATAGGTGTTTCTTTGGGGGGGAGGGGGGTATCTTCTTGCCTCCTCTCTCAGTAACATAACATAAAATAAGTATAATAAAAGCCCAGAGGGGAATGGTTCTGAAAATTTGACTCACAGACTTTATCTAATGAACAACTTTTGTGTGTTTTGTGTTGGCTTTAGTAGCCAGTATGTTAAAGTTAGGGAATATGTCCCGTTTTGGATGTTCTTTTTTAGAATACGTAGAGAAATACCCCATTAAAACAGAACAGCGAAATCACCATTGGTGATCTGAGACTGTCCCCTGGCTACACAAACAAACCAAATACTTGCATAAATAGGTAAAAGGAAAACGTAATCTTATTTTGTAAAATCTGTTGAAACAAACGACATTATGAGAAAAAATGAGAGTCTGGCAGATCTAGAGCTCTGCCCCATTTGCCTAAGCTTGAAAAATTGCTTCTTTTATGAAGCAAGAACAGTCAGACACTGAATGCATACCAAGTATTGGGGAAATGTGGAAAATGACAAATCTTTCACTCAGAGCTGTGATACAGATATAGTGGAGGTTTTACAGCTGCCTCATCACCTGCTTAGGAACCTCAGAGATTTTCCTCTTGCGAGCCTTTCTCAGGCAGCTACTCTACACCCTGCATGAGTAAGATTGATGGTGTTCTGATCCCAGGCAGCCAATTTCAGTCTCTCAAGAAATAATCCAGTACATTGACAGATGAGTGGAATTTGACATGGTGTTCACCTCTGATTCAGATTGCTCTGCACCTGGAAAGTACCAGCTAGGGAGGGTCCTTTAGAGGAAACAGAGATTTTGGATGATTTTTACTGTCAGAACATGAAATCAGAACAATGTTTTTATAAGGCCATGAATTTGCAATCTGCTTACTGAATGCAATAGGTTTGTACATAAAAGAGATGGAAATATGTTAACTAGAAAACTGACTGATTTTAATGTATTCAACCATAGTCCCTAAGCAGTGCCTATTTATAATATTAGGAATGTGCTTGTAAGTCACTGAATAAGTAAGATTAAAACATTCAGCCAAATAAGGATTAATACAAATGATGCCGATGAGCCAATGCACAACTTCAGTAATTTAATATTTGTATATATGGAATTTTGAGTCATGGCAAATATAGCTGTAGTCAGTAACAGGTTCAGCATACTTTTTCTCATTCTGTGGGATTACATGGATATTAGTCTGATACTTAATTTAAGAGACATTCTGAACAATTAAAAACTTAATAGTAGTATAGGCTAGAGTAATTAAAATAGACAGATTCCTCTCTGTCTTCTACCTCTTGTACTTGATAAATGCAAGAGTATCTGTTAAAGACAAGTACGTGAAGTGTTAAAATAACAAATTTGGATTTAGCCTAATAAACTTGAAATTAACTGAATGGATATCTGTATTAAAAGTATCTGTTTCTAATACCAAGGTTATTTAAGTAATGAAACACTATGGATTTCTGGCGTGAGTCATCAAAAGGTGAATTTATCAAGTAGAGTAGTCCTTTTTTTCCAAAACTTTCTTAAACATTGTAAGTCATTACAAGAAGCTGGGACTGGGTGACAGGGGATAGATCACTTGATGATTTCCTGTTCATTCCCTCTGGCATTGGCCACTATCAGAAGGCAGGAATCTGGGCTAGATGGACCTTTGGTCTGACCCAGTATGGCCGTTCTTATGTTCTAAAGTTTTCAGAAAAATTTTGCACATTATACATGCAAACATACAAGTTTAATTTTTCATTTCGCTGCAGTAGATGTGACAGTATAATTCAGCATTTTGGTAACCTATAGATGACTTGGCAGAAGGTACAAAATTGCAAACAAATTACAAACCATTTGATATGACAGAATAAGTGACTGTAGCTTTGTTTTCTGTGAAATAGTGACTGAAGGACACATATAGGATATATTAAATATTACTATGGGTATAACATTGTGCATAACATATTGCACATATACATGGATTGTTGTCTCCCTTGTCACATTAACCCATAGATTTGAATGCATATAATTATATCTTAGTAAGGCATATACTGGTGAAAGTTCTTTTAAAATGAAATAGGTCAGGGGTGTATGTGGAGTTTTTTCTTTCCTCTTGACTAAGACTCAAAGGACAAAGTCTTCATTTGGCATAAACTGGCAAAGCTCCAATGCAATATGATTCTCTTTAGGTAATATTGTCTTCTGCAGATCCCTATATACATATATTTCATTTTCAAGAAAATTCTATTATACAATGTATGTATGTAAACATGCATAGGATATAACTTTAGATAGAAACAATCAATGTTCTCTGATTACTTAGTTTGCTTTAGATTTAATAAAACACAATGAGAACAATTCCACATTGGCCATTTTAGACTCCAGCGTACATATAGCTGTATGGTTGTTGAATTGGCCTGAGGATTAGACTGGACACGTTGTGATTTAAAGACTGTGCTGAGTGACGGTGATTGTCCATTGATCATCTGATTGACAATATTGACTCACTTCTACAGTAGTTGGAAGTAGACATTCAGATCTGGCAAGACACTAAGGTATCAACAAAGCATAGCCAAGTCTTAGGGATGCAAATAAATTAAGTATTTGTATCAGTGTCACAAATATGCAAAATGATCTCTCATTAATTGGCATTAAACCTAAACAGAATATACACTGGTTAGACCTTGAAGTTAAAAATTAACACAAAAATTGCAAGTTACCATCACCCATACATTACTCCTTTTAGCCCATGTAGAAATTGTTAAAAGTTCAGGACACCAAGTTGGTCCTACATGGATTTTGTAAAATATAAAGATGCGTGCTAGAAACATAGACATACTATAACAAGGTTGACATTTGCAAAGATGTTAATTAAAAAAATAGGCCTATTCAGAGAGGGAAAGATAGTTGTATCAGCATGAGTTGGCTTGGCTTGTATCAGTGACGTTGGGGTTGGCTTTCTCAAGGCAGTATGCCAAGAAAGTGCCTAGTAGTTTCTTCTGCTTTTTTTCCCCTATTGGCAGTATTTCATGTGTTACTTTGTACTGTAACAGAAATGCATCAAGAGATACAGTTATATAAATGTGAAAAATGGGACTTTAGGTCATACGTACACCTACTAAATACTAAGCTATCCATATTTTTATTTATTGTGGCAGCAGCAGATCTTACACTAATCAAAAATCATCTTGAGAAGAGTTTGCCCATAAATACTAAGAGAAAAAATTTCTGAGCTTGTTTCATAAAAGAAAGGCAGCATGTTACAATGACTTGAGTTATGGCTGTGAGCAAGGGACTTTAGTTTTAATCCTGGCTTTGCCACTTACTTGGGAAGACTTAGGGAAGTCACTTAGGTCCAAATTTTCAAAAACTTCCCTCATTTGGGGTGGTTTTAATTCTAGTATCCAATTTATGACATCTTGGTAAAAATGTTGGGCTTAGTCTCTCTGTGTCTGTTTTCTCAATAAAAATATGAATATAATATTTCCTTGCCTACCTTGCAGGATGGTTGAGAATCAGTGACCTAATCCAATGAGATTTTTGCTATTGATGTTGCTAGGAGCTGGTTTGAAGCTGTCTATGGAAAATTATTAGTAATTATATTCAAGCCAATCAGAATCCATTCTGGTACTGTACTATAGAATCAGAGAAAAGAAGAAAAAAAAAACACGTACCCTGGCATTCACAGTGCAACATGCTCACCACCATGTAACCTCTTAACATCAAGCAGTAAAGGTCAAGTGACCACAAAAGCAATTGCCAATATCACTTGATAATTTATCTTAACACAAACAAAAAAGATAGGCTCAGATTTTGATCTTGTTTACATTGGTGTAAATATGGAGTAAATGCCCTGAAGTCAATGAACTCACTCCAGGTTAACACAGACATAAACAAGATCAGAATCTGGTCCAGAACTTAATATGCTATAATCAATGAACTGGCTACAGGTACAATACACTTTTTAATATCTTCCTAAGTCTGTGTCTGCAAATACGTAAACTGTCAGCTATTGAGTCAGGAGTGATAATGTAGAGCAATGTAATGTTACCCCTTCTTGCATGCAAAACAGAACTGATGATGATGTGTGTAGAAGCCATGCAATAAATAGCACAAACAGTTTTGGACTGGGTAATGTGAATAGCTAGGGTGTTATCAGGCAGGCCTAAACAGTGAGTTGTGCTCTTGTGATTTGCTTGTCTGGGCCAGTGGATGTCCTAAGACGATATAATGACATGTTGCTTACAAAAATCCAAGGGATTAAATCTTCAAAAGATGACACAAGCCAGGCCTAATTGAAGGCAGAACAACATGCTCTCTAGTACCAAGAAACCCCCCTATTTATGTGTTTTGTGATATGATAAATAACTACCAGTTTTTTTGGAGTTGCTTTCTATGTACTGGAGCTGTAAAGTTAATGAGACAATCTTGGACATAGGAAAGCTTTTCTCAGATCTGGAGAGCAGTGGATGTGCTATTCCTTGACTTTAGCAAAGCTTTTGATAGGGTCACCCACAATATTCTTGCCAGCAAATTAAAGAAGTATGGGCTGGATGAATGGACCATAAGGTAGATAGAAAGCTGGCTGGATCGTCGAGCTCAACGGGTAGTGATCAATGGCTCCATGTCTAGTTGGCAGCCGGTATCGAGTGGAGCGCCCCAAGGGTCGGTCCTGGGGCCGGTTTTATTCAATATCTTTATCAATGATCTGGAGGATGGTGTGGGCTGCACCCTCAGCAAGTTTGCAGATGACACTAAACTGGGAGCAGTGGTAGATACACTGGAGGGTAGGAATAGGATAAAGAGGGACCTAGACAAATTAGAGGACTGGGCCAAAATAAATTTGATGAGGCTCAACAAGGAGAAGTGCAGAGTCCTGCACTTAGGACGGAAGAATCCCATGCACTGCTACAGACTAGGGACCGAATGGCTAGGCAGCAGTTCTGCAGAAAAAGACCTAGGGATTACAGTGGATGAAAAGCTGGATATGAGTCAACAGTGTGCCCTTGTTGCCAAGAAGGCTAACGGCATTTTGGGCTGTATAAGTAGTGGCATTGCCAGCAGATCGAGGGATGTGATTGTTCCCCTCTATTCGACATTGGTGAGGCCTCGTCTGGAGTACTGGGTCCAGTTTCGGGGCCCACACTACAAGAAGAATGTGGAAAAATTGGAAAGAGTCCAGAGAAGGGCAACAAAAATGATTAGGGGCCTGGAGCGCATGACTTATGAGGAGAGGCTGAGAGAACTGGGATTGTTTAGTGTACAGAAGAGAAGACTAAGGGGAGATTTGATAGCTGCTTCAACTATCTGAAAGGGGGTTCTAAAGAGGATGGATCTAGACTGTTCTCAGTGGTAGCAGATGACAGAACAAGGAGTAATGGTCTCAAGTTGCAGTTGGGAAGGTTTAGATTGGATATTAGGAAAAACTTTTTCACTAGGAGGGTGGTGAAGCATTGGAATGGGTTACCTAGGGAGGTGGTAGAATCTCCTTCCTTAGAGGTTTTTAAGGTCAGGCTTGACAAAGCCCTGGCTGGGATGATTTAGTTGGGAATTGGTCCTGCTTTAAGCAGGGGATTGGACCAGATGACCTCCAGAGGTCCCTTCCAACCCTAATATTCTATAATTCTATGATTCTATGAACTTCCCTCTTAACTTTAAAAAGTAGGTTGCTTTTTAGGTTAGGAACTTCTACTAACATATTATTGTCCTGATGCATTAAGTACTATTCTTTCAACCTTGTGCCTTCCTCATATTTTTGCAGCTAAGTATGGTCCTGGCCCTTACATTTACAGCAGACTTCAGGTTAACACAGACATCAACAAGATGAGAATCTGATCCATAACTTGATATGCTATAACCAACTATACATACAAAATGATGGGGTCTAAATTACCTGTTACCACTCAAGAAAGAGATCTTGGAGTCATTGTAGATAGTTCTCTGAAAACATCTGCTCAGTGTGCAATGGCAGTTTAAAAAGTGAACAAACTGCTGAGAATCATTAAGAAAGGGATAGATAATAAGACAGAAAATATCATATTGCCTCAGTATAAATCCATGGTATGCCCACATCTTGAATATTGTGCGCAGATGTGGTTGCCCCATCCCAAAAGAGATATATTGGACTTGGAAAAGGTTCAGAAAAGGGCAATAAAAATGATTAGGCGTATGGAATGCTTGCCACAGGAGAAGAGATCAATAAGACTGTGACTTTTCAGCTTGGAAAACAGATAACTAAGGGGGCACATGATAGAGGTCGATAAAGTCATGACTAATGTGGAGAAAGTAAATAAGGAAGTTATTTACTCCTTCTCATAACACAAGGACTGGGGGTCACCAAATGAAATTAATAGGCAGTAGGTTTAAAACAAACAAAAGGGAATATTTTTCACACAATTTCCAGTCAACCTGTGGAACTCCTTGCCAGAGGATGTTGTGAAGGCCAAGTCTATAACAGGGTTCAAAAAAGAACTAGATAAGTTCATGAAGGCCATGAGCCAGGATGTGCAGGGATGGTATCCCTAGCCTTGGTTTGCCAGAAGTTGGGAATAGGCAACAGAGGATGGCTCACTTGATGATTACCTGTTCTGTTCATTCCCTCTGGGGCACCTGGCATTGGCCACTGTCAGAAGACAGGATACTAGGATAGATGGACCTTTGGTCTGACCCAATATGGCTGTTCTTATGTATAGTGTACCATCTACTCTCTTTATGATCCATTTCTCATATACAGTGACTATTTAGGGCAGTGTTAGTGCCTATAAAGTTTCTGTAATTGGGAAGAGATGGGGTGTGCCCTTCAAGAGCCTCAGCAATCAATGGAGCTATTGCAACACTATACCTTTTAATGGCTAAACTAGAGGTTTTTTTTAACCTTGAATTAATTGGCTGTCAATAAACTCAAAGTAATTAACACATTTGTAAATGCTAGTCAGGACACTCCCTGATCAAATTAACTCCAAGTAAAAATATCCAATGGAGACCAGTCCAGCCAGAGGTCTGGTGCTTTATCACATTATGTAGCAGAGCAAGAATTTTACAAAGCCCGCCATGCCATCCCTGGTTTAAACAGATACGGCAGATGTAGAGCGGCAGATATAGAGCGTTCTGGCTGGAGACGCATAGGCGAGTGCTTCAGCCAGAATGTTTGATCCATCTCCATCTCCTGTGGACCCATGGACGGGGATGGGCTGTTGCCACAGAAAAGCTAATGCTTGGTAGGGAATCAAAGGGCCTACAGAATTGCTCCATCTACGTACAACTAGGCATTAGCAAAGGTCCTGTCAGTTCTTCAGCCTCGCAGCTCCTCAGCCTGCCTCGTGGATTTGCCTAGCATCTCCACGCTGCAGGTGTGTGGTGCCAGCCACCAGTCATGGTGCTGGATGTGATGGCTTGTTACTTGTGATTCAGGAAGGTGAATTAAACTGAGGGGAATTGTGCGTTGCAGGCTGATGCACTGCCAAGAACAGAGGGTCCAGCGTGTGCTGGGAGCACCGAGCCGCTGACTGCGAGAGATACTGTTTCGAAGGAACTTAATTGGAAGTATTTCTGTATCTCCTAAGATCAGCCCTTCCATGCACACTGTGTGGAAGAACTCCTAGGCGATCACAGGAGTATCTTGAGACTGTCTCTTACACATACCTTTTGGATGCACGGGAGTTGCACATAAACCCCTGTGCCCTGACCACACTTAGTCCCCACCTCCCGGTGTGCCCACTTTCACTCTCCCTAGCACTCAGTTGAGAGTTCACACAGCGGCTTGCTCTCTGCCCTTGGGCGCTCTGCCAGTTCCTGGCACACAGGCCATTCTTTGGAGGTGCTGAACAAAAAGCAAATACCCCATGCTAGTGCTTCGCCTCACATCAGCACTCAGCCTCATGAGGGATTGAATCCCTGCTGGATATCTTCTCTTCCCACACCCGTGTGTCAAAACTCAGTCTCTGTTTGAGAGCAGCCTGCAGGGGAAGAGGGGGAGGGAGTTTGCTATGTGAGTCACAAAGGGACCTTTCAATGCACAGGAATGCTTGTATCTGGCTGTCAGGGAAGACGGTGGGGATTCATACTGTGATGGCTAAGCCCCAAGAAAAATTAGACACAAATATAAACCCCAAAGGCAATCTGCATTATTTCTACATTGACATGTTTCTGCTGATAACATCAGAAACCTGCCTTTAATTACTGGCTTCTTTAAGTTCAACACTGATTTGTATTTGAAAAGGTAATATCAAGTGCATTTCCTCTTAAGATGCCAGTGATCTCAGCCTTTTGTTTTATTCCTGCCCTCCTGTATTCTTTTACATTTCCTTTGGAATGTTCTCTTTTCCTCTCTGTTGTGAAATCAAACCTTTACTATGAGCAAGATTTATTTTCCTTGTGGGATTCAGCATTTCCACTATTCTCCAGTGTTCCCAGCAGAACTGTTCTTTCCGAGCTAAACTTATTTTAGCACTGGGCAGGAGCTGGAGACTCCTTTCCACTGTGATTTCGGCAGGTACCAGTGGGGCTGCAGCCCCGCTCAAGTCTAAATTTATTAGTCTCAGTCAAGGATGCGCAGTGGGGAATTGGGGTTAAGTTAAAATGAATGCAGTTCCAAAGTGCTGCATATACATTTGTGACTCGTATTATTAGGCTCTGTTAATAAGATTATTGTCTGGAATCTATCGCTGAACATCTTGCAGAATGTTCCAAATGGGCAGCCTTCTCATTTCCTTTGTTAGTTTAAGAACCCAGTCCTGCTCCTGTCAAAAGAGACAGGAAAACTCCTGATTTCAGCTGGTGCAGGATTAGGGCCTAGCTTTCTGGCTTGTCATAATCAATAGCAATTGTAAGTTCATATCTCACAGCTGTTCAGCTGCAGTTATTCCTTTACTTCAGTGGAAGAAGGAGATATGCTTTGCATTAGAATAGCCTGATTTTTTGGAGAGCAGACGGGTGGCAGAAATGGAAGGGCCCAATCCTGCAAACCCATGCTCATATGTTTCATCCCATTCAAGACAATGTGAACAAGGACTACTTGTGCAAGCCAGGACTTACAGGAACAGATCTTAAAATGGTGATCTTTGGAAAGATCCAGAGTGCCTGCAATTCCCATTGAAGTCAACGGTTGTTACGGGTGCTCAGGTCAAATCTTAAGGCCCAAACCTGCAAGGTATTGAGCAGCTCCCACAAGGCACTATGAGGCTGAGATCAGAGAATGGGGCAGAATATGGCTTGCGCAGCATGGCTCACTGCATATATTCAAAGAGACCAGATGGTATGGAGGACCTATGGACTGGAGTGGCTAGGATTCCCTCTGCTACAGTGGCCCCTCTAATACAGATGACTCATATTTGGAGTGTGTATGTATGGGCAGATTTGGGCCATGAAGGATGCTTGTGAATGTAAGGCTGTCTTTAAAAATGGAAGGCACACCCAGTAACTCCCATGGAGAATTGTGGTTGCTGAGCTCATTTGAAAACCTGTCTTAGGGCTGGTCTCCACTACGGGGGAGAGGGGGGATCGACTGCAGATACGCAACTTCAGCTACATGAATCACGTAGCTGAAGTTTGCGTATCTGCAACCGACTTACCGCTCGTCCTCATGGCGGCGGCGGTCGGCGGCGCGCTCCCCCGTCGACTCCAGCTTGCGCCTCCCGGCAAGCTGGAGTTCCGCAGTCGACGGGGGCGCTGCATGCAATCGATTTCTCGCGTCTTCATAAGACGCGAGAAATCGATCGCCAGAAGATCGATTGCTACCCGCCGATTCGGCGGGTAGTGAAGACATACCCTTAAAGATGTTTCTTTCACCACTTTCATCTACTTGTGTGTGTGTGTGTGTGCGCGTGCTTGCACATAACAGACTGTACTTAGCACTGGCTGAATGGTGTATTCTCTTGTTAGAAAACACAATGATTGAAAATCCTTGTGTCTCCGCCTATTATCATTGCTATTAAAAACATGGGTAAAAATATAAATATAAAATTGTTCTTCTTAACCTCTGAGGATAGGAGAAGAGCAATGGGCTGAAATTGCAGCAAGGGCCGGTTAGGTTGGACATTAGGAAAAAAGTCCTAATTGTCAGGGTGGTTAAGCACTGGAATAAATTGCCTAGGGAGGTTGTAGAATCTCTACCACTGGAGATTTTTAAGAGCAGGTTAGACAAATATCTGTCAGGGATGGTCTAGATAATATTTAGTCCTGCCTTGAGTGCAGGGGACTGGACTAGATGACCTCTCGAGGTCCCTTCCAGTTCTATGATTCTATAAGCTTATCTGTCACTTCTTGAGAACTCAAAGTTCCCATTGGTATGGAGTCATGACATTCATATGGAAGACATAGCTTTTGCTTTCTTGTAATACTACACGTTGAATGTTGTTTCTCAGATATTTTTTCTATCAGCCAGTGAACTAAACACCATGGGCAAAAATCTCTGCTGGCGTAAGCCCATTTAAATCAATTAAGTGAATAGCAACTTTGGCTTTAAATATTTAAAAATGTTGTAACAAATGCATTGATCAGAAAGAAGGAAATTTGGTCTTACTATTTCATGAAGTCTAAATAATACTGTCAGCCTGCAAGCTATATAGATCAGATTGAGAGAGGGCAAGAACCACAGTAAAGTAGCTGCAGACACTTTGATAAAACTTTATTATCTTTTTTAGTGTCCCCATTAATACACTTCAAAAATGCAGTTAAGTATTTCTGGCAAGCAAAGCTTCAGTGTAATTTTACAGTATTGTAAAGGATTTATTAATTATAATCTTTTCTTGCAGAGTCTATTTATATTTGATCATGACATTAGTTGGTTGCCAAAACAAACTAAAGTTAATTGCATGTAATTAAGTTGGAAGCAAGTAAGGGTAGTTTATTTAGCAAAGAAAGTTCTACTGATGTATTTGTTTATTTTTAAAAGAATACGATTAAACTAAGAAAATCTATATCTATTTTTGTAGATTAAATATTTTTTGGAATGCACTGGTAGAAAAAACAGATGGGGGAATAGCATTCTTTGTTAAATGGGATGCAGGGTGATACAAATATAACAAGTAAGTTACAATATTTTCTTATCTGAACCTCTTAAATCTGATAGTCTGATTTTGTATTTTTTTAAATCTTAAGAGTTGCTTCACTTTCTTACTTCAGTGCCATTACTCTATATTTACACATGGTGCAACTGAAATCAGTTCTATGAACAGGTGAGGTTTTCCATCATGTATTTGACAGAAGCAAAAAATCACATGGGAGAAAGATGGGGCAAAACAGCTTGGCTTCAGTGAAACTTGGCCAATTTATACCAGCTGAGGATTTCGGTGAGGGTGTATCGGGTAAGTAAGTAGTAGTGAAAAGCACCAGGAATGTGACTAAATAGCTATTTTTCATCTCTCTCTCTCTCTCTCACACACACACACCATCAACCAGCTTTTCTATTCAGAAGCTTTTCAACACTAACAGTTGATTCTAGAGACTGAGTAGAGTGAAGAATTCTATAAAGGTCTTAGCACCTTATGGGAAAATTGATTTAATAAGATGTAACTGGATGTGTTTATTTAAAAAAGAGGAAAGCTCATCACTTGCTGTGTTTTTCTCAGTTTTTCTTTGTGCCCTTTGAAGTAAATATTTCTACCAGTGTCAGGATTTCTTTGCTGTCCCAGGCAAAAATGTAAAGCCAGTGATGACGGCATTATCCTTTCAAAGGATACATTGTGTCCAGTAGGATGTAGCCATAAAAGCCAGACAGTGCATTCTTCCCAAGAGAAATCCAGGCAGCATAGAGAAGCTTGGCCTGTCAGGATGTCCCTGTGTGCTTGTCTTAGTTCGGCTCTGGAGTAACTTTCTCATGGCATGTAACTGTGTCTTTTGTGTGGTGTGAAATGTGTGTGAGGTGCTTTCTGACTCTTTTCTGTCTTTCATCTATGATAAGTAGCGTTACCCACACGTAGTTTATTTCTGTAGTGGGATGCTTTAAGTTTGGAGCCAGGGAGTATTGCTGTGTATTAAGATGACAAATAAGAGGGGGATATAATATAATGGAAGGCCTTCAAAGGGTTTGTTTCCCGTTTGAATTTTTAGGGCAAAGGTGCAGGGCAGGGATCTGATGTGGAATTTTCCTATCCAAACCAGTCACCACATCTGAAATGCAGTAATTACTGAAGTTGTATCCTATAATTTGACCTGAATTCAAATATAGTTTGTGTTCCTTGTAGGCTACAAACCGACTTTCCATGACTGAAAAGCCAGCGCTTTCTCCCCCAGCCAGCTTGGTATTGTTTGCCTTAACTTGTATATTGTCCCCGCTCCCATAAAGAGATGATCCCTTTTGTTCTAGCCTAGTTTTTATTTTTATTTCTATCGTTTGTGTCTAGTTGGCGGGTGGGAAAATCAGTTATGGATCAAATGAAGCCATTTGTCATGGATTAATGCATGTAAATACCTTGATGACAGCAGGCAAAGACATGTAAGAATCTGGGGTGCTGACTTTGGAAGAAAAAAAAATGAATGAAGCCAGAAAAACAGTGACAGTACACAGCATTATAATTTTTAGGCTCTGACTGCCTTCAGACTCTAAGAGTAAAATAATAGTTTCTTCTCTCTCCTTCATCCACTTTCCACTTAATTAAGCCTTATCCTAATGTACAGTGACCTCTGCTGAGGGAAAAGGTATTTTTGGCAGCTTCAGGCTTCCTCATAGCTATTATATGACAAGATTATCTCCTTATTAGAACCCAACTATAAGGAGTGAGGAGAGACAGACACAATTTATAGTTAGGAGAGATTTAAATGAAGAGAAGCTAGGAACAGAGATGCTCATTCCACTCCACCAGCACTTCACCATGCATGTCCCAGTTTGGCATTAAAGTCATTAAAAACAATGTATTTGGGAGCATCTGAATAGTTATGGACTATGCCATGCAAAGGTGACATTTGAACGGTTCAGCCAGGATGTTCTCATCAGGCTCTTGTTCTTAAACATTTTACCTTTCTTCTCCCTCAATGGAAGGTGGAATCAGGTAATTATTTAGATGTGAGGGCATGTCTACACTTACCGATAGACTGACACTGCTGCAATCGATGCAGTGAGTGTGGATTTAGTGAGTCTGGGGAAGGCATGCTTAATCAATGGGAGAGCACCCTCCCAATGGTTTGTGTATTCCACCTCTCCGAGAAGCATAAGGGAAGTCAATGGGAGATGCTCTCCTGTCGACACAGCGCAGTGTAGCCACCGCAGTAAGTGGATCTAACTATGTTCACGTAACTGAAGTTGTGTAATTTAGATCGATTTAGTGAAGTAGTGTAGACCAGCTCATATTATTCTATTGGTAGTAGAATGATCAGAACTAGTTGACTTCAATTCACTAGATTTTTTGCCATGTTTTCCCCCCGGTACTTACGTTAGTTTAAGTTTAATTATTAGCTTCCATTTTGAGTCACTGCAGTCTTACAGTGAATCGACTTCTTTGGTCAAAAGATAGGGCTGGTTTACATAGGGTTACCACCTTTGAAATGCAAAAATCCCAGTACCCCCTCCCCCCCACATGGCAAGCCCGCTGCAGCCCCAACCGCAAGACAACTCCGCAACATCACCCCATCTTCAACAGTGTTTGTTTTATCAGCACATTTTGCCAGTCACTCTGTGTAGTCTGTTTCATTTAGCCAGTTGTCATTGAATGTGCAGTTTCTGATGCAACCCTAATTTTCCAAGATTCTATGATTCTCTGAAACTGTTGCAGAAGTGGAGATTGTGGGAGTGCTAAACCAGAAGATGGTATCACAGGGTAGCTGGTCTCTGTGGATAGACTGAGCCTAGTGCCCCTGGACTGGAGCAGGTGAGCTTAATCCAGCTAATTAAAGAGGGCTTGGGCTTCATCTGGGCCTATAAAGGGCTGCTGTAGGCAGCTGAGGAGGAAGGACTAAGATAGGCTGAGCCCTGGTTAGCAGAAGCCATACTGGAGTGGAGCTAACGGCTGTAGTGGGTCCTTGGAACAAGGGGTCAGGGGCTCAAGGGAGCAACCCCATGGCTGCTCTAAGAGGGGAGCAGAGCTGGCTGAAGATGGGAAGCTGCTAAGAGCTGGAATGCCAGAGGCCCTGAAGCCTGGGTGCAAGGTATTGATTTAGGACTGTGTTCTGGTTGTTTGTATATCCTTTGTTATAAAAGAATAACCCTCCTTGGCTGGGACTGGGCATGGCAGCGCATTCTTGGAGATGGGGTGCAGTGGAGGCCACCGGTGATGGGGGCTATTATGACAATGAGCTTCCTGTACACAGCAGCTCCCTGTTCTCCATCCTTACCTCTTCCCTGCCACTCCATCATTAGGACAGTGCAGGTCATGGAAACTCTAATGCATTTATATAAGATGTGAGTAACTTCAGAGGAAGTCACAGAAGTGGCCAAAGTGCCTGCTCTTTTCTGCAGGTTTCTCACTTGTGTTCTCCTTCTCTCTTTCACACGTTACCCCGTCTATTTTCAACCCTCAGCCTCCTTCCCTCTGAACCAGTTCCCTTCTTCTTTATGGCTTTATGGAGTTCCCTTTGAAATGAGACCCTTAGGCCTGCTCCTAGGATTACCCTGGAGTCTCTAGGAATTAAAGATTGTCATTTAAGGAAACCTCCTGGACTATGGCCACCCAAAGTTGGCAAACCTACCTGCCAGCTGGTAAGTATGTAGCCCAGGACCTTGTAACATTAATCCCACCTTGGAATGTCTCTCTGCAGTTTACCACATGGGGGGTTTAGGGGACAGTATTAGAGGCACAGCACTTGCAACTTCTTGTCCTGTATACACATGTGGTGCAGAGTATCTAATTGGGTGCTCTTGGTTATATGTAATTTTACACATATTTCAGTCCAAATCTAACATTTAAGGACATCTTGCAGATTATGACATTCCCTGGAGAAATGTGTCCCTGACTGAATAACTCTCTTGTGATTATATGTCATTGTTCTGTGAATCTTCATTTAGTAAGTAATCCAATGATAATATCAATATAGCGACTAATATAATTTAAATCTATTCCTTGTTTTGTTTGCTGTGTCAGAATATCCTGTGTGCAAACAAAATCAAATTGGTATTCTAATCCTTTTATTGTAATCTCATCCTCCTAGCCCACCCCCATTACTTTGCCTATTACATCTGATTATTGAATTTTGCCCGACATCTGGAGTGTTGGCTTTCTAGTTGTCTTTATTTATCTGCTTAGTGCCTAGCCCAATGGATCAGGGTTCATAGATGCTATCAGAATAAAAGTGATATGAAAAATGATCTTGTAAATTCCTTTAGATTGGATATTAGGAAAAACTTTTTTCACTAGGAGGGTGGTGAAGCATTGGAATGGGTTACCTAGGGAGGTGGTACAATCACCTTCCTTGGAGGGTTTTAAGGCCCAGCTTGACAAAGCCCTGGATGGGATGATTTAGTTGGGGATTGGTCCTGCTTTAAGCAGGGGGTTGGACTAGATGACCTCCTGAGGTTCCTTCCAACCCTAATATTCTATGATTCTATGAATGCATGTGCATTTTTAGTTTGTAAAACAAAGAGATAGGATATCAGAACTGATGGGAGCAAACAATGTACAAGTTGAAGTGGTGGGTTCTCCCTCTCTTGATGTCCTCCACTCAAGACTGAATGCCACTCTGGAAGAAATGCTTTAGTCAAACAAAGTTATTGGGCTCAATATAGGGGCAACTGGGTGAAATGTAATGGCTTGTGGTATACAGGTCAGACTAGATGAACTAGTAGTCCCTTCTGGCCTTAATATCTATGAGTTAAAATCTATAAAAGGAGGCAGATACTATGCAAAAGAGGTTTTAAATGGAACCCTCAACTTGCAAACTTAAACATACCAGCATTATTTTCTTTGTATAATTATTTAAAACAGAATACGTTAGCCACGTTCATTGATGCCTGCAGTTTTAGAGTTCCTGTACTGGTGTATGCTCTGTCTGCTTTTTAAAAAATGTCTATGAAGACCCAATTGGATAATCAGACCAAGGCCCGTGGTGCCAGATATGTATAACTCCTCTTCCCCATGCACATTTTTCAAAAGCTCAGATCAAGTGATTTTATTCTAGCTGCACACACAGCTCTACCCAAAGTGGCAGGGTGGGCTTGACCCAGCCTGCCGCCCCTTTAAGAGGGAGCAGAAGCCCTCTGCAAACCTCCCTGGCAGGAAGGCTAATTAGCCACCTGAGGTGCAGGCCAATCAGCCTGCATGAGTTGCACCTGGCAGCCTCCTCTGGGGGATATAAGGCTGCCAGGAAGGAAGCCCAGGGGTGGTGGCATGAGCTATTCAGAGCTGTGTGTGTGTGTTGAGCCATCAAGAGCTGTGTGTGTGTGTTGAGCTATCAAGAGCTGAGTGTGTTGTTGAGCTATCAAGAGCTGAGTGTGTTGTTGAGCTATCAAGAGCTGAGTGTGTTTGTTGAGCTAACCAGAGCTGAGTGTGTTTGTTGAACTAACCAGAGCTGAGTGTGTTTGTGAGCTAACCAGAGCTGAGTGTGTTTGTTGAGCTATCCAATACTCACTCTGCGGGTGCAGTTGGGGAGGAAGTCCCAACTGGGGGTAGTGGACTCAGCCTCCCCCTGTACCTGCTTAGAGCGCTGCATTCAGAGCTGTGTATTAATGAGCTGTTTAGAGCTGTGTATTAATGAGCTGTTGAGAGCTCTGTATTAATGAGCTGGTGAGAGCTGTATATATTGGTGGTGGAGTCCTGCACTGTAAATTAAAGAGCACTGTTTGGAGCAAAAAAGGGTTTCCTGCGTGTTCCTGAGGGGGGTGAGAAGGCGGTCTGTCACACCAAACAGCAGTACATGATGTAAGGTGTGCCGCCTTTACAAAGGACACACCGCTCTTCTCCCTTTTCTGAGTTCTTCTTATGTTTTGAACAAGGGACAAAGTCAAGCAGTTCCATGAAGTCAGTGCAGTGGAGCGACTGATGTGAATCGGGTTACTCACACGAGGAGAGCTTTGCTAAATCAGTTCTTTTATTTGTAAGTCAGAGGTTTTCAGTCCAGTCATGTTTTCTCCACCCATAGGTGCTATTTTAACAAATGTTTATTTGGCTATTTGAAAAACATCAGATTAAAGAGGGAGGAAGCACATCCTCTCGGGACGCTGTTAGACCAAAGCAAAATCTCACCAGGGACTGCTTCAAAGATCTGCTCTTCATGTCCATATAAACTAGTCAAAATTATTGCTGTTTGAAATGTTACGCTACACATGATTCTCACGTGTTCATGCAATTAACAAGCTACATCCTATTCTATTTGTATTTTTTCCCTTAGAAATATTTGGTTACATTTCAATGTAATGGCAAAAAGAAATGATCAAAGGAATGCAAAACTATGATTCACCATAACATAAGTTTGTTAAACAAAATATATGTCATTTTGTGATCATACTGGGTCCATGGCATAACATTTATGCAGCATGCAGGATTTAAAGGAATCGGACAAATTGGAGAGTCCAGCGGAGGGCAACGAAAATGATTAGGGGGCTGGGGAACATGACTTACGAGGAGAGAGGATGAGGGAACTGGGCTTATTTAGTCTTCAGAAGAGAAGAATGGGGGTGGATGGTGGATTTGATAGCAGCCTTCAACTGCCTGAAGGGGGGGTTTCCAAAGAGGATGGAGCTCAGCTGTTCTCAGTGGTGGCAGATGACAAAACAAGCAATGGTCTCAAGTTGCAGTGGGGGAGGTCTAGGTTAGATATTAAGAAACATTATTTGACTAGGAGAGTAGTGAAGCACTGGAATGGGCTACCTAGGGAGGTGATAGAATCTCCATCCTTAGAGGGTTTTAAGGCCCAACTTGACAAAGTCCTGGCTGGGATGGTTTAGTTGGGGTTGGTCCTGCTTTGAGCATGGGGTTGGACTAGATGACTTCCTGAGGTCTCTTCCAAACCTAATCTTCTGTGATTCATCAATGAGTGGGAGCAAGCGTGACATCCTACCCCTGCCGGTGACCATTTAACTACAGCCAGGGAAGGATGGGCCCTATTGAGGCACCGTGACTGGGTTTCCAAACTTCTACTGAACCGAGCACATTTTTCAGATCTGTCCCGTGAATTCAGGTGGGAATTTGGATCATGTTTTCTTCCACCATGAGCCTTGCTCCCTGTGTTGCCAATGACAGATATAGTCCAGTATGCTAGGAACCAATCTGACCCTTGTATCCATTCAGACATGAAACCACAGCAAAATTCAGGGCACGAGAACCCTCGTGACTCCTAATCTGAGAGAAGCTTCCCACGAATTCCTGTGGCCTGTAGCTGCCAAGTCTTGCACAGCCCCAACTGGGACAGGTTTTCTGTCAGCAGAAATAGAATGGGGAGTAAAACACTATTAGTTTGGGGTTTTTTGGTGACACTTCATCATTTCCAATAGAAAACGTAAG
This sequence comes from Sternotherus odoratus, assembly GCA_032164245.1. Taxonomy (NCBI): domain Eukaryota; kingdom Metazoa; phylum Chordata; order Testudines; family Kinosternidae; genus Sternotherus; species Sternotherus odoratus. The sequence goes on from JAVMKO010000005.1 coordinate 6,997,075, forward strand.
CTCATTTCCGAGCTGACACGTAGCTGATTATTTATATTTCTTAGAAAACATCTAAAAATGTCTAAATCTTTTTAACAATATAAACGACTTTCCCTCTATTTTCACATCTTTCTTTATGAATCGTGACAAACTGAGATTAAGCAACGAACAGCCCCTGAAATCTGTCATTTTTTTGCTATGATTTACACAAGACCGTATCCATAAATTATAAAGGCTGCTACCAGATACGGTGAATAAAAAGCTGCTTACTTTTTGCTGCACAGGGTTGTTTTTTTAAAGCAGCCCCCGAATTGAATACACTTATGGTAATGAAACTAAAATATTAAAATGCTGTTTAACTTTTTCAGCACACTGAATAAACCACTGTGCCTTGCCATAAATGTTTGTAATTTTTTCTTGACATTGTCCCTCTCCTCCTACTTTGTCATAAATCTTATGACTCTTCAGGGCTGGATTCTGTCTGTCTACATAGCTAGCTGCTTATATCACATCTTCATTGTAATGTGTGTGTGTGTGTATTCACATCCTATCACAACATTTTTTATGAAAATATTCAGCATTCGTAACATTGCTCCAGTTGCATAAATATTTCACCAACTTGAGAACAGATAATTTTTGATGTAATATATATATACTTCTCAGACATATTTTTCAGCTCGCTCTAGACACTCTCTTGGTCTTGAAGCTCAATGGGTGATGGGAACATTTGAAAGCTGCTCTGGTGGATATGTGTTTTGTGCTGCTCTGATGCCAACACAGAGATCAGACTCCTGGGCAAGCTACTTCCTGAACTCCTTGGGAAGGTAGCAGGAATGAGGGGTGTTTGAGGGTGGGGTTGAACATCAGAGATCCTGGATGACAAGCCATCATAACCAAAACCAAAAGGTGTGTGTGTATCTGTATGTATTACATATACATACACATACTCCCACATTTTTATTTCCAATGGGACAAACAACATATTGTGTGTGTGTGTGTGCGCGCCTCCATATGCTGTCTCTCCTTCTGACAATAAGATAAATATTAGTCTTAGGTTCAAATGCTGCCCTATGTTTTTTCACCTAATTTAGCCCTTGGTTCTTTACTTATTTCATACCTTTGCAAATGTTATATATACGGTAATGTCAAAAGGCAAGCAAGGCCTAGTTTAACTCATTGCCTCTAAGTAGAAAATATTGCATGCCAAATGGCCAGCTATCCCAGTGTTACTGAAAATGTCACATGCTTTCCTGGGCTCTGTGTCATCCTGCTGGGACAGGATGGAAACAGAAATGTCACAAGTTGTGCTGCTGCTAAGAATGTCGTCTCTTGTGTTTGAGTGCCAGTTTAGAAAGCAATGCTTCCCCTACTCCATTTGTCACATGCTGAAGTGACAGTGATGGGCCAGGTGACATCTCCCTGCATTTGCATGCCCCAGGGCACTAGAGGGGATTACCATTGCTTGCCTTCTTTAGACTGTTTTCAGGGGAAGAGTAATTTTAACCTCATATGAGTGCTCCTAGCAGCCCCACTGGCAGAGAATGCATCCCCAGGCCATTGCTAAGTACATTCTTCCAAGAAAACACTGCTGACTTTCCAGGCTGTCTAGCTGCAGCTCCCCAGTGGAGGGGGGCATTGCTGATGTCTCGTGCCACTACAAAAGCTTACACAGAGCTCTTCTTCAGCTTGTCTCTTTTACCAGCAGAAGTTGGTCCAGTAAAAGATATTACCTCAGCCTCCTTGTCTCTCTAAGTCCATTTTTTAGTGAAACATAAAAAAAAAATGTGGTTCAGCTTATGAAACGTGACAGGATTATAGGTAGCATTCTGCCTTTCTTTTTCTTTTTATGAGAAACATTTTTCTAATTGGTCCTATATTTTGGGTTGCAGTTGCTGAAAGATTCTAAACAATATATCAAGCTGAAGTGGAACAAATAATGTCTATCCAAAATATTATAGTGCTTGCAATGTGCTGTTTATGTTGAAAATACTTAACATTAATGAATGTGAAATCCAAACTGTAAACAAAACTCATGTTTAGCTGGCTGAGTGTATTTATATATGTGTGTGTGTATGTGTGTGTGTGTGTGTGTGTATACACATACTCTTAAACATACATCATGGGTCAAATTGTTTGCTGATTTACAATCCCTGCAGTCCTCTGGAATCATTCAGTGGGGATGGCAAAGATGTAAAATCTATAAACAGAATTTGGCTTTTTAACTCTGACCTCACATTTGTCAGCGAGTGTCAGAAGTTGCAAATCTATAAAAAGTGATTATTCTGTGAACCTTTGGTAAATAACTCAGAAGGGCTAGATCCTAAATATTTGTTCGCTGTTGTGATAGACTGAAATTTGGGGGTTTGCAGCCATTAGCCGGTCGAGTGGGTACAGCAGTAAATGTCCTGCCCTGTGGGAGGTTCAGGTCCGAACGCAATCCTATTCTGAGCAAGTGACGAGTGGGTTCATTGGAGAGGTGAACATGTGACTTTTAGAGGGAGGACCTGACGTGTCACTCTTACAGCACCTACTGCTGGCTACTGGGCAGAGCAGCGGATGTGCTGACATTCAGTGCTGACATCAGCAGCAAATGGGAATTTGAGATAGTGATGGGGCCTCCAAGTATAGAGTCTCCAAGTATTTTGATTTCATCAGACGCTTTTGGCAGTGATGGATGGATTAATTGGTTTTCAGCAGATAATGGTCTGTATCCTGAAAATATCAAACACTGGGTAAATTTGTAAAAGAGACTTTTTTAAAAAAAGCCACTGTTTTATTTCCTTTTACATGTCTGTATTATTAAGTCCTTATAATTAGAGAACTCTATATCTGATCTCTTCGATTAATTTTACCTGTCCCCTGCAGAAACATATAGGCAATGCAACATCTATCCGCATTAGTATTCCAGATTGCTTCTTCTCTAAGTCACATTGATAATTATAACTAGAGAAAGGTATGGGGGAAAGAATGAATTTGGCCGTAATTTTCTTTTTTCTTTTCTTTTCTTATGGAAAATTCCATGTTTGTAAAGGGAGCATGAGGTAGGCTGCATATTGTTTGTTTGTTTGTTTGAAATTGCAGTTGTATGAAAAGTTCTCAGTGGTTTGGGATGTTAGAAAAGGCCCCCAGGGAAAGGATAAGCAGGCAGTGAGCACGTAAGGTGATCAGGATTTCGTAGTAAATTCATTTATCATGTGGCCCTGCAATTTATCACACAGAAATCACTCCCAGACATGAAAAGTCACATAAGTATGTTTGCAATATCACTCTGGCTGTGAGTGTGCATTTTGGGGATATGATTCAAATAGGAGCAAATCATTGTGAGTTCATATAGCACTTGCCAATGATTATGAAACTTTAATTATTGCGAATACTTGTTTTAGCAGCACTGAAATATTTAGAAAGTGCAATCACTTATATTTGCTTTTGTGACAACAGTAACTTACGGTATATTGTCATGTCAATAGGATAATGGTTTCCTATTCAAACCGAGGACAATTCTTTGACCGCTTGCTTAAAGAAATGAAACTCAGAGGTTTTTTGGTCTGTTAATCTCAACGAATCTCATCGGGACAATGGAGACTCAGTACAAAAAGTGTGAAATGAGCTGAAGTGTCCAGAGGTACAAAATCACTGATTTACAATAAAAAAGCATCCTTTTTACAAGGGTATAGGGCCAGATCCAATGTCCATTTAAGTCAATGAAAATAGATGCAAATGAAAACTAGCATCTTAGACAGCAAGACCCTTCTCTTTCTGTCTCTCTTTGTCTTCCTCTACTGCCAATTTCCCTAAGGTTTTCATAGCCTCCTCCTCACTGTTAAGCCCAGGTTTGCCACAACATCTACTTCTGTCCTTTTACCCAGGTCAACAATTGGGGGGGGGGGACGGGACTCTCATTCTATTTTGCCCCTGTCTTCAATATGTACGTTTTCAAATACTTTGGGGCTCGATTGGGCACCCCTCACTCGTGTTGACGAGCACATGCTCAGAAATGTAGTCCTACAGCTTCCAGGGCAGGACTTGCTCTACCTTTTTTGCCACCCCAAGCAAAAAAAAATAAAAGGGGGGGGGGGTCAGAGACGCGAGAGGGAGGGGTGCAGCCGCACCACAGCCGGAGGAGCGGCAGGGGGCGGTGTGGCTAGAATGCCGCCCCTTACAGAGTGCTGCCCCAGGCATCTGCTTGGTATGCTGGTGCCTGGAGCTGGCCCTGTCCAGGGGAGTGCTCATGGGGTCACCGACATGGGGAAGGGCTGCACAAGCTAACTCTTGATTTGCAGTCTCAAACTGTTGGAGTGGTTAGGGCAGAGATGGGCAAACTACGGCCAACAGGCCACTTCCGGGCCAAAAATTTTGCCCACCCCTGGATTAGGGACTGGGCTCCCCTTGAGGCACAATAATGGCAAGATAGCAAAGAGATCAGGATTCAGTAGGGAGATAAAACAAAGGGGATGACAGAGGCCTCCGAGTCAGAATTAATGCAGGTCAGAGACTGAAACATAGATTCTTTAGCTGGGTACTTTGAGGAAGAAGCACAGCATGAATAGAAGTAGACGACGAGACTGAAAGAATAATAGACTGTGCTACCGTTGCAGGGGGCTTATCTCGTTGCTGGGAGAAACGAGGCCTCACACAGGTGGCTAGTTGGAAAGTGGTGAGTTTATTGGAGGGAGCAGCATTTCGTGCTGGGGGGCTTATCTGCCAGCACGGCTGCAATACAAGATGACAGACACACGCGGGCGATGTAGAAGCCCAAGGAGGAAGCCCAACCCAAAGAGGTGTGTCAGCACAGATATACCCATGCTCATTTGCATCTCATACATACTCATCTCATTAATAGCAAGCAACAAACTGATTGGTTAACACTTGTTGGTTACGCAGTCCTGCCTTAGTTTCCCCATTTGGTTTCCCACGCATTCATTCTCACACAGATGGGGTAAACACTCATGCAGCTGGGAACTGGTTCCCAAACACACAGATAACAGCAAGGTCATTCTCAGATAATACCACCATTATGCACTCTTCTGGAGTTGACTTAGAAGCGTAACTGCACTTCCTAGTGATTGCCCATCACAATATCTTCCGGTCCTAACAGCTACGCATTGGGGGTTCTCTACAGTTACTTAAGTGATGCTTGGAAGGAAGGAATCAAGTCTATGGTTGGCTTGAGTGTAACTGAATGGAAACTGTGCTGTAAAAAGCTCAGGACACTTGCCTCGGGAATCAGATCTGAACTGGAGAGAAGTTAAGGACTGCGGGAGAACTGTGTAATTGTTCTGGGTGATATTCCATTTGGGATGGACTCATTATGGTTAATTCAGTTAGGCTGACCTGTTCATTGAGCAGCTTGACTCTGCTTTATGAAGGAGTGGATTAGTCCATTCCTATTGCAGTCACTATCCTGTTTGAAATGATAGTTCAACTTTTGTCTGCTGAGTAGCTGACTGCTTTAGCTGGAATCCCTTTATTGCCCAGGCTCCTCTAATTAATTTACTTATCTCCAGGTCTTTTTTTTTAAAAAAAATGGTAATTGGTATACGAGGCTGGTTGGATATTCATATTTCCCTGAAGTCTGAAGTCATTTATGTACAACTTATCTGAGTGTACAATCAGCTAAATTAATACTAATTATCATTTCTGAGATTTGTTCATTTGTTGGAATGAGAGGGTTTCTTGAAAAAAAAATGGAGTAGAGGTCATGCAATATCACGTTCATCTTCTCTTATCTGATTACTAAAACCTGCTAACTAGAATTTCTTCTTTTGAAAACACCCTTGGTTCTGTTCATTTGCCTTTATCGCTGCACCTAATAGGCTCTCATCTTTTGTATGAAATCCACCGGCAGCCAAATACTTTAATTTTACTTAGAGGTTCATTCTCAGTGGAGACAGCAAATACTGATACTACCGTACTTCAGTTTGGAAAAATACCAGCATGCCGTTATGCAGAATTCAAATAAAAGGAAAGAGAAAGTTTGTCTCCCAAAAGTGAGTTTACCCAGAATTAGAAGGTAAAAGCCTGGCCCCGGTAAAGATGACAGGAGTTTTGCCATTCACTTCAGTGGGCCTAGGATTTCACCCATTGTATTGTCTTCCTCTTTCAAAGGACATTGTAAAACTAATTAGCACCAAACCTATGCTGTCCTAAACCTGTTATCTGAGGAAAGACATATTTTCGGTTTCTAAATGTGTTTGTTGGGGGCTTAAAAACAAAACAACAAACCTTAGCCCTTTTGAATAGGTGAATTGTATCGGAATTGATTAGGTACCTTTCCAGATAATAAGCAAATCCCAGATGGTTATATCAGAATGTGGGGCTACGGCCTAGACAAAACCATGAACTGCAGCTGAGGTTGCTGAGTGGCTTTGGGAAGGGGAGTTTACATTCATGATTTCCCTGCTCTCTCACACAAACACTCCTTACTGTGGAGCCAAATCTGGAGCCAGGCAGACCAGGGGCATTTGAATACCCTTAGTGATAGAGTGCAGCCCCGTCATAAAGAAGAGCAACCGATCCTGGACCAGTAACACATTTAGCAGATGGAGCACTTTCCTGAGACTCAGGTGACCTGCATTTGGTTCCTAGCTCTGCCACTGGCCCATTTTTGTGACCTGGGACAAGTCGTTTTGCCTCACTTTCCCCATCTGTAAAATGAGGCTAATGACGCTGGCCTCCTTTGGAAAGTGCTTTCAGATCTACTGATAAAAAAATGCTATTGAAAGGCAAAGTGTTCTTAGTAGAGTGTGTGTTTGTATGCGTATGCATATTAAAAAAAACATACTCTAAGTGGTGGTGGTCAGTGCTGTTCATTCACTGTGTGGTACAGAATTGTTTGGGAAGGGAGGGTAGGGCAGGGGGGAAGTTACCTGCCCATTTGAGAAGTTGTGGTGGGTTACTTCACCTCTCTGATTGCTACTGAGTGAAGCTTCCCGGGTGAAATTTAAGGGAAATAAATATTTAGGTCATTGGGCTCAAGCCTGTTTCATTGCTGTTGTCCATAGAGGCACCATGGTTTAGACCCTTTTCATAATTTATTTTCTGTATCCCAGCCATAAAAGAACCCATTCCCCACATTAGTATATATACGTATATTTAGACCATGGGGTGCTTTGAAAGAGAGCAATCACATTAGACTGAGAACCAAATACACTGGCCATGGTCTAACAACCAAAACCAGAGCAAAGAAGATACAAAATGAATGAGAGAATTGACAGCTAGGTGTGAGAGGGATCAAGATGAAAGATCCAGGACTGCTGCATCACCAAGGGCTCAGCAATGTTCTCACCCCAGATGTCAGAAGCTGACTCGGGGTACAGAATTGTGGATCCTGCACTAAAGTCTGTAAACAAAAAGGTGATGAAGAAATTGCTGCTGTGTGGCAAGGATCTTTAGAACACATGCAGACGTAGTGATATATTAGCTTTATTCTCCGCCTAGATGGCTCTGGGTCTAATTCTCCCTTGCCCTGTGCCTTGTACAGTCATTGACATCAATGAAAAGTAATTGCAAAATGTTATCACTATGATTTAGTAGCATTTTGCAACCACTCTGTAACCATTTTTGCAGGATAATGGACTATGTAAACAAAACCTTCTTTAGGCCCTCTTACAAAATGAGTTGCAGTGATGAGTCTCCTCATGGATTAGAAATGGATAAAGAGACAGATGATGGAGAAGGAATAAGTGATTAATTATCATCCCTGCAAAAGGGTCACTGTATTGACCCAATGCTCCATTGTCAGGACAATCATTGCTGAACCTCTTTATTAATTAACTGGAACGGGACAAGATTTGCAGATGGCACAAAACTACATTGGTTAACCAAAGAAAGAAAGCTTTGAGGTAATTCCAAAGGACCTAACAAAGCTCATGAATGGGCAACGTAATGGCAGATGAAATGACTAGAGCGTATAAAGAAACTGGTAAAAATAATATTAAACGTATTATTTAAATTGGTGGTATGCCTGCACTGGGAATACTGTGTTCAGTTCTGGACACACGATACCATTAAAGCCAAGAGAACTATAGGCTTAATTTACAGCTAATGAGAACATCCATATATGCAGATACATTTGTAAGGATATAAACCATCATGTTTCAAGGTAGTAGCTGTCCACTAACTCTCTCACAGACCTGCTTCTCTACTCCAGACCTCTCCTTCTGTCCAAACTAAAATCTTGGCTCGTGTCTCCGACATAATATAAGATAATTTAAGAACTAGGGCCATAATATAAGAACTAGGGGCAACCAAGTGAAATTAATGGGCAGCAGGTTTAAAACCAATAAAAGGAAGTTCTTCACACAGCGCACAATCAACCTGTGGAACTCCTTGCCTGAGGGGGTTGTGAAGGTTAGGACTATAACAGCTTTAAAAGAAATGGATAAATTAATGGAGGTTAATTAATGGATATTAGCTAGGATGGGTAAGAAACGGTGTCCCTATCCTCTCTTTGTCAGAGGGAGGTGATGGATGGTGGGAGAGAGATCACTTGATCATTACCTGTTAGGTTCACTCACTCCGGGGCACCTGGCATTGGCCACTATCAGTAGACAGCATACTGGTCTGGATGGACCTTTGGTCTGACCCAGTACAGCCATTCTTATGTTCTTATGACATCTCCTCATGGATATAGATCCTTCAGTTCAAGCTCAACATGGCTAAAACAGAACTCTTAATATTACCCACAAAACCTCCCCATTACCTCCTTTCTTAATGACTGAGGACAGCAACACTATCCTGCCTGTCATGTGTGTGCGTAAACTGTACATCATCTTCAACTCAGACTTATATCTAGGTCCTCATATAGAATCGTAGGACTGGAAGGGACCTCAAGAGGTGCATGATTTAGGTGCATGATAGCCAGTTTTGTTTTTTTGGTAGCTCTGGATGATGGGAGGCTCATGTTGGAATTTATAATTCTTTTCTATATCCCAGTAGCAAAGAGTCTACACTTTGAGTTGGGAGTGTGATTCCCAACTCGAGGAGACATACTCCTGCTAGCTAGCTCTGCCTGAGCTTACATGCTAAACACAGAACAGAGTCGTGGCGGTGAAAGCAGTGATAGGGGATAGCGGACTTCAGTGCATGCCCGGGTGTGTACTCAGGGAGGCTAGCCCATCCCAGTGCTTGTACTGCCCCGGCTACATTTTATTTTCAGTGTGTTATCTCATGCTGGGCATCACAAGCGTGATCTTGAAGTCCTGACATACTGATGGTGACCTAGAACTGAGTAATTACCATATCTGGCATTACTAGAGTACACTGCTATTTTGTGGCACTGAATTCCACATGTCAATTATACCACCCTTTTTCTTCTAAATCCCTTTAAATCAGTTTTAAATGTGTGACCTTTTAATTTCCTCTGATGTCTCCTTGTTTTTATATTGTGAAAAATGTTAAATAGGAGTGTCTGCCCAACCGTCTATCTACCAATTGCTATTTTATATGCTTTTCTTTCGGCCTCCTCATTTACCTCCTCTGTAAATGAAACAGACCCATGCCTTTTAATCTCTTTTCATATGGTGTCTTTCCATACTTCTCTTTTACTCTTGTTATTTCTCCTGTATCAATTTTCAGTTGGGTGCCCAAATTTTGGCCTAGTTTTGTATCTTCTTCAACTATATCCCTTAAAATTTAAATAACAAAACTCTTTCCCGAGTGGGTGTTTTCCTAGCTACTGAATTAAATCTCTTGGTGACTGAACTATTCTCTTTCTAACTTGGCTGTGTATTGCATGTGAAATATCTTGGATAAAATATGTATTTACACAGGCGACCATTACAGCTCCAAATAGAACTGCATCTGTTGGTTTCATCAACTCTCTTATGCAATTTAATGAGGTTTTCTTCTTTTTGTCATCTTCTTTTAAAGCTGAAAAAAATCAATTGAAATGCAATTAAAAGAATAACAATTTGTCTTGGACTTAAAAATTAGGCAATGGGCCTGATCCAGATATCCTTCCTATAGGCCTGGTGTTATTTTCCCGCCTACACTGATATCAACAAATTGGCACGCTGTGTGGGACGGTGTAAAAAAGTGTGGGAATGTGGAAGTCCAAAAATAAATGTAATCTTCATCGCACAACAATGAGCCACTCTAGTGGTTAAATTCTAAAAGAAGTACCCATGTAGAGGCAGCTGCTCTGGTGACACAAACTGCATATAGCAGGTCTGAATATTCGAGTAGAGGACTTGTAAGCAAGAACAGGACCGAGTGCTAATTTCAGGTTCATGTGCAGGTTCAGTGACTTTTGATTCCCCGCTTCATAAATTGACTTCCAGCGACCGCTAGTAATTGCTCCTGAGCAGAGAGCGTAGCTAGAGGATCTGGACTCCAGGAAGTTGGGGGGAATTCCCAGGCACCACAAATTTTGAAGTCACACCTCTTGTTCTTCCTTTGTCCTTTCCCCAAATCCCTCACTTCTGAGGGGAGCAGTAAGAGGCAGTTCCAGTAAGTGAAATATCTTTTGGGCCATTTGCTGCCTCCTGCTGGTTTCGTCACCAGAAGACTACAATATGACCCTAATTCATCTTGAAGTCAGTGAGTCAACATGAAATCAATGAGGGAATTCACTCTAGCTTTTAAGTGGAATGCACTCAAATGTGGTGATGGGCATCAATATAAAACTCTAAAACAGACAGATGGTTTTGCCTTCATAGGAATAGCCAAATTGGGTCTAATGTGAATGAAGGCTGAAAGTTCTTCCTGAAACCTCCTATGGTACCTATTTATAATAGCAGGCTCCTGCCATACGTAGCCAAATGGGCGAAGTCCCCCCTAAGTGTGAATTTCTTGGCTGTGGTCAATTCCAAACTGTATCATTATTTAAATACAGATTCTGGTATTTATGAAAATATAGCAACTGTCAAACTTAAATAGAAAAATAGCTGTTGCAAATGCAAATTATTTCTAAAGTTCAACTGCTGCTAAATGAGATGCTGTGCTCCTATACTTAGAAATGCTTAACATAAATTATGACCTAATTAACATTTGCATGGTAATCTAGACTTCCTACAGCTTATTCTGCTAATTAACACATGACAAATGATCAAGCATTAATATTTCATTGAAACATAACTTGTCCAAGAAAGCTTATTAATGCCATAAAGAACATTCTATTCCCTTTCATTTTTATACCTGAAAAGTGTTTTGCGACGGTTATGTTATATAATTTTTATCACAAAAATTATTTTGTATTATAAAATTTAGTGGGTGAAGAAAAGACTGCAGGCATGCACAATAGATTTTCCCTGGGTCTACTTAAAATAAATTAATATATGTCATGATGTGATCTCCTTGGCTAATTAGGATGTGGGCTAGTGGGCACCCCTTAGTAATATCCCACTGAACTTTGACCAGTAAAACTCAAAACTGTTGAAACAAGTAGCACCAAGTGAAAAAGCTGGGTTCTGGGGTTTTTTTTCTTATCACTGTATTGTGGTAGCTTCAAAGAGCTGCCGTCATGGACTAGGGCCCCATTGTGCAAATTTTATTCTCTTTTTCCGTTGTTTTACTCTGTTCCTTTCCCTTCCCTTCCAGCTAGCTGATGATTATTGTAACATCTCATTACCTCACCCTACAAGCTGCATACGGGAGTTTGAGGCACCCACTTACTCACCTGGGTGGGCTACCTGTATTGCGGATCAGTGGGACTGCTGCTCACCATCCCATACAGTTGGGCAGGGCACAGGCAGGCCATGGGAGGGAGTTGGTAGAGTCTTGACTCCCTCCTCAGCAAAGCTGAGCTGGAGCACAGGGCTGTGGTTGAAGGAATCCTCTCCAGAGGAAAACAATCGGTGCCAGCCTTTTATCTGGTTCAAAGTGGGTAACCGGAGTCCAAAGTGTGGCTGCTTCCACATTGGGAACGCTAATTTGAATAAGGTTGAATTGTTGGTGTCCTCCCAGTCCTCCCATGACCACTGAGTGTCCACTTAAAAATCCCCATGGTTGAGGTTTTGATGAGTCTGGTTTAAATAAATATTTCAGTGTATCTAACACGTTCACTTCTTGCTATTGCAAACTGAGCTTAGGTTCAGCACCACCACAGCGTAGTCTCTCTACGCTGAGAGTCTACACTCCATCGGGTTGGGTTGGTAGAGCTATGAATGCAGTGACTCATCTTTGGCATCCACTCCTCAATCCAACTCGGTGCTGTAGGATATGCAACTTCCATTGAGCACAGCATGTAGGGACAGCCGTACTAGGTTAATACCGCTTTAAGGCCAAAAGGGGCCATTATGATGTAGCCTGACTTTCTATATAACAATTTCAGCATGGCCATCTGCATCCCATCCCACCTGCAGCAGAACGATGTCCAGATCAATGCCTTTCTAGCAGGGAGTGGCAACTGAGGCAGGGCAGAATATGAGTGTGAGAACATCCACTGTGTTGAGTGCAAGGACGGTAGCACTGTCTAGTGCCCACTTTAGCAATGTTGGGACACATTGGTGGTTAGACCCTAGAATGTTTAGCAATGGCCTTCAATTTCACCTATTGCAACTGCAGACTTCACCTTCAATTTCATCTACTTCAAATTGCAGACTTTCAGCATCATGTATTTCCAGCTCTAAGTAATCCATAGTTTTGTGGTGCAGGATTGAGATTAGGCTTTCAGGTTAATTGTCACTTTAGGCAGGATGGAAAGTGAGGGTTGCATAGATACACTTCGAAAGGGTTTTTTTAAAAAAACAACAACAACAACAACAACTGGGTATCTAGAGGAAAAATTATCTAGCATTGAAACACTGGACCAAATTCTTCCCTCTTTTGAGGTCAGTGTAGTTGCAGTATGAGAAATTGAAGGCCTGCATTTATCCACTGTCTCTGCAATTCAAAGTCAGGGGATAGATAATAACATTACTAACGAGGAATGTGTCCCTAGACTGTGACTGGGTTAATTTCACTTAATTTTTAGGAGTTTTTTTTTAATTTAAGAGCAAACACATACGTTTACCAGCACAAGCAGAATTTAGTCTTCTTTTTGTTAAGTATCCTTATTTTAGAATCACAGGAAAAGGAGAAGAAGCAATGTGTTTATTTAAATAGTTGGACTTCAACTGAAGTATCAGCTATAGATAATTAACAATTAAATAATCATTAACACATAAATCCTGTCACCAAGGAAAGCCAGGTTTAAATGAGCATTAAATACATGATCAATGTAGCACCAAGAAGAAGAATCAAGTTTCTTGAGTATCAAATTCAAGATGATTAAATACAGGAAAACAAATACCAAAATTTAGGCATTTTTGCCATGTTTTATAAAAGTGAGGCTTTCTATAGCCAGAGCACTAGTTATCAGAACTGAGTCTAGCAATGGAAATTCAAAGGGAAATTTAAATAAATAGAAGCAGGTCAATTTTTCTCCTCAGAGTATCCTTGACTATTCCAAGTTAAAGCAACAGTCATGCTTCATCTCACTATTAGTTTCCTAATTATCAGCCCCAATTCTGCAGATATCAGCCACTCCTGTTCTGATAATACATTGTGGCTTCTCCTTTAAGAGCACAATCCTGTGGCCATTATCGATCAATGCTCCTGTTGGCTTAAAAGGGAGTTTTGACTGACCAAGGAATACAGGTTTTGACTCTTAAGGAGCGAAGAGAAAATAATACACATTATGACAGTGTTTGCCTAATTTTAGGGCCAAGTTGATTTAACACTGCCCAAACGTGAGCAGGATCTTCATCTGCTATACCCTTTCCTGATGTTTACTTCCATGTGAACTTCCAAAGAGGAAGGAACACATCAGCTGTGTTTTTCAAAACAAATACCTAAATTTCCAGATGCACCTGTACATAGCATAATGCACAACAGAGACACCTGCATTTGAAAATTTGTCCTATTGGTTTTCAGTCAACTAGTCTCTAATCTGGTAGGTAAACTCAGCATAGTAGAGGTACGTGTGTAGTCTAATGGTAACTCTTAACATGCAGTCTTCTAAAATTTGGAACTACCTGTAAATCCTCATCCTCTGTTTACCCAGAGCAGCAAGGATGTCAGCTTTTGCAGATAACTATCTCATGGGTTGTGAAACCATTTTAATTTCTTTAAAAAATGCAACAAACTGCTTAAATGTAACTGTGAATGTATTGTTTGAATTTGTTGCCTTCAGCAATCATGACCGTTCAGAACAGGATTTTCTCCCTTAAAATATGCAGAATGTAATCAGGTGCATGAGTTTCCAGGATAGGGGAAGGAGATCGGAGACCAGGTGTAAATCTGAATGACAACCATTAAATGATGCACAAGCCTGGCTAACAAATAATCAGATTAAAGCCTGTGGTGCTTATTCAAGCTTTCATTATCTTCCTGGGACAAAACCTGAGTGAGGACTGAGTAAAGAATTCAGGTATGGACCCATTGTACAGTTGTAGTTAAGGTGACTGTAGTCCAGCTTCAACAGAATTATAGCTCTGAGCCACTGGAAAGAACAAACATTAGAAGAGGTTTTTTTGTACAGAGATGGGGAAGTAGACTGAAATCAGTAATAATGTTCTGCCAACAGTAACATTTTTACAGCTGGGTCTGGAAGACATAGTCTTCTAATGTCTCTTCATTTAATTAGGCTTCTACTGTTCTGTTTTTTTATATGCTTTTGAGAGACCTGAATGGAGAACCCTTCATAAAGTCAGTAGTTTGTGTGTATTTACACTTCCCTATGCTCCATCAGCTTCCAAAAAAAAGTTTGACCTTGAAAATATTTTTATTTATGGCAGTATCATGCAGGTAACATGTCAAGGCATCTTGTCTCCTAAAACATGGCTGGAGGAGAAAGTTAGAAGTTACACAATATTTTGTGTCACCCCTTCCAGATACAGGTTGGCCTTTAAATATTAATACACCTCTCTGTTCTGTATCAATTTTTTCAGGCTCCCCAGCAAATGCTAAAAAGCATTTTGTAATGTAAAAGTTGCACCCATGATATGAAGGAAAATGCCATGCTGGCAAGATAACCATTTGTACTCTAATGCTTTCTTGACCTGATTAGGAAATTGATTAAATTTAGTTCAAGGATCCTGCAATTCTATCTTTGAGTCTATTGTAAACCTAGAAACTGCATCTGTTTCAGTAGAGTCCTAATGAATTTCTTTCCATTTATTTGAAATCCCAAGGTCTTTAATAGGTGGATTTTCAGAGTCAAATTGTGTTTTATTACTTCCTAAGAAAAACCAGCGATTATGGCAAGATATTGTCTAGGCAGATTAACATTATGACCCCTAGAGAGCTTACTGCTGGATGTAGTAGGTCAGTGGTGTTTATTGATATTAAAGAGAACATTCCATAGTAAATATTCCCCATTCATCCAAATCTGGTGAATGTCTTGCAGTTGGAGTAAGGTAGTTCACTTAGGGGAGTGTCATTCAAATCCAGTAGATCTTTTGCAAAACACTTCCCTTAAATCTTTAAGGAACCCATCCTGGATGACTTTGTCCTCACAGAGAGAGTCAAAAGTTTAAGATGCAATACAGAGGGCAAATCATCCTGTGGATCTGTGGGCTGTAGAGATATGAACCAGACTCCTGAATGTTTTGCAATAAGGCTAATTCCCCATCTCCAACTGTAGAGCTCTCCTAAAATCTTATCCAGGGATAGCTTTTTGAGTGTCTCAGGTGAACCATTTTAAGACATATTTAAGTTCCTCTGCAACCCACTAACTAATTGCATTTGGAATAATTAACTGTTTTTAAATAACTGTCCATGAATCAAATGCAATAGCTGCTCCATCTGGGCAGAGCCCAGACCTAAAGCTTGGGAGAGTCAAACAACTTTTAAGTGATTTTATTTCTTTTTCAGAGGCACATTGATATTCATTAGGTAATAATTGCATTGGATTTGCAAGTAAAGCCAGACCATATGGCCTACCACAGGGCTTAAGACTAACCAGCTGTATGAGGCAAAAGCCATTTGTAAATAAATCGTGAGTCATTAACCATGACATCTGAGAAATGCTGGTCAGTGAATTAAAGAAAGAAATACTCTTCCAGTGTGGCAGTCTGAATGTAATTAAATGCTTCTAGTTTTGCCACAACCAAATGCTAAATTGTCACTGTCGTCGACTGAAAGAGACACCTTGCGTTATTGAGGGCATTGTTCATTTCCTAGTTTCAGATAAAGAATCTGTCCAGCTGTCAAGTGTCAGGAAATGTCAGGAGTCTCAGCTGTGTGCCTTGACTTCTGAGGATGCAAAGTGCTTAGTGCTTGGCTAGCAGTTTTACAGTTTCCTCCCTTTGTGTATTGTGCTTGGTGTGTGCTTTTGCATTTTCTGTTTACCAAGGAACTACTTAATACTGCAAAGAAACCTGTTAAGAGTTCTGAACAACAGCAAAGAGTCAACAGTCATTTCAGTGAGTAAAAGTTTGAGGATTGTGATGTTTTCTAATATACCCTTTAGACCTGTTTCTTGAAAGTGTCTTTATATGGATACCTCTGCTCTGTGCTTGTGACTACAGAAAATAATAACTTGCCATGTGTTTTGTTGGGTTTTTTTGGGAGTTGTTTACAGAAACAACTGGGTAGCTATGCTGCTGTGGAACTGAGCCTGTGAGTTTGTGTTTTGAACAGCAAAAATATGTCAGATGGTGTTCTGAGGTTAATTAATTTCTGCAAACTGAGTTGAGGTACTCAGATGAACAGCACTTGTACAGAGGTGTCAGGTAGTAAATGTATTCCAAACATCCTGAGCTGCTGACTCCCTCCTTGCTTGGGCTGTTGAATTTATCCTACGTTCTCTTTTGGTGAAAAGTTCTCTCAACTTGGAGCTAAGTGATTTCATTCTTTAACCCCAGAAGATTAGAACCAATGGAAGCAGATGCATGCATGCTCAGCTACCACAAAATGGAAGAACTGCTCTGCAGAGAGCTAGGTACAGGTGTTTCGTAAAAAAAGTCTGAAATATTTAGCATGTGCTAGAGAGGCATTAAGTCTGCTGATAGCCAACATTTTGGCCACCAGAATTTGAGCTGGCATTTACAGCAGTTGTGTTTGTTAGCCTTGCTTTGGAGACTCACTAATTGAATGTGTTACTCTGGAAGGAGCTATTAGACAATCAATCTCTCAGCTCCTACTTCTTTGACAAGATTTTTTTTCTCCCAATAGTTATCCAGCTAGATACTCAAAATGTTTATAAACTCCACGTCTTGGCAAGTAGGGTGACCAAATGTCCTGATTTTATAGGGACAGTCCTGATTGTGTGGGGTTTTTTTTCTTATATAGGTGCCTATTACCCCTGATTTTTCACACTTGCTGTCTGGTCACCTTATTGGTAAGAGAATGGACTCTGATATACAAAATACATCAAACTGATTATTGCAGGCAGGCCTTGCATATTAAGTCTATTTATTAGATAATTTGACAAGCCAAGTGGTAGTCATTATTCATAACAAAATCTGGGCCCACATAAAGGAAAGAACCTTTTAATGTCATGGGCTGCAGATGGAACAAAAAACCCACCTTAACACATAATGAATATAGCAAATGCATTCGGCAACCATTCGATCATAAGATCATCCTTCTGGAATTAGATCTTTCCCAGAGGAGAGCTGCAAAAATGACAAAAGGTTTAGTAAACTTGACCTATGAGGAAAGGCTTAAAAATCAGCACGTTTAGTTTTGAGAAAAAGAGAGAGTTTTCAAATATGCCAATGGCTGTTATAAGGGAAGGTTGGTTGGTTGGTCTTGTCCACTGAAGGTAGGACAAGAAGCAATGGGTTTAAACTGCCACGAGGGAGATTTAGGATAGATATTAAGAAAAACTTTCTAACTCTCTAAGGATAATTTAGCTCTGGAACAGGCTTCCAAGGCAGGTTGTGGAATCCCATCATGGGAGGTTTTTAAGAACGGGTTAGGCAAACATGTATCAGGGATTCTCTAGATGCCCTTGGTCCTGCCTCAGCATGGGGAACTGAACTAAGTCACTTCTTGAGATCCCTTCAAGCCTGGTAGTTCTGTGATTCTAATACATACTTCCTGAATATGAATATCTTGTTTTCTAGAAGGACAGAAGTCCTTTTTTCTTGAGTGTCTTTCACATGGATATATGGCCAGTTTGGGCATGCATAACTTTCAAGATAAAATTTTCTCTGGCAGCGGTAAGCTGTTTACCAATGAGACGACGTCAGCTAGCAGAGGGCTCAACTGTGGCATTTAGCCCCAAGTCCAGAATGGGTGGTGGTTTGGACTTGCACTGCCTCAGAGGAGCATGGAAAGACTGAGAGAATTTAGGTGGTCTTTATGCACAGTGTGAGGACATGTGCGGGCATGCATTTTGCACCAGCTATTTGGCTGGTGCTGAATGCCCTTTCCAGGACATGCTCCACTGGACAATGAAGACAGAGGTGAGGATGTTACCCATTGTCTCTTCCATTACCCCCCCTATCCCCTTTCAAACACCTTCGCTCTTGCTGATGGAGAAGGTGCAAGCATCCTCTGTGCTCTCCAGAGCTATTGCATGCTAGTATGAGCAGCAACACAGATGGGAGGTATCTTGTGTCTCCAGCACCGTGGAGCGAGATGCATATTTATGCCAGCAGTCCTTTTTATTTCTTCAGTATGGTCAGTTTTTGACATAGATATTGGAATTCTTCAATGTGACAGCATTAGTATATTAAGTGTATTTTGGACTTATTTTTTTACCATTGCATAACATTTTATTTTGTGCATGATTCACACATGCAATACAAATAAATCTCTCCCTCCATCTCTAGCTTTCCTTTTCTGAAGACTTTAGCTAGATGGCTCGGAGCAAAACTGTAGGTTGGATTTTTGTATTTGTCGGGTCACTGTCCCTTTTGATGCCCACCAGCAAAGTTCAGGCAGGGTTGTAAGCTTTGGATAAGTGTCTCTGGTTTTACACTGGTGCTAACTCTCTCTTCTGTTTATAGCATGTTCCATTTGCAGCATTTGTAACAAGTTCTCTGCTGGGGATCTGCTATGATCCTATCTCAAGAACATTTGTAAGTCACACATTATTACAGCAGAAAAAGAATGTGTTGGCAAAATGTCCTTTTCAGACCTGCCGGCACATTCTAAATATCCTGCACTGTTAGTTCAGCTTGTATTTTTCTTCTTTAGTAGCTATGATTTGTTGCATTGACTATTGTGAGCAAAGTCGATAAAGACAATGGCTTTTACTAGATCAACAAATAAGCTCTTGGAGCTAGATTGGGACTTGAGGGACAGCCCTGGGTTGGTGTGTAACCTGCACCACTCCAGGAGTAGCCCCTAGGAGACTTTGACTCAAACACTGTTATGTCACAAATTCCTCTCCTGCACCCTCGTTGCTCTGGGTAGTCAGCGGGGTGTAGGAATTTGCTGGCCTTTCCCAGCAGTGCATTGACTCCCATGTATTGTCCAGCAAGTAGTAGGGGAGGGAGTCAAGACTCCACTCCTCATCCCCTCTTACTCTCCACTCACTGGTAGCCCATACAGGTGTGTAGCAGGGGTCCTAGATGACAACAAAAAGGAGTGTGAGAAATCAAGTCACAATCTAGCCTTTAGGCACTACAGAGAGAGGTATTTTTCTAGAACCAAACTAAGATGGATGTGGGTTCTAATATACACGGTGGAGATCAGCAAGATCCTAGTTATGGGCATGACTGGTTATATAAAAGGTATCTCTTTTTCATGAGGACTAATATGCATGCAAACATTTGGCCAAACCCTGATGCCCTCCGGAAGTTTTATTCACTTCTTTCCTGCTCTATTACATTTCAATGGGAGTTTGTCCAAATAAGGACTGAGTAAAATATGAGAGAGGATGTCAACATTTGGTCCATTTTCTATTGTGCTGCTAGAGACGAGTATACTATGTGACTAGGTTGTGTGTCTTTAAAAAAAATCCACAGTTTTACAAACTCTTGTGCCTCATACCTGACTTGGTAGCACAACCCTGCTATTTTATTCCTGGGCTTTACCTGAAGGGAGACTGCCAGTCATGAAGAATTCGACGAAAGTTGTATGATACGGAGAAATATCTGCTAGAGATAAAGTTGCAGTTTGCTTAACTTGTGTTGGGACAGATCAGTCCCAGGTTATTAAACGTGAGAAGCTAGTGCATTAATGCATTCTTCATCCTGCCTTCAGTTCCTCTAGGTAGTCCACATACAAACTTCCTCCAAGGTATGAAGATCGGTGTGGTGTAATGTCATGACAAATACACCAAAGGTATTAGATGTATTCATAAAAAAATACTGTATGGTGTCTACCAAAGTTCATTTTGTGGTCAAGCCACTGTTTTCAACTCCATTTGTACTGATTTCTAGCCCTCTCATAGGTTTCCTTGCATTGTTGCCTTTAACAATGTCCCCCGGAATATTAGGAGTGACACCAATGACTCTACTACTTTCCTCTTAATGACAATTGATGGATAATGATTACTTTTATTTCAAGTTGCCAGGATTCTTAAGCTGTCATGTTGATATCTACACATTTGCTGTGATCATGTCAGTTCCCAAAAAGCACAGCTGTTCCAAAAGTTCTCCCCTTATTATCTCGAAAAGGAGAAGTGTTCAGTATCCAATGCTTAGTATGTCAAACACACTTGCCCTTTATAGCCTCTTTAAATGACCTAAAAACAACATCATTTCTCCCTGATCAGAAACACCGAGTTTTAAAATTTAGAAGGTTTGAACGCTATTCTCCTCGTACACTTGTCATGAATTTTTATCTGCACCTTGCAGAATGAAAAAGGTCTTTTTGACAAGATACCCCCATGAATTGCAAGACCACAATTACGTTCTTGGAGATGGAATTGTTGGCAGTTTCCACACAGCATTTGTGTCTTTAAGAGCAGTATGAAATATTTATGTGTTGTTCAAATGTTATTGCTTAGTTACTATTGGATACCTACTGTTGTACAAGGATTGGATTTAGAATTCCAGTGAGTCTGATTTGCAAAATACATAAACCACCTTTACACATACCAAGAGCCCATCCTGCAGTCTAGGGATGCAAAATTTCCATTAACTTCATTAGGAGTTTTAACTATGCCATTATCAGGGATGTATATGCACATTTGGTGACACATTTTGTTATAGCAGTAAAAAGAGTATCTTACCTGGGTATTTTACATATCATTCAATCAACTCCACTGGGAAGAACAGGTCAAAAAGTTCAGTTTGACAGCCTTAATTGAGCCTCGTTATTTTGACCAAGTATCAGTACCAAATGGCTTGCTAAGGCCTGATTCGATATGGGGTTGAGCTGTTTCTGTGAGAAGCTGAGAGGGACTTACTCAGCCTTACAAACCCTAAAATTTAGGCACCTTTCTGCCTAATGGGATCTGTACCCTGAGTTAGATGCCCAGGTTCCTATAGCTTTTGGGGAGCATTAGATGCCTAAGAATGGAATCTACAGAAGTCAGTACACTGAGTGGTGAGCTGCCTGAGGAAATGCCAAGATGAGGGGTATGGTCTAGGCCCCTTCCCCTCAAAGGGAATTAGATGTCTAATTCTGGGGTCAGACAGAAGTGCCTATCTCCAGTCGGGATTCCCAGCCTTGAACCTTCTCCTGCAGGTAGGTCCCAAAGTTCGTTCGTGAAAGATACAGTGGTGGTAGCCCTTTCTTCTAAAGGTCAGGGTACTCAACCAAGATATTGGAGAGCTGAGGGCTCGATTTCCTCCTCCTCCCCCCCCCCCCCATCAGGGAGCAGGATATGAACCTGCATTTCCTCCCTCTCAAGAGAGTGTCCTCATGATTGGGCTCTAGGCTATCGGGTAGATATGTCAGTCTGTCCTGTTGAGACCATTCCACTTTGTATAAAAAATTAGACACTTGGTCTGAGAGAGAGTGAGTGATCTGACACTGCCCTTAGACTTGGGAGAGCCAAGGTAATCTCCCTTCCAATGACTTATTTATACAAAATGGAATGGCTTCAACCAGAGAGAGTGAAAGAGACCCACCACAAATTACCTTTTGCCGGGGCTTAGGGGATGGCCTCTCTGTCCAGTGAGAGGAAATGTGTGTTCAAACCCCTGCTCCCCATCTTTCGATAGTCCTCTCCTGTCATATTTAAATTGTAGTCCCTGCTCCAATGGGATTATCTTTTTGTTTTGCTTGTACAGCCTCCAGCACAATGGGGTCTTGGTCTGTGGCTTTAGTTCCTAGGTGCTACAATAATACAAATAAATAACCTTTCTTTATAAATCTGGCTCTTTAACCTGAATAGTTTATTAAAACTTTCCAAGTGCTATTACCAAACACAATAATTTTAGTCAATTTGGACTTTCATTTCCATTTGTGCATTGGTTTAAAAAAAATGCTTTGAAAATTGTTCTCTGGCCATCCTGTGGTGTGTGTATTGTGGTGGTGGGTTTTTTTTGAGCTATGCAAGATCAAATGGCTTTATTCTCCCTTGATGGATGCATGTAACTGTCAGTATCATTAAAAGGAATTCATTTTGCTTACCCACGGGTGAAGAGGTCCTTAATAATGATAAATGGATGATAATGATGCTTTTAATATTTAGCATACTGAATTAAGAATTGTATTAAAGCTTTCATATGCCTTTAAAATTGTCATTTTATTCTTTTGTGTGCCTGAAATTCCACAACCATCTCCTTCATGTTTGTTAAATTCAGGGCCACTGTTGTCTTCCTTCAAAGTCATTAGTCAGTAGAATGACAAGCAAAGATTCTGTAGTTTTTCTGAATTTCTGAACTATTTTCATTTATTTGTGATTTTTAAAATTTAAATATAATAAAAAGATGATGTGCGTTCCTAATGTAGCTTGTGAGTGTACATATATTTAACAAAACGGATGTATCTTTTTACAGAAATAGGGAAGTGTGTGTGTGCGCACACACAGTATATAGTGTGTGAGGTCATGTTCTTGGGTAAACTGTGGGCTCATGTGATAAACTGCATTTATCATGGTGCTTTGATCACCTCACCTGCACTCTGCTCATTAGTCTCTTCTCCATTTGGACTATACAGCTAATATTCTAACCATCTTGACAATTTTCAAACAGCTGCAGTATTTCTAAAAATAAACATGCCACATTTTCTCTCTCTTCTCTCCCGCAATACAGAATGTTGGATTGAATTTTCTTTGGCCTGAGATGCAAGCTGGGTCAGCTACAGGTTCAGTCCTAGGCCCGTCAGAGGGTTAAGATGCATGTCTTGTCTGGGTTAGCAATAAGTGTTCTATACCATGGGAGCTGGGTCTTCTCCAAAGCAGTAAGACATTTTTATTTTAACTACAGAAGAATCACACATTACCAGATCATGAAATAGAGGAGATGATGTACCATACATTTGAAATAATTTTAAGATGATTATAAAATGGCTTAGTTATAATTTTCCTTTTCCCCCTGTATTTCTTCAGGTGACATCCTGCTACTCATGGGATGAGATTTATAGCTGGAAGAATATGGAAAATATACCAAGAATTCATTTTAAACATGCTAAAATATTTTTAAAATAGCTTTTTTCCCCCCTGTAGCCTATATGAGATAAGCCACTTTTAAAACCGTGTATAGGTTTTATGGGCACTCATGACTCACTTCAGGGTTTGCCTTCAGTAATGCAGGCATCCCAGGTGAATGGCAATTAAATATTTAAAATTACACCATAAAGATGTATATGGAGTTGTCTCCATTAGCATTTCAACATATGCCAAAAATACCACACCTTCACCACTGTTTTCTAATCTAAGTGCCTGGGCAAATCGTGATCTTAAATAACTGCAGTGACTGTTGGCAGAGACAGTGGTCACATTTAAAAATGCAGAATGTATATTCAGTGTATGATCTTAAATTCTTTATATTCCAGTTGGGCCTGGAAGCCCCAGTTAAGAGTAGGAATTGATTGTTGTACAGAGACACATGGAAACCTACCCCAGAGAGGACAGAATCTATGAAATGTGTACAGTGACAGCAGTCCTAAATGACCCCTTAGCAGATTTTCATCAAGTGGTTGCTTAATGAAGGTTCAGTAGCACTGTACATTTAGCAGTGCTTTCAAGTTGCTTTCAGGGCATAAGGTTAGCTAATAAGATTTCAACATGCACAATAAGAGAGAGAAATATTATAAAATGGAAGGTCTTATGAAGCTAATAAGGGACATCTCCTTATAGTTTCTTCTCACTTTGAAATCAAAGAGTTAAACAGAGTTTACAGTCCAGTGCTAGTAGGGGAAATGATGTCTTTTAGGTTGCAATGATTTCTGTGTTTAAAAGGTACAGCTTAATAAAACACAGCTTCTCTTTGAAACGTCTCCTGTCAAAACTAAACACCTTGGAAATTTTCAAACAAACATCAGATGAACTCACTATAATTGGCACTAGTGGATTGAATACAAAGCATGTTCCTATTGCAGGGCTTGCTTGCTTTTAAATTCATATCAAGGTATTGGGTAGTGTACGCTGAAAACAGTTTAGCAGCAAAGAAAAATAACTAATGAGTGAAAATGACTAGTAGCAAAAATTAACATGTGCCAGTAAGTATCTACATTATACCTCTGGATAAACATTATCCACTCCATATAATGCACTAAATCAACCCATTGGTTCAGACATCCCTAATATTTTGCATAATTTCTGATCTGAGTCAGAACTTTGGCTCTTTCCAATCGTGATTTATTTTGTCATTGAAAATGTATTTTGATTTTAGCATAAGCAGAGCTCAAGCTAGACCACGTGAGTAAATGGGCTGGCTGCACAATCCTTATGTGGTGGGTTTTTTTTTTGTTTGTTTTTGTTTTTGGTGACCCTTTTGTTGATCTTCCCCTAACTTAACCCCTTCCTAGATGGATTCTTCTGCTGTCCCAATGTCTGATTCAAAGCTCATTGAAGCAGAAAGTGGCAAGGGAGTATGTCTAAACTGCAATCACAGTGTGTGAGTGCAGTTTGAGTAGACATACCTGAGCTAGCTATAATCCAGCTAGTTTGGGTGCTGGAGCACTGAAGCCATGGCAGTGCACACATCCGCATGAGCTTCCCCTGCAAGTAACTACCTCAGGTTCTGAATGGACTTGTAGAGCCCATGTTCAAGTCTGTGCTACCATGGCTTCACTACTCTGAGTCTCATGCTAGCTACTCAAGCTGCAGTCACCATCTGTGATTGCAGTCTCAGCATGTCCCTTCCTCAGTTGCTCATCTGTACAATGGGTTTAACAGTATTTCTTTACCTCATAGGTGTGTTGTGAGGATCATACATGAGGCTTACAGGCAATGTAATGGGGACCATATAACTACCTTAGATAGACAAGGGGTTGAGGTAACAGAGGAATAGAAAAGGAAGAATAGCAGGTTGGTGGTGGAATCAGGGTAGATAGGTGTCTGGAAATAGTGGAGAAAAAAGCAGGGAGTGGAGAGGGAACAGGAGATCAAAATCATGAGGCTGAAAAGAAGACCGGCACAGGGGAGATGGAGACATGGGAAGAGGGAGGAGCAAAAGGGGAAAGTTATATTCCCTCACTTGCAATTGAAATCCTTGGCAGACTTGTCAACCTTTCAGAATATTGGAGTCTTGGGGTTTTAGATCATTGGTGAGATGCTTTCTCTCCTACCACACATTTCTGGAGTGAAGCCGTTAGAAGAAATCTTTTGAGGGGAAAAAGTCTTTACATGCCTTGGAGCGCTGTAGCAAATAGAATCATAGAGCTGCATACTGAGAAGTAAAATCATTTGGGTTGTTGCTTGATTTCAGTGCCAGTTTGAAATTAAAGTAGACTTCAAATGCACTAGCCTTATAATGGCTTAAGATGTCTTGAGAAAATTCAGATTTTTGTTTTTTTAAATGTTGCTGGTCAGGCATTGTGATATATTTTCATGGCCAGAGAGCAGGGGGTGATATCTTGACCCTATTGAAGTCAATGACCTACATTCTATTAGCTTCATGATAGTTAGCAATGTGTGTGCAATCCAGAGGACTAGAACTGGGATGGCAGGGGTGTGGAAGGTCTGCACTGACGTGCATTAGGAAGATTGCATTGGAACTGTTGGCGTTCATATCTAATCTACTCTCTCTCAACTCACTTAATGAGCTATGCAATGGAAGTGAAATTCACCCCATGCAGAGGATTGGCACGAAGTCTAAGTACTATTTAAGTCCCACTCAAAACAGGTCTTAGGTGGGACTTTCAGTGTAGAACTTGGGCTGGTCTCTTGCACAAACCAGCCACCTTCCATTCCAAGTGCAAGGCACATTTCTTCAGCCTTCCCTTCACTATTGAAAACCCAGAACGCAACATTCACAAGTATTTTTCCTCTGAGGAGAGAAAGAAAGAAGGACCATGTGACTGATGCTAGTCCTGTTACTCAAGATACATCTACTATCAAGTTGGAATGTGTAATACCAGCTCAAGAATTCCTGTATTAACTCTGAGCTAGAAGACTAAATGTAGAAGTGTTGCAGTAGTTCTGTGAGCAGTGGGAGGGATTAGCTACTCCAAGTATTATCTTCTCTCAGACCTTGGGCGTGTACTTGGGGCAGCTTAGCCATCCTGTCTTTCATGCTGCTACAGATACACGTCTACTTTTAGTATGCTAGTGGGATCAGAGCTAACCCACCTGTGTCTATTACACCCCCAGCTTTACTGCAGCTGTCCCCATAATACATAACTGGGAGGTGCTTGATACCTCGGTGGCTGGCACTGTGTAGGAACTTGATTAGAATAGAGTGAATTTGACCCTGCTTCAGACCTGTGCATTTAATCACTCAGATTCTCAGGAATAATACAAATTATGTTAATCCACAATTTAAAATGCTATTTTTTTTAAAAAATTCAGAAATGTGTGGTTTCTGAAATCAATATTTAATATCTTTTACTGGAGACACTGTCTCTTCAAAATCCTTTTTTTCTGGAAAAAGACGTGATGCAAAATTGGTTTCCTTATTTCTTGCTAATTTACTTGTAATCAACTATCTATTTTAGTTACATTCTCTTTCCTACTAAGTGAAAATATGAGTTAATATCTCCCCTTTTTTCTTGCACAAAAATTACTCACATAGATGCCTTTGGATGATGAATATGTTGAATAACTATATGAAATCTTCAATAGCCTGTTTTGTGGTCTAAAAGTAGCTGTTAATAAAATCATGGCCCTTCTGATATGTAGTTGAAAAAAATGTGTTCTGGAAGTTTTTATTATTTTAACTGTAGTTCCACTCTGAAACATTACTATGGAAAAACATCACTTTCTCAGTCAGCAAATCTGCTCCCCGAGTCGCATCTGCTGACAATAGTGACAAAATAAGATTGTATTTTTTTTTTATTCCTGTTATCCCTGAACATTCAACACTGCTGGGAGAGCCAGTTGGATTCTGTTCCTTTTATGTCCATCAAAAATAGAACTGTTTATCAAATTCCAATCTGTTTCAGCTGTGCAAGTCCACAGAAGGCAATGAGATAGCACAGGTGTGGCCAAGGGCAGCAAATGTGCTATTGTATATTTGATGTAAAAGAAGTAAAGATCCTAGCTTAGTTATCTCAAAGTCTAAATTTATAGGGCCAGCCTTCAAGAACCCCCCTATTTGATCTGGGAATCACTGAGTGACAATACACTTGAAATCCCACAAAGACATTTTGACAACTTTCAGAACGGCAACCAAAAAGAATCATTTCCCCCATCTTTGACCGTGTATTAGTGTTTCAAAGGATTTGTTACAAAAATGTACACAACTGAATAAATAATTGGGTCAAACTCTGTAGGTAGACTTATGCGGTTAAATGATATAAACAGGCACCCAGCATAGGACACAGAATATACCTGTAGGCATATAGGTGTTGGATCCAAACGGGTACGAAGATGGAAGCAGGAGGCAACACAGGACTATTCACTGCCCACTGTTACGGAGATAGCAAGAAGTCAAGCTGATATTTGCTACACTAAATCAATGGGTAAACAAAACGAGCCGGTGAGCCAGGATTTATACAGAGCTGGTATGTCATCATTTTCCATGAATAGGCACCTACGGTGTTTGGTGTGGGTTGTGTCATTCCCCTGGGAAGCTGGAGGCCTTGTGTGTGTGGTTTAGTTGAAGTCTGGGGTTGTTTGTGTTTTGTTTTATGTGCTATACTGAAAATAGTGGATTTGTTAACGTCCATCTGTTCTCCCCCAGTCAGGCTGCTTCCATGCTGCCATATTCACCCTCCTCAATTGTGCTCCAATCCGGCTCTTGCGACACATTTAAATCCTTCCTAAAGCTTCACTTCTGCCATAGAGATGGGAGGGGAAGAATGGGTAATTACAAAATAAATAATGCATTTAAAGGGATTGGAGTCAGTGTGATGTCACTTAGTAAAAATACATGCTTACTACTGTTGCCTTTGTCCTTTGCATCCCTTTCCTCTCTGTGTGTTTATCACTCTCACTTCTCTTGTCAAATGTAGGCACCAGTGCTGTGACAACTTATGCACGTTCTTAACTTTATGCATGAGAATAGTCCCATTAGACACAATGGATGAAATGCTAACCTCACTGAAGTCAATGGCAACGACATTGATGGGGCCAGGACTTGGTGCCCTGTGACAACTCGCCTGCTTAAATTGTAGAAGGCCTGAGGTATAGGCAGTCTGGCCTAGCAGTCAGGACTGGGCTTCTATCCACAAGGCAAGAATAGTCATGAGATGGTAGGCCGGAACCAGAGAGATACCTATCTCGTAGAACTACAAGTCCAGTCCCCTGCGTTTACTAGCAGGACCAACTAACTTTCCCTGACAGATTTTTGCCCCAGATCCCTAAATGACCCCCTCAAGGATTGAACTCCCAACCTGGGTTTAGCAGGCCAATGCTCAAACCAACGAGTAATCACTACTCAGTAAAAATTGATTAGGCTGGAGTCAAAGCCTGAAGATTGGAGAGCAAGGTGTGGTCTGGAGTCACAGCAGGTCAGAAAGCTTTGTTGTTGCCCAGAAAACTTCCTGGGGGCACCCTCCAGGGTTAAGTAGTGAGCAGGAGCCAATCAGAGAGTTGCAGGGTACTGTCACTCTGGACCCTCTGGGTGGTACCTCCTGTGGTGCCTAAGCTTCATGGGTTTTCTTTTGTGGTGGCTTTGCATGGTCTCCAAGGGGGTTGTGAGAATGTCCGCTAGCCCAGGTTTCAGAGTTGGGTTCTGGTCCCACGGATTCTTGCATAAATTTAAGCATGTTTTCAGGATGGGGGTATTAAGCTTAGATTGTGTACAATTTGGGGCAGGGATTTGTTTTGTAAAGTACCCAACACTATTTTGGGATCTTGAACTGTAATACTAATAAAATAACCATTAATCTTGGTTCCTTGATTTTGGTGCTAATTTAATCCATATAATCTCCAGTAAATTGTATTTCAGCAAGTCATGTCATAACAGCAGGTTTCTCTTTGCATGATTTGGTGACCCTTTTCCTAGGGGTTATTGTGAATGCTTGGAAGAAGTGTATTTTGTGTGAGTGTGACCAACATTTTAGATCTGTGGGCAGTCCCAGAAAGTGGGTGTGTGTCTGTCTGGTCTATTACCCCACCACAGCCACTGAGGCAGAGCCTGGGGACATGTGAGCGTAGTTTGTTAATGACACCTGGTATAACAGAAATGCGATTCAAGAAAGCAGCTGCTGGCTGCACAGTTTAAGCATTCCACAATTAGCTCTGATTAAGAAACCACTGGTAGTTTGGAAGAGACAGTGCTGAATTCAAACAGTCTGCTCATGGCGATTCCTCTGGAGTTCAAACAGGCCGTCTACATGAATAGCATTGTCCTGAACATTGTTTTTGGAGTTTAAGGGAAAATCTGAATTTTACAAGGAAAATAGTTATTAAAAGGTTGGCTCCTCTGATGGTTGCCCTTTATCCTATAGTTCTGAACTCTCAAAGAAAAACAAAACCACTACTACTTTGGACTGTGTGATATCTGCTCTGGTAGGTGGAGATTTGCATTTAATCCAGTTCTTAGTGCCTAAATTAGAGTTAGGTTTTCAAAATGCTGATTCCTGGTGTGTGTGTGTGTGTGTGTGAATGCCAATGAGTGGGCCCATCCTTTGGTGTGTACATAATAAGCACTTGTGTGTGCAAATCATGGTTTATTATGCCTATTAAGTTGTATTATCCTAGCACTTTGGAGCTCCAGTTGTGGACCAGAATACTGCTGGACAAACACAGAACAGACTGACCCTCCCGCAAAGAGTTTACAGTCAAAATAGACAAGAGACTACAGGTGAATACAGACTGCTGGAGGAAGTACAAGGACAAAGCATAATAGGCAGCGGTCTCGGTGCACCAGCAGCTGAACCACTGTCAAGTTTTTTGTAGGCATCCCATCACAGCTTTGCTGGTGTGCAAGTGAAATTCAGATGCGTTTTTCACACATTTGAGACCTAGTATCACAAAACCACTATGACAGCTTATACCTTTGATGGCAGTCTCAGGAGAAGAGCCAAGGACTGGGTTGGGTTACCCTGCCAGGGCAGAGTTAAGGCCATGTAGGGAAATGTGACTCGCTCTATTTGTGCTACTTGCTCTGTAGGCTGAAATTGTGCAAAGACTATGTATGATTTAAGCCTTCAAATGTGGTGCATAGGCCTGGTAATGGCCCTTTGGACAGAGGAGAATTTCACTCTAAATAAATACAGATCTACATTGCCCAAGGTTATCCGGCCAATACTTGTGGAGCCATGTGATCTATGATGTATTAGCCAGCACATAACTGCCTGTAATATAATCCAAATGAACCACATATCTTTTCCATAGCCACAGGTATTTGAAAGTAATATTTTGTATTGGTGGCTGCTTATATTTAGAGATCATGAATTGAAACACTTTGCTGTAATGTCTCTACACAAGGAACTGGGATAAAGGTTGTAATTGGATCCATTAATCTAAATGTCTTGGCTTTTCATTATGCAAAAAAAAAAAATCTCAAATTTTAATGCAACTTTAATAGCTTTTCCCCTTGCTTAGGACAGACAAAAACAATTTGAAGTCAGTACATATTTTTGAAACTGGAAAACAAGAGAAACATGCAGATTTCAAGATTTCCCTTCTCATTCCAAGGACTATATATTCTATAATAGCCCCATCTGATCTTCCTTGGGATATGGAACAAGTTGTCAGTTCAAGCTTCATAGTCCACTGCAAAAGAAATATCTTTGCTTTTCAGGCTTTCAAAGATGCACACCAACCTAATATTTCCTAATCTGAATGAATGTTTCTGATCTTCCACAAGATTTTTCAAAGCCCATGGTCCCCAGTTTCTCTCTTAGACTAGTGGTGTTGTATTTTCATTTTTTTTTCTTTCACTCTTTCATTACCAAACTAGTGTGTTTACACATTTTATTCATCGCAATCCCGATAGCCAGAGTTGTGCTTTTAGCTACTGAGTTCTTACTCAGAAGGTTTTACAATGATAATTCACATCTTACCTGCTTATTGAGCGACCTTCAAAGTGAACACGTTGGACTCCATGCTAGTGCTAGGCTGATGGTAGAAAACAGAAAATATGGCAAGTTCAGGTTTATTGTTTGGCATTTTTGGGTATCTGTCTTCTCAGGAGCAGTCTTCAACATATATGTACAAGGTTTTTTTTTTTGTGTGTTTTTTTTTAAAGCAAAATTACAAAAGTAGTAAACAGAGAGGGTCAGATTGTTAAGGGTATTTAAGGGCCTATACATGCAGATAAGCACCGAATGTGGTTTTCAGTACTACCTAGGCTTTACCAAAGTGCTTTTGGAATGCCCATTGGTGTTAGGTGTCTAGACACCTATCTGCATGTTTAGGCACCTTTAAAAATCTGGCCCTTCAACACCTAGGAGCCTAAGTCTCCTTGAAAGTCAATGGGCCAAATTCATAACAATATTTATGCATCTAAAGATGTAGGCACCACCAAGCAGGATTTTCAAAAGCCTAATCCCAACGGGAGCCTAAATACCTTCCAAACTCTGGCCCAGTGAAATTCAGCCTCCAAGTGCCTTAAGGCACTTTTGAAAATGGGACTTAGGCTCTTAATTCATGTATGTTCTTTTTGCAATATTTGTACCCAAGGAAAGCCTACATGCTGTATAAATTTATATAGTGTGTGACTGGGTGGACTAGGCCCAGCGCCCCCTGCTGGAGGCCTCAGGGCCCTGCCACACCCCATTCCAGAGAGAAGCAGAAGTCCTCCAAGCAGCATAGAGTGGCTGCAGGGGAAGCAGCCAATCAGACAGGCTGTAGAAATGGCCAATCGGGGGCCAGAAGCACCATATTAAAAAGGAGTAGCAGAGAGAGAGAGAGTCAGTCAGTCAGTTGCTGCCTGGAGGTGGGAGGGAGGACTTGTTCCTATCTGGATGAAAGAGTAGCAGGATACAGACTGCTCCATGTGGGCAGAGACCGGTGGCACTAAGAAGAAGCTCCTGGCTAGCTGCTGAGACTGCATAAGGACTGATCCCAGGGAGGGCTGCGGGAAGAGAATGTCTCAAGGGAGGAAGACCTGGGGGGCATAGACCCATACCAGGGCCAGGAAAAGGTAAAGCCTGTATATCCCGGAAGGGGTTTGTTCTGTTCCAACCACAGTGTGAGAGACTTGGCTCGAGGGCTGAGTCACTGAAGACTCGCAGAAGAAACCATTGACCACGGAATGCTTATGAGAGGCAGGTACCACCCCATTACAGCACCACAAATGGAGAGATTGCAGGCATGCCCCCACACAAGGGGGACACTTGTGAGGGGTGGGTACCACCCCATTACAGCAGCACAAATTGGGAGACTGGTGTATACACTCGTCCCAGGAGGGTGCTAGCGAGAGCTGGGTGCTGATCCCAATACAAGGTGAGTCAGTAAATGTTCCTCTTCTCTGTGATACCTTAACATTCGACTAACACTTTAGCAGCTTGTTTGTTCATAGGTGCAAAGCCGCTGGAGGTGCCATCCTTGACATGAGACATAAAACCGTTCCTTGACTGCTGATAGCCATTAAAGCCCCCATGGCATTTTTCACGGGGATGAAGATTATTTATGTATCTCCATTAAATGTCACTGAGTACCATTATACCTACCCAAATTCCTTTAGTTTTAACTGGATTTGGTTCTCTTAGCTTTGTTATTTAACACTGATGTATACTGCTTAGTGTGTCCCTTTCCAGCCCAAAAGTGACTGAATTCAGTGGTGGGTTGCCGTGTTCTTTCCATCCATACTTTGTAATCATCCTCTAAGGTTTCTCAAGTATCTTGAGGTTAATTATTATTTTTACTAGAAATCAGACTCTGCTTTTGAACTGAATCTTTCATATAATATAATTGAGTCGTGGTTAGCAGATTTAAAAACAATATTTCTGACTAACCATTTGTCCAGTGACCATAAGCAGCAATTGAGTTTGCAGAGTACCTTTTATTAACAGAAAAAATAATATACCAATTTCTACATCCTCATTTTTTTCTTCATTCAGATTTTTTTCAGAAAGCTACTACCTTACCATTTAAATAAACGTTCACTCTCATAACCTAGAATCAGAGAGGTAGCTGTGTTAGTCTGGAATTGCAGAAGTGACAGAGTCCTTAAAGACTGGCTAAAGTATTGAAGCATAAGCTTTCATGGGCTAATACCCACTTTGTCGGATGCATGCAGTGGCATCTCATAACCTAGTCATTTTATTTTCATATCATTATTCGCTAATATTAGTGGAACTGTGGCTGTTGTAACTTTCCAAAATGTTGCCGTTCTCCATACCACCAATGTAGTTCTAGTTGGATACCTTAATGCCAAACATTTATTCATCAGCCTTTTATGCTTTGCCATCTATACAAGTGTAAAATTCCAAGCTTAAAATGTTAATGCTTTGAGGAACCAATTCAGTAGGACATATCCCTGATACCTGGCAACAGACAAACTATAGATTATGGCTCTGTAGATGTCCAGTTTCTCCAAGAGAAAGTTGACCACTCCTGTAAGATCTAGGGGTGAAATTCTGGCCCCTTTGAATCAGAGGGAGTTTTGACATTGACTTCAGTGTGGCCTGGATGTTATCCTTGTGGGAGAGCATTGTCCCTATTCAGCATTGGTTGCTGAAGCTTGCTCTAGAAAGAGTCCCTTCTTCTCTGCCCACCTGCGGTTGTGCTTTTGTGGACGGGAGAGAGTGCTTCTCATGTGCAAACCTCTGAAATGACACTCGTTCACTCAAAAGAAAGTCACTCAAAATTACTTGCATTACTCACAAATTTGGTTTCTCCCTCACTGTGGTTGTTGAAAATGGTTTATTTAAAAAAAAATCCCATGAAGCTAGGCTAACGAAAGGAATTATTTTACTCTAAAGGAAAAAATCCTAAAGCATTTTAAGTTTTCTGTATAACTGATTGCTTGAATCCTCATTCTGGGCCTGGATCACACATTGCATCCCATATTTGAACCTTGGCAATTTGAAAGGAATGAGCACCAGCATTGTATTGGAAGACTCTGCTTTATTACCAGGAATCTGAGGCATTGGGGTAGGGTAGCATAAAACAGATCTTTGAGCTGAGAAGCTTATGAAACTAACACCTTGTCAACTCAAAAAGGGCTACCCATGTAAGAAGACTCTGAGCTAAGTGAAGTCTGTTCCCCACAGTCTTTCAAGTCTAAATGCCAGACATGCAGATATAAGTGGATAAAGCCAGAGACTTCCTGAATTCCTGAAGTGCATTAGCAAGATTGTACAGCCAAGGAATAGAGGACAGCTTCTATGTCATAGACTCAAGTACACATGGGCTTGGAGGTTGGTGGCAGATCCACAGACTGATGATTATTTCTACTCAATGGGGCCATTGAATCTAATTTCCTCTCTTCCACAAAGAAGAGTTCAACACATTTCTTTATTTCCTTATTGAAAGCTGAGTAGACCTTGTTAGTTGCAACAGTCATTCAGATTTTCCATTAGTGAACAATGCATCATTCTTTCATGTCACTAACTCTTTGCTCACTAAGCATAGGAAAGCTATAGACCGGGTTAGGCATGATCATTTTCTATTTACTGTTGCAGTCGTCATCTCTTTAGTGTAAAATCAATGTGCCTGCAGTGGCATGTGACCAGGATTCATCACCAAATTTGGTTGGATCATTAGCTTCCCTGACTTGGCCTGGGTACTGAGTGGGAGTGTGACATAAACACTGAGCCAAGCCCCCCCACATTGAAGAAGAGGTCTGAGTTTTTAAACATACCAACCATGAGCTTAAAAAATTAAAGAATTGCAAAAATCTGGTCATATAAGATATTTGGTTTAATTGGAGCAAACTTTGGGGGTCTTTGAAAATGGGCTTCCCTCATCCTGCAAATCTAGATGTTTAAAAGACAATTTCATCTTTCTTACCATTTTCAAAAGGTTAGTCTAACATTTTTGCTCACAATGGTTTTGAATATGCAAAATTGATGTAATTCGATCTCTAGGATTGAAAGTTTGCCACTGATTTTTTTTTTCCTCGTTTACATCAAGAATTATCCAAGAAAGGGGACACTGACCCTCCCCAAATTTCAAAGGCATGATCGCTGTGGGCAGAAGTCAGTTATATTGGCAGACAGGAGAACCCCTGGAAATTGTTTGAAGTTTTGCTCTCGTTTTAAGCTTGGCATGATAACTGGGAGTTTGTTTTGTTTGGTTTTTTTTAAAAAAAAGGCTAACTGGAATTATAGAAAGCAGATTTGTTCTCCATTAGTTCAATCATGTCAAATTCAAGGGATGAGTTTCCCCTGCAGAGTCCCATTGATTTCAGGCTCCTGGGGCTCATTTCATGCCCCCAATAGCAGAAATGGGATCCTAATCTGTCTTGCGAAAAACATGGAATGATCTTTAATTTAAAAGACTGTACCCTGCAATATGATTCAATAAAACACAGAAGAAAAATGTTATTGGAAGGTTGAAATAGAATATATATAAACTCTTGGTTATGATTTTTCAAACTAAAAAAATAAGATTTTTCATTAGCTAGTTTGGGAACACCTGTAACTATTTTCCAGCATTAGTTTTACATTTAGCAATCATGCATTAAATTGACTTGTATATCATTCTAATCACTATGCCTGTGGGCTACAATGCTGTGTTGTGATAGACTACTCAAAATTAGGTCCGTAACCTCACGACTCCTTGCATCAATTATTTAGACGGCTTTGTTTTTCTTATAGAAAGGGTGATTTTAATTTTCTTGATGAAATACATATTTGCAGCGTTGGTGTTTAAATAGTGAGAAGGGCTTTGCAAAATAAAATGCTATTTTAGGACAGTATGTTCTGCAGCCGCTATGAGAGACCCTAATGCAATCTGAAAAATATGAAGATGGATACATGATGACAGTGTGTTACATTTCCCTGACTATTGTACCTGTCCCCAATTCTGTGCATGTTGCCAAATGGTATCCATACTGGAATTTGCCAGAGTTGGTTACTTATTGTTGGTATGTTACAAACTTCCCCCCTTTAAGACTTTTCATATCCGCCATTCAATTTAAATAATAATAATAATTAATAAAAAAATCATAGACTGGGATTTCTGCCAAATGTGGATCTCTTTATTATTTATTTTAGAGCATGGCCATATCACTAATTAACAAAACAAGCTTTTAAACTCAAATTAAAAAGACATTTTTTGAAGCACATAATTGAGTGTTTTTTCATATGCTTTCATTGATTTTTTTTTTTTAGGGGACCGTTGGATAGTTCAGTTCTACTCATTAAGATCCTAATTCTCTTACGTATTTATTAAGCACTAAATTACTTGCTTGTGCCAGTTCTTAGCAATTGATTGTATTACATATTAAGGAAGAGACGGCAAAGATTGACAAACTTATTGTTTGGTGTGGTTTCCTCCCTCCCCCCAAATTGTATTGCTTGGGAGAGCAGTAGCTGCTGCTTAAAATCAGCAATTGTGAGTATTCACCACCTTTGTCCCTTATGCGTAGCAAAGCTGGAGTCTCTGGTATTATTGGCAGATGTTGACTGCTAAACGGGAGGGTATCCATTGTCATTACACACCTTTTTGAGGATCCTTCTTGGAGCACATAGGATATAATATATATGATTTTAAATACTTAATTCGCATGGCCACATATGTTATATTTGGAATTTCAAAGTCAAATCATCATTGTGCTTTAGGAGCAACTGTGTATTCCTTTAACTGCCCATATCGATCACGTGTTTGGGGCACTGCTGAGTTTTGAAACTAGGACCTTGAACACTAATACCGATGTCTTGGTCATTTCGGTTTACAGAATAACTCCACTAGTTAGTAAGAGTAGTGAAATCTTATCCTCCTAGGTGCATCAGCCATTGCAGGGGGGCCATGATTACCTGGACCCACAAAGGCTAACAAGAAAACATTCTACAAGTACATTAGAAGCACAAGGAAGACTAAGGATGGGGTCAGTTACCCAATCTGGGGACGGAGGGAGAAAGCAATAACATAAAACATGGAAATGGCAAAAGTGCTAAATGACTTGGTTTTCACCCAAAAGTTTTGTAGCGATTGGCTGTCTAACATAGTGAAAATGAGGTAGGATCAGAGGCTAAAATAGAGAAAACACATTAAAAACTACTTAGACAAGTCAGATGTCTTCAGGTTGCCAGGGCCTGACGAAATTCATAATAGAATACCCAAGGAGCTGACTGGGAAGATATATGAGCCATTCGTGACGATCTTTGAAAAGTCACGGGTGACCGGAGAGATTCCAGAAGACTGGAAAAGGGCAAATAGAGCCAACCTCTATAAAGGGGAATAAGGACAATCCGGAGAATTACAGAGCAGTCTGCTTAACTTCAGTACCTGGAATGATAATGGAGCAAATAATCAATCAATTTGCAAACATCTAGGAGATAGTAAGGTAATAAGTAACAGTCAGCATGGATTTGTCAAACTAATCATGTCAAACCCACCTAATAGCTTTCTTGGAAAGGGTAACAAGCTTGGGGGGGAAGAGAAGATGGGGAAGTGGCACATTTGGTATAGCCTTGACTTTAGTAAGGCTTTTGATACTCTCACGAACAAACTAGGGAAATACAAGCTAGATGCAGCTACTATAAGGTGGGTCCGGTTGGAAAACTGTTCCCAGTGAGTAGTTGTCTGTGGTTCAGTCAAACTGGAAATGCAGTTTAGGGGTCCCACTGGGATCAGTTCTGGTTCTGTTCAATATCTACATCTGTGATTTAGATAATGGCAAAGAAAGTACACTTATAAAGTTTGCAGACTATACCAATTTAGATTTAGAATTGGCGTTTAGAATTAAAATTCAGAATGATCTGGAGAAATGGTCTGAATTCAATAAAGACAAATGCAAAGTACTCTCCAGCTAAGATTTAGTCAGAGGTACAAATGTGTATATATAGTACAAGTCATTTTTTATATATAATAAATATAAATAATAGTACAAGTCATGGGCAGGTCACGGGCAGTGATTTTTGTGTGTGTTGTATTGCCCATGACCTTTACTAAAAAATACCCATGACTAAAGCATAGCCTTACCTATAGGAATGTTGGAGCGAAGAGGCCATTATAAGGCAGTTGAATCTGAGATACTAATTCTAAATGAGAAAAAGATCACTGATGAGCTAGTTTTATTTTTTTATTTATTTGCTTTTCTCTCTGCCTCTCTCAAGTAGAGATCCACTTTGAGCAATGTGCTGTTTGGGCTCTGAGGATTTCTCTGCTTTGTTTCAAGTGTGTTTCTGCCCATCGGTTTTATAGATTTACCTGCAGAAAATCATGGCAGAATGCAAATCAGGGTGTATTTAATTGTGTGTAACTTATCAATTCATCTCCAACTGTGCTGCCTGACCATCTTGTTTCCACCACAGTAAGTTCACTTATGTATTTCACTATTACGGTGCTTATTAATTGAAGAACTTGGACTGTAAATAAGAAACTCTCTCTCTCCCTCTCTCTCCTAACTGCCATCAACCTAGGGCAGTATTGTCACATCTTTGGTAGTCTCGATTATGCCAGTGAGTCTTTACTACAAACTCCTCTGCAAAACCTAGGGCAGCTTCTGCCTGTTTATTCCCTGTGTCAGCCTCTCTACCTTAGAAGTAGCTGAAACACTCCTTAATGCATCGCAGTATCCTCCAGGCATTTTGAGCTTGCCACCACGACCTCTCTGAATAGCTACCATGTGCCCCCTTCCTGGTGGTAATGATACTGCCATCTCTCCACAACTGGACAGGAGAACAATGAATTTCATTCTGTCTCTTCCTTTCCTCTTTGGCTCATCTGCTCCCTCCTCCTCTTCATAGATGTGTGCTGCTCCTCTGTCCAGTCTTCCCCATTTCTAATGACCATTTCCTCCGTTTCTCCCCAACCTCTGTTTCTTAAAATCATAAGAATGGCCATATTGGGTCAGACCAATGGTCCATCTAGCCCAGTATCCTGTCTTCTGATAGTGGCCCATGCCAAATGCTTCAGAGGAAATGAACAGACCAGGGCAATTATCAAGTGATCCATCCCCTGTTGTCCAGTTCTGACAGTCAGATTTAAGAACACCTGAAGCATGAGGTTGCATCCCTGACCATCTTGGATGATAGCCATTTATAGACCTATCCACCTCCATGAACTTAGCTAATTCTTTTTTTAAAAACCATTTCTACTTTGGGCCTTTACTACATCCCCTGGCAATGAGTTCCACAGGTTGTGCATTGTGTGAAAGAGTACTTCCTTATGTTTTGTTTTGAAATCTGCTGCCTACAAATTTCATTGGATGGCCCTTGCTCTTGTGTTTATGTGAAAGGGTAAATAGCACTTCCCTAGTTACTTATTCCACACCATTCATGAGTTTATAGACCTCTATCATAGCCCACTTTAATCATCTATTTTCTAAGATGAACTGTCCCAGTCTATTAAATCTCATTGTTCTCACAGGCTCTTCTGCTTCCTTTCTTCTGATCATCTCAGCACCAGCTCCTCTTCCCCTACTAACAGCCATATTCCCCCACATACTTTGGCTCCGCCTTCTCACCCCGGTGATCTGTCTTTCTCTCTCAGGCCTAGTCCACCCTTCATTTCCTTCCATTCCTTTCTCCTCCTGCTTGAGCTCTCATTTCCATATTTCATCACTCCCAGTCCCTTCCCCTGCAATCCCTCCCCCCTTTCATCCTTTCACCTGCTTATTCCAGAATTTGTGCTTCCTTGCACAAAGCTTGTCTACACAAAAATGGTGCAAACCCCTGTGTGGACGTTCAGAATTTGGTTTAAGTGGCTGATTTCAGTTTTTACCTTAAACCTGTTCTTTATTGACTTAAGCTGAACTGAAGTTTTTCACCACTTTAACTAAACTGATGGTACATACAATACTGGCCCACAATAATACATAAACTTAACACAGTAGGGTCTTCAAGGCTATTGCAAGAACTAGCCGTATTTGTGACCCCGAGCATACATCTCTGTCAACAGCAGTGCTACCTATTTATAAATCACTGTGATTAACCAGATTTTTATGGCTGTCAATGGAATGAGATGCCTTCATTAGTAATTAAATACATCTTTGTGTGTTGGTTTGAATCAGACAAAGCAAAACAATCAATAATTGATATTTGCCCCCATTATTTCCATTGGACATAGGATGACAATTTCGTCTCTAATTCTGTGCGAGAGGAATCTGGAAAATGCTACGTGGTATTTCCTCTTTGGAAGAAATGGCGTTAAGTTCTACCCCAACCTGCATAATCAGGTCCATGTGCCTGGAGTCCCTCAATGCTGAAATTCTGGTTACAGTTGCTGCTTCGCTGAGCTGGTCTGCTAATCTAGATGTACTGAGGCTTTTTAAATAAATGAACATTGCCTGCAGCTTAATTAATTAAATTTTGTAATTGGGCTGGCTCTTAGCTGCTGTACTAGCATGTAACTGGCGTTTAATTTATAACTTTTATTAAAGAGGCCTTTTTGTTCTTTCTGGGCATTTTTTAAAGATAGTTTACTTCTTTCCCCAGTCTTAAGTAGCTCTAATCCTCATAGAACCAATAATGTTAACCTGTATCAAACTGTGGGAAAGCAACTACCATCTCCAACACATTAACCCCACAGTCCTGCCACGAGCAGACCAGAGAGCTACTGATGTTGAAGGAGCTCTGTGTGGGTGCAGGTACCTGCTTGAATGGAACTCGCTACAGGCTCAGAGCTTAAATATTTGTGTGTGTTTAAAAAAAAAGTGTTTAACCCTTTAGTGAATCTAAATGTTAAGCCCCCATCTTCTCTGTACTGGCGGACAATGTGGAGTCCTATTGACCCCCCATGGGATTCTGTGTGGATGCAGGCATCCATCTCTTTGGATCAGGTTTTAAAATCAGGACAACTGATTGATATTTTTTTTTAACCCTGACATCAGCTTGCAGAGATTTCATTGCACCTGTGAGTTGTGTATCAGGACACAGAATGGGGCTCAGTCACTTGTGATACTGACATAGAAACTATACTGCAATCCTAGAATTGCATATTCCATTTAAACAGAGAAAGAAGAAACACTTGAATGACTCTAAGATGTTCTGCTCTCTGAGTATGGTCTTCATTATCTAAAGGAGTTTTGTGTTTGGTAATCTCTGCTTTTGTAAAATGTCTGAGAGTTTTGGGTATTTTCTACCAATCAGGGTCAAGACTAAGGGCTTGTCTGCATGAGGAAACTTACTGGCAGAAATATACTGGTATAATTATATCTCTATAGTGGAACCAGAATAATGCCCCATGTGGACACTTATTCCAGAATAAGAATGCCTGGTGCAAAATTCTACAGTCATGTTCACCTTTTATTAAAGAGATGTGGGTTGGCTAGTCCCATGCTGTGCCAAAAAGAGGCCACTCGGATCGGTGTGGAATTCCGCATGCTCAGACCCATAGCCTCTCTGATTTA
This sequence comes from Sternotherus odoratus, assembly GCA_032164245.1. NCBI lineage: Eukaryota > Metazoa > Chordata > Testudines > Kinosternidae > Sternotherus > Sternotherus odoratus. Next base: position 7,038,789 of record JAVMKO010000005.1, read on the forward strand.
CAGCTCTCTGTTTACAATGCAATTAAGAAGGCTGCAGGATGCATTTTAGAACCCGGTGGGTTGATGTGGCCTAGGAACTGCATTTTGCAATCTGCTGTAGCTGCTTTCATGGTATTCAGAATATGAAAGGAGCTTACCCCTGGGAAAATGTGTTCTTTTCTGTACAGAGGACTCTTTTTAAAGGACCAAATAGGATGCACTTTTTACAGACACGATATTGTAGCAAACTACTGGACAACTGAGCCATAGAAGAATTTACAGACATACAAAAGGAGTGAGCGCAGTGATTCTTACTTTCAGGGCTGGGAGGAATCAAGGAATACACTTATAGCTTTCCTATGAGGCTGAGGAACTCTGAAGGATACAGCAGCGACTAAGAAGAACTAATTTATTTGCAAACCTCTTCTCTGCAAGCTGCCGGTGAAAGCACCAGAAGGCTTATTTGTGTAACCACTATTATTTGAAGAGACAGAACTCCAACTTCTGAGTTGTTCTGTTCAGTGCTATGAAGTGTTGGTCCCTTTCTGTCAGTCAGTGTCAATAGCCAGCTGGAACCTATCTAAAAGTATCTTTTTTGTGTTTTAAATAAAAGAATAGGGACCTCGGTTATGTTTCAAGGGTCCATTTGGCTGCATTTCTGACATTAGTAGGAAGAATTAGTAGAGTGGTGTGCACTTTAAAAATATTTTTTACTTCAATTATTTATTAGTTCCTTCGATTCACTGCTGTTAGGAGGTGGGATGCAAGAGACAGTCTGTATTCCAGCAAAATCTTTTTTTTAAATCATAGTTCATTGTCTATGCTGTCTACACACACACACACACACACACACACACACACACACACACACACACACACACACACACACACACACAAATTTAATGTTTCTTTACATGGGAGTGTGGTATAAGCCTTTGTTTTGTTTTGTTTTGTTGTTCCAGTCCAAAAGGGAAACAAACTGATGACAGGTTGACTTCAGTGGGAGTTTTACCTGGGGAAAGCTTAAAGGATCAATCCCCTATATTGTATGTGATTTTCCTCTAGTAATTATTCCTCAGTTGAATAGGTTCACCATGGCAACTTCTCTACATAACACACTTGGTACGCTCGCCTATATTAAAAAAGTATACATTAGAATATAAGTTAAATCTAAATATTTTGAGCCTTAAGGAAGGAGAAATGATGGGATGGACAAGCAGATATCTATGGGATGCATATGAACGTGTCGTTTTCTTACTCCCACCCCCTTCTCTGTGCCCTAGAAGGGGGGGGGAAGAAAATGTTAAAAATAAACTCACTATCTTGTCTTCATGTCCCGTTGCTGAGCCCCTGAGACATTTATGACACACTCCTGATCAATCATTCTACAACCACCCTGTCACTTCCTAAGACAAACTTTGTTCTCTGTGCTTTCCTGAGCCATGAATGTTCTGCTTTCAGACTGGCAATTAATTTTTTCTACTTCTCTCATTCTGACAAATACATTTTCTTGAGACACTTGTACTGAAGGTCAGGAATAGTTTGGTGCATTCTCCATGTTGTACCTTCCTTCTAAAAAGGAAGGGAGCTAAATATTCTGTTGCTAAGTATTTTCAGTCAGGACTTATCCCACTCATTATTTGAAATATTCTTGGCATACAGGTGCTCCTCTGTTGTTTCCTAGAGTCCATAAAACTACATTTTTGTAGCTCATCTATTTGAATAGTCGTGGGGGGGGGGGGGGAAGGAGAACCAAAGCATTTTCGCCACCATGCCTGCTTTCACTTTGACATAGTAACCATTGTTTCAAACTAAATCCTCAAGAACAAAAGGATTCATACAGGGAATCCTTTTCTGTTTGGGTCTCTTGAGCTAGGCCTCCTTTGTTGAAAGATTAAATTCTACTGGAAGATCTTTCTCTTGACATGCTTCCTAATGTGAGGTTACTGCTGCGTGTTGGAACTGGTAAAGTATGTCTGATTGGAGGAGGATGGAGCAAAATATGGGTCGTTCCTTGTTGAGGGAAAGACCAATAAGCAAACACTGGCTGCATAACAATTCATATATCCCAATGAAATGGCTATTTGAGTCACTCCATGCAAAGGGAGAGTTTCTATAGCATGCAATGTCTTCTGAGCTGATTCACAAGGCTTATGTTTCATTCATGCAATAGAAGTAATCAAGGGCTAAATGGTGCTTACCTACTTCTCTTTTCTGGGATATGGAGTTTAGTTTAGTTTAAACCCACTTTTTAAAAAATCATTATACCACTGCAGTCATGTCTCTCCCGAAGGGCCACTTTCACCATGACCTACAAAATAAACTGTTGAGTTGGCTTCAGTAATATTACTCGTGATGTGAGGTACTGTTCAGCATGCCTGAGTAAGGGGATCAGTTTGGTTCGTTTTATGGATTGTTTATGACTCCTAGGGATTATCTTTATATTGAAATTTTAAATAAATCCTTGTATTAGCTAAACATTATGGGCCAGCTCCTCACAGGTATAAATTGGCATAGGCACGTTGACTTCATGCTGATTTAGATCACCCATGGCTCTAGCCCTATGTGGGGCCAATTGTCTCCTTGTCCACTTTAATACAGCGAAGGGAGCACAACTTGTAACTAGTCTGTTTGCTTTTCCTCTTGGAATGTAAATTCTTCAGGCAAGAGTCTGTCCTGCCTCCTTCAACTTTTTTTTTTTTTTAAACATTTGGCCGGTACATACCAGCATAGCGGGTATTTATTATTATTATTACTGGTACCAGTTGTCCTTGTAGCATCTGTCATCTGTGCATCTTTCTTTGAACAGATACTAAAATAGTAAGTACAAACAATTTTAGAGCTGTGATTCTCTGGTTCTCAGTATTGTCACCCCTAAGCATTCAAAAATCATGAGTCAGGCCCCCAAACCCCATGCGATTTGGCTTACAGATCATGAGGAATTTTTGTAAAGGCTTGTGATGGGTTGGGCTCACCATTGGTGCCACCTCGTGATTAGATCAATGGGTCCCAGCTCTCCCCTATGTCTGGTGTCCCTCCCCAGCAGTCACGCCAATTCTGTGGTGGTCTGTCCTTCTATACACAGTGACTCAGCTCTCCAGCCAAGTCACCAGTTGAGTTTGTCCCTTCCACCTAGGAGTATCCACACAACTGCAGAGGCCTTCACTGCCTCCTTCATTCAGTCAATCTCCCAGCCCCACTAAGTGCCTTGTGTCTGCCACGGGCCATTTAGCATCACTTCCCGCTGTTCACTCCCTCCCAGAAGTAGGAATGAAGCATTTACCCTTCTACAACAAGGGTGTTTGGTAGGGGAGACCAGGCCCTCCCCCTGCACCAGCTCCAACCCATGGCCATAGGAGAGGCAATAACATCGAGCACCCTGGATTGCCTCAAGACTGCCTCCCTGGACCACTTCCTACCATTCACCTCCTTCCACAATCTAACTGAGTGTGACTCCACTGGGCCGGGCCCCGGACTTAAGGGGGGCCCCCCTTAAATCTGGGGCGGGCCCGGTACGCAGCTGTACCCCCTTGTCGCCGGGCCTGTGAGCAAGGCGTGGCTCCGGGCAGCCGCTGCAGCGCTTGTCAGCCCCCTCCCCCGGCACCCAGCAGCTTCCCCCCCCCCCGCCCCACTTTGCTTCTCCCGGCCAGAGCGCTTGCGGGGGTTGGGGCCCGCGGGCAGCGGGAGACCAGCCGGGGGCGGGGGGGGGGCACACGATCTGCATACGGGGCCCCAAAATTCCTGTCGCCGGCCCTGGGCTCTGCTAATAGAGGCTTCTATGGCAGCCTCTGTCAGTTCATGTTTCAGGCTTTTTTCTGCAACCAGGAAGGCCTGAAAATCTTTTCTTTAAATGAAACCTGAACGTCTCACCCATCATGCGACTCCAGGAAGGAGGGTTTTAAAATAACACCAAATATCACAAGAGTTAACAACACTTCGTTTGGGCCATTTTAACAGGTAAATCCCATTCCACAAGAACAGCCTTTGAGTTGCAGTAGTGAGACCCATCAGTCTGTGTAGCTTTGTCGTCGTTTCCTGCATGCCGCGTTGAGATATATTTGCCACTGAGCCAATTGGGAAAAGGGTTGAAGAGGCAACATCCAGAAGTTTGTCGTTACATTTAAAAGCATGCGTTTGTGTCCCTGGCAACAATCAAGGTAGAGTGAGTAGTTAATAGAGCTAAACTAGTATTTTCCAGTCAAGAATCTGCCAACCTTTTGCCATACCTTCATTCAGCTGTGTCAGAAAGCAACTAAGTAATTAATGTTATGTGAGGGAATTTTTACTTTCTGCCAGTCCCTACCATTGTCAAAACAATGCACATGCCCACTAGACATAGCAACGGTATCTAAGGTGGGCTGGGCTTCTCTTCAAGTCATTCAAGATATTTTTTCACAATTGATATTATACAATCGGATGGCAGGAGTGCAAGTTGAATTTCAAGCAGGTGGAATACATTATCAAACTGCCATCAGATTTTATTTCCCCGAGGCAATTCACATGTCCATTCAAATGTCTTTTTGTGTTTTATATTTAGCCAGCTACAAATAAGAATAACAACCTAAGCTTTATTTATTTTCTAGTTCAGCTGCAATAGTGATTCAATTATATGCTGTCAATCATGTTAAAGGAAGTCACTTAACTCCTAAAGCTGAGTTGGAATTTCAGATTTTCCCATTGATTCCACATTATCTGTTGTCACTTACTCCATGTGGTGTAGTAATTAATTCAAAACTACTACACTGAAAGATTAATTTCCTCTGCTCTCCTGCTGAAAATGATTGAGGCCGTTCTGACAAGGGAAACAAAAATAAATGATATCCTAGGGCATGGGCTAAAAAAATCAAGTAATGAATTACAGGATTTAGGTGCTTTGGGCAAAATTGTGCCTTTGAGCAAATTAGCCATGCTGAGGTCAGTCTCGCTCTCTGTGCAGTTACCGTCTGATTTTTAAACCCACCGCAGTCAATGGAGTCGGCCCCTTGTAGCAAAGAGCAGAGACACCATGTGTGCTCAGAGAAATCCCCAGCATTCGTTACACTCTGTTTTAAGAGATACGCATGAGTGTGGAACAAGAGAAAGAGATTCCCTACCACGTCTCCCACCATTGCAGGAAGAGCCACACTCTCACTCTTTCAGCTTGTGTCAAAAGAGAAACCTCTTGATTACCTATGGTGGGATGCCCACCCCGCACAGATCCTGAAATGGTTAATGTTGGCTTGAGGCCAATTAACCCACCTGGTTGTACCTGAAGGCTGGGATGGGCTCAGTTAATGATGGAAAGCCAACTGGGGAGAGGCTGGCTGGGGTAGTGAACAGAAGAAGTTGGGAGCAGGAAAGGCTGCAGGGAGAAATTCTGGAGTTGTTTTTCTGGGAGTGGGAATGAAGAGAGCTGCAGGGACTAGGAAGGGTCTTGCAGAATGAGGATAAAGTCAAGGGAGGGGGCTGCAAGTCGTCTGGGAAGTAGAGAAGAGGGGTGAAGTGTGACTATCTGTCCTAGGATCCTTGGACTGGAACTTGCATTGCCTGGGTTCCTCTACCAGACACTGGTAAGGTGGCATGAAGCCTCTGAAAAGGAGATATGGGCTCCAGGAAGCTCTGAGGAAGTGGGATACGGACCACTGGGCTCCAAGTGGTGGAGGGCAGACCAGATGGAGGAATCAGGCGTTTGTTTTGTTGGACTCGGTTATCTCCGAAGGGGAGGGACTAAACCTGACCTGGAGGGAAGGCTGAGTGGTGAGAAGAGGCAGACCACTGCAGGTCTGGAGTGGCCATCAGAATGGACCAGTAGATGAAGACGGCCTCCTCTGCTATGCCCAGCCATGAAGAGGTATGCTGGCAGTGAGCTGACTCTTCTTCACACTCCCTCTATGCCTTCCGGTTAATGTAGTCCTTGCATATTTGGGAGGAAAAATAAACAGGGAAAACTTCATAAAAAGTCACAGGGTGGAAATCAGCACGGACTGAACAATCCCACTGGGCCCTTCACTGTGATTGCACAAAGTGTACATGAGCAATGGATTTGGCCCAGCATTCTAATTTCTCAGTACAGAGAAGAGCAATATTTTTAGCAACCATCAGAAAATCATCTGGCACATACTGCAGTAATATAAACTAATAGTAATAATTGTAACACCCAGAAGCCCTAATCAAAGCCTTGTTGTGCTAGATACTGAAATGTGCATTTATCTTGCTCAGCCCAATGTAGGCAGATTCTGGACAAAGGTTAGTCCTATCTCTCCTGAGCTCCCTCCCCTCCTGAGACAGAACTTCCTCTGGGCTTGTATTTTCTATAGGATACTTGCCGCCTTCATTCTGCAGGTTGGACAGTGAATGAGCCCTTGTTGTTTAGTGAATTCAGCAGGATTCTTGCTTCCCTGACAGCGGGCTTTGGATTTTGTGTTGTATATGAAGCGTGGGGCCCACACATTGAGTGAGGATAAGAATAAATATTGAAAGGCTTGTGTTACCCAATAAGCATCTTTCAGACCAGATACAGGGAGCCCTGTAGAACAGGGAATATTTGATCATGTAACGGTTGTATTGTAATGCATATGCACAAGGGGACAGTATTAATGTTTCACAAGCATCCTTAACTCTGCCGTGTCCTGACTTTGGAGTGCTTCCCTATGCAGCTTCAGCATTCTTTTAATGTTGGATTGTTTGTATGGATATTGCTTATGAAAGAGGAACTTTAGGGACCTACTGGCTATTTTGTTCACATACTCCTTTCTAGCAAAACAGTTTCATCCTATTTAAATCATGACCTGCCCTATCACTTCCAGGGAAGAACGCTTCCTGTTTCTAACTGAACAGAGGGTCTGGCTTTACAGCTGAACCAGAAAATCCCTGTTGGGCCAAGCTGTGACCCACGATGCATGCCCACGGAGGGGGACAAAGGGTTGCTGGGAAGTCTAGTGAGGGAGGTTATCATGCCTAGCTTGCTGCTAGAGAAGGACACACACGGACAACCCTCTTCTTTTAGGTTTAGTCTTTTTTCCTTCTATGTGCCTTCCAGAATGGTGGTGCTGTTTGAGAGATGCTGCCTGTGTCGATTTGTTTAGAGCACCCCTTTGCTGGTTGAACAATGTAGTTATCACCTTTCACCTGGTATCCTGCCATGTCATTGTGCCATCACAATTCGTATATAGCAAACCAGGTCTTAAGTCTTCTTGGATGAGAGCATCCCAGCTGGTAACACAAATTAATGACACCAGGGCAGCAGACTAGATGTGAAAAATTCCTTAATTGTCCAACAGACAATTATGAGACTCTCTCTCAAAAAGAATTGAGTAGAGCTTGTGTGGTAATAGTCTTGAACTTGAAAATGCCTTTTATATGTGGTATGCCTAACACATGCTTCCTCTCAAATTACATTTCTGGCAATATAAAGTATCTGAGCAGATTACAGTTTCATATTTTTCTCAAGGCATGTTTGTTTAATCTCCATCACAATTCAACTGCAAGGTCTGCTCTCTACACATGTTTAGTTGTATTTGTTAACGTATTCCATGCATATATTTAGATAATACAAGCAAAAAGATTGTCATGCATTGAACAGTCAAAACTGATCCTGATTCTTTTAAAAATCTATTCGAATTCAAAATAATATAGTGACTTCATCCAGTAGTCTCATGCCTAAGAAATCTATATGCATATAGAATACCTAATAGGGTAATTGGACTAGCTGGTCTTGATATTCCACTCACAGTGGATTAACATTTGTGAAGCCCTTTTCCAAAGGGATAGCTTGTCTGCTTCTATCTCCAAAGGGATGTGAATTAATGGATTTTTAAGTTGTGGTACTTCTTCTACTAAGAGAGCTCTTGCTGGCTAAGAACCAAACCTAGACTGTCTTGAAACTTGAGTAGAATTAACTTGTGGGCAGGAAATTCCACATTTACAAGAAAGAGAAGAATCACTCAATAGCTTGATTTTAAAAACAAAAACAAAAAACAAAGTTGGCTGTCTTGAGACTGGGGGGTTGATCTGTTAAAGTAAATTCCAGAGAGATTGATTGGTGGATAGATTGTATTGATCTATGCTAAATCACATGATGGTAATAGCCATGTGATAAATTGCACAAACGCATGAGTGCATGAAGATCTAAGGTGATGAGATGTCCTGATTTTTTTTATAGGGACGGTCCTGATTTTGGGGGCTTTTTTTATACAAGCACCTATTACCCCCCACCCTGTCCTGATTTTTCATATTTGCTGTCTGGTCAGTCTCTGATGATCAGTTAACCTATATACATTAATAGCAAAAACAAGCACAAAAAATATACACTATGAACTCAGAGTTGAAAAATGGCAATGAAAACTGTAAGCTGCCTCTTTTACATATAATCACGACAAAGAAAGTGTAGAATCAGAGAGGTAGCCGTGTTAGTCTGGAATAGCAGAGGTAACAAAGTCCTGTGGCACCTTAAAGACTAACTAGAAAATCTGGAACTCTAGAATGTGTCGTTTGTCTTCCTGTTGAAGATTAGACTGAAATGGAAATTCAAATTATCTCGGGGGGGGGGGGGGGACATTAAGGATCCTTCCTTACTACAAATGTAAAGGTTTGATTTTTATTATTTATTAAGACAGAATGTTAGGATACATGACTGTTTCTTTTTTTAACTGAGATGCTGGGGTGTCAGTGGTGAAATATTACTGCAGGGAAGTTTTTCTTTTTATAAGCTGTGGTAAGAAGCATGGTTTCCTTTCTCGGCACTTCAACCACAGATGCTATCAGCTGAACCATCTGCAGTGACAGATTTGTGTTCTATCACTTAGAGTCTAAGCGAAGCTGGTAAAGCCTCTTGCTACAGGATATAAGTAACTTCTGTTAAGGCACGGATTACTGTCCTTCTGGTGGAAGCGGTGTGTGATGGAGGCTGGTGATAGCTCTCAATAATAGTTTCACATAGGCCTAGAATTTTCCTTGAGTGGGGAAAGGAGTGGGACTTCCCCTGTACTGAACAAGCCTTGTGGTTTGCCCACACACCTCAGCAGAAAATACAGTCCCAGACAGTGTTCATTTTTTCACGTAGAGAGTGGGGCTGAATGTGTGTTGTTTTCTCCCTGGCCTGCCCACTCCCCACCCCTTTCCCTGCACACCACTCTGGTCTACAAATTACCCTCTGCAAGACCTGAAAGAGGGAGTGACAAATATTATTGAGGAAGCTGGTCTCTCCACCTTCCACACGTTTCTGTGGAGGCAGGGGGATTTGGGCCTGGATCTGATGGGGGGAGGCACTCTGGACCACCATTAATTTATGGTCTATATGTTCTAAATGTCCACCTATCACAGAATAACAGGGTTGGAAGGGACCTCAGGAGGTCATCTAGTCCAACCCCCTGCTCAAAGCAGGACCAATCCCACTGTCCCTCACAGATTTCTGCCCCAGATCCCTAAATGGGCCCCCTCAAGGATTGAACTCACAACCCTGGGTTTAGCAGGCTAATGCTTAGATGCAGTCTCTGCTGAGATTTGCTGTGTTCAGCGTTCACAGCGGATGATCGCCAAGCTTTTGTGTGGTGTGGCTGATGTGAAGCCCCAGTTCATGGCTTTATGAAGACCTAATCAGTGTGAAGTCTGAAATAAGGCCTCTGCCCATCATGGCCACATATGGAAAACTGAGTAAGAGAAAACTGTCGGGATGCACCCCCGGGTTCCGGGTGTTTCTAGCCTCTCATTGCCAGGAGCTGGGAATGAACGACAGGGGATGGATCACTTGATGATTCCCTCTTCTGTTCATTCCCTCTGGGGCACCTGGAACTGGCCGCTGTTGGACGACTGGATACACGGCTAGATGGACCTTTGGTCTGACCCAGTATGGCTGTTCTTATTTTCTGGGAGAAAAAGAAATCATAGTTGGTGACTACATGTCAATTCAGGAATAGTTTTGGTCACCACGAAACTGCATTTTTTTGTTGTTGAATAAACTGTACATCTGAAAAATATCTCCCAGCTTTTATTAGACCAGAGAACAAAGTTTATTGCTAGGAATATTTTTATGGACTTGATCTTGCATCACTGATCTTGTCCAAGTCTTAAACCCTGCGCATGGAACAGAAGAGAATTCATTTGGCTGTAGGGAGAAGCATGAGCATGACCTTTTGGCAGTGATAAATCCCATAAATGTAAATTGCATGCTGTAAAGAAATACTTTATTTCCAAAGGGATCGCAAACGCCAAGTTGTCTGTATGAATTTGCAAAATGCTGCTTTAAAATTTTCAAAGTAGAACCCTACCCATAAATTATAATACAGATCCAGTGTATAAAGTTCCAAACAGATGGCCACATGAGATTTTTCCTAGTTTGCATTAGAAAGGCCAGCCTGGCTAAGTATCACTTCCACCCCGCACCCCAATGGATTGCCGGAGGAGAATCCCCTGTATGGTTTCCATTCACTTTGTGACCGGGTGGTATTTTTCAGGTGGATGAACAAAAACCATGAGAGCCACCTTTATGTGTATAGCTATGCAGTAGAGTCAAAATTCACCTGAAAGATGAATTGTGAGGCAATTAAGTCCCCATACTGGAGAGCTACCTTAATTTGGTTTTAAGTCCTCTACGAGAACATAACCTCCCTCTCCACATCTTCTGTCTTATTCTCCAGTTTCTCCTTTCTTTCTGCCCACTGTTCCATAATCTTCCAATCTCCCTCCCCCCCCACTTTTATCATTTGGAGCCCCTATCCGCCAAAGACTTACACGTTTAGCATTGTGAGTGGCCCTGTTGACTTCACTGTGATAACTCGCGATGCGTAAAGTATATGCAGTATCAGGGACCTCGGGACATCACCTCAGTGCAGCTATCAGTGAAAGCAACAGATTGGCTGGCTAGGTGTCCCCACCCAAAGGTTAATTAGCTTGATGCTTTGGACAGTTATAGTGTATTTCCTCCCATTTATGGAGTTGGTGGAAATGTTTACGGTTACCTCTTAGCCTTGCAAAGTATGCCTTGATAGAACGTGGGAATAGGCATCACATAAAAGACTCAAAATAATAATTTTTATTTATTTATAATCCCGCCACTGAGCTTTTTAAGTCATTCTTTTTATATCTAGACTTCTAGAAAGTAACATTTTTTGCTGTATGGAATGCAAGGAAAAATCAATTAGCCCCAATAGAAAAAAGACAAAACTGGTGGACAAATAAATTTAAATTTTGAAACATCTAAGGCATTGAAGACAATGGATGTACATTAGAAAAACAAGAAGGAATTTTTAAAAAGTATCTGAGGTGTCCCTTTAAATAGGCTTATTACTTTATCAGGTATTTGTCATGAGTGTTTGTCTTGTGTGGATGTATCAAAGAGGATTGAGCTAAGCTGCTATGCAGCAGATTAATTAATTAAACAGGTTTACTTGTTTTTTTGCAAAGCTCTCTGTGCAATTAACTTCTTTTCTCACTGGTTCTCCACCATGCCTGCTGACATACCAGAGGGGGTATCTTAGTCCCGTCTCCCAGAAGACTCATCTGTATGACTGGGTGAGATGAGGCCACGCATCTCACGCTGTCTGCAAGTTTCTCCATAGAGACCTTAATGAGGTCCTTCCTGTTTGGTTTTATCATTAAACTTCTCAGAGCACTTTTTGAGGTAAAATTTTATCTTCACAGAGTCTTTGCCTAGCATTTTCCCTACCCAGTACAGTCGTGTAACATGGATGTGTGTTTATATAGAGGTGGATATGTGGGTGTGTCCCTCTATCTAGACATAGAGGGATATACAGATATTCTTCCAAAAAATGAGCCTTATTTTGCCACCCTTACTAATATTGAGAATACTTTGCAGGCAATCCCACTGATATTGAAGCTTGTTAATCTGAACACCCATAATCTGCACAAAAATCTATTCTCTCTCCAGATTTCAGCAAATGTATAAGAGCACAGTTCTGCAGCAAAGTCTCCTACTACTAAGATTGCATTATTTTTACAACATGAACTAAAGTTGTTATTTGTATTACAATAGAGTCTAAAGGCCCCATTGTGTTAGGTATCATACAAACACACGGTAAGAGAAAGTCACTGCCACAAAAAGTTTACAGTCCAAAGAGCCACAACAGAGTAGGAAGGGCAGTACAGCCACAGAGATGAAGTGACTAGCGTGAGGTCACACAGCAGGTCAATGACAGAACTATAAATAAATATAAATGGAGATATACCAATCTCCTAGAACTGGAAAGACCTTGAAGGTCATCGAGTCCAGTCCCCTGCCTACACTAGCAGGATCCGCCTGCCTACACTAGCAGGATTGAGTACTGTCCCCTGACAGATTTTTTGCCCCAGATCCCTAAATGGCCCCCTCAAGGATTGAACTCACAACCCTGGGTTTAGCAGGCCAATGCTCAAACCACTGAGCTATCCCCCCACCCCCCAACTAGGAACAAAAGCTTAGGTTAGTGGCCCAGAACCCAGGAGACAATCTTCTGGACCCCACAGCCTCCATGGGGTAGGTTTCTCAGTATTACTATTAAAAATGAGATGCACTGTACTGCCCAAGGCTGAAGCTAGGATGTTCATCAGCTTATTTGTATATCAACAACTGATGTAAGTGTAATCTCCTCTTATGGAGTTTTGGGGTTCTAGTGCTAAATCCCTTTACTTAAAATGATGTGAACGAAGGCCTTCTTCCTTGACTGCTAAGGCCTTGTGTACACTTGCGGCAGTATGTAGGGTATGTGTAGCTACATGCCTCAGAAAAGCAGATTACATCCATTCTGTGGTGTGTAGCTACTCATGGAAGTGAAAGCTCAGGCAGCATGACAGAGCCTTTGCCCTCTGCCAGAGCCTTTCATTGGGGCAGAGAAAAGCTCCTCAGCGGTGAGGCGGCAGGACACTGCAGTAGTGTAGATGTGGGGGGCACTGCTTGGGTGTGTATAGAGCCATGTAGGGTATAGACCCTAAGGGTTCAGGCATGTCTTACTCATTTGTGTGATGTTAGGGCTTAGCTGTGAGAAGGAAACCATGACTGACAGACTCCCTTATGTCTTATGTAAGGGCCTGCTGGGATTGAGAGAAAATCCGTCGCCATGACGAGTTAGTTGATGAAACAGAAGGTCCAGCTCAGAGGAGCTCCTCACTGCTTGACATATACAAGAAAACACAAAACCCTGAGCACAAATTCTGATCTCATTCCCATCTCTGCAACAAGCAGAGTCATATCATTGAAACCGGTGCGGTTACTCCAGATTTCCATCAGTGGAACTCGGATCAAAACCTGGACCTTAGAGCTGTATCCTGTGATGGAGACCTGATGGTTCATACATAAAAGTTGCTACTTATTTAACAATATATTTATTGTATGTCAACTGTACGCCATTCATGAATCTTTATTGACGGTTAAGTGGAACTTGAATGATATGGGTTTTTTGGGTTGTCTTTTCAGTGGTGCTTTTGCTTTTAGGTCTACCCTAACCTGAAAGCTTTGTAATTTGTTTCATTTGTGGCACTGCATAGAAAATGAACCTAGGTCTCGAGTGCTCAAAGGCAAATGCAGTAATCATCTGCATGACTTGATTCCTTATTCCAGAAATATGAAAATTGTCAATTATGGATGAATTATGGATGCTACTGATACCCGTAATTTGGTTCTGCAGTTTTGTAAACATATGCAGCTGCATTTAATTGTATTTTACAAGTCATGTAATTGATTAACATGCACCTGTAGTCACCTAAGATACAAAAATTAATGAAGAGTAAAGCTGTATTTCCTTGTCTACTATTTGCAAGATGTGTCAATATGACTATTTGCATTTCATTGCAAATTTGCCAGAATTAAAAGACAGTGCCAACATTGGGCAATGTAGCTGCTGTATTTTAAAAGTCTGAAAATATTGATAAATAATTAATGTGGACAATAGCTTTGCCAGGCAAAGCCCAAGACTGGAGGAAAGCTGCAGAACTGATTTTTCCAGTTGTTCCAGTAGCTAAGGTGACTGACTGATTCCAATGGTATGATATGCTGAACCCTTACTCCATTGTTCTCTGACTAGTAGGGCTACTTCACTTTGCCCAAGTGCAGTTCACATGCCACTTAACTTCCGGCGTATAAAGCCTCAAAGTCACACTTTTAAAGTTGGTGGGCGAGGACTTGGATGATGATACGTTTAATTTGCAACTTCAGTTTCTCCCACTTATTTTGATCCTGGCTATTGCGATCACTTTGTTTAAAAGAAGCGGTTGGTCTTGTGAGCCATATGGCCATCCTGGTGCATGTCACACTTGGCACAGTGCATGGTGGAGCTGCATATTATATCAGTGATGATGATTGAAATATGATTTGCTGTCATAGGCACCTTTTATGATTACATGGTCTTCCTTGTACTCTCTCCTTTCCGCTGTTCAGAATACCTAATATAAAAATATAAATGGAGATATACCAATCTCCTAGAACTGGAAAGACCTTGAAGGTCATCGAGTCCAGTCCCCTGCCTACACTAGCAGGACCAAGTACTGTCCCCTGACAGATTTTTTGCCCCAGATCCCTAAATGGCCCCCTCAAGGATTGAACTCACAACCCTGGGTTTAGCAGGCCAATGCTCAAACCACTGAGCTATCCGTCCCCCCCCCCCTACCTGGTTTTATGTATCCTCTAAGGGCAGAACCCTGTTCCTATTGAACTTCCACTGGTCTCAGCCAGTCCAGGGTATGGTCTGAAGTGTGAACTCTCATCTTCCACCCTTCTGTAGGCACTCAAGGCCCAAACTGCACCATCATAACTTTGAGACACAGAGGAGAGATGCTAGAGAGGTCATATAGGGGGCTCTACTCCCTGCATGCTGCTGAGAATTGCTCCGGGGTAGCTCTGTCTCTGTGGGGGTTTGCAAAGTCAGACGCTATGAAGTAGCCCATCCTTCTTCTGCATGGCCACAAACCTGATGTTGGGGAGCACTGGGTGAGGATAAGATCTGTCAGCTGTCGACACAGGTGACCCAAGTCCTGCCACCAGACTGGAGGAACTACTTCACTCCCTTGCTTCTGTTGGTCCCCCATTCTTTCCTCTGTTCTACCTTCAGACCTTTTCCCATATGGAATCACCATTACGTCCCCTAGACAGCAACTCCTGATAGGAAGGGACACTCCTCTGCTTTTTGTCTTTGACTGATGGACAGCTCCTCACAAGGTACCTTTTTCCCCCATGTGTCTCTCCCTGAGCTAACAGCTTCATTTCCCTTCTTCTCCCCCAAACCTGTCACAAGGAATAATCCCCAATAACAGCCTATAAAACAAATTATTTTAGATAAAGCAGTACTTCCTGGAAAATTAAAGAGAATCCTCATTAAAGAGAAAAGCATGGCTAAGTCTAGGAACTCTGAAACGTCTTTCCCCGTGCTAAAAATCTCTGGGTCAAGCCTTGAATTTAAGCTGCAGTAGTAGTCCCTTCTCTCCAAAGCAACGTATTTGCTGAGGGGCCTGTCCTGGACTCAACATGAACGTGAACCTGCTTTTGCCACATGATACCATCTTCCCTTAATTCAAAGCGCTCCCCACTCAGAAGAATCTTTGAATCCCTGTTCTTAGATCGAACCACTAGGCTACACTCCCTGCCTTTCCTAAATTGATGTTGCACTGGCTCTGAGATAAAAACGTAGAATCTTCATGCTTCTTTGAGTGCTCTGCAATTTGTATAGTGTATTTATTATTTCAAGGTGTCTAAAGTTTTGCTGTTCTGCATGAGATGATATATACAGGGTGGATGATGACACCACTGTTGTTCTGAGAAATGATTTTTGGCCTTGTGATCAGATTCAGTGATGGCTACTTCTGCAATAACCCGGTCATAAGATGGGTAGTTCCATCACCTGGCTGATGTACCTTGTGGCGTGGAATCATTTAATTCTATACCAATGTTCGTTGTTAGTGGGAGATGAATCTTCCTCAACTTCTCTAATGTATTAAGCACAGCCAACCACCCCACCTTGATAAGTAGCATGAGATTCCTGAAAGTGCTCTACAGCTGCTATTTTCAACTACGAAAATGTCAACCAAGGGGAAAGAGCTGTGATACAATCAGAATAGTAAGGCTCTCCTAAGAGGGCACACAATCTCCAGGTGGATTGTGTAGGGATCTCTGCACCAGGCTTCAATTAAAGGGGAATTAAAGATCGGTGTTAATAGGAGAGGACTCACCGGAATCAATCATCTGATCATGCCCTTCCAGAGAGCTGTTAAATGTTGGATGCAGAAAGAGCTTACGCACAATAGAAATAATCAAATAACTGGTTTTCTTATTAAAAGATAATGGACAAAAGAGTGAATTGTGTGTTTCTTCTTCATATTCCTATAGAATGTAACCTCTATTAAAAGACAAAGGAAACTCCACCATTTTTATATATATATTCTTATTTGGCTTTACAGAAACTCTTCCCTTAGTACTTTTCACTAAGGGAATCCTGTTCAGATGTCAGCTTTCAAAGGGGGCGGGGGGCCTGGCTATCTTAAGCTGATGATGTTACAACTCTGGGATAATAAAAAAAAAGAATTGCCATGAAGAAAAATGATGGGAATGGTAGGGACGCTTGGAAATTGCTTAGCTTGAGCTGCTCACTGAATTCTTCAAAGATGTAACAGTGTGTGTGTGTGTGGGGGGGGGGGAATAGTCAGAGAGATGGAGGATTCATCTGATAAAACAAAAAAGGTCTTGTGTTTTTGTTTTTTTTTAAACCATATTCTGAAGTAATTTTAGAGCATTTTTTACACTAAAGAGAATGTGCTTAACAAAATCATGGTTAGTTTTGGCTTATACAAGGCTGTATATAGAGGCAGTTCATGGATGGAGAGCTAAGTGAGCAGAGTTTTCTGTCTCCATATTTCTCAGATTAGAGTTGATTCTTGAGGCAGACTTCCTTCCTAGAATATGGCGACCAGATGTCCCGATTTTTTTACAGGGACGGTCCTGATTTTTGGATCTTTTTCTTTCATAGGCTCTTATTACCCCCACCCCATCCTGATTTTTCCCACTAGCTGTCTGGTCACCCTATCTGGGAACTAGGTACTAGAATTAAGTGTCTGAGATTCCCAATGGAAAGGATTGCCTGCGTGTTGTTGTTTGTGATCATTCCGGTTCCAGGACTAGCGTGTATCTATGCAAATAATAAGCTACATTTGGAATAGACTCAAATGCTTCACTATTGATTTATTTTTTCTCTACAGGAAAGTATAACTGCAAGGCCCCAGACAACTGCTAAATTTCAGCAGAGGGGTAGTGCTGGTGTCAGAAGAAGGGAGGAAACTTGTAACTATACATCCTGTAGATATTTGATTAGCTGGTGTGAAAGCTTGTTGAAACCCTCAAAGTATGATATAAAAGGAAAGCAAGAAGGTACTGGCCTGGTCTAAGAATAAGTGTCTGGCAGTAGTGCAATGCACGTCTCATTCCAATTCTCTATGCCGTGCAATACACAAACCCAGGTATGGCTTTTTTTTTTTCTTGATAAAGTAAATTTTGGCACTTGTGAAGCCTCAGTTCTCAGCACTGGCGAGACTGAGGAAGTACAGCATGAGAAGTAGCCATGGAAATTTTGTCGACACTGGCAAAGTGTCTTTGCCCTGAACTTCAGTAACCACTGGTAGAGGAGAAATTAGCAGCCCAGACTTTCCAAGCCCATACAGATGGTCATGGGTGCCAGGTATAATGTGTTTTTGTGATGCAGACACTTGTTCGTTAGAAACCTCCAACCCCATCCGCCACAGAAATTAAGCCCTCCAAACCCATTTCAGATCAGTAGGTAACATGACTGCCTTTCAGCCTCCGCCAGCCTGGGCCAAATTCAAAGCAAGAACTATTGTTCTAGTGTGAAATTCTAGCTAACGAAGCAGGATGGGGAAGGATGGAATTCAGCCCTTATTCCTTCCCATTCATGGGCTGATGCTGGGAATCATAGTACAGACACTATTACAGCCTATTGGTTGGAACAGTGGTCACTACAAATCCTTCTATGGGGAGAATATGGGCAGCTGAATTAACCTAATGACTGATCCAGCCAGTCCTCCTCTTCTGAACTATCCTCTGCCTGTCCCTGAAGACGGCCTCCATGTTGACTCTTTTTGGGCCTCAGGCTCTCTTCAGGCAAGTGAAGATTCATCTTATCTGTCTATAGCTCATTGAAGGGCTCCCTAGTTATAGTCTTAAAACTGGGGTTCCACTTGATACAGTTACTTTATCAGAAGGATTTGATATAAAGTTCCTGTGTGGTAATTTTGTTGCATACAATTCTGTGGAAAAATGTAGATGGGTTTTTTTTTTTTTTTTTTTTTTATCATTCAGAATACATTTATAAGGAAGGGAGAAAAACAAAACAGTAATGCATTCTCCTTTCTAGAATTACTTTCTCTTAAAGGGAAAAAAAACCTGGAGTGCTTGTCTGCTGAGCTCTGTGTCCCGAATCAAAATGAGGAAAGACAAATTTTTTAAGATAAATTGGTTTGTGAAAAATTTATGTGCACTTTACTGGCACAGGCAGGATGTAATCTGTTTTGTATTGGAGCTGCTCGGGAAGAAAAACACAATGTTAATGAGATTTTTTTTAAAGGCACTTTTAAATTCATGTTGGAAAAAGACAAATAGTCATGACTTTTAATTTCTATAAACTTAACAGCTGGGGACAAAATAAAGCATTATTAACTTAAGGGGCAGGGGAAGTTGCTTTTGTTTCCAGGACAAAATAAGTTACACTAAGGTCAGACAAATAACAGTGAAACATCTGTTCCATCATTCTGTTGGTCTGTTTATCCCAGTGACCTGTAGAGTGATTGTTAATTATACAGGTCTCCTTTATTACTGGGGAGGAAATGGGCTGTGTCCAACAGAGTATGATCTCTTTGATCTTTCTCTTCTCCATCCTGGTATTGCTCGTCAGGGCGCACAGATATGAGTCCGTGGTTTAGAGGATAACTGTGCATATTGTATGGAATATTTACCATACTTAAAACATTTTAATGATAGCCCCAAAATAGTGAGTAATATCTTACCCTAATTTTTTTTTCTTTAGGGAAATATTGTTCTTCTCTAATGTCCCTTATGATTAACAGCTGGTACATTTGTCATTGTCAGTATATGATCTTGCACTAATGTTAATTAAATTAAATGCATAATATGACTCTTGAAAGGTGAATATAAATAGTTTTCTTCCTTGTCACTGTTTACCTTAGGTAATGTTTAAAATTTCATCTAATTTATTTCATTTTTATTATAAATTTTAGCAGTAAATAAAAATGTCAGCCATTGAAATCCAGGTTTCCTTTGGCAAATAGTTTTTACTGCTGAATTTAGTTCCATTAATACATTCTTATGATTTTTCTTCTGCCAATATATATTTTTGCTTGCAACCATTACATTTACCTTATACTTTTCCCAGAGTTCACTACAGTTGTAGTTTTAGAGTATATTGTGTTACAACAAACCACAAGTTGATGTTTTACAAACCAGAAGGTCTCCCTTGAGTCTCAAGTCTTCACTAACTGATCTGCCATGGAGGTGAAGGGCACAACCTCGATGTTTATGAAATCAATAATACTTGCCATTTTCGTTAAGCAAGGGTGGCTGAAGCTGTAATATCTAGTATATTACACTGCTGTCTGTGTATGCCTTGTAATTCGCTAGTGGCCTAAAGCTTAAAAAAAAAAAAGACCGAAAGGGGGGAAAAGTGGATTGTTAGAAATGAATTTATCCCTTCTCTAGTTCAAGTGGTGAAAATACAGAACTGATGTTTAGATTGGGAAGAGAGTAAAATAGAGTAAGTGTGTTAATGTTTTTAATTAGTTATGAATGTCCAACTAGACCACAGACAACTGAGGACCTTGTTGAAGTGATAAAGGCTAACAAGTACTCATGTGGGGCTATATTACGCCACGTGCAAATAATGCAGAGTAGCTCATGGTGGTAACCTTGGCCATCTGTTAAAAGTAGACGGTATTGGTTTTTAATAGCTGGAAATGGAAAGTTATTGGAGAACTAGGAAAATAAGTCCGTCATTTGCTGCTATTTAAATGGTGGCTTACATCACTGTAGTTTATGGTGTATGTGTATGTTCTACATAAAGAAGGTTTTGTTTGGTCCATTGCCTTTCTTGACATCCTGGTTCGGCATGCTGTGGCTGTCTTGTCTTAGTGATTATGGACGTTGAGGTGCTTTGCAGCTGTTTCCTGTTAAGCACTTAGAGTTTGATAATGGCTGAAGAATACACACCCTGGAGTGACTTACTGCATTTGCCCATGGATCTGTACTGCAATAAAGGAGATATAGATTCATCAATTTCAAAAGCCAGCATTCTGGATTATGAAATAATACTTGTGTAGCATAACTGCAAAACTGCATACAACCCATGCTCAAGTAAACAATCTCATTTTATAGTAGATATTAAACTACATCTGTCAAGAACAAGCTCCCCCTCTCCTCACAGTCTGTTCACAATTTACATGCTTAATATTGGTGTTGTCTCTAGGTCAGCAGATTAGGTGGGGGATTGTAGCCCTCTTTCTGTGTTCTTAGCCCTGGTCTACACTGGGGCGGGGGGAGCAATCGACCTAACATACGCAACTTCAGGTATGTGAATAGCATAGCTGAAGTCGACGTATGCAGGTCGACTTACCTTGGCGTCTTCACAGTGCTGAGTTGCTCCCCTGTCAACTCCGCCTGCGCCTCTCAGCATGGTGGAGTTCTGGAGTCAATGGGAGAGCACTCGGGGATCGATTTATCGTGTCTAGACAAGACGCGATAGATCAATCCCCAAAAGATCGATCTCCACCCACCACACACAGGCCCTGATCATGCTGTAAAGTCCACGGAGGTAGATTCTGCATGCATCCAATTGGAGGACTGAGGCTGTGCTCCTTGTTTAAGAGCAGCCCTGAAAATGTCCTTCATTCCTCTGCCCTGGTGTCCAGGTGGCTCAATGAAATAGGGATGCTCATCCGCTGGCCTGGAGCAAATTACACCGTTCGTGACACTAGAAAAGTTGATGCCACATTGCACCCTTCTCCAAAGTACGGCAGAAGTGCACTGTTAAATTCACTGCTGAATGTTGCTGAAGGAAAATTTATTTGACGTTGCTTGTATTTTATCACTTTTGTTTCTGACTGCCTCAATTGCAAAACTGCCACTGCTCTTGAGCACTATATAGTACCAGGTCTCGTACATTATCACAGTGTATTTGAAATACTTTTGCTGACCACTAGCAGAATGTAGTAAAACTTCCCGGTTCCTGAATGTTTTACCCCTCCCCCACCCCCAACGGTAGGTAAATCATAACGATGGTGCATTTCAGCCAACATCATTAAAGGAGCATCTCATAGGACTGCAGCAGTTAAGGCTGATTAAACAGCTCCATTTTAACCTCTGTTTTCAAGGATTTGTGATTTGGCCATAAAAATTCACTCAGCCTTGAAACTTGGCATACAAGGTCTCATTCCAGAATGTGTTTAAAAAACAAAAAAAAAAACCATAAAATTAAAAAAAATATAAACCCATAGTTTAAATGTGTATTAACTCCCATTTCCGCTGCACAGCGTATTGGAACGTCTGCAAAAATGTCACTGTACTTTAAAAAGAGCTCTTAAGGCAATGTAACTTACATTATCAGCTGAAACATTGCTACTTCATCTTTGGAACGGGCTCTTGTATGCTTTGAATTGATGCTTTCTTCTTTTTCACCAAAATGTGCTTTTAAAGATTTTTTTTTTTTGTAAACTTCGCAAAGTATAGGCTTTGAACTTCAGACACCTATTTTTGTGTGCATCCATATATCTAAGGTACTGACTTATATGGCCCTCATGATTCTGGTAGCTGAGCAGCTCAAAATCTTTAATGTATTTAAATAGATCACCACTGTGAGATAAGGAAGTACTATTATCCCTATTTGAACTCGGGCACAGAGAGACTGAGGCCTGGGCTACACTGGGGATCAACCTAAGATATAGTGCAGCTGAAGTCATCGTATCTTAGGTTGATTTATCTGGCTGTCCACACGGCGGTGAGTCGACCTCTGCCATTCCCTGTCGACTCTGCTTCTGCCTCTTGCGGGAGGTGGAGTTCCGGACTTCATGGGGAGCGTGCTTGGGGATCAATTTATCGTGTCTAAGTAGACGCGATAAATTGATCCCCGATAGATCAATCACTGCCCGCTGATCCGATGGGTAGTGAAGACATACCCTAAATGACTTGCTCAGAGTCACACAGGGAACCTGTTGCAAGGTAGGGAATTGAACTCAGGTTAGTACTTTAACCACCGGACCATGCTTCTCTCTAGAGACCTAGACAGACCATCCTATTCAGGAAGCAACTTAAAATTGTACAGAACCTAAATGATCACAGACTATTTCACAGAAGTTGATATCGCAAATAACACTTCGTTTAATTTCTAATTTTTCACTGTAAGGCATCTCTGGAGACCGACTAAATTGCACGCTTATAATTTGACATAACCTGATGTAATTGACACCCTGAGGAGGTTGAGGGGTGGGGTTGTAATATGAAAAGCAACCAACTGGAGAACGAAAGAGGCACATTAAATTATCCTTCCCTTCCCCCCCGCCCCTCAGGTTGGTCTTGAATTGTCCCAGGCTCTTGCATGGGAAGGTAAAGGGACCCAGGCTAGATGGGCTGGGATATGGGGCAAGCCTCTAGTTTACTCTGGAGGATCATTTTAAAGGCTGGGTTTAGTCTCTCAGCCTATTTTGCCGACTGTACCGTTGAATTCTGCTTATATGAATCTGTGATTGCAAGGGTGATTTTTTTTTTTTTTGTAATGCAAGCAGCTTCCTCTAGGAAGTAATTACCCAAGTATTTACTCACGTGTTTATTTTCATTTTTACAGCACCTATCTTGACACCAACATAATTAGACTAAGCAGCATGTTCCACTTAAATATCCTGCCTCCCATGTCTACTTACCATAGTTGATAAATGGCAACTAGCTACCATGATTTAAAAAGAAGGAAATTGAAGCGACATAAACAAAAAATGCATGGCTATAATAAACAGTTCCATTATGAAGGATCCTCTCAGGCCCCTGTCCCCCAGATTCCAGGAAATGCACACTTAAAAATGAAAACTTCAGTTCCGCACCATTGGCTTGTCTAGGATATGTAGGTTCCCAACTACCAATTAGATCCTGGAATTTCTTTGCTCTTGTAGATTTCTCTCAGAAACGGAACACTTTTAATCCTACTGTTTGCCATGGAAATTATTGTTGGTGCTTCTCCCATTCCTAGGGTGACCAGCTGTCCCAATTTTTATAGGGACAGTCCCAATTTGGGGGGCTTTTTCTTATATAGGCTCCTATTACCCTCTAACTGATCTTTTACACTTGCTATCTGGTCACCCTACCTGTTCCCGTTTAAGTTGTTAGGCATTTCAATCCTGCTTTATCTAGGAGTGAGATTGAGCTCTTATTCCTTAATACAGAACAAAATCTTGTGTTCACAATAGCGATCTCTGTATTCCTGTCTTTTTTGCCTAATGCATTTGAGCCTTGTGTCATTTTGATTTTGTTGGTATTTAAACTGCTTGACATCTTTAGCCTTCAAGGAGGCTCTGAGCTGTAAAAGCTCCTTGCTGAAACTGCTGTTCTAGTGCAGGACTGGCAGGCTGCTTCATCTCCTAAGGAAATCGGAGAGGGTCTAGCTTTTCCCATTACAAATTAACACTCTGCAATGAGCAGCAAAGCCCTTAATGTCAGGCCATAAAGTAGCAAATAATGGGAAAAAATTCCTTTCTCTGAAACATGGAAGGCCGATTTAAAGCAATTGGTTTCCTCTTGTTGATGTGGTAAAAACAGCCAGCATTCAACTGCTGGGATGTGATGACCACATACTTAAGCATGTGCAACTCCTGTACATGTATTTGCTCACGCAAACCTCCGCATGGAAATGTGTGTGCACAGATAAAATATGTGCTTGTCTGGAGTCAGTTAAGCACCTAACTGATTATGCGTGCATGCAAATAGCTGATTTGCACAGGCATATTGGATATCTGTCCATATACATTTGGAACATATCAATCTGCATGCAGTGTGTGTCTAATTGGAAATAATGGCTGTGGGAAATTGGGCTTAGACTATTTTCATGAACGATTGTAGTCTCTTGGCATGTGGATTAGGCCCAAAAGGTAACTGACGGCAGGAGCTTCTGACACTGATCCTAAAAATTCCTAGCCTGTCACTGCTTATTTGGGGGTAAGAGACCTGAAGTTTTGTCACTGAGGGTTTGACTATGATTTTGGTCTGTAAAGAATTGCTGCGTGCTGGTGTTGATATGCACTTGGGCTGGCTGCAGCTCACCATTGGGAATTTCTCCAGCCCAGAGCTGTGTGGAGGTATTATTCCTTGCTCTGGCCATCTCAAGAGGCTCTTCGTTATATGGGAGACCTGCAACTTGAAAAATGGGTGTATCTCTTGCTGTCTTATGCCTTTCTATTCCGTGCAGAACATAGGGCCTACACCACTGTATTCCATCTTTTCCAGTTTCCTAGTGCAGAGTTAGCCTCTTCCCATGTTGTTTTGATAACTTTCAGTTCTTCTTCAGTTGTGCATGTCCATAATGGGAAAAAATTGGTCTGTCTCATTGCCTTTCATCCTGGAGGTTCCAGTCCAATGCCTGTCTTATATTATTCAGGTCTTTCCTCCATGTATGTCCTAGCCTATTATGTAG
Source organism: Sternotherus odoratus (assembly GCA_032164245.1). Classification (NCBI taxonomy): domain Eukaryota; kingdom Metazoa; phylum Chordata; order Testudines; family Kinosternidae; genus Sternotherus; species Sternotherus odoratus. The sequence continues at coordinate 7,063,412 of JAVMKO010000005.1, forward strand.
TTCCCCATAGCATATCCTCTGTTTTCATTTCATACTTTTCTGTCCTATTGGTTTCTATTTTGTCCTTTACAGTTCTTTGCTTGTGATATTATTATTATTATTTTATTATTATATTTGGCCATTTGAATTGAGGATTTGTCTAAACCATCTGTTTATGAAAATTTGGATTTTACATAGTCTCTTAAGTCTCCATGTTTCAGCACCAGATAGCAGGTTTGAATTTACAATGACGTTAAATACTCCGCATTTAGTTTGGAGGGCAAAACTTCTGTTCCTCCAGATTGGCTTTAGAGTTACAAAGGCACATCTAGCTTTTGTTTTTCTGCTGTCTTTGCCTGTCCCACCTGTTGTTCCTACAATGCTGCAAGAAATGAGAAATATTGGACCTCTTCTGTGTCAAGTCTCAGAAAGTGTGTTAGTGTTTCTTGTTGTGCATTGATTCTCATGGTTCTAGTTTTCTCAGTGTTGATTTTATGCCCTACCAATTAGACATATGTCTGGAGGCAATTTATTTTAGCTTCCATGACTCTCTGGGCATGGGATAGCAAGTTGGTGCCAACTGCAAAGTCAAGGTTCCCTCACTTGTGTGAAAGTTCATTGTATGCCTGTTGGTTCATCTGTGGTGTGGTCTTTCTCATTCCCAGTAAAAAGATCCTGGGTGCCACAAAACATCCTTGTCTGACACCCTAGTAACCTCAAACAGCATAGTCAGTTGCTGTTACGTATTCGCTGGCATGTCCTGTTTTTCATATGTGCTGTGAAGAATGTTCATAAGTTTCTGAGGGATTCCACAGCGGTGTAGCAACTTCCATAAACCTGTTCTATCAAAGGCTTCTTGGAAATCTATATGATTCGTATAAAGTGGTGACCGCTATTCAATCAACAATTCTATGATGATGTGTATAGATAACTATTTGATCCATACAGTATTTCTCCTCTTGGAATCCTGCTGTGCTTGGCACAACCTTCAATCTCTTGCTTTCTTCTATCTGGAATAATGCATGTGTATCCCAAGTAAGATAGATAAGGATAGATCTATATATATATCAATACACACACAGCAATTGAATGTCCCTCCAGCTGTGACCAGGGATTTGGAGCAATCCAAATTTTTGCATCGCTCTGCTCCAGCTCCCGGCATAAACCTCCAGCTCCGTGCTCCAGCTCTGGGCTCTGCTCCAAAGCCCTGGTTGTGACGCTGACCAAGGTCCCTCTTCTTTGGCAGCTTCACTATATGGCCTTTTTCCACCTTGTTTGCTATTTTGTCGTCATCTCCTATCTTTTGCAAGTAGCCTATCAAAATGTCTACTAGGGTTTTAAACTTTGCCTTAAGAACCTCCATTGGAATGGTATCTGGACCTGGTGCCTTTTCCACTGTTCAACTATCTTCTTTGGTGATAGGTTCTAGTTTAACATCCAGATCTTCTAGATCTTCCACTGTATCTGAGACACTGGCCGCTGGCTCCCATTCAGTAGTTGACTAAAGTACTGTCTCCATATATTTAGTTATTCTGTCATTAAGTTACCCTTGCTGTTTTGAACTGGTGAGTTTGTATTTGTTTTGCATGTATGCATGGAATATATACTATTTTTAAAATGCGGTCTTCAAACAGAGAGTCTGAATGTGCCCCCCCCTCCAACTGCACAAATATATATACTGCATATTTGTGCAGCGGGGGGGGGGGGGGGACATTCAGTCTCTCTGTTTGAAGACCACATTTTAAAAATAACTATTTTGGAAATTTTGTCAAGTTTACAAATCCTAGCCACGTTAATATCAGAAAACTATAGTCACTACAGTGGTCAGCATTTTTGTTTGTTGTTTAGAGAAAGATTATGTAGTCATTGAATCACCTGAATGTCTGTTTAACAGGATATTACTGTATTACAAAATTAGCCTCTCATTTACAATCAGGAAAAATACTCCTAAGTGGACTTGGATATTACAATTCCCAAATGAGAAATCACTGTTTTACCACTGAGTGTGGAAAGCAGCGTTCAGAATCTCTAGTCTGACTTGAAATAGTATTTACTCATTCATAAGGACAGTGCAATTTTTGTTTACTTTGATGAAGTCCAGTGATTGCTAATTCTTGCTTATTAATGTTAATTTGAGTTACATAAATTAAATAGAACTGCCGCTATGCAGGAATTGTATGGCACCAGTTCACCAAAATTGAGGGGGGGGGGGTTGACTATGGAAAGATACTTGTTTTCATGACTGTGGTCCTGTTTCACCCATGTGTTCTAATTCTCTTTAGTGTGCCCACAACTTCCAACAAATATCCCCTGTGGAAAGAAAAGAGCAATGTCTGATCCCACAGGGTGAAGACCAACTTTCCATTTGCTCAGTTAATTACTCCCATAATCTCTAGATAATCTCTTCTCAATGTTATGAAGACTGGCTGCCTTTGAATTCAGAGGACACTTGGTCTTTTTGGATCCTAGCCATAGATGAAACTTCTTCGGGCTGAAGATAGCAGCAGTCGCCTAAAGTTGATTGGAACAGGTTGCTGGATACTTCTAAAGCCGGCTAACCCTTCCAAAAACACAGACAGTTCCTGGCCTCTGTGCATCCTCTCAACTTGAGTTATAAAGCATGTTATAATTCGTTTCAGTGGAGATGTTCAGTCATAACCCCATTTTTCAGTGTGTGAGAGGATTTTCCAGTTATGCTAGGAATATGCTTAGTCAAGGCTGTAGCAGGTTTAGCAAGCTCTAGCTGGCCTAGCCACCACTGGAGAGAGAAACAGTGTATCACACCAAGCAAGCAACAATTTATTTTTTTTTAAACTCTTCCTGTCACAGAAAATAAAATGGCCACTTTTAAAATAATCCTATTCTGTTATAATCCATAATCTCTATTTGCAAAGAAAAAGCGGCCCTTTGGTTCACCAACTGTATGTATTTTCAGAATTGTCAGTATTATCGCTTTGAGTTAATGCATGGAAAATATCGGTACTGTATGTATTTATAGAAGCACCTGGCTACAGGGAGCTAATCTTGTTGTTTCCTGTGTAAAACAGTCTGTCGTCTCAAATGCCTTTTGTCCTGTACAAGACTGGGATTTTCAAAGTTCTCTGTAAAATAAAACTCCATGCAATTGCAACCTGCTGGTGACGGGTCCAGAACTTTCCGTGCCTGATCCCCAGAGGGTGTGACTAGAGCTGGTCAGAATCTTTGTGAGAAAATGGAAGGTTAGTTGAAATGCTCATGTTATGGACCCTGGTGGGGAGGGCACTGGCTCGGGATGTAGGGAATCCAGGTTCAAATTCTGAGTATGCCCGAATGGGGGGGTGGAGAATATAAAAAGTTGTGTTCTGAACGTGGCTCCTTCCAGGCTCTTGAAACCAAACTTGTGGTTTTGTTCCACTATGGAAATAAAACAAAGTAAAACACTGGTCAACTCTAGGGGCTGGTCTTCACTGGGAGCGGGGGGGGGGGAGGGGGAGGCAGCTGTAGATACGCAAATTCAGCTACGTTAATAACATAGCTGAAGTCAACATCTTTACAGCCGACTTACCTGCCGTCCTCACAGTGGCGGCGGTCGTCGGCGCGCTCCCCCGTCGATTCCAGCTTGCGTCTTTTGGCGAGCTAGAGTTCCGGAGCTGACGGGGGCGTTGCTGGCGATTGATTTATCACGTCTTGACGAGACTCGATAGATCGATCGCTAAAAGATCGATCCCTCCCTGCTGTAGTGAAGACAAGCCCTAGGTGTGAGTCTGTTACAGCACAAGCTACAGCGTCTTTGAACCCACATTTGCCCAAATTCTTATGCATGGGAAGTGGGGAAGGAGAAGTCCAGCAGTCTATACCCTGTGGTGTGATCTCAGCTGGGAATCCTATTGACCCTCTTCCTGGAACTTGAACTAGCAGCTGGCAAGGCTCTTCTCCCCTCTTTGATTTTTCTTCATGTGGTGGCTGGTAGACTTGCTGGGAGTGGAGAGATGATCCCTGGTAAATGGAGAGACCGTGTTCTTAGCATGACTCCCCAGCGCTCTGAAAAATATCCTTTTTTGGAGGGTTTTTACAGAGATGAGAGAGAATAAGAGACTATTACAGGGAAAAAGCTTTTCAACTTAGTGGAGCAGCCTTTGGAGACTAGCTCAACAGAGACCTCCTGTAACCAGGGCAAGGCCAGAATCTAAGAATATTTTATAGCAGGATTACTTAATTGCTGGATACTGGCTCCATTTCTGTAAAATGGGAATAATACTTGCTTCATGAGAGTGGACTAAAATAACGTTTTGAAAATCACTGAAGTTGTACAGATCTATATTCTATTTATTAATGGCTCAGCTTGTTGAATGAAATGCTGCCATTGTTCCCGTCATGTTGAATACAAGGCTCACGGGTAAAAGAGCAAGCGAATGCATATGTGCCCGATCCTACAAGGTGATGAATGACCTCAGCTTTGCAGGGATAGGCCTAAGCCATTATTGATGAAGAAAGCTCATTTACTGAGTTTTCATATAAGGCAGGGATAGATTCAGTAACATTGTCCATTTAATACTATGAGAGAGATTTCCCCAGCTGGTCTAAAGCAGCATAGCCCCATTGAAGCTAACAGAGCTACACTGATGTAAACATGTATAATGCAGTAGTCTCATAAATACCACAAAAAGAACAAGGAGTATTTGGGGTTCCTTAGAGACTAACACATTTATTTGGGCATAAGCTTTCCACTACTGTTACTCACACCTTCTTGTCAACTGTTTGAAATGGGCCATCCTGATTATCACCACAAAAGTTTTTTTTTCTCCTGCTGATAATAGCTCACATTAATTGATTAGTTTCTTAGAGTTGGAATGGCCACCCCCATCTCATGTTCTTTGTGTGTGTATGTGTATAATATATATGTATCTTCCTACTGTATGTTCCATTCTATGCATCTGATGAAGTGGGTTTTATCCCATGAAAGCTTATGCCCAAATAAATTGTTAGTTTCTGAGGTGCCACAAGTACTCCTTGTTTCCTCAAAAAGCAGACTAACACAACTACCACTCTGAAATAAATACGCCAGATATGCTCATAGATCATTTCTAACTATTACAGGGCATTTTCAGACATCACAAATAAGCAATTCTCAGACATTTTTAAAAGTGCTGAAAAGACCTCTGCAGTGTCAGAAGGTAGTGTTACTGAATGCAGTTTGAGTTACAGAACTGTCAAAGTGGAAAGCAATTCATTACAGTGGTGTTATTCATTTGGCTGTTGTTAATATCAGCATTTCAGGGGCTTTTTACTTGGTTATAAAAATGTAGATCAAGTTCTGATATCACTTGCAAGAGGAGCACATTTTTAGCCAAATTGGGGAGGAAAATCAATACTTTGATCAGTGACCAGATAGCGGTGTCCAAAGGAAGTGGTCTGGTGGTCACATTGTAGTGTCAGGTTTTTTGCGTTCCTCTAATAATTTAAAACCGAATGTGTAAGTTGTGCCTTAATAGATTTAACTACCAGAAATGCAAATATTAAACCAGTTTAGTATGCTCCATTTTTGCAATATATTGTTGTAAATATGCAAAGATATGCAATTAAAAGAGCAAATGAGTATTTCTAATTAGGATGGTATCGAACAGTTGCACATTTCAAAGTAGGACGGAGTGTGCTATTTAGCTGCATTTATATTTTTGCCAATTAGTCAACAAGGAATTCTTCTATGAACGACTGCATCTTATATAATTAGAAAATCAGCACTAACACACCAGAGTCCATAAACAACATTTATATTACCAAGTAACACAGCACTGTGCTTTGGCTTTCTTCACCCATGAGGAAAAGGATAATTCATTGAGAAAAACGAAGTCTGGAAGTTTCTCCTCATTATTTGTATTGCAGTAGCGTCCATAGAGATCCAAAGAGAGACTATTGTTCTGGGGTTTGTACAAACACACAGTGAAAGAGAGAGTCCCTGCCTCGGATAGCCTACAATCTAAATAGACAAAAGATGGTAGGGGGGAAACAATATCAGACGGTTCAAGTCACAAAGAGCCAGGATTTGAACCCAGAGTTTGACAACCAGCTTTAGTGTGATCTCTGACCATGCTGCTGTGTGTATTTTCAGAGGTTAAGCAGCAAAGATGGCCCCCTAGCAATGAAGTTCAATACTGGGGCCAAATTAAGACTTCCTTACAGGGGAGAATGGAAGACTTTTCTTTGAAAGGAGGGTTCTACTAACTATAGTGATAAGCCCTGAGCCAGAAACTTTGAATCTAGAGCCAAACTTCAAGAGAATCCAGAACTGGTGGTTTGTGCCTGGCTTTTAATAGCAGCAGGAACTTCATTTTTCCTTTGCCTTTCTTCCTGTCGGGCCCGTTCAGATACCAAAATGGATGAAGGGGCTATGGGAGTAGTCACCCTTCATGTATGGCCCATCGATGAGACTGGAGTGATACCCACCTTTTCAATCTGAACCTTCTCTGATAGTAGGGACATTATTTGCTATACCTAGTTTATTATTATTCCTGGCATAGTGTGATAGGTTTGCACAGTGCTTTAGCAGGAAACATGCAGACAAAGGGCTGCATTCTGCTCTGGGAGAAGTTCTCCTGAGATCTACACATGGAGGGTCCCTGTGCATACAGACCTCCCCTGTGGCATGGAGGTTTCTAGACCGGGGCGGGAAATGGTTTTCTCATCCCATGAACGTTGTTCAGATTTTAAACCTTGCACTGGACTATTGGCTATTATGGGTCTTCCCCAGTCTCTCCTATTGGAGATATTCCATTTTCTATCGATTAAATATTCTTTGGGCCAGAATGAGTTGAATTGGTCTATAGCCCAATGGTTAGGGCACTTGCCTGGGATGTGGAGGGCCCAATTAAAGTCTCTGTCTCTCCCAGGTGAGTGCTGTAACTGCCAGGCAATAAAGCAGTCTCTCTGGCCCAAAATAATACTTCATTTATATTCAAAGTGGAACCGCTCCAACAGGAGAGGTCGAGAGAGACCCACCTCAGCCTAGCCAGTAGTAGGTGAGGGCACTTGTGAGGGATGTGAGAGACGTAGGCGCAGGTTCCCACCTCGGCCCCCAGGCTATACTAGGCTGTTGGTGTTCCTCTATCTTCGGTTTTAACCAGAAATTGTACCCGGCTCAAGTTTCATTAGAAACCAAAAGTTTCACTTTGGACTAACTAGCATCTTCTGATTGGAGTGAGGTGAGAACTGTTTTGCTGAAAAAATCCCAGAGAGTTGTAGTTTTCTGGGTTTGGGGAGGTGGGGAGGGCAGGGAGATACTCAATAGGAACTCCACCCAAGTGGACATACAGCCCTAGGTTTTAATACCTTCTATGTGGTCTCTGTGTAGTGAAATCTCCCTCATGGGGGCAGCGTATATGTCTGTATTTTGGAGCTGAGGATTCCAAGAAGCAATCATTGGTTGGGCAGACCATGGTTATTTGATCCCCACTAGAGCCAGTGGGGACCCAGAGTTGGCCAAGTGTCACAGGACCCAGGTGGATCCGCTGAACTTGGATGCTGAACCCACTGTTATTTTCAGAAAATAATCATGCCCTTGACTGAAGACAATGGAGGAAACTCTGAAGAAAAATCCTGTGGTATGAACTAGGTTTCAGTTACACTTAAGCAGAGTGACTCCAGACTGAAACTGGTTTAGCAGAGAGCTGCACTTTGCCATAGGTCCCTGCACTGAGGAGAGACTTTGTTGTTCTGAAAAGCCAATGAGAGGGCAACAGAATATATGAGGGGGCTGGATGGATATAAAAGGCATGAAAAATGCAGCCCCAAGCTTCAAAGTAAGACATTAGTTTGCTGTTGCAAGCCAGACATTGTATTTGCTGTCTCTGTAACCCTTGGCTGGCATTTTGAATTACTTGTTCCTTTCTTAGCTTATAAAGTTTCATTAAATTGGCAAGAATTTGGAAATCTAAGTGAGGAGATCTCCTTAGGGGTTCATTAAAAAAGGAAAAAAAGTAGTTTTCTCATTTGTATTATTGCTTTTGGATACGGGCATAGTGCAGGACTTAATGTGTTGTTGGGAAATTGATTGACATCCTCCGTGGATGAAAGAGATGAAATCAAACATTCTGGAGTTTAAGAATAAAATAATGTCATTCATAATACACAGGGAAGGCTTGCGCTGTGAGTTCCGAACTCTCAACAATCCTCCTTCTAACAATTTCCTGAAAGGCTCTCCGTGTTTCTTGCGGGGTGTCCTTGTTCATTGCTTCTCTTATGATCAGAAGGCACTGGCTAGTTTCTATTAATAGTTACTGAGCGCTCATCTGTGCTAGGACACATTTTTGATTTATATTTTCATTCTGCTATCTCCCTGGCCCATTCTTTGTTTTGCTTGCTTTAAACGGTACTGGATTTATTTTCTGCTTCTACTCTGTTCCATCTCTGATAATGATAATCAAACATCAAATGAAATGGGCAACATTAGTCTTAGCAGGGGAAAGTTTCTAGAGACAGGGATTTTTCCAAGGAGCCTGTGGGAGTTGAGTTCAAGCTCCAATTCAGTGAGACCTGGGTATCCAACTGCCTTAGACACCATTGAAAATCCCAGACTAAGGTATTAAGCCGGGTTAATGAAGGAGAGATGCAGACATTTTCTCAGAAAGGCCCTGATCCTGTTTTGGATCCACTAGTGCAGAGGTCTGTTGACTTCTGCAGAACTGCATTAGCAGTTCTTGATGTCAGACTAAGGCCTATGGCTCTTGAACTTCTTTAATTAGGTTAAAGAGATGTATTTGCTGATTTCATGGAATGTTCAATGTTCTACAGTATTAGAATCTACTTCTTTTCCACTATTCTTGTCTGAAGTGAATCAAAAGTACATGAGACTGGCTATGCTGGGTCAGACCAATGGCCCATCTAGCTGAGTATCCTGTCTTCTGACTGTGGCCAGTGACAGACGCTTCAGAGGCAATGAACAGAACAAGGCAGTTACTGAATGATCCATCCACCGTTGTCCAATTGAAGGTTTAGGGGGGGACACACACAGCTGTCACTAGGCGTAAGCAAAGAAAGCAATTGCTTATGGCACCAAAGAGCTCAAGCCCCCTCCCCCCATTCATTAAAGTGTGTGTGTGTGAGGGGGAGAAATATTACTGCTTAGGTCTCCCAATGGGGTAGCACCAGCCCTGGGGACACCTGACACATTGGTTGCATCCCTGACCGCTACTCCCCGTGCACCACAAAACAAGAACTGCATGTGCAGATTCAGCCTGTGTTGTGTTGCTAAAAGGTGCAACACAGAACACCCAGCCCAGAGGGAGTGGGGGGGCTATGGTAGTTAAAGCCATCTTTGTGCCTTCCCAATTTTGGACTACTCTGGGGGCCGGAGGGTCCTTCGGTGAACTGACACAGATCTGGAAGCCTATTGAAGCCTTGAAAGGTTCTCCAGGCTGGCCAATGGGCTGCAGAGGCTCTCAGAATCTGTGCAGTACTGTATGCTCTTGCCCTCAACCCTCAACTTGCCCATCACCATGCCACACTTGTCTATATGATACCAGGGCTTGAAAGGGCAATCTTATGGCAGTTTTCCATAGGGGCAGTACTTGGGGAGCCCTCTTCTTAGCCAGACACGGGTTTTGTACTCCAGCCCTTTTACCCAGTGTATATGGGTTGGAGCAGATTGAGGATCTCACTCCAGTCTTCCCTCTGGTCCTGTTTTAATCTGAAAATTTGGATCTCAAAAATGAGTTTGGGGAGATCATGAGACACAAAGGGAGAGAGCTAATTGAAACCATACTCTTGTTAATCTCCACTGGATGGAATGTATTTTGAGGAGGTCGTATAAATAGACAACATGTCTGCAATGACAATGGAAAAGAAGAGCCTACCAATCTCCTCTAGCTCTATTGTCCTATATTAAACCACCTTTCCCATCTTTCATTTTGATGGGACCACACACACAAATGTTCTATGGAGAACCACTTTTTAAGAAGGCCAGTTATATTTGACCACTGTAACTTATCAAATGCCTCTATCCGCTAAGAACTCACAGTGGTACTTTTACAAGGCTTAGCTTATTGATTACTGCACTCACTAATGATGCATCCTGCAAGTTAAGCAAACTGAAACATTCTGGATTAGTCAATAAGGAAAAACATTTTATATCCACTTTACTTGCAAACTGTTATTTTGCAAAGAATCTTACGCGGCATGTTTTGCATGACAGGCTTTGTAGATATTTGGTTTCGTATCTTGAGTAAGCATAGCTTCCGTGATGGATTGAAGGTGTTTAGCACTTTTGTTTGACTTTAGCTTTGATTTGTTCATATTCATCACAGGGAAAAAGGTGATTAGGAAGATGTATGTTACCCTATATTGATAGTTTGCAGAGAGCGGGTATGCAACACCATCAAAGTAGGCAATTGCTGATAGAAGTGTTTCAGCTTTAGTACAGTTTGGATTGCAGGCTACTGACTCTGCTAGCTCTATTTCAATATCTCCTAACACCATTTCAATATTTACTTCAAACAGAATGATGAACCTCTGGGATTTATGCTGCTGCTCATAGAAATAAAGGTAAAAAATGATCCTGGAGCTCTGTCTACCAAAGTTTAACTTTCTGAGCAAAGTTAAATGGAGTTTGGCAAACAGCGTAGTGGAAAACTAGAACTAGAATGGCATTCCAACTCCTGCTAGCACTGAAGAAAGCTACACTATTGGGGAATTCATGATAACGGAAACCAGCATTCCCAGAACCTCCCCGTTTGTGTCCAGCCCCTCAGATGAAAACAAAATAAGATGTATAGTGTACACTGTATTCACTGGTGCTTCTGTATATATATTTAAATTGCCATAAGGCCCATTGCAATTGCCATATTTAAAGTGTCATTGTTTTGTGATACCTCTCTGCATTTCTCTCACCCTCACTTTTATCTGAATGGCTCAGAAATAATATCACCACAGCATAAACGTATGCATGCCTGGGGCTTGATCCTCCGTGTCAATGCAGCTAAGCCAGTTAGCTTCAGCTGAGAATTTGGCCTGATGTTTACTTCCCCTCATTCCTCCAGTGGCAGCTGGGAATATTTTTATTTCCTTGCTCTTTCCATCTCCCTTCCTCCTCTTATCTGTGTTGCACCAGCTGTGGTTATGGGAAAGGTAAAAGCTGATGGGTGTTTCACTTTGCTTTGTAAGTCTTGATGACTAGGATTGTGAATGGTTAATGTTCCTGCTGCTCCTTTCCTGAAGTGCATTTTGCAGGTGGAACGAACGGTAAAGGATCATTAAAAATGATGTGCCAGATTCTTAGCTGGTGTAAATCCACAAATCCCACTGAAGTTAACGTAGCTGATTCACCCTGGCTGAGGATCTGATCTCTGATGTCCACGCTAATGACTATTGCAGAAATCGAGATTTTTTTTTTCTTCAGTATAACATATTTTCCCACCATAACAAGCTTCTACTGTCCTGGAGTTATTTTCTTTCAGTTGAATTTGTGTAAGACACAGTATCGTCACAAATGTTTGAAGTGATCATATACATTCCATTGATAAACTGCATTAAATCTGAAGCTTTATGTTCAATATATGAAAAACCTAGCATTCCAGCTTAATTGCATAGCAATTCTGCTTTTATTCTCCTTTCTTACTCTGTGAATCCAGATTCTTTACCTAGCTCAGAGAAATTATTAGCATTGGACCTTGCCTGAGCCGACTAATCCCGGTGTGGTAGAACGGTTCCTCTTGAGAGGTCTGCAAGAAGGAAGCGCTATTTGTAAGACAGAGCGGTTGATTTTATGAAAGAGCTAAATGTCACTCCATACTCCCACCTCCCACATATGTTATGAGCCAACCTCTACAGTCTTTGCTGAAGGAAAACCCACCCACCACTTCCTCTTCTACAGGCCAGCGGAGTTGACGCACATATAGGGGAGCACATGCTGTATCCCGAAGAATGGAGCATGTCCATAGCATAGCTGAAGTCGAGGTATCTTAGGTCGACTTACCTTGACATCCTCCCAGTGCTGAGTCAACCACTGCTGCTCCCCAGTTGACTCGATAAATTGATCCCCGATAGATTGACCATTACCTGGTGGTCCGGCGGGTAGTGTAGACCTGGCCTGAGCTTCGGCAGTGTTGAAACATCCCTCACTCTCCTTGTACCTCCAGGCTGGGCCTTAAAGCCAGAGATTACCCACTGTTTTATTAGAAGGCATAAATGCATCTCAAAACAGGCCCATCTGCCTTGTTCAAGGAAAAATGCCCTTCATAAGATAAAATAAAGTAACATGCTGGCAAAAGGGTGTGTAATCAACACCTTCGTCCCCTAAACAAACAATTCACTGGGGGGGGGGGGCGCTATTCTATAGATTTCCATGCAGTCCGTGTGGCCATTGCTCATATTATACCTTGCTTTAACTTGCGTTTCCATTCAATCATAATTCACTTTGATTTACACTTAGCAGTATGTCTTTTGTGTGTATATGCACATAACATGTAAATCTACCCATGGATGGTTTTATTCATATTAATGGAACATCAAAAGTGTGAATGAAGCAGCGTATGGCCTTATATCCTGTGTGTATGACTATCAGAGTCTTCTCTTGCCAAAAACATGAGATAACTGGGAGGAAAGTCCTGTCTTTTTTGACACTTTTTTCTTCGTAAGCACAGTAGTTCGACATATTTTTCTGCATAAATACTGGTTTGAAAAACAACTACACTAGCTTATATAACATTAACTTCACTGTACTGCAGTTAAAGGTTTTCACTCCATTTAGTCTATCCATATTATTGCAATAGTTTGTTCTTCCTAGCAAGTGTGTGACTAGCATATAAAACTAATTTAATATGGAATACATATTTTATTTAAAAAGTAGCTTTTAGATGACTACTCTATTGGTAACATAAAACAATGGATGCACATACACAAATGTTTCAGCATAAATCACTATAAATTTTCAACCAGGATGATAGCTCCTATACATTGTTCCCATTTATCAATCAGTATGCCAGCATCCCTGATGCATCAGATGGAAATTGTCTGAGATTTCTTTAACTTCACAATGTCATCTGTTCATGAGCTCATTTAAGTTCACCTTTTTATGTTTTCTCAGGGCTGCTCATTGTCCATCAGATATGTCAAGAAGGTCAAAGTTGAATGTTTCTTAACTGGACTTCATTAAGTGGTGATATAGCACCAAGTATTGAAAAGCATTGTCAGAACTTTAGGGTATAATGAACTAGAAGTCACGTATTACCATGCATTGTAGCACTTCACCACTTGTTATGGTTCTCTGTATTGTCTCTAGTGAGGTATAAAGTGTAATGCATATTAATATAGCGAAGTTCCAGTTTGGAGAAGTAGTTTAAACACTTTTTTTAAAAAAACGTGATAAAAGGTTTCTGATGGATGTTCCTAGGCAAGTCTGTTACCATATAACTTTTATCAGCGTATTGTATACACAGTTCTCTGTCTGTTCTTTATTATAGCAGAATGCAAATACTATTGTACTTTGTGGGTAGTTCAAGTCAAAGCTTAAAAAAAGTATTTTGATCATGCATCACTTCTGAATTATATGGCTTGTTTTTTCCACCTGATTTTCAGCACTATGTAGTAGTACAAAAAGAATTAAGGTATTGCGTTTGTTAATAAAGCCATTCTGTTCAGAGACGTAATTTGGTTATATTCAGTTTTAATTCAGAGGGTGAGAGGCCATGCACACACAATAATCATAACACTAGTTCATGTGTCAAGAAAATAGATGAACAAATGCTATGTAACGGCATGTGCATATGAGATAACAATAAGGAAATCGTACAGTTATGTAATCCAAGATATATGCACTCAAAAAGATATTGCATTTCAGTAATGTTTTAATTTAATTGCAACTGAAAATTAATAAACTAAACTGCTTATCCAAACTGTAACATTACAATTCAGATTTAGATGATGTATGACTTTCTATTTAGTTGGTGTAAGCAGTAAGCTCTAATATAGTTTAAAATCTGAGTCCCCACTGGTCTTTTCAGAATTCTTCATATACTGTATATTTAAGCATTTTTAAATGATGGAAACTAAAAACAGGTTAGTTAGTATATAGGTAAATAAATTACTCATTCACGTTGCTTTTACTTGCATGGTTAGGTTTTTGGAAATGTTGATAACCACCAGTGTACAGAAGTTTTTTGGGTTCTCAGTGTTTCTCAAATTTATACCAGCAGAATGTTGTTCATTGTTTACTAGTTATTCATGATTTGTCATTGGTTTCTACTCCTATTTAAAAGTTTTCCGTCAGGGAGCAGAAGCGTTTCACGGGACCAGTCACAAACCATAACTTGTGAATAATAGTTGTAGTGAACAGTTTGAGATTCACGAGATATTTGCAAACTTATTCCTCTAATCTGTTCTGTGAATATTTATGAAACAAGACTACATTTGAGAACATCAAAATGTTTTTTGAATGATTCAAGAACCAAAGCCAACAACCAAAACTACTTCTGTGCCTTAACTCTCTGCTACCTCTGTGGAGAAAGAATGGTTCAGGACTATTTAGAAAAGTTGGACGAGCACAAGTCCATGGGGCTGGATGAACTGCATCTGAAGGTGCTAAAGGAGTTGGCCAGTGTGACTGGTTGATTCATTGCATTTTAGATTTCTGATTGAGTGTGATCATATTATTTTTTTAAATGAAAGATTACAAACACAACGGGTCTAAACTTTGGGTGCAGAAATGACTGGATCTAATTTGGTTTCTTCTTAAAATATGCCAGTTGCTTTTTTGATTCCAAATGGAAACTAATTTTTAAATATTTTCATGAGTAAAATTGGTTTTCAGATGGCAAAGGAAAACTTTAATCTCCTAGGCTGATATTAACCATTTCCTTCTGGACTTCTAGTTTTGTTAAGAAAAGAGGTGGAGGGCTTTTTAGGAAACCTTGTTCCACATTGCTCTGTGTGCCATCAGGTATTCTGGCTTGCATCCAGTTACTGAGTTTAATAACCTCAAAAGGGTATAAACATCTATATCATTTCCTCCACTACAAAAAATTAGTGCAATTTCTCTAGATTTTGGGATAGAGTGAGGCCTTCTCATTGCTGCAGGATTTACAAGATTTATAGTTTGTGTTGTAGATTCTCTTTTTGCTGTCCTCTCCCTCATTCTCTACCTATAAATAGTAAATCTATCATCTGAATACAATGTTGAGAATTGGTTCAAGCAAATGATAGGCCCTGCACGTTAATGATTCTTCTGTATATATACTCACTCAAGCAGTTTTATCCATTGAAAATAGGCCCGTGGCTTTGTTTTTTTTCTTATTCTCAGCTTATAAAAGCAATAACAAACTCAGAAAACATCTTCTGGCATAAATGTCCAGCTAGGAAGAGTCTTTGGACTTGGACAGAGTTAACCATTAACACCAGTAATTCGTTATATCACGGGGAATGCCTATATAGCCTGGGAGCTTCATAGTCTGAGACTGGGGTTCTTATGGGGTCACCAAATGAGTTCCCAGGGAGCCACCCTTTCTTTGTGCCTCAGACTCCAGTCACTCTCACAATCCTACTGGTCTAGTGGACCCACGGACTGCTCCCGCCAGAACCTCCTGTGCACTAGCTCACCCAAAAGTGGCAGAGGAGAATCCTGTCTATAGCAGGCCCGACTTCTATCCCAGAATACAAAGCTGACCAATCCCCTGAGCAATTATGGATTCAGTTATCCTGCTGATAGCCCCATTGGGGCAATACTGCTCCATGCTGCCCCAAAATAGCTCTAAGATCCCCAGGGTCACAATAGTTGGAGTGGAAAAACTAAGTAGGCCATTCCTCTGTTTTTAAGCTGGAAAATCCCCCATTTAAAAAAAAAATTCCCCCTCCACTGTACTAAAACCAGATGTGGTTTTGTCTGGTGTCATGGACGAAAGGCACCATTTTTGAAGTGCGCTGCTCCCCTCCACGTGAGGAGTGCGAGGTTACGTCACTGAGGGCAGAGTGCCCTACTCTTAAAATGGCATCCTCTGTGTGGCATGACCCTTTCATGCATGGGGATGCAAAGCCATGCTGCCAGGGACAGAGTCAAGCAGGCTTGTGTGGGCCATGAAGTTCCCAGAAGTACTGGAATATCCAATAGTCTATGGATGTGTCAGTGGCTGCCCCAGGAAAAACATCTACTAAATCACATATGTTTTTAATCTTTGTTGTTAAATAATTTGTTGAGTCAAACTATTAAGTTTTGCACTTAGCTTTTCTGTGTCATTGCATGTTGGTAGCAATGTTATCCCAATCCCTCATGTTTGTTATACCCACTGCTTAGGTATTGTTTTAAATCAGATAGCCTGCTCTTCAGGGCAAGAAGTGTCGGTCTTAGTGTCTGTACAGTACCTAACACTATGGGGTCCTGACCGTGATTTGGCCTTCAGGGATTATTGTAATACAGAAATTATCGTTTGATCACCTGCTAATCTGTTCTAGATAATTGTTCTATAGAAACAAAAATAATGGGTACGTATGATACATGAAGGAAACCTCAACTCCTGTGTAGACTGTTAAGATATTTTCCTAGAGCATAACCTATTACTGTTCTTTTTAAATTGTGAAATGTGATCCAAATAACCAGAGGCAGCAAGGGATATATTTGTTGTATGTTCAGGTAGGGTTTATCTAATGGAGTTCTATCACATTTTTAGCTGATAGATTTATGACAGTTCAATCAGTAATACAAGACTCTAGTGTATGCCCTATATCCACAGGGACAATACAAATTTCAGGAAATGCAATGAGTATTCCCGGCAACAATCACTATTCAGGAAAACAGTGTCTTCCCTCAAGATACCAGTGGCAACATCTAATTATAAGGAAGAAAATGTCAATCTTTTCCTTTTATTACTAGCAGTGTGGCTGCATTAAATCTAACTTTATTTGACAGGGACTACTCAAAATTATCTCCTACAGAAAGGTGCTATTGGACAATAAGAGAGTGTATCTTTATCAAAACAGCAAGCCATAGCTGATGTTAAGCAATTTAATGAATATAGTACCTTCAGGCTCATATAGTACATTAAATTCCACATTTACTGATATAGCAATTAGCCTTCATAGTGTCGAAATAAAAAGGACTATGGATGCAAATACAGCTATTTATTTTCCTTAGTTCGATTGTATATGATCACAGCCAGATATTTCTTCTCAAAGTAGCGAGTTAAATACATTTAATTCTTTTCCTAAGGAAAAAAAAGAGAAAATTGAGCAATTAAGTGTTCTGCTGTCATATGTATGTTTACATTATGAATATATGAAATGTTGTTCAAGTGCCTGCGAACATTGACTAACCTGAGAAATCAAGCTTACTTGAGCTTTCTGTAGAAAAGCTTAAATTCGATTAACTTGATGATTTCTTCTGAGTTGCCCACTAAAATTCCGTGGAAGATTACATGACTGCATTCATACCAAAACAGCATCAGACACCTGTTCTCCCAGTGTAAAAATGCAGATTAATCATTTCATCTGCAGATAGTGAATATACTTATTTTTATTACTTCAGGATTAGTGAGTGATTGGCTAGCCCATGAGTGACTGAAGTGAAGAAGTCTTGATATGGATTCGGTATGCATATATGGAGTGTTCTGTTTGCACCTTCCAAAAATCTCTCTCCTCTTCAGAATATGAAATGAGGGATGTGCAGGACTGTGAAACCTTTTTTGCAAAGTCCTGAGGAGTAGTCTCAAAGTTGACTAAGTGCTTGTCTACATTACTCGCAGGATCGGGCAGCAACGACTTGAGGAGAGATTAATAAGACTGGGACTTTTCAGCTTGGAATATAGACGGCTAAGGGGAGATATGATTGAGATCTATAAAATCATGACTGGTGTTGAGAAAGTAGATAAGGAATTGTTGTTTACTACTTCTCATAGCACAAGAACTAGGGGTCCCCAAATGAAATTAATAGGCAGTAAGTTTAAAACAAACTAAAGGAAGTATTTCTTCACACAACACAGTCAATCTGTGAAACTCCTTGCCAGAGGATGTTGTGAAGGCTGAAACCATAACTAGATAAATTCACGGAGGATAGGTCCATCAATGGATATTAGCCAGGATGGGCAGGAACGGTGTCCCTAGTCTGTTTTCCAGAAGCTGGGAATGAATGACAGGATGGATCACTTCTTGATCCCCTGTTCTGTTCATTCCCTCTGGGGTGCCTGGCATTGGCCACTGTCAGAAGACAGGATACCGGGCTAGATGGACCTTTGGTCTGACCTAGTAGGACCGTTCTTATGATCCAGCATAGCACTTCAGCATGTGAGCAGTTTTGTTAACTTCAGTGGAGCTACTCCTGTGCTTAAGTGCTTTGTTGGATCGGGACCTAGCTCGCCTAACTTTAAAAAAAAAAAGTTAATATTTTTGCAAATACACAGGGCTCGAAAATTCACTCCCCTGCAAATCCAATAGAATAGATTAGTGCTTTTAAGGGAATACAAAGCTGATTGCAGAAGGAGAAATCCCACCACAAAGAATCATGAGGAATCCTACAAACTTTTCCTATTTGCTGTAATTAATCTGGATCTTTTCTGGCTGGATCCTGCACCAAAAATCACGCAAGAAGACTCCCACTAAAGAAAGTGAGGTTCTTTATGGATCAGATTGATTTCTGTGATTTTCTGTTGTATAGGATCTGGGCAATAACTATTCACTAATGTGCTAATGAAAATTAAATTGTAAGTTACCAGGCTGAGCAAATTAGTAATTTGGGGACACTTGGCTCTAGCTATCTGGTTCAAGGAATTCTTTTTTTGGTTTATTGCTCTCTATGGTAATACCTTCTGATAGCACTATCTGTTGCACTAGTGCCAATTTCACTGGTGTCCAACTGATATTATCCCTTCACTCACATCAATGAGACTGAAATGATACTGCATTCCTGGACTTAGTTGTATAAATAAGTTGTGTACGGGGGCCAAGAACTAAAAGGAAGAAAGGTTTTTTGTTTTGTTTTTTAAGGAACCATCCATAGCAGGGGTGGGCAAACTACGGCCTGCGGGCCACTTGTGGCCAGCAAGCCGTTTTTATCTGACCCGCGAGCTCCTGCCAGGGGAGCAGGACCAGTGGTCCCGCTCTCCTTGGCAGGGTGGGGCACTCTGAGAGTGCCCGGGCCAGCGGGCTGGCAGCCGGCCGCACCCAGGACAGCGGGCCAGCGGCTGGCCGGGCACACCGCCCTGAGAACGGAGCTGGCGCACCGCCCAGGACAGCGGGCCTGCGGCCAGCACCGCACCCCATGCTCCCGGTCTGGGATGCTGGGCCGACTGCGGCAAGCCGCAGGGCCCATGCTCCTGAGCCGGGGACGGGGCCCAGTCAAAGATTCAACTTCTGCTTGTTCTCTGATTTATGTGTGTGAGCATAATAACAAAGAAGGAAATTGTTTGTTTGTTTGTTTGTTTGTGTTCCTCCTGAACAAACAAACAGAACCAAATTCTGTCCTTGTATCAAATTTCAGCTCTAGTTCTAAGCAATTTAGCGGAAGTTTTGCCTGTGCAAGGAGTGCAGAATTGGGCCCATTGACTATGGGACATCACTTGATAGATGCAGGGATCTCAGGATTATTGCTAATAGGAAATCTGTAATAATATATTTCCTATTGGATTGCTCAGTAAATAAAAGGCACGTTGTAAAATACACTAGATAGATAGATTCTTAAGTTGGCTTACTTAAATGTGCTTTAACAACTACCATAGTGAAAAATTACTGCAGCTGAAACACTAAGCTGATATGACTCCGAGTAGACATAACAAATAGTGAGCGTGAATAAAACTGCTGTGCAAAAGATAATTATCATTTAAGTGAGGTTCTTCTTCACCGATGTGAGGAATCTCACAATTCAGTTCTCTCTGCGAAGATTAAATTCATGAGAGTTTTCTCTCATTAGTAAGTCAACTTAGAGCAATTTGTTTCGTAATAAGTATTTTTTGTTTTTCTGGGGGGTTTTATGTTTGAGTCTGGAGGTTTCATGAAAGACTTTGAAGTTCTATATCTGTAAACATTTTACTTAATATTTCCCAAGGATGGGTTTTTGTAAGTAAAATATGTGCAAATAAACCCCCCAAATCTGTGTGTGTAGCAGGATACCTTTGTTGGTTCCCAACAGTTCACAATAGAATACAACCCCATGTCCACCTAGCACAGTGATGGCAAACCTTTTTGAGCCCAAGTGCCCAAACTGCAAATCAAAACGACGTGTTTTTTTTCAAAGTGCCAACACCCCCGCTCGACTCGGGACCCCCCCCCCCCCCGGCCTCAGCAGCGCGGCTCACCCCCCCCCCCCCCCGGCCTCAGCAGCGCGGCTCGCCCCCCCCCGGCCTTGCCTCCCCTTGCCTCCCCCCCCTTGCCTTGCCTTGCCTCCTCCCCCCTTGCCTTGCCTTGCCTCCCCTCCCCTTGCCTTGCCTCCCCTCCCCTTGCCTTGCCTCCCCTCCCCTTGCCTCCCCTCCCCTCCCCTTGCCTCCCCTCCCCTCCCCTTGCCTCCCCTCCCCTCCCCTTGCCTTGCCTTGCCTTGCCTTGCCTCCCCCCCCCTTGCCTTGCCTTGCCTCGCCTCCCCCCCTTGCCTTGCCTTGCCTCGCCTCCCCCCCTTGCCTTGCCTTGCCTTGCCTCCCCTCCCCTCGCCTTGCCTTGCCTCCCCTCCCCTTGCCTTGCCTCGCCTCCCCTCCCCTCGCCTTGCCTTGCCTCCCCCCCCTTGCCTTGCCTCCCCCCCTTGCCTTGCCTTGCCTCCCCCCCTTGCCTTGCCTTGCCTTGCCTCCCCCCTTGCCTTGCCTTGCCTCCCCCCCTCTTGCCTTGCCTTCCCTCCCCCCCTCTTGCCTTGCCTTCCCTCCCCCCCTTGCCTTGCCTCCCCCCCCTTGCCTCGCCTCGCCTTGCCTCGCGCCGCGCGTCGCCTCGCCTCGCCTCGCGCCGCGCGTCGCCTCCTGCCTCGCGCCGCGCGGCACCTCGCCTCGCCTCGCGCCGCCTCCTGCCTCGCGCCGCGCGGCACCTCGCCTCCTGCCTCGCGCCGCGCGGCACCTCGCCTCGCCTCGCGCCGCCTCCTGCCTCGCGCCGCGCGGCACCTCGCCTCCTGCCTCGCGCCGCGCCTCGCCTCGCCTCCTGCCTCGCGCCTCGGCCCCGCCTCCGCTCTCCTTCTTGCCTTGCCTCGCCTCCTGCCTCGGCCCCGCCTCCGCTCTCCTTCCCGGGCTCCGGCCGTCCTTTCACTTCCTCCTCCACCGCCCGCCCGCCTCTTACTGACCCCGCCCCTCTGCTCCGGCGTTTTGACGGCGTGCCCACAGAGACGGCTCGGCGTGCCGGCAGCGGCACGCGTGCCACGGGTTCGCCATCACTGACCTAGCAGTATTCTGACTCAGCAATAAGCCACAGTACCCAAGACCAGAGTTCCAATGTAAAAAGTCAGGATCTCTTCTAGTGATTGAGGGCTCGTTTATACCTGGAATCAGCTATTTCTACCGTAGCTGTTGTTCTTATTCTGGAATAAAAGTGCCTCCTGGTTCCTCTCTTTAGCATAACTGGGTAACCTCTGTGTGTCGTAAATGCACTTTCAGCAGCCTCAGACCCATAGTAGACGAACCCTGGTAGTAGATCTACCCTTCAAACATCCACAAGCTTACTGTCTGAATGCAGCACTTGTTAACCTTCGGAAGCTGAACAGTGGATGTGTGATCTAGAGATCTTCTCCCCATCCTGGACTCAGCAGGCTGGGGGCGGGAGGGGGGGGGGGAGTGAGAGGAGAAAGTGTAAAGCTTGACTTTGATCTAGGCTGAAGTATCATGTCTGATTACATTAGGCCTGTTTTGTAAACATTTTATGCCTTGTTTAGTAAGTAATGCAGGATGATTAAGATGATATGAACAACAGTGAACAAGGGAATATGCAAATTTTAACATGGAAATTGAACCTTTTGTAAACAAAGATAATTTCTCCAAGCTCATACTTGACATTCAGGGAAGTATTCATAATACTTGTATTCCTGCAAACAAAACCAAAAAAACCCCTTGGTACTCTATTCCAAAATACTGACACTAAATAGGTTATATGGGACTTTTTAAAAATGCATTGCTGTTCCTAAATCCTTCAGCATTCTTCATGGGAGAAAAACAAGGCATTTACTGCTCTACTGCTCTTGTTTGCTGATATGCAACCTGAGGGCAAATTTCATCGGTGAAGTAAAACCATTGGGTGAAATTCTGGACCCTTTCACGTCAATGGGGCCAGGACTTCACCCATTGCCTCCAGTGGATTGACGCTAGGGTTGAATTGGCTTCACTGAATGATGGTAACTTTTTAATCTTAAAGACCGCTTCCTGTTTTAATTAAAGGAATGAGTTTTGGAAGTGTTGAGTTTAATAATGAATGTATCTGAGGATATGTCTATACTACCCGCCGTATCAGCGGGCAGCAATTGATCCAGCTGGGGTCGATATATTGTGTCTAGTCTAGACACAATAAATCAACCCCCAAGCGCTCTCCCATCGACTCCTGTACTCCACCGCCGCGAGAGGCGCAGGCGGAGTCAGTGAGAGAGCGGCAGCAGTCGACTCGCTGCAGTGAAGATGCCGTGGTGAGTTGATCTAAGTACATCAGCTTCAGCTACATTATTCACACAACTGAAGTTATGTGATCTTAGATTGATTTCCCCTCTCCCCTCCCAATGTAAACTAAGGCTAAAAAGCTAGTGAATGAGACTCAGAGCTGAAGTGCATGTTTTGGTACTACTTTTTACCCCATTGCGCTTTGTTCAGAAGCAGTGGTGCCCTCTAAAATAATGAGTCTTCAGTGTCTTTGTCCACTCTAGGTAGTCCCCATCAATAATGGAAGCAGAATAAACACCATGGACTAGATGGTGTGTGAACCCTGCCTATGGGGCCTATCCAAAGCCAATGAAGTCAATGGAAAGGCACACGTGGCCAGGACTGACGTCTCTGCACTTTCCTGAGCAGAGGGATGGCTCCCTGCTAGTACTTCTGGGGTGGGACCAGCTCTGGTTGAGATAGGGAGGACATAGAGCTGCCCCTTCTCCCCACTTCACGCCTGCCTGTGGATGGGAGCATGTGAAGTGGGTTAGCAGTAGGTATGCTCTCCCTGCAGACCCAGACTTGTGGGAAGCTTCGTGCCCTCCCCTGCTCCAGCTGGGAAGTGGGGCTGGGGGCAATCTTCAGCACAAGGCTGCAGCAAAACACAACAGCAGAACTCTGTGCGTGTAATGTTTATACGCTACATGTTTACTGTGCATTCAAATGCATGCAGCTGGGTGGTAGATTATTAATCCATGGAATTAAATGATTTTATATTGAAGATATTTTCTAACTATTTGATTCCTAAATCACTTTAAAAAAAGTGGGTGACATTTTGATGAGGCATTTTATCCAATGGGTATTTAGGAAGGATTTAATTGGCTATTCGATGTGTCCATTCAGCACAAACACATTTATTTCAACATATTTGTAATACCCAATTTAGTCTGCAGTTGATTATGGTGCACCATCTATGGGTTTTATTAGTATTACTGTATGTTGTAGTAGTTAATGTACCAATTGTAATGTATAATATTCATAGTACTTCTGGAATGAATGGCTTTCCTGTGTCCATAATATTTTATCATATCAGTAATAAGCTATTACACAAGTATGAAGCTAGCTTAATGTGACACAAAGACGTGCTCTTAATCCACCATACCATTACATTCTCATATCAAATTAGTGAAGGTGTGTTTGACAACGATTTCTAAAATAACACCACGCCATATGTTTCAAGATGAGAAATGTGACCATGAAAAGTTGACACAGTAAATTACAATCATGAAAAATGGCACATTACTTCTAAAGAAGAATCCTTTTAAAAATATATTTTTATATTTCTCCATCTGTGATTCTAAAAATTAGGCCACGAAAAATGCTGGCCAGGTGGCCTGCAGGAGCCTTCTGTCACCAGAGATCTGATTTAATTAATACCGTGACTTAAATGCAAAGCAAGTACGTTTGAGCATTCCCATCTTAATCACCACTTATCCAAATGACAACTGGATATGCTCTCATTCAAACAGGAATTATTACAGGGAAGTTCTATGGTCTGTTTTATGCAGGAGGCCATACTAGATGATCACTGTGGTCTCTTCTGGCCGTGAAATCTATGGACAAAATTATGTATGATTTGATACACGTAAGCACAGCATGTCTGTCAGTTTCCACCGCAGAAGAGATCCAGGAAGGGGACAGCAGGTGCCCTGTCAGGATTATGGTGTGTTTTTTGTATTGCTTCTTGGGGCAGTTTGTATGCCAGCGGGTTGTGACTGGAGGACATTTCCATTTCATGGCAACTTTCAAGGTTTCCCGCTTGATTTTTGTTCCACATTGGAATGCATCCCTATTAAATGCCATAGGATGAATCCAGGTGTGCCCTCTTTTGATAAAATTAATAACTTAATATAAATGGCTGTGAAGCAAGGACCCAGGCCTGCCTTCATTCACATAAGTGCGTAGGCTTCACTTACAATTTTTTGTTCAATAACCAGAGATTCTACACCACATGTATGCCTAGTGCAAATCCAGCTATGGAATCACATGGGGCATGAATCTGGCCTACTACAGCTGTTTAGTGTGATGTGTATCTAATTATTTCATTTTTGATATCCTGAACTACTTCTACTTTTCAGCAGAAATCATTCTGTCTAGCAGACATTTACAAGAAGTCATCCTCCAAAAAACAAAAGGTCAAAATTAGAGGTGCCCTGATGTCATCATTAAAAGTGGAACATTATTTATATAAATACACACATAGTACCCCAGGGTCAACGTAGCTCTAGTTACGGAGCCTTCTTACTTCCTCCTGTGATCCTTAAGAAGCATGGATCGAGGAGACAATCCAGCCCTAAGGGACAAATAATATGACCTTTGGCAAGCTTGAATGCATAGGCTATCAGCAAGGCATTCTTTATCTTTAATAGGTTTCCCCCACAGGCTTCTCTGTGCTTATTATTGGGGACTCAGGACTGCCATAGTCCTGTTTCAGGTGTGTTTTTTCATACATGGCATAAAAAGGAACCTGAAATGTAGGGTCCCCAATGACTAGAGTTATAAAGTAGTCAGCAGAAATCGGCTGTCGTACAGTAGAAAATGCTTATATTATGAGAGAGATCCCACTGCATATACTGCACTCTGCTATTTTGCTTCCACTTCAGCACCACTGTTTGTTCTGAAGATCCTACTTACTTCAACTGTAGACATCATTTTCCCCACCTTAGTCTTGACTCATCATCTTATTGACCTGACATGTAGCACTCAAGAAATCTTCCGGCAGATGGGATTCCAGCAATGAAAAGATGATCTCTCCTTTTCTTCCCCTACGCCAGGACATTTGGTTCCTAAGCGACCAGTGAAAACTGTGGCTCATTTTCAACTCTTTGACGTGGAATGTGGCCACCCTTCTGACTGTCCTTGAGCTTGGTGCAGGATTTCTACACAGCCCTACATTCGTAAGCATTCCTTTAAAAAAAAATGTAAAGCAAGATGTTCTCAAAAAGGATTTATAACTTACCATTAAAAATCCTCTTCATTGCTTTTTAGCCCTTTAGGATTTTGCAGGGATTACTAAAGGGATTTTTATCACTAGGGAAATATGGCTTCAGCCATTATAACTTAAAAAAAATAAATGTTAAGCATAGCCTGTCAATGAAGCAAGCAGCACATTTATATTCCCAGCTCCAGAATAGCTTTTCATGTACCACAGAAGATATTTCAGTGAGGTGTTTTAATTTTATGTGTCAAAGTAAAACTGTTCTGCCTCGGGCAATCTACCTGTACATGGAAATTAGTTTAGGGCTCTCTCTATGATTTCTAAAGTCTTGATGGGCAAGCATATTTTACTAATATGTATGCGCTATAGGGGTTTAAAGGTTTAATTGTAATGCTTTCATCTCCTACCTACCTTTGCCAGAGGCTGTTATGAAGGTCAAGACTATATCATGGTTTAGATAAGTTCATGGAGGATAGGTCCATCAATGGCTGTTAGCCAGGCTGGGTAGGGATGTTGTCCCTAGTCTGTTTGACAGAAGCTGGGAATGGGCGACAGAGGATGGATCACTGGATGATTACCTGTTCTGCTCATTCCTTCTGAGGCACCTGGCATTGGCCACTGTTGGAAGACCAGTTACTGGGCTGGATGGAACATTGGTCTGACCTAGTACGGCTCTTCTAATGTTAATGCTTAGATACTGAAGGCTGACATTCACTAAGAGGTAAATTATGACATCATACGTACCTGCTCTGGCCCCAATTCAGCAAAGCAGTGCTTAAATCCATCTCTATTCAGCAACTCACTGGGACTTCAGCATGTGTCTAAAGTTAAACAAATATGGGCTTAAGTTTTAGGCTGACTTGGGGCCTCCCTGCTTACATGCTGTACGGGACAGAGCAGGGAGAAAAAGATGCCCTGCTCCTGATTATTCCTGTCTGCCCAGACCCCTCGTCTGGGTAGCCCATGCAAGGAGAGTTCTTACGGTCTTTTATGCCCATTCATGAGCATACAGTCCAGGGCACAATCTAGCCCTCAGGGATGAGGACAAGTTGAATATATGGGCTATGAGCAGGGTGTTTAATGGGTTTCTCCCATAGGCTGTCTTGTGACTGCTACTGTAGACACCAGGCCTGCAGTAGTCCTGATTTGGATGTTCTTTCGTCTCCTACCTACACGTGTAAGGGGAATGGCCAGTAGATCCATGTAGTCAGAGGTTTTCATGGTCTAACTTGTCCACTGTACCTACTGTATGTGTAGCGTACAGGCTACATAGTGCAACATGTCCATAGTCCTGTGAACCACCTGTTTATGCTCCTCCGTTATATATTTTATGCCTCAAGATCAGGGTAATTGGAGTCATTCTTGGTAAGAAATATTCTTGAACACAGCACAGAAAAGCACTTGCAAGTTCATCAGTCTTAAGCATGCACCTCAGAGTTGCAAAAGCTGTAATAGATGAAGCAGTAGGTTTGACCTAAAAAAAATTCTGGCTACAGCAGATTCTTTTTTGCTTGTGTTAAAGACGAAAAGAAAACTCTTCCTTCCCCCCCCCCCCAAAAAAAAGCACAAAGCAACACTGCTAGAGTTTTCAGTCTGCCCTTCGTCACTCCTTCACCTCCAAAGCAAAAATACATCTGATAATGGGGACTAGATTGTTGTCCTAAGATAATGGTTCAAAGTCAAAGCTGTGGCAGACTCTCTTTAAACCAGGAAGTGTTTGTGCTGTGACAGCATTCTGTTTCAACAAGTGTTTTTTCCCCATGGATTCATTTTCTCTAGAAGGTTGGCTCTGTTATTGGATCTCTGTGTTCTAGTGTCTGAGAGGCTGTTCGTTTTTTCACCGATTGAACAGAACAATTTGAGAAAAAAAATATTAAAATATGGGCTCTTATTGTTTTGTTTACTGCATGATCAGAAATAAATACGCTGGTTTCTGACCAGGAGAAGGTATTTTTGAGAACTGAATAAGGGTTAGCCATCCCGCAAGCTGACTGATGTTGATTTAATTGGATAAAATACGTAACATGGCAGAAACTGATGGGTCACATCAAGTCTCCTAAGGCCATCTTCTGCTTTTTGTTTGAAAAAAGTTCATTTAAAATGGTATGTCTGGGGACATCCTGCCAAATCTGCCTTAATGCCATGTCAAATATCATTATTTAAATTAACTTTAATCCATTATTTCTTAGAAGGCCTGAAATACAGCTAATAAGAATTAAATCTTATGAACATAGCCTTTCTAGCCACTAACCATTTTAGATTTGGCAACTCTCCAGTACTTTGGGGAGTTTTCTCTTCCTGAGCTTTTGGTTTTTTCCCCCTTATCTGTGTTCTGAAAGCTTTCTGGATCACTGCTGTCAACCAGTACAAAATAGGGAAATTCTACAGAAGGGTGCGAAATCCTCACAATAGTTATCCTGATCCATCCAGTCATGAGTTCCGAGACCCTTCTTGAGCAAGGGCCAGGGGCTGTGTGTGATCCCCATGCAGTGTCCCCATTTACAGACATTTTTTAGGATTTACTCCAGCTAATTTTTGACACATTTCATTTTGTTGAAGAGGGCTCACGATAAATAAATAAATGTGTTATTTTTTTATAAAAACGAATGGATAAAATCCTCCCAGCTGGTTGTTGTATGATCTTTGCAACATAAATGATCTTTCTGCCTATGTATTTATTATGAGCCAGATTATGGTGAATGCCTGGGAGGTATGGGCATGCAGAAACCTGCAGTATAGGGCATTCCCACAATAGCAATCCTTTCACGCCAAGGTGTGTGGAGGTGATTCGCTCCCTGCCACCCCTTTAGTAGCCTCTGCACCAGCTCAGGGAGCGTGGTTGTTGCACCAGGGTGAACACACTGCTCCAGTTCTCTATTGCTAGCCTCAACAATCAAGGGTCTGGCCCCCCTCACAATCACAGGCTTGGCTCAAAGAGCATGCAATTAAAGAAATACTAAAAGTTGTAAGGCTCAGTGAAATAGCAAGGGTTGGCTACCCTGGTCCTTGATCCTCCTTTCTTCCTGCTTCTCTGCTTCCCGATCGGCAGGTAGTGATCAATCTATCTGGGATCAATTTAGCATGTCTTATTTAGATTCGATAAATCGATCCCCCAAAGGCGCTCCCCGTCAACTCCGGAACTCCAGCTCGCTAAGAGGTGCAAGCTGAGTCAACGGGGGAGCCCGCTGCCACGTGAGGATGCCAAGTAAGTCAACCTAAGATGCACCGACGTCAGCTATGTTATTCACGTAGCTGAAGTTGTATATTTTAGGTCGACACCCCCCTCCTCCCCCGCTAGTGTAGACCAGGCCCTAGAGTGACTCCGCATACTGAAGTATTAAGGACCATGGGCTATGGCCTCATGAATTCTAGCAACTTAGATAAGTGTGTATGTAGATACTAGGTCCTCACAGAATGCATCTGACTTCAGTATGGCTTGTTAGTGTGGGGGCTGAGGCTGGGTTACCCAAGTTTATACTGCAGTGAAGACAAATGCCTGGAGAAGACCAGGCAGGTGTAGTTTTAACCTGCGTTAGCTAGGTTTTGCTCCGACCAGCCAACACAAGTTAAAACTACCACTGCCTTGTCTTTACTAGCTCATAAGACCAGTTAGTCAATATGGATTCATTTCACCACAGTTCAAAATACACAAAATATTACTCCAAGCAAGACACAGGCACGATGGGTGAGTGCCGTAACAACCTGCATGGAACCTAGAGGATGGGTTGCAGGAGGGAAAGGTTTGTAGACCGCATGATAAAGTGAGGGTACATGCACATTGTTGGGAATGTCAAGAGGGAGCTTTGTCAACAGTTGCTTTGTTGGATCCTATTTTAATAGGAATGGAGGCCTCTTGTGTTATCTCCCAGCACATGAAACAAGTAGTGCCACCCTCCATAAGCAGCCCCACTGATATCAGCTGGAGAGGGGTACCACTCCAGAAGAGCAGGATGGATAGTCCTAACTCAACAAGACCACCTGCCTGTTCTCTCAAACTCTAGGCTTTTAGGTAGCTGCACTATTTTGAAAGGGTTAAACCAACACTTAAAATGCCTGTTCTGTATGGTTTGCAGTTTGGGGATCTTGGATAAAATGGTCAAAGGTGCCAAAGTCCAAATTTCAAAGGAGATTTAGCTCAGATCCGGTTAGGCCCTTTTGAAAATCCCACTAGGGAACCCATCGCATCCTTAGGTGCCTAAAGGACAGATTTTCAAAGTATTTAAGAGCCTGAGACCCATGGGACATAGGCTCCTCAGGGGCAGATTGCAGTGGTTGTTTTTCCTGAGTATGCCCTGCAGGGTAAGGCCTTTTGGTCGTATTGATTTTGCTAACAATACTTTTACAAGCGCAGTGGACAATGGCTAGTCTTGCTGTCTATAATAGCAGCTCCAAAGTCAGGTAAGGAAATTGCAATGAATTTTTGTCCTTTCATTAGGCAGAAGAATAAATCTCTCTCTCTCTCTCTCTCTCTCTCTCTCTCCCCTTTGTTTAAAATTTCATGTCTGGGGATAGACTGCCAATTCTATCTTAATGCCACATGATTAAATATATTTATTTAAATTAACTTTAATCCATTCATTTCTTAGAGAGTCTGAAATGCAGCTAATAAAAATTAAATCTTTTAAGCACAGTCTTTCCAACAGCACACCGACACTATTCAATACTCGCAGTACCTCTGGGAGCTTTTTAGATTCTTCTCTATCCATTTTCCAAAGGCCTTTGACCAGCTTAAAGAAAGGGAGAGTCCCTGCTCCAGCTGCAGAAATGGTGGATCAGCTGCTGCAAGTCCAAGTCACTTTATTTACGTCCATGGAGCCATGTTTATTTACAGTCGCTGAGGACCTGGTGCAATAGGTGGCAAAGCCAACAGCTGGCTGAAGACTGCAATATGTTTTAGTTAATATTAATGGACTGATTTAATGATTCACGCTGATTGTGGTCACACGCGCCTTTTGTATTTCTGCCTACAAATATTTTAGTGAGTGAGGTGAGTAGCAGGAATCCATCCATAATGCTTATTTAGCCCTCACTGGGTATAGTGTTTGATCACCTCGTGCTCTTTAGTGTATTTATCCTCACAGCACCCTTGGAGATGAGGAATTACTTTTCTCCTCAGATCCCAGATTGGGAACCAAGGCTCAGAGATTAAGGGTCAGATTTTTAAAGATGCCAGAACTGGGTTAGCTTTCGGCACCTAATTGCCTTTGAAAGTCTGCCTCCAAAGGACTGGCCCAAGGTCCCACACAACATCTGTGGCAGAGTAGGGAACTCAGCCCAGGTCTCCTAAGTCCAACGCTAGCAGGTTAAAGACTGGACCACTGTTGCATTTTCTCTCAAACGTTAGATTTCCCCTGGGAAAAGCATATGTTAAGGGACTACTGCAGCTTATGGGGAAAGTAATATGTTCATCTTGGAAAGATTAGTTTTTATGAAAAAAAACTCATTTACACTCATCCAGTCTTGCAGTTGAGACCTGCCGTGTATCCTGCATCTACTGTATACTAACCTGCATGGCTCCAGTTTTAATACTGAATACGTGCAACTTCTTGCTCCCAAATAAGCTGTAGATCAAAAATTATTTACAGAAATTATTGCGCTAATAACAAAGATTTGATTTAAATCATAACCTGTGTGCGGACAATTCACAAGAAGGTTACAGGTGTTAATTTATTCATTGAAACTTGTTCACCCAGCTCTAGGGGGGGAAAATACTACTGCTGTTCCCACAGTGAAGTGTTCCTCCCCACAGTATATTTCTAGTGCTTTGTCCAGTCAAATTTGAAATGTTTCAGGCAACTCAAAAAAAGCTTCCTACCCTGGCACTTCAAAGAACATTTCCACAATGTAATGAATATTCCCAAGCAAAAGTCTTTGGTAAACAGAGCTTAGGCTGAAAGTGTATTTCAAGGGAGTCCAGTGCAGGCCCCAAAATATTATTACACTTCCTTTACAAAAATTCACTATTAAATTTACATCACCTGTCCCACATTCGTATCCCTTGCAACTGCCAAAAATAAATGCAAATGACAAAACAGATTATTGAAGATCCTGGTAATGGTAAGGAATGTCTTTTTTGGTATATGCTTGTCCAGTGTCTAGCACACCACTAGCATGGTCCATGACTAGAGATTCTGTCTGTCATTTACTTTAGTAGGCCCAGGCTTTCACCCATTATGTTTTAAACACTATCGTCAGTTTCTAAGATGCTGTAAAAGCACTGAAGTCAAAGAAGCTATGCTAATTTACCCCATTCAAGATCTTGTCCCATAACTTTAACATTGCTCCTCTGTCTTTTTCCAAAATGAAGAAGAAAAAGTTACCCTAGAATAAGGTGTGCGGTATTTTGAAATTTCTTTGGAATTGGATTCTTTTGGTGGGAGTTAAGGGGTATGCTTGAAGGTTCAGACTTTTATGAAGGAAAAGCGATTGTTTGCCTTTGAAACTAGGATCTTCAGCTCAGAATTATAAAAAGAGATTAACACCAAAGTACTTGCTTTCCACAAAAATGTTGTCTATAACCAGCGCCAAGTATAACATCACACAGTTCATGTTCCTTAGCCACAATTTTTAAGTTAGATTGCATCATTTCAAAAGATACTGTTTATTTTAGTCTCAGGCTGGTTTATTAAATATCACTGAATGATATTTACAAGTTTGCAATACTCCCACATGGCAGGTGCAAGTGTGTGTGTGTGTGTAATATATATATACTGACTTCCCACTCAGATCATATTTTTATATATTTTTAATAAAAATATGATCTGAGTGGGAAATCAGTGACAAATTCACACCTACCACACAACAGGCATGCTGCAGTGTTCAGTGGATAGCACTGTGTATCATAAATTCAATCTCATTTTTTCCCCAGACAGCTTAGTGTTTAGTGAAAGGGGCCAGACTTTACAGTCCCAAAGACTGAATCATATAAAGTGTTGGCATGTAAAATTGTACTGCATATTAAGCGGTTCATACCATGTCATGGATTTATGTCTCTACTTTCCTCTACACATCTACCACCAGCCTCATCTCGTTCCCTTTGCAAATCCTACAGCTGTTGGTATTAGGATTTCCTCCTCTCTCTAGTTTCAGCCATCTGGAAGAGCCTCCATGCCTCTCTCCACTTTAATAACTCTTTTCAAATCTCATCCATAAATATCTTCCTTCTCTTGCCTATAACCTTTCATTTCTCTCCCCATCTGCATTCCCTTTTTGAATGTTAAGTTGGCAATTGCATCATTTGATTCTGTGCAGTGTTTTGGGACGTGGGAGCCAAATCATAGTCCGGGGGCACCAGGCCTGATTTGATTGCTTATTGATCTTGAATAGGGAACACCAGCCCAGAGGAAGCTGCAAAACCCCACTACCTGCCCATAAACTCTGCCCCCCTCAGTTCTGAAGCTTTAGAGATGAAGTCCAAGTGGCTCTGTATACATGTGGGGTACCTCTGACTCAGTGATGGGATGCTTTACCCCTTAGATGCCAGTCAGTTGGGAAGTTGAATAGGTGTGAACTCCTGAATAGAATAGTCCAGTGATAACTCCTATCTGGCAGCTCCGCAATGTTTGACCAAGATGATAAAGCCAAATCCATTGGTTAAATTTAGGCCAAGACTCTCAAAGATCAGGCTGGATTAACCTATCGCTAGGCCCTTAGCAAACATTCCCTTCTGGACCCCTGTCTTTTAATATAAACAACAACAAACAGCAATAAATGGAAAGAAGGAATGGGGGGAACCTTTCAGTGATGTTCCCTCTCATACATGCCACTGCAGTAAATTCCTATCTCAGCCTGTTCACTTACTGCTGAAGAAGGAAGGCATTTCTTGACCAGTACCCTCCTGTTGGGAATGGCAAAGCGACTCCCAGCCACGTGTGATGACTGTGGTTGCTCACTTATCCATTGGTGCGTAAACTGAAAAAACTTCACTCCTTCAAGTGAGTGGCATTGTGTCCTGGCACTCAGGGCTGCAACACCATGCCAATTTGGTCCACCCCTCCATAATGAGGAGCAGCTGGATCAAATTTGAATGGTGCCGGGACCCTGTGCACTGTGTCCCAATGCCACTCATTTGGAGTTGGCCCATTTACTCCACATCATGATGGAGGGGGAAGCTGGGCCAAATTTGAGTGGTGTTGCAAGCCAGTGTGTCAGGTCACAGTGCCACTCACTTAGCTGAGTGAAGGTTTCAGTTTGCCTGCAAATCCGCATTGGTTTAAAAACAAAAAACTGCCACCATTTTGGGCCCACCAACAAATCTGGGTTGTGTTCTTGATCATAATATCAGATCTCATCCTCTAACCATTAAAACAAAGAGACAGAGAAAATGTGTATGTTAATAAGATCTTCAGTATCTTATTGCAAGTGGCATAAAAGCACATC
Source organism: Sternotherus odoratus (assembly GCA_032164245.1). NCBI lineage: Eukaryota > Metazoa > Chordata > Testudines > Kinosternidae > Sternotherus > Sternotherus odoratus. The sequence continues at coordinate 7,097,243 of JAVMKO010000005.1, forward strand.
CAACACTTCCAGCTTTACAGCTGGCCTACACGGAAATAGCATGAGTAGGTGGCATAAAATCATTCCATTTTGCCTAATTTGCCTATGTGTTAATCCAGCCCTGCTCAAACAGGCCTAAATATCTTTGAGGATCTGCATTTAGCTACTATTGATCTGGCCCAGCAAAGTAGTAAACACCTTCCGATAGGTGCTGACCTCCCTCGACTCTCATTAAGCTAAACTGAAGTCTCAGTAGGTTCTCTGCACCTTGTGCCTGTGGAGCCTGCTGGTACTGGTAGAATTATTCAATGCCAACACTTTCTTCTGCAAGTTTTGGCATTTCCCATTAAATAAACTTGCCATTAGTATTTCTTTATTTGGCCAGCTCCATTACATTAAGTTCTAACTAGCAAATAATTTCCCCCTAAATTGTCAAATAAAGCTATTCCTAAATGTTTTCCTAAAGAGGATCATCTAAACGCCAGTTTATTATAATAGGACACCAAATAAAGGCTCAACTTAAAACATTTACATATGCAAAATAGTCTCCCTAACCACTGAATAACTTGGACCAGGGATAGTGAATAAGTGGATGTTTTTGGATGGACTGCAAAATCTTTTTATTTACTACTTATTGTTATTTTTGTATTATTTTCTCAGGAGTTTGGACCCTGACTATACCTTGACAAAAAAATTAGGGATTATCCCTGGCTTATACCTGAGTCCTTCATAGGGACCCTCACACCCGCACAGAGCCCCACTGAATCTTGACCTCACAGGTGCGAGTGAAGGAATCTGCTTGCACATTTCTCTTTGTAGGATAAAGGCCTTAACTATCCAGATTGCTACATGAAGTGGCTCCTGTCATCCTCAAAATGTCCTTTTGTCACATCACTAATCAGTTTGAACCTCAGAGTCAAATTTCCCTTTTAAATTTCACCCAGTTGAAAGGCATTTTAGGTGGGCCCAGGAGTAGTTTGTCCATACAGGCGTTCTGCTCTGTGCATCCCTTGTAATTTTTTAATTCTTATGAAAATACAGTTACAATATCAAACACTGGAGACAAATTTATTATAGTGATTCTAACTCAAACCATGTTCATGAATTGAGGACAGAGAAAGACTGATTGATGGGAAAAATGTGTGATCTATCAGTCTCTAGGGTGCCATCTTTTCCCATTGTCCCTTTGAGCTCTCAGATCTGACGCAATTAAAAACAAGGGGTCAGGTTACTGCTCAAAATGGAATGATTTTATGCCACCTACTCATGCTATTTCCGTGTAGGCCAGCTGTAAAGCTGGAAGTGTTGGATGTGCTTTTATGCCACTTGCAATAAGATACTGAAGATCTTATTAACATACACATTTTCTCTGTCTCTTTGTTTTAATGGTTAGAGGATGAGATCTGATATTATTATCAAGAACACTTTGTTGTTCTTACTTGAAAGATTTCTCATCTCCATTTCTAAAATAAAAATTCTGAACTGTACTCCAGACACCATAATGAATAGGGCATGTTTTAGTGACAGGACACGGATAGCCTTGTTTGCAGTGTTGTGGTGGTGTAGCTGTGTTGGTCCCAGGATATTAGAGAGAAAAGGTGTGCTAGATAATATCTTTTATGGGACCAACTTTGTTGGTGGGAGGCGAGTTTTTGAGGTTACACAGAGCTCTTCTTCAGAGCGTCACTGCTAACTACAAGGGGAAACATGCTAAATAATCTATGTAGTTAACAGATATTTAAAGGGACTATGCGAGGTGAAGTGGCCAGCTTAATACCTTTCTAGTAATTTTGGGGGTGGGGAAAAGGAAGGAGAAAAAAGCTTGAGGGGAAGGAGAGGAAGTGGGCTGTACGTTACTATAATAAGCCATAAATCCAGTGTCTCTATTCAGTCCATGGTTTTTAGTGTCTAGCAAAGTTGTCTCCCTATACACCAGTATCCCGCACAATGACTGGATTGCTGCCTACATCAGATACAGTACTTTCTAGACAATGGACGACACTCAGATCTCCACCCCAAACATGTTGCCAAACACATCCATTTCATCCTCACCCATAACTGTTTTACATTCAACAAACACACACTTTGTCCAATCCCTGGGAACAGCCATGGGTACTAGGATAGCTCCCCAAAAATGCCAGCCTCTTCAGGGGTCACCTTGAGGAAGGATTTCTGAACAAGTGCACCATGAAAGTAGTAATATCCCTGAGGTGCAATGTGATATTTTCATGCTCTGGGCAGATGACCTAAACTCCCTCAGATTTCTACCACAACGTCAACAATGGCCCCTATCCACTAAACTCTCTAGAACACCTCCACAATAGCATCAGCTTAATCAGTGTGACCACCCCAAGCCCACTAAGAAATGTGTTATCGACAGCCAGCCATTCAAACCACAGAATATGCTCGGAAGAGGAAGTCCAGGATACGTGCCTTAAAATTGCCAAACCGCTCTTGAACGAACTACACAGATAAACGATAAAAGACAGAGACACCGTATTATCCATGTGTAAACACTTCACAAAGCAATCCGGCCAAATCTGACCTCTAAGTCCTCATCCAAAGGAAACCTGCAGAATGCTTTCAAAAGACGAGCCTGGGAACTTAAATTCATAACTTTTGCTAGACACTAAAAATCATGGACTGAATAGAGACACTGGATTTATGGCTTATTACAACAATCAATAACCCACTAAGCTTCCCCCTACCCCTTGAATTCTGAGCTGCCAAAATGGAATAGAAACACAGTTGTAGCGTTTTGTATTTTTCCTTTAATCATTCCAGGTGTGTGTGTGCATGCTTCACACATTATTATTTCTTTTGCATAGCATTTTTCACAACGGACTGCAGTGTGCTTTATAGGCTGGCTAGGCTTAATTTCACTTGCAGCTGAAATAGACAATTTGGTGAAGCAGCAGCAATCCAGCAAAACACTCAAAAACATGCTTAGCATTAGGAGCTTCTATAGTGCCATTTCGAAGTCTAGTTTAAGATTGCTAACAAGCTTGATGTTAACCATATGCTTACGTTCTCTGCCAGATCAGGGCTTAACATACAGCACCTCGGAGGATATACACCAGTTTCAGAAAGGCAATGAAGAATAGTTTTCAAAGTAAAACTAGAGATGGGCCTCCCCTCTCCCCCCTGACAGCTTTGTCATCACAACTGGCATCATTGCGACTTGCTGTAAACCAGAAGTCTTTTTAGAACAGATTAATGGGGGGGGGGGGGGAGAGCAGGAAGCTTGCTCCTTCCATTCCCATTCAAAACTAATTTCCCTTCACTGCAAAATTGCCCAAAATTATTTTTTGATGAGCATTGGCTCTTATGACCGTTTTTGGCAAGCGATTTGAGTAGCAGCATCAGCACAATGAATCAAAACATTTTCTAGTACAACGTAAATATACTGATGGAAGGAGTTTCCATCTTTGTCCAGCTCCAGTGGCGAGGCAGTGACAGAGCGACCAGCTGGCAGTGCACTAGAGTTGGGAACAACTAGTCAGTTCATTCCATTCTTGGAGCTCAGGACTATAACAGGGTTTAATAGAGAACTGTATAAATTAATAGAGCTTAAGTCCATTAATGGCTATTAGCCAGGATGGGTAAGAAATGGTGTCCCTAGCCTCTGTTTGTCAGAGTGGGGTGATGGACGGCAGAAGAGAGATCACTTGATTGTTACCTGTTAGGTTCACTCATTCTGGGGCACCTGACATTGGCCACTGTCGGTAGACAGGATGCTGGGCTAGATGGACCGTTGATCTGACCCAGTATGGCCGTTCTTATGTTCTTAGGATGGCACATGATGAAAAGAAGGGAGGAAATTCAGCATTTGAAGGATATTTTGTTGGAACGTTATGATAAAATGTGCTGCTTTAATCACTTATTAATATGGATGACCAAGGGGCCTGTGTCCAGGTTGAGCTTAGGGTTTGGGGAACAGATTCAGGGGCATAATGTGGGTGAAGGTTAGATCTGACAATACAAAAATCTCAAGAGTATTGCAGAGGTTTCAGTTAAAACCGTGAGAACTGTGCAAGGTCAGCGGCTACCATAAGATTTCTGATCTATTGGGCCAGAAATCAAACAGGACTTTTTTGGTTTTGGGTGTGACACAGCAAGCACACTCCAGGAGCTGTTTGGATCTAGGGCTTTAAATTTGAATGCTCCCTAAGCCCCCACCTCCCTAAAAAAAATCTCAGATATTTTCAGGTCTAAGATATTGGTTTGGGCCAATCTTTACTTACTGGATTAGTTTAGCAACTAGGACTTTGCAAAGTGAGGCAAATATCAGTTTATGAACTATCTAAGATAATCAGCTTTCCACCTTAGCCCTAAGATCCTAATGTCCCCCCCCCCCGCACCAGAAATTAGTACAGCAGTAATCCAGTGGAAATGCATCAAATGGAAGCCAAAGAGAATTTTTTCTGTCCAGAATGTCTGTTGCTTCTCCCTGCTAGTTTCAATATAACTTGTACAGAACTCCCTGAAATTTCTGTTGATGTCAGAACATTTTAAACATTTGGAAATTGGGTGGGGGAAGCACCAAGAACCTAAACCTTGAAAACTAATCATTAAAGAGGCATTAAAATGAATAACAGTCCATCTTCAAATAGCTAAAACATGTTTTGGGAGACAATTGTTAAACAAATACCAATTACCACATAACCAGCTGTAAATAAACTATACATTTCAAGGCTCAAATGTGTATGCACTCTCTTCAGTAGCAATCCTAAATCTCCATCAGAAATATAATCTACAGGAAGAAGGCACAGGCATTTAACTAACAATCCTTTTAACAAAAACTGCCAATTAAAATATCCTTTTTTGGTACTATATGAGTCCTTGCCATCTGTCTTGCAACTTAATACTATAAATAAGAAAAAGGATTTTCAGTTTAACTGTAGAAAACAAAAAATCTGAGACTTTCCCTGGTGTCAACAAATCTTCCCCTGGCACCCGGCAACATGACTGAATTCTTGCAGTGCTGTGTGAATTAATCAGTTAGAAAGAGAGGCAACCGCAATGGTCTGAACACAGGCAAGGAGCCAGATACCTGTAAGTTCTAATCACTGCTTTGACACTGTATTCCAGGAAGGACCCATCTCTTAACTTTTCTCTGTTTCCTCACATGTGAAATGGGATGATGGTCATTAGCGTTGATCAGAACATTTCCCACGCACACCCACAGAAAAGTTTGGTTTTTCACCAAAACTTCAAAAAATGAACTATTACACTCAATATCATGCTCTCATTCATCTCTAGGCTGGGGTCCTTCCTCAGACTGCATGTTCTATGATGCACTTGGTTTTGTCAAAAACCCAATTTTCCATAGAAAGATGGTTTCAGTGGAAAAATTATCAAAGAGTCCTAATGCGACCTGTCTTGCAGAGATGATATACAGTGGGAAGATGAATCATTTGCAAAATTGTGCTAGGTACTATTATTATGACATTAGTAGTGTCTGCTGTTTACTGACCCCTCTGAGGTCTATTATGCATGGAACATTTCATCACACAGTAGACACGGTGCTTTCCTATTTAAAGATGGTGTTTCTTTTCAGTTTACAATTAAATGCAAATGAGACAAAAAGCATGCCATTAAGTCCATCTGTAATAGGTAGTAGACAAGGTAGAAGTGTCATGGAAATCACTCATCCCTGTTCCATCAGTCCATGTATTGTTGTTCATTGTTACACTGCCAAACAATTATAACACCTCTTCATGAGATGATCAGCTCCCCCTTTCTGATGTGTGCAAGAGCATGTCCTGTGATTTATCATCATAGAATCTCAGAGTTGGAAGGGACCTCAGGAGATCATCTAATCCAACCCCCTGCTCAAACCAGGATCAAACCATTTTTGTCCCACATCCCTAAATGGCCCCCTCAAGGATTGAACTTTCAACCCTGGGTTTTGCAGGCCAATGCTCAACCCACTGAGCTATCCTCCTCCTCCTCTAATTCAATGACTGCTCTTAAGAGAGAAAAGAAAATGCCTCAAAGAGATCCTTTACCTTTCTTCCCCTAATGGAGTCGCACATATTTATTTCCACAACCAGCAGAACTAAAGTCCCTGCAAGCTATTTCTACCCTGGCACCAAGTTGATAAGCTGGGCCGAAAGGAGTCTGAGTGTACAAAAGCTGCAACCCTCTGCTTCAACAAGCCTTCAGTTGTTATGAAAAACACCACATAAAAATGCAATGCTGGGGCCAAAGTTTTGTTTTTCTCTCTTGTGATGTTAATTTTGTGTATTATCAATGTCCTCCATGTATGGAGATGGCAGCCCTCGCTCTGCGAATGGAAGTTTGTGGCAATGCTTTCTGGGCACTGTTCAACTAAAGACTCGTTTTAGAGGTGACTGCAACACTGGAGCCCTATTCTGAAGCAGCAGGTGGAAGGATGGGGAGGGGCAGGAGAGGTAGGATGTGCCTGAGCTTGGACACTGATATTATTTACCATTCTGGACCTACGATGGCATTCAAGAGTTCAGCTGCCTATTTGGGCCCAGCTCTTCAAAAGTAGCCTTTAAAGTCACCTAGGCCAGGTCCAAAACTGACTGTGCATGTGCATATCAACTAGCTCTCCAACTCCCAAACTCCCCTTCTAGTGTGCACCTTGTATTAGGGTGGCCACCCGGACCGTTTTTACCCGAACAGTCTAGTTTGGTAATCCCTGGTGGTCCCCAACTGGTAGAATGGCCCTTTGGGACGATTAGGAGCCACTGTAGTTAGAGCAGAGTTGTCAGACTTCCAGTTTACATCCTGGTCCAGGCTGAGCAGGATCGGGGGCACATAGAGGTGGCTTAAAGCCAGCCTGTAATCTTCCTTCTGGGGCTTTGCCAAGTCCTCCTTGGCTGCAGCCCCAGGTCCTCGGGTAAAGGCCTCCATTATTGGACTGTACAGATCATACAAAGTAGGTTTGCCACCTTCCTACCATGCTTCTTCTCTTACTTGGGGGAAAGGGACTGCAGGCTTCCTCACTCTTGCTCCCCTACACTATTTCCAGCCTCCTGGCTTTATAGAAGCCCCCAGCCTATTCCCTCACAGGTGAGCGTCTTTCTAATCCAGGCTCTCCACACAGTGTAAATCTCCCTTGTTTGCCATTTAATTGGCTGATTGGGCCAACCTGGCCTAATTCAGGTCTCTCAGGGCCGGTGTGAGGAGTACACCCCATGACGCCTCCATTCCTCTGTTGCTTACTGCTAGTAATCTCATAGCTCAAAAGACATCTTTAACTGTGTTCCAAACATACCTTGTCAAGGTTTGGCCACACGTTTCCAGGAATGCTTTAATAAGCAAGTTTCCACTCTACGTGGACTGGCGTTACTATGCCTCAGTCCCCTTTTGCACCACAATGAGTATATTTAAGAGCTAACACCCCCTTGTTATCTATTTGAATCATTCTTGAATTCCCTCGTTACTGGTTTGATGCCATTAATTTTATTCCAAAGTGACCCTTCATGTTATAGATTAGTGATACCCCCACGTTTCTAAATACCTGCCAAATTGGTCCCATGATGTCCGTCTTATGGCTTCGGATCACTGAAACATTCTCTTCACATCCTACACAACTTTTCTCTTATACCAAGATCTGTACCAAGTTTGCCACATGTATTTGCCATATTATTTTTGCTCCCTCTACTAGCTTTATTGCATGCAACTCAGTATTTCTGCAGTGCTATAGATGTCGTGGTATCTTGTGTTGATAGACACAGCCACACACGCACACAAACTCCTGTTAGCATGAATGCTCAATAGGGATGGGAGTTTTGCTATTGGGAAAGACATTTTACACTGTGTAAGAATGGCTGCATGCATCCATTAAATGCTTCATGTTGCTTGTGTCTAAAAAGTCTATCAAAGGGTGCGGGAAATAAACTATAGGAAAATAAAGTGAATTAGTTTAATGTCTCAGCTACTGTATGCTGACAATAACATAAAACATATTTATTAGGTCATTCTGGGCTTTCCACTGCCATACCCAATATAATATTATAAGCCTTGGCAATGTCACTAATAGTTAGCAAAGTCTATCTGATATAACAGATCCATGGAGAAACAAGATGGATACGGTATCAGATCGGGATTCACGTTTAATTGTGCTGTCTTGGGAAAATGAGGGAGTATATGGATGCATATTATATATCAGTGGTTCCCAGTCAGGAATATGCATACCCTTGGGAGTACACAGAGATCTTCCAGGGGGTACATCAACTCATCTAGATATTTATCTAGCTTTACAACAGGCTACAGAAAAAGCACCAGCGAAGTCAGTACAAACTAAAATTTCATACAGATAATTATAACTCTCTACATACTTTCCACTGAAATGGAAGTACAATATTTATATTCCAGTTGATTTCTTTTATAATTATATGGTAAAAATGAGAACGTAAACAATTTTTCAGTAATACTGTGCTGTGATACTTTTTAATTTTATGTCTGCTTTTGTAAGCAAGTCAATTTTAAGTGAGGTGAAACTTGGAGATACGCAAGACAAATCAGATTCCTGATAGGGGGACAGTAGGCTGGAAAGGTTAAGAGCCACTGCTGTGGTCTTAGCTGGTGTGTGTTATGATGTTTCTCAGTTGAAACCAAAGAAAACCTAAGGGGAGTGCTGCATTATGTGTGAATACAGCCCTCTCTGCTGGACACTGTATCCCAGCCATTTGCTTATTTCGGACACTTCTCCCAGTTTTTGGCATTCCTTAAGTCCATGGTTCTCAACCAGGGGTCCAGGCCGCACTGCATGGCTATGAGCAGGTTTCAGGGGGGCTACCAAACAGGGCTGGCATTAGAGGCAGAAGGCCAAAGCCCGGACGCCTGAGGCTGAAACCAAAGCCTGAGCAGTTTATCGCCGGGCTCCCTAAGGCATGGGGCACAGGGGAATTGCCCTGCTTGCTATCCCCTAAGCCCGGCCCTGGCATTTATATGCAGAAAAATAGTTGTGGCACAGGTGGGCCGTGGAGTTTTTATAGCATGTTGGCGGGGGGCTCAGAAAGAAAAAGCTTGAGAACCCTGCCTTAAGTGTCTTGTTCTGGTTTAAATTTGGGTCTAAGTCAAAGGCAGAAGGCAGAGGCTAGCCGACCTCATTGATATAAAGATCTTTTAGAGTTTTTCTTTCTTTGTCATGCAGATAAGGTTTTACTAACAATCTGGATGCCAAATGAAAACAAGCACTCCCTCCAGATGAAAGCCTACAGGCTAATAGGGGTTAAAAGCTTTCATACGTAGCAGGGACATGTAATGGATCCAGGTAAACATGTTGTGACTGGCAAAGGGATTAACAAAAGTGTACAACTTATCTGAAAGCTTAATACAAAGTTCTAACTGAAGGGCTGCTTATTGAAGCTGATGAATTTTGAAGAATCCCAAAGCACCCACCTGGATTTTCTTAACAAAATGTTTCACATTTATTAAACATGGGAAAAGTTTCCAAGGAGTGGCAGGGATTAAAACAAAAGGTTAACTAGTTTCTAGACAACTCCCTCTCTAGTAGGTCACAAACTGCTTATTTGCACAGCTGTCTCTCCAGGCTAATTAGACACACACAGGAGAGCAGTAGTTGCAGAGATGTATCATCTTCTGTCTGTTCCCAGGCACTTCAGTTCAGTAAAAACCAGTGGGCATGTGGTATTCTAATTAAACAGCATGCAACCGAGTTAGGGTATTTCAGAGGCTGAATTATTTCACTGTGCAAAGCCCATGTTGTATCTAGTATCTAGAATGCTAAGTGGGTTGCAAGGCAGATTTATGGGTTGGATTATAGTTTCAGGTCTCCCAGCGGGTGATTAAGGTGCTTCCAGGAAGACTATAGAATCCCATATTTAAATTCAGAGGGAGGCTGACCCTGAGGAAGCTTTAAAATAAACCATATGAGAAGATGACTTCTGTGCTAAGCAGGTTTCCGACGCTGATGTTACCCAATCATTTTTTCATGTATGCGAATAAAAAACAGGATGCAAACTTGAATGAATGTGTGTAAAATTTCAAACAGATCTTTGTGGAATGTTGCTTAGTAGCAATCGCCTGGATCCATTAGGAACCCCAGAGCTTTGGCAACGGACAGAGGCTGAACATACACGTTCACTGTCGCCTTTCCAAAAGTAATAAAGCCAACTCAAACCACTACTCAAAATATTCCTGACCACTACATCTTACACAAATGCCCTGTCCTGACATCAGCATCACTCCTCTGCTGAGCCATAACAATTTTCCAGGGGAGGAGAAGTCATCAATGTGAGTCTAGATATGTTCTAAGTGTATCTTACTTTATTTACACACACACACAATAGTTCTCCAGTGAGATGGTCGAACAGCATACCAGGGAAACCTCTCTTCCATGAATCTCAGCCCAACGCCATTGCCTAGTTTCCAGGGAACAGTTCTGCCTCAGGAATTGACACTAAGCAGACTTCATGGCCAGGAGTAAAAGTCTCCAGCTACTTGCACAGCTCCTTCTCCCTTGGAGTTGCCCCTACACAAAGACACTGCATAATCCAAAATTCACAACTGCCCAATACGTTGTTCCAAGATTCAGAACTTGTTTGCACACACACAAAAAAGAACTTGGAAAATGATGTGTAAGTGCCATCAGATGATATCTGCCATAATGATATTCGATACCTTGGGTGAGATCGTCAGCTGATGTAAAGTAGCATAGCTCCATTGAGATCAGTGGATTAACAATGATTTACACCATCCAAGGATTTGGCCTCATAAGTGTAGGACAAAGTACAAACATAGGTCCTAGTCTTTCATGGATTCTACTAGAACACCCCATCCTTCTATCAGTGCAGGGTCCTATTGACTACTGATCATAGGGCTTAGTTCCTGTCGCTACCATGGAGCATAGTCAAAGTTGTGAGCCCTATGCTCAATAATATTTGCAAGATTGGCCCTTTAGGGTGGCCAGATGTCCCATTTTTAAAGGGACAGCCCCGTTTTTTGGGAATTTTCCTTTTATAGGCGCCTGTTACCCTCCACCCCATCCCATTTTTTCACAGTTGCTATCTAATAACCCTACCCTTAGTTCAGAAAAAAAATCATATCTTGTGTTATACAGGAAGTACTGTTGTGTCCAATTGGGATTGTGCCGTTTTTCTTCTCTCTTTGAATGACAAGCAGTGTTCTCTTTCCTTCAAATATTTATTGACTGTGTTTCAGTGGAAAAAAAGAAATTCAAGGTATCCCTCTTGTTTGCTAATCTAAACACTTCAGCAAACAGCTATGCTTGGCTGAAAGCAAGAATTGTCGATGATCCTGAGACCATAAGGGGTATAAACATCTGAATGTTTCCAACAATTTTCCATTTGCTGCAGTCATGAGCAAAGGTGTAACATGGTCTAATGGATGGAAGCTGAAGGTACACAAATTCATATGGGATATAAGGTGTATATTTTTAAATATGAGTGTAATTAACTGTTAGAACAATTTACCAAGAATCGTGGTGGATGGTGGTGAATCATCACTGACCATTTTTTAATCAAGATTGGATGTTTTTCTACATGATCTACCCTAGGAATTATTTTGGGAAAGTTCTCACGCCAGCGTTATACAGGAGGTCAGACTTGATCATCACAATGGTCCCTTCTGGCCTTGGAATCTGCAAATCTATGATAATGTCATTGTGCTTTGTTCTCTTACTTATTCTTTTAACCAAACTTTCAAGCTCAGTAATACTAACATTGATGCTTCTTACAGAGCTTATTTAGTAACCTTTCCCCTCTATAACTGAACCCTGAAGGGCAGGCAGTCATCAATGCCATTATTGATCTCACAGTCAGATATGGATTCATCCACGGGAAGTGGAATCATTCTGGTTGCCTTCTATGAGACTGGCTCTTGGCAGTAGAATTATCATCCTGTGCATAGTAATATTGTGATATATGCAGTCAGCATTGTTGTCTCAGAACTGCCATGATTCTAGTCACTTTCCATTTGATATGAAGGGATTCATTTCTTGGTCACTGATTCAAAAGCACCTGAGGTTGGTCGTGAATATAAGCCTTTTACTCCTGACACCTGTTCCGTGATTCTTGTGAGAACTCCATGGTCTTAATCCAGATCTTAATGAACAAGTCTCCATGTCCCAAAACTGCACCCTCATTTGCCGTTCTGAGCAAGAGGCAACTGAGTGGATGAGTACAGAGAGTGAACTCCACTTCTTGTCATAGAGATGGTTCCTATAGCTATAGGTTGGGCCATCTTGGTGAGAACAACTGTAAGGAGGCTTGGTGTCTGTGCCACATCTGTCTCATGAATGAAGAGAGGATTTCAGTTCCTGTTAATGAAAACTTTATGTGAGTGCTTAAAATTCATTTTAAAAGTACATTAAAAAGACCATACAGAAAAAATCCTATAGAATTTAGTAGCAAATTATATCCTTTCTATGGCAAAGCTATACAATTCTGTTAAATTCTCTGTGGTTTTTAAGGTAATTTCTATAGAAACCTATCAGTTTCATTCTTGTGAAATTCCCCAAGAGCTCCCGTAAAAAGCTCCTATAAAAGTTAGTCTATTAAAGGACTTACAGCTGTAAAGAAACAAGAAATCCCTTTATTGAGTAAACTATTTTAATCAGCGACACAACTATATATTTGGCACATATCCTAATAAATACCATGTATATTGGTGCTATATGTAAATGATAAATAAGAAGAATTTACTATGTACTGTGAAAAGGAGTTTGCTTGTTAACACATCCATAATAAATAAAGTAATGGCACACTGAAGGTTTTGTCCATTTTCCCAGTACCCTTTTTCTGAGTACTTCCGTCTGAGTGATCTACTTGTACTGCCATTCATGTGGCTTTTGAAATAAAACAATCACCCTCATGCTAACACTCAGTGTAATTACTAAGGCCACGTCTTAAATAACTGCTGGAGTCATTCCATCTGTGAACTGCATGAGGTTATGTAAAATAATTCACTACCCATGTAAAAGAAAGAGAGAGACATATAGGGAAATTGCAGATAACCCCAGAGCTTAGCAGCAGGTCTACCACAATTAAATAAAAGATTTTCTGAAGGTGACCTTGCGGATGTTCATTTCTTACTCTTGTCAAAACTGGACCACGATGACAAGGCAGGCAGAAGGTAATAATGAGACCATTTGATTGATCGGTGAATGTCAAATTAATTCAGCTGGAAGCTTGCCAAAACAAAACACACAACTGCCTGCTGCAATAAATAGAAGAGTGGATTTGATACTTTGGCTAGAAGAGTGTCCTGATACCAGGGAAAGGATGGCCTGGGCATGGAAAGGTAAAAAGAATTCTGTAATGAATTACTTGTCACTCACAAGAAATTTGGTTTTACATCAGGAGATAAAATCTATACGTAGTCTCTGCAGATTTGCCAAACTATTAATATATCAATGAAGCATTAGTGGGGCAGAGAAGGAATAGTCCACATTTATCTTTAGGCAATTTACAAATTCATCCCTTCAGATGAAAATCAAAGGCACCAATCTGTGGATGAGGGGAAAGCAGTGAATGTGTTGTTCCTTGACTTTAGCAAAGCTTTTGATACGGTCTCCCAAATATTCTTGTCAGCAAGTTAAAGAAGTATGGGCTGGATGAATGGACCATAAGGTGGATAGAAAGCTGGCTGGATCGTTGGCTCAATGGGTAGTGATCAATAGCTCCATGTCTAGTTAGCAGCTGGTATCAAGTGGAGTGCCCCAAGGGTCGGTCCTGGGGCTGGTTTTATTCAATATCTTTATCAATGATCTGGAGTATGGTGTGGACTGCACCCTCAGCAAGTTTGCATATGACACTAAACTGGGAGGAGTGGTAGATACACTGGAGGGTAGGGATAGGATACAGAGGGACCTAGACAAATTAGAGGACTGGGCCAAAAGATATTTGATGAGGTTCAACAAGGAGACGTGCAGAGTCCTGCACTTAGGATGGAAGAATCCCGTGCACTGCTACAGACTAGGGACCGAATGGCTAGGCAGCAGTTCTGCAGAAAAGGACCTAGGGGTTACAGTGGATGAGAAGCTGGATGTGAGTCAACAGTGTGCCCTTGTTGCCAAGAAGGCTAATGACATTTTGGGCTGTATAAGTAGGGGCATTGCCAGCAGGTCGAGGGACGTGATTGTTCCCCTCTATTTGGCATTGGTGAGGCCTCATCTGGAGTACTCTGTCCAGTTCTGGGGCCCACACTACAAGAAGGATGTGGAAAAATTGGAAAGAGTTTAGAGAAGGGCAACAAAAATGATTAGGGGCCTGGAGCGCATGACTTATGAGGAGAGGCTGAGAGAACTGGGAGTGTTTAGTCTACAAAAGAGAAGACTGAGGGGAGATTTGATAGCTGCTTTCAACTACCTGAAAGGGGGTTCTAAAGAGGATGGATCTAGACTGTTCTCAGTGGTAGCAGATGACCGAACAAGGAGTAATGGTCTCAAGTTGCAGTTGGGAAGGTTTAGATTGGATATTAGGAAAAACTTTTTCACTAGGAGGGTGGTGAAGCATTGGAATGGGTTACCTAGGGAGGTGGTGGAATCACCTTCCTTAGAGGTTTTTAAGGTCAGGCTTGATAAAGCCCTGGCTGGGATGATTTAGTTGGGGATTGGTCCTGCTTTAAGGAGGGGGTTAGACTAGATGACCTCCTGAGGTCCCTTCCAACCCTAATATTCTATGATTCTATGAAGAGTTCAGATGCGCAAAACAAGGAGGAAAAAAAATCATTTGGTTACATTATCCATTATTTGGCTCTGGTAATTTTTCATTTATGAACCTTTTTAATAAAACTTCTTCATAAACAGTTTAAAGAAGGTTGTTCCATTAATGGTATTTATTTGGATTTGATGGCAATTGACATTTATATTTATAAAATTTGTATAATGAAAATTTGTAAATACACCAAGTGTAATTATGGTCCCATTGGGAAAACTCCCATTGACTTCAGTAGGGTTAGAATTTCACCTACTGTACATAAGAGATATAGACTTCACCATGGAAGATCAGTTCTACCGAATGCAGCTATAGATCTGATACCCATAACCAAATGGTTATTAATGTTTTTTAAATCCATGTACGTCCATTTGCTGTGCTTTGCTTTGAAAATGCATGTTCGATGCCGAATTACAACTACTTCCCCAGCCACACTCTTCACTTGTTTATGCTCATTATAGATGTTCGACACCTTTTTTAGATCCCTTGCTAGATGTGGAAAAATAACTTAACTGCTCAGCGGGGAAAGGGTGGAGTGTCATGACAAGGAAGGATGTAACGACGAACCCCATAATGTACTCTTTCCCTTATTTAAGATTTGCCTACACTCCGTTTTTCTTCAGCAAATATCCTGTGAAGCAGAACAAAAGAAAACTACCAGCCCTCAATATGCCTACTCCTTTCTTGGGTGGTGTTTCTTTAAAAACTGTGTGAATGTTTCTGTTTAATTGAGCGGTTGTCATGGTAAATATGAGTGTTCAGTGAATATTTTCAAGCAAAACTTCACATCATGTAAATGCCAAAGCACAAGTTCAACCAGCCTCTGGCAGCCCATAATTACATAGCTGCATGTTGGGAAATGTTCTCTTTTTCAATCAAAGGTGCATTTGTCCTATTTGTACTAGGAAAGCTTCCTTTGCAGATGTCCCTATTGTAGGGTGGATTTTAAGGGTGAAATGCTGATCCCCATGGGAATGTTGCTAGGAATTCAGAGGCGATCAAGATTTTGGCTACAGATACAAGACCTACTGGTGTCAATGTAGGAAGGTATCTGTGTTCTGTTTTATCACATCTTTATGAATGTGACCTTCTACCACCGCTTGAGGCCCCAGAGTTCAGTGGCTGTAGGGCAATGTTGATGTTGGAAGTGTAGCGAGATCTATTGTTATTAGAACCACTTAAACAGCACAAACGTCATCAGAATTGTAAATGAGTTTGCTTTGGCCATCTCTGGAGTTCATTTGCGTTCATTTTCGATGAACATTTCTGCCATACAGCTTTACCGGCACAAATGTTGGCAGAAAGACCATTTCTAAGCTGTGGGCATGAATATCTGTGGTAATTGTTTTTCACAAAAATACTTGTGCAAGTATTTGTTTTGAAAGCGCTGTAGCACTCGTCCAATCAAGACACCCGAACAATACCATGTAGCTTATTTAACCAATCACAACTAACCAGCTTAGTGAGCACTAGCAGAAAGCTATTTGTCATCTGTAGTGTGTGTGTGTGTGGGGGGGGTGGGTGTTAATTCCCCCAAAAAAGTTGAATAACTTGAGGGAATTGAGAGTTAAGTAAATTCGGGAAAACTCTGTCTCAGTCAGTACCTACTGCCCCCTCACCTCCAGCTGAACTCCATGAGAGGGGAAGAAGTCTACTACTTCATGGGCTCAGACCCTAAATACTTAGGTGAATGACCTTTCTCATATTTAGTGTGATATTTTAAAGAGCACATGAAATGAGGACAGGGCTCCAAACCTGTCTCATTCTGAATGATAGAGTGCTCTAGTGCCATCTAGTCACTAAGTCCATGTTATAGAATTTCTTCTTTTTAAAAAGACCTCAAAAATACATTTAAAAACCTATATGAGAAGACCATTAAGGTTGCAAAATTAAGCAGTCACAAGTAAGGAATTGCCGAAATTGAACAACAGTAATTTTGTCTGATTGTGCATAGAGTTGGTTGGAAATTTTCCAGCAAAACAAAGTGTCAGTTTGTCAAGCCCCAAATGTTTCACCCAGACCTGTAGGGTTTGATGAACTTTCAATGAATCTAAGGAAGGGTTCCCACAACACTGTAGATCCTGGGAGCTGCTGGATGACAAAAAACAGCAGTTTTACACAGCAGCTGCATGGGGAAGGAAATTTCATTTCGGAAACACCCTGTTCAGCATTTACAAAATTATTTCTTGTTTAAATGTATTTCTCCACTTGATGAGAATCCACAACATTTCTCTTTTGGTGAATGAATTTTTCTCTGGTTTCGCAAGTCGTCCCCCAAACAAAAAAAAATCTGTTATTCACTGAGCTCATCCAGTGCAGTCTTTGGGCCAGATCTTCAACTCCTTTCTGGCAGCACAAATGCACCACAAAGGTAGCTTTAATAGCTAAATCCATGGGTGGTGTATAAGTGGCATAGCTGGCCTTTACGCCTACCGCCCCTCCCTCCCCTACATACATTAAAAGATTGCTTTGGGGGAGGGGACAGAGTACCTCTCCGCTCCAGTGTTCTCTAGTTGCCAGAATGGCCTCAGGGGGGCCATTGCAGCGAGGTGCAGGTGGAAAAGCCCCGAGGCTGCTTTGCGTTGTGCCTGGGAATGATCAGGCCTGAGGCTGTTAGGAATGCAAAGGCTGAGTACAGTTACCTGTGTCCTCAGTCAAGGTCCTGAGCTGAAGTGATGTTCAATCATTGCTACTTCTGCACTCCCCCTGTTCTTTCAGGGCCCGGCCCTGTACGGGGCTGTCGAGACTCATGCTTAAAGTTAAGCACATACTGACGTGCTGTACTCGATTGGGCCAGAATGTAAGATCAGTCCGGCAGCGCTCATTTTGATCAGTGCACGCTGAATGGGGCACAAGGCCGGCTCCAGGCACCAGCAAAGAAATCAGGTGCCTGGGGCAGCACATCTTAAGGGGCGGCATTCCGGCCAATCTTGGGGGGTAGGGGTGGCGCATTCTAGCCGCCCCATTTTTTTTTCTGTGGGGCAGCAAAAAACGTAGAGCCGGCCCTGATTGGGCAGGTAGTTGTTAAGACACTTTTGCTACTTTTTCTGTCTGCAGTTAACACCGGGTAATAAATCCACTGATGCCGATACACTCACTCTAAAGTTACAGCAATGCCACTGAAAGCACGTCTGGGCCTTCAGTGCACAGATTGGGTAGTGTGTAATGAAAGAGACATGAAAGATTTGCCACTGATTTCAGTGGGAGCCAGATCAAGCTTGAGATGTCATCTTGTTACACATTCTCTACACTGATTAATATTTTAAGAAGCCAAATACATCCACTTGCCACTAACTATCTGTTCCTGGGCTCCAATTGTTCAATTACCAGCCAGAGAAATATTTGTCCCCATCTGCCGGTGGTTCACATTATCACTTGATAAATATCTTAGGACAGGATGCCTCTTTAACCTGGATTTACAGCTTTGAGCACTTTGTGTGGCTTCTGTCATCCCAATTCTAGAATTTTCATGTAGCCGTACCGAAAACTGTGATTAGATGTGACACATTAGAAACCTGAAGTACCTTCAACATTGTATGTTCGGTATCTTTTCAACCTTCACACGCTGCAGGGTTTTAATGGCTTATTACGGTTCTATGGAAAATCTTTACTTTTTTCATTTGAATAGAAATTTATCATATGCAGCAGCACAATTCGTCATCTTGATAGAGCTATGCTGTTTCTTGATCCATTATGTATAATTATGTGACCTTTCTCAGGTTCTGCATTTGTTCTTTTGCAGCACTTGCAAGTGTATATAAAGTACTTGTTGGTGGGGGAGATGGTTTGGGGGGTTTTGTGAGTGGGGGGTGTATTTTTGGCTATGCTTTTGATTGACACCAAAATTCCCATGGATTTGAATGGATTTTACAGCATAATGCCTTCAATGTCTTTGTACTTTAAAGGCCACATTTTCAGAGATGTATTTATGTATGAATATTAGGGAAATCCAATTTAACTTTATATATAACACAAGAGAAACAGTGTTTTGCCTTTGCAAATGCAATTGTATGCACATGGAGGGGCAGACACAGTTTTGCATTTGCAATTTCCGTGACCAGTCTCGAAAATATGATCCCTAAGAATTTCTGGTCTTTGAAAACCACAGGGCAGAATTTTCAAAAGTACTCATTGTTAGTCTAATTCTACTCCTCTTGAAATCTACACACAAATTCCTGTTGACTTCTCTGGGAGAAGACTAATGCCAGAACTGAGCACCTTAGAAAATCTCACCTCAAATCTTATATTGGAGATGAGGCTACATGTTAATATTCTACAAAACTTAGTTTTGTAGAATATTAACATGTAGCCTCATCTCCAATATAATAACACTATTTAACTCTGAGAGTCATTTTAAATATATCATCCCCTAATATTGACTATGCTGTTAGAACATTTGTGCTTAGATCTCAATCTCCAGATAATATCCCTAAGTCTATATGACAATGTTCTGATTTTTTGACTGATGTACATTTCTTGGTAATACAGTACATGACGGCAGAGCCATTTCTCTGCATTCTAAAAGGGCTGCTGTAGGACTGAAACCAACATAAATCCACTTTTAAAAGGCTCTTTTATCTTAATATGATTCACAAAAATCAAGTGCAAAGCATCCCATTGATTTAAAGATTATTTAGCATGTCTGAATAGCTTTCTGAAAAAGCCGAGATGGCTGAAACTTTGCAGTATTTCTGTAAGCCTGTATTGATGAGCCGAACATGATTTTTATTAATGTTTAAGCAAAAGAAATGTGTTTGGTCCCAATAGAAAGAAGTGAGAGGACAACCATCCTTTTCTGAGACTTCAGTCGATACCACTGCTTGGATGACCTTTGGGAAGCCCAGAACAGCAACAATAACAAGAAAGTCCTTGTGCTAATTAGTTTAGATGAGGTCCTATTCCATCGTGGCATCCCTAGAACCGTCTGAGAGGAACTCTGTGATGATTTTTGCCTGTATCCGTTTGAGATGAGAGAGGTTGCTAGTTCTCACTACATAGACTTTGGCATGATACCCCACTGTGCCATCAGCCAAGCCCCTGAGTTGTTCTTATGGCTCACCACATTCAAAGGTTTGCATTCTGCAGTGACCTCATTACTAATTAAAGGGTCAAGCAGCAGCCGTCAGCTTTCACTTGTGGAATGTTCATAGCAGAGGTACGTCATTCAAACGTTCAGCGAGTAAAAGTTTTAAACGAAGAAAAAAAATGATTCCAGTTTTCTGCTTCTTGAGTTTCTAAACGTAGGGTACGTCTACATTACTCGCCAGATCGGCAGGCAGTGATCGATCTTCAGGGATTGATTTATCACGTCTAGTTGTAGACACAATAAATCGATCCCCGAGCGCGCTCCCCATCAACTCCTGTACTCCACCTCCGCAAGAGGCGGAAGCGGAGTCGATGGGCGAGAGGCTGCGGTCGTCTCACCGCCATGTAGATGGCCAGGTAAGTTGACGTTAGATACGCCAACTTCAGTTATGCTATTCGTGTAGCTAAAGTTGCATATCTTAGGTCGACCACCTCCCCTAGTGTAGACCAGGCCTTACAGTCTGATATTAGCGGAGATTACTGCAGTCGGGTTGTCTTTTCTTCTCCTTAAAATGCTTTGCCACAACATTTTTTCAGTATGAAGCATTTTATTTTTCAATGGTGAGGGCAGAGCACGACATTACAGATATGGATTACGTTAAGAAAAGTGGCCAACTTTGGAGCCGACCAGCATGACATGATTGTGAGAGAATTGCAGAGTCTGATTTTTGATGTCGTGTAATTTAAGACCATGACTATCACTCACAGTTTTACACGTTGTAATAAACTCATGCACGCACCAAGTACATTTTAGGAGCATCTGATACATGGAAAATATGAATATGATATTAGGCTCTTTTCATTACTGAAAATGTGGTGATTTTTAAAAAGGTATCTCAGGGATTGGTTGTTTTTTTTTTAAACAATCTTTGGGGGTTCTTCTTAATTGTACAGTGTGTATTGAGATACTGAAAGCTACTTCGAGTTAGAAAGCATTGAAATTTTAATATTATATATGCTAGTAAAACACCATTTTTCTACAGTGACGTAATATCATATACTACTCTTATTAGGCTACTTTAAGTGACTGTTCTAAAGTAACCCTAAGTATTTTGGCACAGATTCCCTCCTGCATCAAGCTCTCATCAGTACAGTATTGGGTGGGGAATCAGCTCTCTGATTCACAAGCCACATCTGCGCCAGCCCTGCTGTAAATTAGAGCACCTTAGGGGCTTCTCTAACTTGCACCACGTGGCTAACGTTCCTTGGAGACGAGTTGTAAATTGGTGGAGTGCAGCTGTGTTCCTTCCCATGCCCTCTCCCTACACCGATGTGGGGGGTTTAGTAATTGCCATTAGAATAGCCTATGCCAGTTGTATGCCCCCAAGAAAGCTCCCCATCTAGGGCCATATCCCCTCCCCCCATTTGCAGGATGAGTGGTGGGGATTAATGCGAAGACAATATGGTCCTTTGAGTATAATTCTACTCCACATTTATTAGATGACCACCCCTAACCAGTCGTCCTTGCCTAAAATAAAATGATTATGAATGGTATAAAAGAAATACAGCAACAGCACAACGTGGCCTCAGTTGTTTGTGGTTTTGGTTTTTTTGAGGAATTTGTTCAAAGTGTGGAAACTTGATTGAACCCAAATTGAATTATATTTGTATTTTCTTCTGGTAAATAGATATGAGTATACAGTGGCTGAGACATATTTGCATTTACTTTGCTGTACAAACTCCATCACAATAGTATGGTCTGAAAAGGAAAATTGTGGACACCGTGCTAGTATTCGCCTCTGTGATATGGCATCAGTCTTCCTTAATGCCCAAAGGACACGCCCAATGCTTTTATGTCCTTGCCTCCTGTCCATCTGAAAACACTAGCCTACAATTTTAGAGCATATCTTCGTCTTTGCACAGAGATCAGAAGGCTTCTGACAATTACATACCTAATTATCTCCAGTTTAAAAAATTGCTTGTTGCAAATAGGGTTGCACATAATTTGAGCCAGAGGAAAGACATATCCTTGTGTCCACGGAGAGCAAAGATGGCATCCAACCAAAATCTGCCAATCTAGTGGCTTAAGGAGCTTGGCTCACTTGACTGAAAAACACATGATCTGACTTCATAACTGTAACTGCCAGAAGCTAGAACATGTTACACAATAGATTAGATAGGCTAAGAGAAGCTTGTGGGGCCAAATCATGATGTCATTGAAGTCCATGGTAAAACTCCCACTGACTTCCATGAGACAAGGATTCGACCCCTAATCTTTTGTGACAAAAAACTGGAAAAACACCACCCTTGAAATTCACAATGAAAAAGCAGTACCAAATAAGGCTGATATCTTTAAATATCATGCCAGCTGAAAAATTTAAAATGTGCCGTTCTTCCCGATCAAGTGGAATCAGGAGGTCCTAAGAAATTCTTTAGTAACTGGTTCATGGAGATTTGAGGCATCTGGACCCTGGAGCAAAGACTGAATTTGTGTTGGCTAGAAGAATTCTTGCCAAGAGGGATTTTACTTTAACAGCTGTGAAGACTATACTAGTGATGTGAAACGGTAAAATTACTAAAAGACAATCTTCCTGCTGCAAGAATCAAGGACAAGCCTGAAGTTAAAGAGAATTGAATCAGAATCTTTTTTAAATTATACTCCTGGGCTGGTGAAGAGGAAAGTTTTACTGATGTGAAAAAAAACCAACTCTAGGAGTCTGATACCTGGCATTTCCTCTATGGTCCTGTGCCCTGCCCTTAGAGCATTGATTGCACTGAACAGGTTTCTATTTAGGGCCTCTGAGCAGATTCAGGACTTTGATTCAGACAGACAGAATGAAATTGTATAGGGGATACCTGAAGGGGGCACAGAAGGAGCGACAGACAGACTTTGCCTCAAGTGCTGGGTATTCTGTTCTCTGTACACACTACAGTAACTACAGTGTCTGCCTTCATTAGTAGTATTTCCTTTGGTTTGTTCTTCCAGGAGTGAAACTTCCAACCAGTAACAGTTTAGTCCAAAATATCGTGACTTTAAATGATAATAGTCTCCTGAGTTTTCCTTGATCAAATTCCAATCACTGACCGAAGGGAAGGTTGGGATGACATCCATGCCTGTGATGGAGTTTATCTCCTCTCTGGACGTGGTTAAATCATCCCTGCCAGAGACGACGTTTCCCTGGGGCGCAGAAAAAATGCTCCACTCCAATGAGCATGTGTTTTTTTCTTTTTTGCCTTTGGAAAGGATTAGACTGCACTTAATGGGAGGTATTTGGAAAATAATTTCCCAGGGGAAGACACTCTGATTGCTGTACAGGAGGGTAACCCTCTACTTCAGATTAGTACACTGAACCCTGTGCTGTATTATCGTCATATACAGGATTATTTTTCATAGACAAAATATAAAAAACATTCTTGGCTGAGTGGATCTTAATATAAATGTTTTTTTCCTTATTCGCAGTTAGTTATAGTTATGAGAGCAATTTTGTTTAATTTCGCAAACCCTCACCTCTTCTTTGCACACGCCTAACATTCCCCTGGGCCACAGAATTTATCTTGGGCTCCAGGTAAAGAAGGATTTTACAAGAACCGTTTGTCAAAATAATGGTAACACTGCTGAGCTAAAGCATGTTGGGAAGGAGAACTTCTCTCAAAGTCTGCGAGCTTTTTTCTGAGAGGCAATCAGAAATCAAAGGCCTGAGATTATGGTGGAGGCTGTTCCTGTGCTTATTCCCTCAACTATAGATTTGCCAATTGTTCCCTCATTTCATTTCCTTTATAAATCTCACTTTCCAAACAAACTACTGACAGTGCCAGGTGTTCTAGGACATACCCAACCGAGGAAGATCTTGTTCTCTCCTGAGGAGGGGATTTGAAACTCAGAAGCACCGTGTAGCAGTTAGGAACACATCTTTCCACTCCATTTGCCTTCAAATGCAGAGGGGATCTTTTTTTGAAGCGTGGTTGCACGGACTCCCAGTTTTAGAATTCTGCATAAGCGAGAGGAGATTTGGTTTTTATAGACAATACTTGAACTTGCGGGTGAAATCCCAATACATGAATGGTGTTTTCCATTATATCCTGTCAATACAAACGTAGAACTCTATTGTAGCTTTCTGGAATAAGTACTAGGTGGGGGTGGGGGAAGGGAATGATCACTAAATTTCAAAAGGATGACAGAACCATGAGCAGTCTGTAGCATTGTTGTATGAGGTATATTATACAATTAATAATATTTAGCTTTTATATACCCCCTTCCTGCAGTATACTCGGCACCATGCAAAACATAGATAACACTTGTCTAGCACCAAGAAACTAAATACATGGATATTGATCTAAATCTAAAGACTAGATTCTACTAGAAAAATATTTCTTTAGATTCATACCTACATGCAATATGGCAATGTCTTAGTGGATGAAGGGAAGAAGGTAGAGTGAACCCATCTGAACTGTAGCATTGATAAATTTTGTAGTCAATTGCTTGACTACACTTTGGTTCATTATGAAATATATTCAAGCGACCAAACCACCGATATCAGTTAGGTTAATTGTTAAAAGTCAATAAGAGTATAATACAGGAAGAAAGTCTCCAGGAAACCATCTCATGCAGTGTTGCTGAATTCACTTTACAGAAGGCTTGTTCCCAAAGTTACACCCCTATAGCGATCCTTTTTATACCCAGCTTGTTTACATTACAAAGGAACGGTGTGCACATCTCAAATTAGATTTAACCAATCCATTTTCTACCTTGTTTTTTCTGCTTCCAGGGTTTATGGCGTATCAATTTGGGGGCACGTATCAATCTAGGGGCGCGTAGGTACTTCCTAGATTTCTGCCAGCATAGAACAGTCATATGCCTTGTTCTTTTTCTTTGAAGCATTTCAGTACTGGTCTGTGAGACAAACACCCTACCTGTTACTATAGTACAATATCCGTATGTCCGGTTTTCCTATTTACTTAAGCCGAAGATTACTGCTGCTAATACACGGTACTATGGGATACTTAGCATAAGCAAAGAGGATTATAGAAAGACATTGGCCACATCACTTCTAGAAATATATGCAAGTTATATTGATATTGTGTGCTTAATGCTTATTAATATAATTGGCGTGAATAATACATATTCCGGATGAGAGATACGTGTAGGAACACCTATCTGAAGAGCCTCTGAATCCGCTCAGAGCGATTCTGATTAGACACACTTCTATGGACTGTATGCTGGCTTCGAAGGGCAGCAAACCTCATCAGGCAGTGGTGGACACCCTTTCGGTCAGGACTGAGCTTCTTGGGTCAGAGACCCAGGAAGGTGGGCAGCCTCCATTGGGTGGGCTGGGAGCTGGAACAGAGAGCATCTCCCTTTGGGTCTGGGCTGAGGAGAAGCTGTGAGAAGTTGTTGAGTTCTGGGGTTGAAGACACGTGACCAGAATGAAGACTACACACCAGCTGGCAAATTCTTAATGCCGTTCCCTAGCTCACGGACGACTCCTCCACAGCTAGGCACTGAGTGCGGAAGCTGGAGACTCTTGGTTGCGCAGCAGACCTGAATTTCACTGGCAGACAATTGAGGGAAGAACGAGGTACCCGACTCCTGTTCCTCTCTAAGGTGACGGCGGTTACTGCCAGTAGTACTGGGCAACCTAAGCAGGTCACAACCTAGCGCCACCAGGACTGCCTTTGCCAGACTGAGAGAGTGCAGGTTTGAACTGCTCACCCAGAGCGCCACCACAGGAGAGGACCCAGGACTATACGCATAAGGGAGAGTGTGCACTCAGGGATGAGGTGAATCTGGTCTAATTGCCAGGTGTGGGGGTCAGGTATATGTTGCAACTTGCCGTTGAAAACTGCAGTCCTTAGCTCAGAGGTGGGCAAACTACGGCTCGCGAGACCGTCCCCACCGGCCCACCTGAGCTCAGGGCCGGCGACGGGGGTACTACGGGTAGAGCTGTACCGGTCCCCGGACTTAAGGGGGGCCCCCTTAAGTCCGGGGCCCCGTACACAGCTGTACCCGTAGTCCTCCCACCCGGGCACTGCATCTCCCTGGCCGTTCTTTCCCGGGCTGTGTCCGGGTGTCAGTGCCCGGCTGCCTCCCGAGCCCTTCAGCCGGCGGCTCGTCCCGCACCCCAGGAGCCGCCCCGAGGCACCCCCGGCTGCAGCGCTTCCCCTGCCCACCTGCAGCAAGAGCCGGGCCAGCCCTTGGCGGGGGGGGGGGGGGGGGGGGGCGGGGGCGGCACGACAGGATGCCGGCTCCATCGCCTCCCCCGCCCCGCCGGCTGCAGAGGACTGGCCGGGCGCGCCACTCTGTGGGGGCAGGGGCCAGCGAGCGGGGCTGGGGAGAGCCGGGTGTGTGCAGCCCGGCCGGTGCCGGCTGAGGGGCCGGCGGGGAACCAATAGGGGTGGGGAGGGGAGGAGGTTAGGCTGGGGGGGGGGTCAACAATCAGATTAGGGGGCCCCAAAATTTCTGTCGCCGGCCCTGCCTGAGCTCCAGTGGAGGAGGTTGCTCCTGGCCCGCCCCCACCTTCCTCACTCTTCTGGAGCTCAGCTCAGCTGAACTCCAGCAAAGGAGGCCCCTCCCCCTCTCCCGCATCTCAGCCTGCCTGAGCTCCTGTCAGGGGAGGCTGCTCCCAGCCCCTTCCCTGCTCTCCTGGAGTTCAGCGCGATGCACAGGGCTGCCTGCTCCTCCGTGAGAGCGGTGCAACATGTGCAACACCAGCAGGGCCATCAGTGTGGTAAGGGGGCACAGCAGGGAGAGGGGTTGGTTAAGGGACAGGTTGTCCTGGAGGCTGTCCGGGGAGAGGGGGCTGTTGGATGGGATGGAGGTTCTGGGCAGGGAGCGGTAAGGGGGATGGGGTGGATAGGGCATGGGAGTCCCAGGGTTGGGGGTCTGTCAGGAGGCAGCAGTGTGGATGGGGTGGGGCAGACAGGAAGCAGGGGGAGTTGAGAAGGGGGTAGTTAGTGTGTGGGGTCGCTGGAGGGGGCAGTCAGGGGACAAGGAGCAGAGGGGCTTAGGGGATGTGGTGCTGGGGTGATGGTTAGGGTGGGGGTCTCGGGAGTGGGCAATGGGGACAAGGGAGGGTTGAATGGGATTCTAAGGGGGGCAGTCAGGGGGCGGGAAGTGGGAGAGGGTTGGATAGGGGGCGTGGCTGGGCTGTTTGCGGGGGCACAGCCTTCCCAGACCCGGCCCTCCATACAAGTTTTCAACCGCAATGTGACCATCGGGCCAAAAAGTTTGCCCACCCCTGCCTTAGCTGAACTATTGCAACACCATCTACTGAGCTGGTACTGACATAACAACTTAATCCGTATGAATCTGTTGCATTTTTGATTGTGTATTGTTAGGATAATTTTTAAATAAAATTGTGCTGGGTTCACTTTGGGTGTTTATCGCCTCCATAAGAACCATTATTGATATTTTTGTTCCTTGAAGCAGCCAGGGTGCACCCGACAGCTGTATAATGCCTATCCAGGTGGAGGCACTGCCAACTATAAATATTCATAGGAGGAAGAGAATTATTGCAGCGGGTACTCACCTAATTCCCCATCTCCGCTGGGACCTCCAGGATCTTCATTATCCTTAATGATGTAAGGTGCCCAGGGAGCAGGAGAAAGTTACCTGCTCCCAAGTAACCCGGGAAGGAAAGGACGGTTACAAATGTATATATTAGCCCAGCATATACTGTTCAACAGCAGTCAAGTGTTCCATCAACTCATACTCCCAAAACTAATTCAAATTGGCTTGAATGTGAACGCTGTCTTGTGGTCTGAAAATCGGCTGATGGCTTGTAACCGAAAGTAACAGTTAATGGTCAAATATTGAATTGAGGCCAAGTGCCCCATGGGGCAAAACAGGGATCTTTGCTAGCACTGCTCTAACATCGGTATTCCGAATATAAAAAATGGGACAGAGGGACCTCACATTGCCCCAAGTGGGAGAGGTAGGAGGAGAGGAGATGGAGGTCATGCCCCTGTCCCCTCCATTGCACCAGCTCTTGGAGACAGAAGAGTGAACTATGCTCATTCTGCTCATCATCGCTCGAAGGAGGATGCTTCAACTCCTTTCTTCTTGATGCTCCTGATGTCCAGGAGGTGGTGGGAAGAAATGGATTCCCCCACTGCTGAAAGAGCTCAGAGTGATCGTGGATTACAAACCAGATGTGAATTTGCCATGCATTATGGTAGCAAAAAAAGGCCAACCATGGTTCTGAAGTGAAGAACCCGAATTCGGGGATGCAGGTTTCTTGCTGAATGCTGTCACAGAGCAATACAGTAATAGCCCCACCCTTGATGGGTCTGTCGTGCCCATGCCTACACGATCACAGCCAATTCTGGGCATCTCATTGCTACATTGAGATGGAGAAATGGAGCTGGTTCAATAGAAAAGTGATAACTCGTTTGGGAGTGAGAAGGATTGACTTACGAGGCAAGACTGGAAAGAGCTAAATTGCTTAGCCAAAATGTGATGTAGCTAAGTCTAAGGTCAGAAGCATTTGATGGATGCAAATGCCCAGGGGGGGTGAAGATTTCCTTCACAGAGTTCAAGACTAGACAAAATTAAGCTGAATACTAGGCAAAACTTGCTAAGTGCGAGATCGATCAGACTATAAAATAACTTCCCAAGCATAGTGATGAAGCCCCACTGCTCGAGCACTGAAAAAGAGACTGCTCAAAACCTTTGTAAATACTGTGACAGGGTTGGGCCAGATAGCTACAGGAGAGTGATAGAAGGTAGATATATTAGCCCCAGATTAAGAATGTCCCTTTACCTTGGGTAAGGCAACGGGCGGTTCCAGAACAATCTAGAACTTGCTGGAACCAATTGAGACAGGCAAGCTAATCAGGGCACCTGGTTTAAAAAGGACCTCACTTCATTCTGTGAGGGGCACGCAATGAGTGAGAAGAGAGAGGGCGTGCTCCTGGAGGACTGAGGAGTACAAATGCTATCTGGCATCAGGAGGGAGGTAATGTGATGAGGATAAAGAAGATGTTGGGAGAAAGCCATGGGGAAGTAGCCCAGGGAGTTGTAGCTGTCACACAACTGTTACAGGAGATGTTATAGACAGCTGCAATTCACCGGGCCCTGGGCTGGAACCTGGAGCAGAGGGTGGGCCTGGGTTCCCCCATTTGATACAAAAGGCATTGACCGGGACTGTGAGTCCCACCAGAGGGGAAGGTCTCCGGCCTGACCCATTAGGTGGATCAACAGAGACTGAGGGGATTTTTCTCCTCCCTTTCCCCATGCTGGCCAGTTAAGGTTAGCTGAGTGAATGGCAGGTTTGTGCCACTAACAAAAGGAGCCAAACTGAGGGCTGCCGTGAACCTCTGAGGCGAGCAAATACACCAGAAAGCACAGGACTCTCCAAGACAGAGGAGGAACTTTGTCACAATACACTGTAGTAACGAGCCGGCATTGGCCGGTGCTTCTGCTAAATGATGAGGTTACTGGGCAGATGGGGCCGGTGCTGATTCTGGATGGAGGCCTTCCTGGTGGAGCTGCTCGCCCACCCACACAGCCCGCAGTTTGGGGGGCCCATCACATGAAGAGCCTCTGAGACCAGGCTCCCTCTTCCCTGGTGGGCAGGGGCTGACGTGCTGCTCTGACGTTTGGTGATGGGCAGAGGAGAGACAGCAGCAGATGGAAGGGGTTATGAAGAAGCTGCTTCTGGCTTCTCCTCCTCCCCAGACTCCTCGTACCCCGTAGAGTGTGCTGTTTTCTTCCACCAGCTCTGGAAGCTCTAATAGCTCTTTTCTGTCTCGGGTGTTGTATGCAGTGATTGGCATCAAGTGCTTCCACCTTCTGTTCTCCCATAGGCTTTGCTTTGAAATTTCATCAGTCTGGAAAGATTCAAGCCCCGGACACCGGATATATTTATTCAGAGAAGCCGCTTCACAGAGGAAGCGCAGATCTGGACACAAGGCACAATGACACATATAACATTTTCCACTGTCTCGAAGCGGGATTGTTGGAAGGGTCGGGACTGCGCAGCAGAACCGACACACTTCACGCTGGGTTGACAAAGCAAAGGAAATCCCCTAATTAGGGCTTGAATTTATTTGCGGCCTCTGGGGGCTCAGATTAACAGCATCACAAATCCAAAATCTCCAGCTGCATTGTGTCTTGCTTGCTTGATCTTACCCAATACCCAAACAACATCACACACATTCACACAAACTTGGTAATTATCCAGCAGCCTATCTTGGCTCCTACCTCCCCAGCCAAGGATACCAATCTTTCCTCCCTAAATGACTAGCCAGGCTCATTTTTTAAGTCTCCTTAATTGGCTTGTTGGGATCACTGGAGTTTCCCTACTCTGCCTGGCCGATTTGCTAACAAGGTTCGGCTGCCTCTCCTCAGCCCCTGACAGACTGA
Organism: Sternotherus odoratus; assembly: GCA_032164245.1. Lineage (NCBI taxonomy): Eukaryota > Metazoa > Chordata > Testudines > Kinosternidae > Sternotherus > Sternotherus odoratus. Next base: position 7,127,288 of record JAVMKO010000005.1, read on the forward strand.
AGAGGGATTTATAAAGCTTGACTAAGCTGATGGGGTTTTGAACTGCTCCTTTCAATTCCCCACTCCTGGTTTCCAGTGTGGCCACTGGTGGATTGGATGTGCCCTGATGGGAGCACTGAAAATGCTGACTGCTCTTGCAATAGAAAAGTGTGCAGGTTGTTTGTCTCAAGTGGTTTCCTTCCTTCCTCCTCCTGAGGAGCTTACAACCCCCAGAACAAGGCCTGTATGCTAAAAATAACTAATAATTATCCTATATATTTTGTTGTCTGTCTTGCTATCTGTATGCATTACTGAATCAGATTCATTGAAAGTAATGGGATTTATAACACTATTACTGTGCTGTTAGTTGCCTTTCTCTCTGGTTAATCTTATTTTTCTCAGCGCGTCTCTGTCTTTCATTGTGCTATGATTTGATTGCTTGAGTGTGGTAATATCAATCTCCAGTAGGCACTGTTCTGCCACAATTAAGGTTATTAGATGATGCTGTACATAAAAATGAACAACAAAACGCGACTTGATCCTAGAGTTTTTCTTAGTTACAGAATCATTAGAAGAGTCTTCACCTCTTGTTCTTGGCAGTTGAAAGCACATTTAATCCGGGGTTAGAGGGTTGAAATCCTGACTCTCAGGGCCCAGCGTTTGTTACAGGCCTATTTCATGATCCCTCGAAAGCTCTCTATGATAACACACCGTCTAAAGCAAAACTACTGACCCGTGGCACCATATTGCAATACATTAAAATACAGTGATAATTGCCCTCATGATGAAACCACCTCTTTGTGGCAGCCAGCATACTTGGCTCCAAAAGGAAGAGGCTGGTGTGCACATTTGGGCTATGATCCACAGAGGGGGAGGGCCAGGAAGTCCAAAACAAAGCTCTGGTAGATGCAGAGTGATCATTGGCCAGCTTAATCCTGTCAGGAGATGGTTTCACAGTTGCTGCTACTTCCCTCTCAGGGGAGAAACATTGTCAATTTGCTTCTACAATGTGATAGGCTGTAATTCCCCTACCGACCCTGCAAGAGCTGAATTAGGCCAGGAGGGCCCAAACAGCCAATTGAGCTGCAAATGGGGGAGATTTAGGCTGTGGGAGGGGGAGCTTATTAGAAGGAAGCGCACCTGTGAGGGAACAGACAGGGGCTTCGATAAAGCCACAAGGCCAACAACAGCATAGTGGGGCAGGGGGAAGCCAGCCATTCCTCCTCTTGAGGTAGGGGAGAAGATGTATGGTAGGAAGGAGTCCAGCATGAGAGCAGCGAGACTGGGGTAGACACAGTCTTTAACTGTTCCTTAACAGGGAGTTGGGCTAGAGTCCAAAGTGGAGGGTGAGTCTGGTCCCCCCGCTCCCCCCAGCCATTACAGAGTGGCATTGCACGGACAGTGAACAGGAAGACTGCCCGGGAGTGACTAGTCAGGCAGCAGGTATCTGGCACTTAGGGTGACCAGACAGCAAGTGTGAAACATTAGGATAGGGGATGGGAGGTAAAAGGATCCTATATAAGAAAAAAGACCCCAAAATCCAGACAGCCCCCATAAAATCAGGGCATCTGGTCAACCTACTGACCTTGCTGATGGAGAAAGAATTTGAGAGACTCCCTAGGAAGAGGGAAATCACTGTGACCTGGCTGGAGGGCTGAGTGGAAGGAGAGCAGCATGCAGTGAAAGAAAAACGGGGGTGCTGAAAGGGGTAGAACTAGTCTCCAGAAGTAAGTGCCACCTAGTGGTGAGTAGAGCTCATTGGGACCGCCTCCCTGAAAAACCTTACCAAGTGGGAGGAACATGGGTGCAAATCATAAATAGCAGACTTCAGATTTCCAAGCACATTGAGATGCTGGGAAATAAGAGTGGCTGAATCCCAAGGCTCTGGGTTGTCCACTTCCCCCCACTTGGTCCCCCAATTCAGCACTGCTGCCAGGGAAGCTGCTAATCTAGCCCAAATCCCAGTGATTTCAGCAGTGAAGTAGATTGAGAACTCCTAACAAATAAATACTCATCTCTATATCCAAGCAGGGACAATCTAGATTTCTTGGTCTGCTATATAGAAGAGATGATTTTCGAAACTACAGTGGAGGAGAAAAAGAAAATCTTCTCTTCCACTGCAAGAATCAGAGAGATAGCCGTGTTAGGGTACATCTTCACTACCCGCCAGATCAGTGGCTAGTGATTGATCTTTTGGTGATCGATTTATCGTGTCTCATTAAGATGCGATAAATTGATCACCAGCGGCGCGCCCCCGTCGACTCCAGAACTCCAGGTTGCCGCAAGTCGCTGACCGCCGCTGCCATGAGGACGGCAGGTAAGTTGGCTGAAGATACGTCAACTTCAGCTACATTATTCACGTAGCTGAAGTTGCGTATCTTCAGTCAATCCCCTCCCCTCCCCCCCGTGTAGACCAGCCCTTAGTCTGGAATTGCAGAAGCGACTAAGAGTCCTGTAGCACCTTAAAGACTAATAAAAGTATTGAAGCATAAGTTTTCGTGGGCTAATACCCACTTCGTCGTATGCATGCCACGGTAGTCACAGCTATGGATTTCAGTAACCATTCAAGTGTTTGTTTAAATTGAACCTTGATCCATTATACTAAATTATTTTCTTCCTGATGGGTTGGGGGAGGAGGGCTTGGACTGCAATAAAACTGCTTTCCCCTATTCCTATTTTTTCCCTATCTCACATATGTCAGAGGTAGAACTGGTCGGAAAGGGTTGGGGTTTCGTTTTGTCCCTGTCCCCCGCCCCTCACTCCCCAGAAAATGTTTACTTTTTGTCAGAAAACTAAAAACTTGTTTTGTTTTTAGCCGCTTCTAGACTGCCAGAAATCGAAAAGATTTCGGTGGAACGCGAGAAGTTTTTGCGTTTGGGTTTTTTTGGCTTTCTGATGAAAAATCAAGAGTTTTCAAGAAAGCAGATGCTATGCACGTAAAGCTTTGTGTGGTTAAAACCCCAAGTATTCGTTGGGAAAAAAATGTTGACAGTAAACTTTCATTCCATTTTAGGCACATGTGATGTGAAGGAGGTTGCCAAGTTCAAGAAAGTTTCTTCTAGTAAAGTACGTTCTAGAACTAGTCGCAGCATTGAGCAGTAAAAGCATACCTCAGCATTTATTACTTACTTATTACATCAGTGGGTTTGCACCAGTACAACTGGCCACAAACCCTGGCTCTTTATATATGTACTATATGTGGTGTAAAAGTTTGCTGACATCTGTGCTTGCTGTATTTTATTGCTCACTCGTAGACTCCCATAGGCATATTAGTAGAAAACCAGTCAGTTGGGTAATCGTGGTAATTAAAAAAGATGTAAAGTTTCAAAGTAGCTGACAGTCATTACACCAAGCTGTTGTGCTTGACTGAGCTGACGTTAATTTCGATATCCCATTTTATCTAGCCGATGTGAGTTTAAAAGAGGTTTGCTGCATTTCTTTGGAAACTGGCAACTGTAGTCAGAGTATTGATTGCAGTGCAAAGTTGACAGATGTGAGCTGTAGTTTGAGAGGAGCTGTGGCTTAGCTATTCTTTTATGTAAACCGTTCAATGTCATCAATGGTAAAAATGTGTTCTCTTTTCTTCATTCCACCTGTGAAATCATATAATTGCCACCCTGCCAACCAGCTCCATCAGTGGGAAGACACCTTCTTTACCGTGGCAGAAGGTATCGCTCTCCAGGCTAGCAAAGAGCAGAGTCCAGATCTGCCAAGCATACATTTGTTTGAATAACTTCAAGGTGGGTTTGGTTTTTTACCTGCCATCTGATTTTGTTAGACCTTGTGAGATAAGCAGGGTTGTGTACGTTTAGGACTTGAATGAGTGACCCCAGAGGAAAAAAGCACATAATGCTGCGTAACATGGTAGATAGAGGTGGCATTCGGCAATATGGTATCTCCTAGGTGTATCAAGCACTTTCCTTTGCTTCGTGAATGTGTGGCCATGTTCCGCAACGGTGACAGGCATTCGATTGCTTTAGTCGTTTGAGGGCTGGCATCCTTTGATCTTTTAAAAAAGTCCTTGTGGTCGTGATGAGGAAGATAACTTTGGGCCAAGCTGAAGCTAGACAAATTCATCCTGGAAATAATGTCTACATTTTTAACCGTGAAGGGAATTAACCGTTGAAACCACTTATCAAGGCTTGTGGTGGATTTTTTTTTATCAGTGACGACTTTTAAATCCAGATTGAATTAGAATCTACCTTTTTAGTCCAAAAAGGAATTAATTCCAGGAACGTCTATGGCAGGAGGTCTCAATAGAGGATCATACTGGACCCTTCTGGCTATATAATGTATGAATGAAATGTATTTTGAGACTGACAAAGGTGGTGATGGTGATTAATGCCAGATACATCTCATGATGAGAGGTTCACATGTAAGTAGCCTCCCTGCATGGTATCTGCTAACTTGAATAGTAGCCAAGCTGTTCATTCATGGGCCTGATGCGAACTCAGTGGGAATCTCTTAATTGACACTAGCAGTTGTTGGATGAGGATCTGTGTGCTGTAGATTTTTGTCCCTAGAGAACTATGGTATAAAGTTATTTTAGCACCTGCTTCATGTTGGTATCAAATCAGTCTTCCAGTGGCAAATAATGTTATGTCTAGTCTTGTTAGATTTTAGTGAATGTTAAGGAGAAAGTTCATAGGACTGGCTAGAGAGTCATAATATAGGCAAAAAGAATGAGGAGAACTTGTGGCACCTTGGAGACTAACAAATTTATTTCGTCATAAGCTTTCATGGGCTAAAACCCACTTCATCAGATGCATAGAGTGGACATACAGTAGTACTACTTTTGTAGTGATAATAAGGATTGCCCATTTCAAACAGTTGACAAGAAAGTTCACAAGTACTCCTCGTTCTTTTTGTGGATACAGACTAACGTGGCTACCACTCTGAAATCTGTCAACATGCAAGGCACTGAATTTAGTCATATGAAGTGGAAATTCATTAACTTCATGAAAAAACTCATACAGACATCATCTTCCTTTCCAAATGGAAACAGATGGACATCATACCAAAAGGACTAAAGGTAAAAGAATCCATTACAATCTACATACCACACAACAAAAAAACTTAAACCAGACTCCAATGAGAAACTATGGAACTGGAATTAATTTGCGAACTGGATACCATTAAATTAGGCTTGAATAAAGACTGAGAGTGGCTGGGTCATTTCACAAACTGAAAACTATTTCCCCATACTAAGTTACCCATACTGTTACTCACACCTTCTTGTGAGTAACAGTAGGGGAAAACACCAAACTGTTTGAAATGGGCCATTCTAATTATCATTACAAATTTTTTTTCTCCTGCTGTAATAGCTCATTTTAATTGATTAGTCTCTTAGAGTTGGAATGGCCACCCCCATCTCTTCATGTGCGCGCTCTCTCTCTCTCTCTCTCTCTCTCTCTCTCTCTCTCTCTCTCTCTCTCTCTCTCATAGATATATTATCTTCATATATATATATATATATATATATATATATATATATATATATATATATATATATATATATATATATATATATATAAAATATCTTCCACTCTATGCATCTGATGAAGTGGAAAGTTTATGCCCAAATAAATTGGTTAGTCTCTGAGGTGCCACAAGGGTTCCTTGTTCTTTTAACGAATACAGACTAACACGGCTACCACTCTGAAACCTGTCACCATAATATAAGCAGACATTATGTATGCTCCCTTTTGCAGACCATAAATGCTATGGAAGTCACACGAGTAGTCCTGAAAATAAACCTGGTTTTAAACAAATGATTACGAGCCCTTGAGTTTCCTTTTTCAACTCTTAAAAGGCTAATAATGTCATTGTCAGGTCATGAAGCAGCTCAGGTAGGTGTCTCTGCAGACCAGCATTCCCCCTTCCATCCCAAGCCCAAATATGAACTTTGAACCAGTTTGTAGACAGTTACCATGACTGAACTTCTCTCCGGCAGGAGGAAAATGTCGACAACCTTCACGCAGTTAAAAATCATCTGGCAAAACTATCAACAGTGACCTCTGTTTTTTAAAACAATGGCTCCATTCACAGGGAGGGCCTGAAAAGCCTAGATCAAGAGCACAGCTTTCACTGGACTGGAGACTGTAAAGTGAAATAGGCAAAATTCTCCATTGGTCGGGGTTTGTGTAAAAACTCCTGCTGGAGCACAGTTGCACAGACTGCCAGGCCAGCACTATGAAGAAGAGGCCTATGTTCAGCTGTGTCTAACGATTCAAAAGCTGCCTTCGGATCAATGTATGCCTTACAGCATGGCTTGCAAAAATCGTTTCCCAGCTAATATCCTCAAGGACAAGATACAGTTTGATCTGGCTCTTCCAGGAGTTCTTCTTGACTCATTTGGAAAGCAATATTTTAAAGATGAGGGAATTGGGGGGGGGGGGGGGGTTGAGCTTTACATTTACAGTGCGAATAAATCACAACATAAGACAGCCACAGAGAGCATCTTCCTTTTTAATACGGTCTCAGCTCTACTTTATGCCAGACTGGAAATTGTTTTAATGAGAACTTGGCTGTTTTCTGGAATGTCTTAAGTAGCTGGGTTTTTTTCTTTTTTTGCTTGGTTGTATGCTGTAGTGTTAACATTTTTTATTTTTTTCCAGTTTACCCAATTATGTAGGAGTCAGATTTAAAATACTATCCAAAGCTGCATAGCTCTCATTGGTTGAGGTGTTATAATGGGGAAGGAGGTTCTGTCATTGTTTTAAATGCTGATTGACACAGAAAATGAACATGGTAAATAAATGTGTGTGCTACATTGTTTTAAAGTGGTGAGCCGGCTTCTGGCGTGTATCCCACCGATGTGATAAGATTTGCGTCCAAAATTCCCACACAGTGCTTTGAAAATACACCCCCTGACATACAAATCTGCAAGCCCCCAAGCTGCTTTTAAGTGCAGGAGCCTAATATGCCTAATTCCTATTACTTTATTCATCAGTGGTGCTTTATTATTGCTGCTGCTATTACTATTTTTCAAAGAAAAATCTTCTCTCTCATTTTGAAAAACGTTTTTTTCCCCCTTCCTTCATCATGACTAAACTGTGACTATTACCATGGCCAAAGCAGAAATCAAATGCATCATATGAATTATTGATATAGAAGGACTTGCTATAAGAACTCTCCATAGAAAGCATTAATCACAAAGGACTTTGCCCAAGGGATCCTGTAAGGACTAGCTACTGCAATAGGAGGTTAGTGAGATGAAGTCTCCTTCCAGGCAAAAGAAAGAACTTGCTTGGAAGCTAGGTTCAGTGGGTGATGGTTTTACAGTTGAAACTGTTTGAGTTCCATCATGTTGTAGAGCAGCTGGATATCAAAGGACTTAGTGCCAGGCCCCTCTGTTCCAATTCATACTCAATGGAAAATACTGAGCTTGCTTTTCCCTGCTGGGAATGCAGGGATCGGCGTGTTGAGAGCAGGATAGAGAAGCCGAAGTCAGAGGCAGCTTTGGCTAGAAGAGTGAAAGGCCCCTGCCTTACCTTGGGATAATTTTTCTGTTGGTTTTGCCATCCAGCTAGACAGAGCATGTCTTGTGGATAAAACCAGGCTGGGAGAAAATACTCCCCTGAGTTTGTGTGCACAAGCAAAGAACCCATAAAAGAGTAATTCCATTTCCATCAGCAGCACTGGTCTCTGCTGCTGGGCTCACCACCTTGCTTGCCTCAGACATCAGGAAAGATTACGTGCAGAAGAGAATCTAGGAAGAAATCAGGATTGGGCACAGCTGGGCAAAACCGCTTCTCTCTAGTTCCCCTTGGCTCAAACCCTGGATCTAATAAGCGTCTCACATGGAGTCAACAAAGACTTAAAATCTATTCCCAGCCTGTATTGTTGATCATCAACATATTAAATAAAAAACAGTGGGTCGGTTTGCATTTTCAGTTTTATTCATTAAGGCTTGTCATTTAAGCAGCCTCTGAAAAGTCATTCCATATAATTTCATTTGAGATCACCTCAGATTAGCCTGGTCAGCAAAAATATGTGCTGCTCAACACAGATTTTCTACTTATTTCTTATCCATAAAATAGTATTGCTTCAAGTCATGCGGCAGTGAGTCAAAGCTGGAATTATTTGATGCTAAAAAGGAAGCTGCTGCTTCATTTGTTGTCTTCTGGTCTTATTTAGCATTGATATTAGGGTAATGACTAGAAGACAATCAGGATGGGGCCTTGTTAGGTTCTGTACAAACATAATCAATTACAGACCCTTCCCCAAAGGGCTTATGGTCTAAAAGACTGTGCGTAACATATGAGTAGACAAAGAAGTGTTAGGAGGAGAAGACCTGGACCCACAAAGAGACTTAAGTGTTGCAATGCTGAGCACTGCGCCATCTAACTTCTAGGTGTCTTGACATCACTGTGATCCTCAAAGCCTGAGTCAGATTCCCTGTACAATGCTTGAGGAGAGAGGCACCTAAGAATAGGATCCACAAAAGCCAGCAGGCTGAGTGAGGAGCTGCCTAAACTAGACAATGAAAGATGCTCAGAAGAGAGTCTGACGCCCCGTCCCCTCATGGAGTTAGGCACTGCCCTGAAGCCCAGACTTGGGTGTCTGTCTCTACTAATGCTCCACAATCAGGAACCCCTCCCCTGGAGTCCTGCAGCTGAGGGACCTAACCTGTTTTGGGCAAGAAATAGATGTGGTTTTGCCCTTACGATTTTTTTTAGCCCCGTGGTTAGAGCATTCACCGAGGATGTGGGCGGCCTTGATTCTGTTCCCCACCTTGCCTAATGAGGGAGGGGGAAGGATTTGAACAAAGATCTCCCACCTTTCAAGAGAAAGGTCAGAACCAGTGAGGGAGCCCCACTCAGAATATCCTCAGTCTCGCTGGTTGAAGCAGTTCACTTGGGATAAATAACTAAACAGTCATTGGAATGGGGGACCGGAACTCAGGTATCCCTGTCCCAGGGGAGTACCCTAATGCCCTAACCCTAGCCTCCCTCTCTATGAGCCAATGAGTATTTAGGTAGTTATACCAGTGGAACAGCTTCACTAGGTTATATCAGAATGCCTAATGGGTGGGGCATTCACCAAAGAGATGGGAGACCCTCTTCAAATATTTTTCTCCCCATCAGGCAGAGGAGGGAATTGAACCTAGGGATACCACATCCCAGGTGAGGACTCTGACCACTGGGATAAAAGCTATTAGGGAAGCTCTTCTTCCTGGATTTTGAATGGGGGCCTCATGTAATAGCCATCTTCTGAGCACACCTGCCAGATTGGGTGCTGCAGGAGAGATACTTGGGGGTAGGGCGATGCCTCTTTTCCCCTGATTTGAGGATTGTGCTGGGGCTTACTTAGGGATGATGGAGTGATGCATGGAGTGAGGTGTTGCGTGTTAGGGGGCAGCCGAGCCAGAGAGTTGTGAATCGCAATCATACCTAAATCTGGACTTTAGGCACTTAAGACCCTTTGTGGATCTGGGCCCAAATCCTGTTTTTGTGTGGGCCAGTATATACCCTGCAATGGCACAAATCTGCACTACTTTTCCATCTCTCTGTTCTCCAATGTGCCTCTCAGTATGATTTGTGAAGCAGTTCGTACTTACAGGGTATAGCTGTCATCAGAGAAGTGACTGTTTAAAAAGGCTGCTGCCTTCCCTCAACAGATTCCCTTCCTGTATCTACTCAGAATCCTAGCTGCTTATTTTAGTGACATCTACTTTAATTACTTTTTACTCTGTTAGCACGGCATCTCAAGCACCACCCTGAGAGAGTGGCTGGATTCAATTCTTGTTCCTGCACCATCAAATGAATTTAATTAAGTTCCAATTACAGCACCTCTGGTGTTGTAAGAGGAACCAGAAGACGCGCAGCTTGCAGCAGGTGGGAGCTTGCAGCAGGGTTGAGTTTAGAGCCCCAGCAGTTAAGCAAAATATCCTTTGACTTGAAAATGCAGCGGAGGTGATATGGGAGTCACTGAAGAATGGCAATGCCGTTTTTACAGTCACTTTTCAATCCAGCTGCACTTGGTTTACTTAAAAAAGGATGCCTGTTAGTCATAGCAGAGCCCTTTTATCAGTGAAAGAGGTTAGAAAATAAACTAAACTAAAACCAATGGGTTGAACTAAAAAACTCTATTAAAAACATTGACCTCGTTCAGCAGTGACCTTTGCAATGCTAATATTGGGCTGGTAGCTGTAATTGTTTCAGTCTTTAAGATGATTTATAATGTAGTTTACCACAACTCACTCTCTCAATACCATTGATCGTAGTAACAACCCTAGCAGACAGTCACTCCATCTATGTTACTGTTGTAGTAACATATTAGCATGAGTCCCTAATGATCAGGAAGTTTTGGAATCAAAGGACAAATTCTTCACTGAATTACACCCTATGTAATACCCTGAATTCAGCAAGATTACATGGGCTGTAAATCAGTGAAAAATTTGGCCCTGAGCGTGCATTGTTCTCTGTTCAGAAGAGACATTACGTGATCACTGAAACAGCATGTCATCCTCAATCTACTGTATTTACAACAGAACGTACATAATTAAAATGATACAGTTCTTCCAGAAGAGAAGAGGGGTAATAGAAGTGGATATTAAATAGCAAAAATGGTACTGTTGAAATGAATGTACTTATAAAATTGTTGCACGACAGGTTCTTTTAGGGCTAATTACCATCTGAGACAGCACAAACTCAAGGGGCAAGTCTTGGTTTTAATTTCTCTTCAGCTGATGTAGCCCTATTAACTGATATTACACTTTATATTATTATAGTAACACTATTTAAAATCACGTGATTTTTTTAACCTATGATTGTTACAAATAATACCTAAAATGACTATTGCTGTAAGACTGATGGAGGGAGGTTTTATTCTCTTCTGCAATTTGTTTGCTTTGTGCATTTGGCATTTTATAAATAGCTAGTTTCTCTGTTTTCTCTCTGTGTTCATCCTAGGAGGCCCACTGAACTCATGTTTATCAAATAGCTGTTGGGAGGGTCAGGCCCTTAGTTTCTTGTTTTGTTTGTATGGATCTTCCAGGTAGAAAAACATTCTTAAAAGGAGCTGACTTTGATCGTAGAGCCACTGAAGGACTCAGAATTGCTGTTAGATGGTCCCTGCTGGCAATGGAATCACTCACATGAATAAAGTTTAAACGTGTTTATTTGCAAGATCAGGGCACAAGTTTCCATAGTCTGTATTGCCCAGTAGGATCCAAACATGTATTAATGTGACAATAGAATTTTTTGGCTCAGTACCTGTTTTGGCCCAAACTTTCAAACATTTTTAGGTTTGCTCATCACTCCCTTTCGGTTTGCAAATCAATCTAGCTAATTCATATTCTGATGCGGACTATGAATGCAGGGACGTACTCGATGTGCGCTACATTTAGTTGTTAAAGACCCTGTGACCTCTTTTTGTGGAGAGCTGGCGGGGGAAGGAGCTTCATGTGCACAGAAATAAAATTTCTACATTAAATAACTTTATTTTTAAATGTAACTTTTCCAGCATGATTGATGACAGAGCAAGCCACATGAGAGATTTCTCTCTATGTCAGGCATGCATGATCTTATTTTCTGCATGTGTATTTCAAAAGCTTGGTTCATGACAAAGCCATGTACACGTTACTGAGTGACCCAGAGGATGGTAAAACAGATGTCCTACAAAACCCCTGGCTTTTTACTTTTTACTTTACCTCCGGTCACAGCTTTAAAAATACACATGCACTAATCATGGACACTAGGAGCCACGGGCAGATTTTTCTATTTCCACCCAGCCCAAATGACTTCAGTGGGAAACTACAATTAGAGCTGAGGGCAGAATTTTGCCCTTCAGTTTAAATTTTCGATTTGAGAAGCAAAACAGCTGAGTTAGGGGAGCTCAAAATAAATTAGAAACCAGAAAGAGATTCTCCTCCTGGGAACTGATCACTTGAAAACAGCCTGATACATTTTTCATATTTTCCTTGGTTCGCGTCATGCGTACCACTTTCTTACAGCCCTCTGAATCTGAAATGCTATGAACAGCAGCAAAGCTGTCAAAACCTGAACTGTTGTGTAACTGCACAAATTAGGGCGTTATTATATGCTTGTTAGATGAAGCTAGGATTTCATTCATCATCTGATAACTATGAAAACCTAATCAAACGGCTTTGTACTTAATGCTTGTGGTGCCTCTGACCTTTTTGGCACTCCCCCTTCATCCTCGGGTAGGTGAACTGCATTTTGGGCTGAACTTGCAGTACATGTAAATCACAGTAAGTGGCAAAGACTTTTTCTTGATTTGACAGAGAGCATTAAGTACTGTGTCTTTGTTCCCTACGCTACTGAATATAAGAATTGGCTAACTATACATACTGTGAAAGCTATCGCATCCTGCTGTTAAAACCTAAGGAGTTTTTTATTGGACTTTCATGCTAAATAACTGTAGAAGTACCTCCTGGCATTTTTATACAAATTTTAAATGTTTTAAAAATGCATCAGGAAAAAAATACTTTAATAGCACAATTTCCTAGTGTGGAGTCTCATGCTACGTAAACTTTCAATTATGGCTATTTGTCCCTTCCCCCACCAAAGAAAGACTGTTGCATAAGATTCAATTATAGCTGTTTATTCAGCTTGAATAAAAGATTTCTTGAGGGCTTTAGCCCATACAGTCTTGATCTTTAGCATTTAGGCTTGCTAGGAAACAGGGCCGGCTCTACCTTTTTTGCTGCCCCAAGCCAAAAAAAAAAAAAAAAAAAAAAAAAGGCTGCCCAAACTGCAAAAGAAAAGGGGAGGAGGCGGCCGAATTGTGCCACCCCAAGATTCACCAGAATTCCCCCCTTACAATGTGCAGCCCCAGGCATGTGTTTCCTCACCTGGTGCCTGGAGGCGGCCCTACTAGGAAATTTCTACAAACTATTCCTCTGAAATCCCTCAAATGATGCTGTTTACATCTATGAAATTTGGCATAATGATTCCCGTAGAACTCGAAAACAGGGTACTGGCTGATTAAGAAACCTCAGATCCTATAGTGTTTTCTCATTAATTGCCTGCCACATTATATTTATCAGGAGCTGTGCTTATGGAATTAGACACTCTGGCGACCAGCATTTTGTACGTACAATAAGTAGGTGCAGAGACAGTTAAATAGGTCCGATCCTGAAGTTATATTTTTAATCTGTGTAAATTATGGCTAGGGTTAGGTATTGCACAGAAGTCAGTTTAAACAAAAATGTTACTGCTGCCTTAACTATTCAGTCGCTAGTGCTCCTCAATAATAAAAAACAAATATCTAGAGATCATATTCTGTTTCACACATTTCTTTATTCAGGGAGTTTGGTTGTTCCAATACAGACTAATCTGTAACAGTCTATGATAACTTCTAGAGTCACAGAAGAAGAAAATATTATTTAAGGTGAAGAGTGCCTGCCCGGGAAGATGTTGTAGACACATGTTACCGACTCTTCTTTCCAGGTGTGCAATTGAAAGTAGTTTATGGCAAACCAGCACCAGTCCTAACATTGCCACGGGCACAAAGAGAACAAAGAGCTACAGCTACCATGAATTTGGATTAGTCAGTGAAAAATGGCCTGAAGAGGGTGAAATTCCAGGTAGACAAAATGCACTCGTTGAGAGTGCAACATTTTGTTGCCCCCACTCTGAAATTAACAGCCTATACAATTACTTCAGCGTGAGAGTAAAATTCACCCCTGCAACAGAGCCAGCAATGGCAGATGTGGTACTTAAGCCTCTAAAATGGATCTTAAGTGGTGCATAGATGGTGCTATTTGTTTAACCTATTTCAATCCTTGTTTGTAATCTAGTCAGTTTCTCTCCCTCAGTTTTCCCCTATACCTATTCCTACATTAATATTGATTTTAAAAGAATCTCTTGCATCCTACTTGAAGCATTAATACTTTTAAACAGAAGTCTTCCTCAGTCCAATACACTTAGATGGACACACACAATGTTACTCAGTAATGAGATATTTAATCTGAATTATAATAGTTAGATGTTACTGTGAATTTAGGAATGATTTTTTTTTTTGTCATTCCAAACAATAACAATTTATTCTAGGCAAGACTATCTCTTTAAGGCAAACCTTTTGTGATCCTTGGCAGTGACTGGACTACCATACTCTGAAGGATCAATGTATTGATTTAGATTAGGGGTGGGCAAACTATGGCCTGCAGGCCACATCTGGCCTATGAGCCTGTCCTGCCTGGCCCAGGAGGCTCCCCCGGCCCCTTCCCTGCTGTCCCCTCTCCTCTCGCACCATGCTGCCATGTGTGGCTGGCTCCGGTGGGTCCTGAGTTGCTTGGTAAGGGGGAGGGACTGTGAGCTCCTGCCGGGCCATGTGTCTTGCTCCAGCGGGCCTGAGCAGTGTAGTAAGGGGGGCTGGGCTGGGTTGAGGCCTTGGATAAGGGGCAGGGAATACGGGGGTCTATCAGGGGCAGGGGTGTGGATAGGGGTCAGGGAAGTCAGGGGACAGGGAGCACAGTGGTTGGTTAGGGGTGGGGCTCTGGGGAGGCAGTAAGGGTGGGGGGGGTCTCAGGTGGGTGCAGTCAGGGAATGAGGAGCAGGGGGTTGGATAGTGGGTGAGGTCGTGGGGGGCAATTAGTGTGTCTAGGGGGGGTGTCAAGGTCTATTTCCCCACTCTTAACTCTAGGGTAAAGAAGTGGGGACCCCGCATGAAAGAAAAATAACCCCACAAGCTTATTTTACCAGCTTAGGTTAAATCTTTTCCCCAAAAACCCAAACTTCTCCAGTTGGGGCTTGGAAAACGCTGCCACCACCAATTTGAGCCCCCAGAACCATGGGTTAGGGTAAATTGGAACCCCTGTTATAACACCCCCCAAATTCTCCCCCCCCCCTTTTCCTGGGAGAGATTCGAGAACAAAGACCACAAACCCTCACTTGCTGTGAGACGTTCCTGATCCAAACCAGGATCAATCCAATGGAAACAAACAGTCAGTTTCTTAAAAGAAAGATTTTAATAAAAGGAAAGGAAGAAGTACAGATCCCTTGTACAGAAATCAATAGAGAATAAACTCCTTGCATCACACAGACTCAGTGACCCCCTCCCTTGGAATTTCTTCCACTGCTAGCTAAAAGCAAAGTACACTGTGGACCAATTATCAAGTGATACAATTCAAGGTTTCAAATCACTTACTGCTGGACTTGGTTTCCTTAGGCAATTATAGAAATGTAGAATAGAAACATAAGTATGATTCTTCCCGTAGGCAGGGGAACCACAGACAGACTCCCAGCGAGCCGGGGAGAGAATGAAAGAAAACTGGAGATAATGAAAGTAAAACCCTTTTCCTTTGTTCCCCGTTGATTACGTCATCTCCCTCTCTGGGTTGCTTCAGGTTAACCCTTCACCGGTAAAACAGTAATTCTAAGCTACTTCATACTTATGACAGGGGGTCACAGGAACAGGAGCTCAGGGGACAAGGAGCAGGAGGATTTAGATGAGGGGTGCAGTCCCCAGGGGTGGTTAGGGGCAGAGGGGTCCCAGAGGGGGCAGTCAGGGGACAAGGAGCAGGGAAGGTTGGATGGGTTGTGGGTTCTGAGGGGGGCAGAAAGTGGGAGGGAGTTGGTTAGGGGCGGGGCCAGGCTTCCCTACTCTACCCTACCTGGCCCTCCATACAATTTTTCAACCTCGATGTAGCCCTTGGGCCAAAACGTTTGCCCACCCCTCGTGTAAATGGTCTCAAAACTGCTGTCTGAAGTTGGATATCACCTGCAAATGATGTTACAAATGTTGACAGAAGTAAATAGTATTTTGTGACCAATGTAGAGTTAAAAATAAAACAGCACTTGCAAACACACAAACTTGGCAAATATTTCTCTCTGCTTTCCTATTTATTCGTAATTTATAAATGGCAAAATGTCTCTTATCTGCCCTTTCTCAAGGGCAGTTCCCTGGTGCCGTAATAATTGAAAATTAAGAATTTACAGTGTCATGATTAAATTCTACCCTTTGTGCTCTTGTAGACTGCAGCTGCATATTAACAACATCCCACTCAGATCATGAGTGGCAAGGAGTATTTTGAACACCAACTGCTACATGATAACATAACAAGCTTTGACAGCTCCCTAATTACCAGACTACCCAGTAGTTAAAAACTCTTTAATCCAGTAGCAATCACTTCTTTCCACATAAGTCAAAAGGTATAACTAATTTGCTCTTTAATTGATATCTATATTGCTGTTTTTTTTTAAAAAGGAACACCTACTTCTCCAATACACAAAATTATTAATATGTAACCTGTGGTCTGAATATGGGAAATAATTAGAATGGCAGAATACTGTAACACTTTCACTAGGTAAATTTTAGCCTTAGGTTTGATCACTACTGGCCTAATTCTGCACCCTTTGTTCCCATTGAGTAGTATGATGTGACTAATCTCACCGGGACAGATTCTCTGCTCCTGGACACTGTATATCATCTGTTGTGAGGGGGCATGGCTTCCTTCCAAGACTGAGTGAGAGGGACAGCCAGATGCTCCTGCACATCAATCACTCCAGAGCAAGGTGGAGGTAAAAGGCTTCCAAATCAATATGGTGGTAGGATTTTCCATGTATTACGTATCGGTGCATATAGCTGAACTGCAAGGTATTAGAAAATTAAGACCCTTAGGAGGGGTTGCAGAATCACAAACCAAACCAGGACGAAGGGTATGTCTGTATCACAGTCACACCTGATGATTTTAACTTGGGTAGACATACCCGAGCTTAATGTTTTTGGGATCACCTAGCTCAGCGGGGATTCTGTCCCCACCTGAACTGTAGCCCTGGTTGCCTTAATATTACACGGCTGTAGCTGAAAGCCCTGACCCCAGAAGCCAGCCTACAAGCATTAGGAGCTCACCCTGGCTTCCATCAGCCTAATTGCTCCTTGCAGGGTGACTTCAACAGTCCTTCTGGTTCCAAGTTTTCCCACACCCATCTACCCCAAAAGAGGGAAACCTTCATCCCAGCTTATCAGTTCACTTTAGAACACACATACTCCATAGTTTGCACAGCAGAGGCCTGCTAGGGGCCAAAATAAACCAAGTTTACTTAATAGAAAAATCATAGATTCAAAGGTGAAATAGTAAGGGAAAGCAAACGCAGAAAATCATCATAAAAATGCAACTTCAGGCTTTACATGACTGTGTGAGCTAAATTCCCTTTTTTTCTAATACAAGTTACCTATTGCCTCTGAACAGTTGCCCAGAGTGTGCCCTCTATCACAGAGAGGCTTGAATGGACAAGACCCCACCTAGATGCTGGCCCTCCATTTCTGGATAAAATCCTCAGGTCCAAGCCTGTTACGTTTGTCTCCCCCTCTTCCCTCCTTTTTTCTAACTAAAGATGACTCATGCATAGGCTCTGGGGCTGGAGCACCCATGGGAAAAAATTAGTGGGTGTTCTGCACTCACAGGCAGCCATGCTTCCCCCCCCACTTCACCTCCGCCTCCTCCCCCTGCGCACACTGTGTCCCCGCTCCTCCCTCCCGGTACTTTCTGCCACCAAACAGCTGTAGCAAGCTCCGGGACGGAGGAGGAGAGAGAACGTGGCGTGCTCAGGGGAGGAGACAGGGCTGGGGTGGAAATTTGGGGAAGGAGTCGAACAGGGGCTGGGAGGGGGTGGAGTTAGGGCAGGGACTTTGGGGAAGGGGTTAGAATGGGGGCAGGAGACGCAGGGATGGAGTAGCGGCAGAGCAGGGGGAAGAGGGAGGTTGAGCACCCTCCGGCATCATTAGAAGTCAGTGCCTATGGACCCATGATCACTCAGAGTAGAAGAAATCTCTCCTCTCTTAGTTTTCCACGGTGGGGGTTTAATTATCAGTTTTGATGTCTTTCCTTTAACTTAAATGGCCCCCCATTGTCTCTTCCCACCGGACAGTGGGTGGGCATTTTAAGATAGTTGCGTGTAAACAACAAGCCTGGGAGGAACACACACGTTCATGCATGCATTCATCTACATCCATAACCTGCATCCATCTCTCCTAATAACCATCAAGTTCAGATATTAAGGTTTTACCTGATGTATTTTTGTACACAATAACATTGTCTACAGCTAGCTGATTTAATTGCTTATTCTTTGGGATTCAGACTCTCCACTCCCCCCCTCCCCCCCCCCCCCACCAATGTTCCCTCTAATTTTTGACAGGCTGTGTGTGCAAAACATTTCTTCTGTACAAATTTTTGTGTGTGTGTGTGGTGTTTCACGGTGTGCGCGGGGTTTAGGATCTGTGTGTGTGCCCACACTTGTTCAGCTTAAAGGGAACAGTGCCCCCCCCCCCCAGCCCTCTGTTTTCCCCTTGTGGTGTTTGGCCCCTCATTGTCACACCAACATAGGATCCCAGAGCAGTGAAGTGGGCTATATAAATGTACCCAGAATCCTAGGCAGTTACCTGCGGAGCTACTCCCTGCTGAAGCATGTGCTGGCATGGCCACGCTTACTAGATTACAACTATCTCAGGTATGTCTACTCAGACTGTACTCACACCCTGTGTCTGCCCCACGCAGGACTGGAAAAGGTTAAGGGGGCTAGGCAGCCTATTAACTCCTGGTCTGCACCTGGAGGAAGAGCCAGGAAGCAGGGAATTGATTGCAGCTGGCCAGGAGTAGGTGGGGCCTATAAATCCAGGAAGCTGGCCACAGACTGGGGTTGCTGCTGGGGAAAAAGTAGTCACTCCCCAAGAAGAAGGAGGAGGAGGGGAGGGGAGAGGGGTGGGTGGGTGGGTTTGGAGCTGATACTCCTAGGGAAACCAGGTGTGGTCAGAAGCAGAGCAGTCCAGAGAAGGAGCAGTGAGGCCTGGGAAAAGAGAGCTCAGAATTGCTGGGTTGAGGTCCCTGGACTGAAACCCCGCGTAAAGGGTGGGGCCTTTGTTCCCCAACCAGCCACTGAAGGAGTGAAGAGGACGACTGTGTAGGGCTGCTTAAGGAATGTAAAAACTGCACCCCAGAAGGGGGACTGCCGAGTGACCTAGGCCAAGGGCAGAGTCACAAAGAGAACATGGCAGTTCCTAGGATGGGAGTAGCTGCAGGCCTGAGAAAGGTGAGATGACAACATGCAACCATGGCAAGAGGCACTCAATGCCCCACTATTGCCAGCTCCACAAGGAGGGTCACACTTGGGCAGTGACCAGTGGTATTGTATAAATCCTCGGAAGGGGGCAATTTGCAATGATCAGTATGTGAATCTGCCTGCACAGCTATTGGAGCTAAACAGGCTTGGGACAGAGGCGCACAATGAATATGCTGTGCGTTTCCCAACAATTTCTGGCTTTGTGATCAGGTGGTGACAGAAGTAATTCTTTAAAGTACACAGTCAAAGGAGGCGGGAGACCACTGATCAGGCAGTTCTTAGGCAAATTCATTATGCTAGATAAATACCCCTTGGAGAGTCAATAAACAGTGCTAGTTTCCTTTCTTTCTCTCTTTTCAAATACATGGAGTAACATTAATAGACAGGTCACCTGCGCTATTTGAGATTGCACATTAATCAGACTGAATGTTTTCCACTTAATGACACTTGGCCCGTTTTTTTAAGGTAATTATGTGTCTAAACATGTAGATAGGTGCCTATGCACCTAACTCCAGTGGAAGATCCAAAAGCATGTAGGTGCTAATTCCCATTGCACTTAGGTGCCTGGGTGCTTTTGAAAATCCTCCTAGATCCCTATCTGCATGTTTAGGCACCTTACAGACCTATCAAAATCTGTCCTTAGCTGCCTGTGCTGATAGAGAAAATGCATGCAGTACACTTGGTCACATCTAAAACATATCACGCACTACATGCAGTTCTTTTAATGTGTAACTATTGAATTGAAGCTAGATGCATGTTTTTCAGTGTGACACCTAGATCTATGTTAACTTGTGATACTTCCAGATTTGAATTATCTGAGTGCAAAAACATTTCTAAAATGTCTTGACCGGTGAACACTATTTTTCATGCTTTAGTCTCTCTCCAAAATGGCAGAGCAGAACTTTAGCCAATTTGCCAACAAAATTTCCCTCTGAAAAGAGGTCAGGCTAACAGAAAACTTAGCCGGAAAAAGCCAGCCCCATCAATCGAAGAGGCGCGAGCAAAATGAAAGTGGCTTCAGAGATCCACTTATTGATAAGGATTGAAACTTTTTTGTCATATGCTTTTCTTAGCGTGGGATTTCCCGGTTATGCTTTTTGGATCAGGGACTGTCTTGTTTCCTGATTGTACAGCATCTAGCACAATGGGTCCTGGGCCTTGACTAGGGCTCCAAGGCATGGTGATGATACAAACAATCGTGGCATCCACAGCGCGGCATGAGCTGGTTTATTTCACAAGGCTGCATATGTGAGAAAAGGAAGTCACCAATAAAAAGGTGACCGGGTGGGTGAGATCCGTTATTGGACCAGCCTCTTGTGGGCAGAGAGAAAAGATTTCAAGCTCACACAGAGCTGTTAATGGCTTTACTTCTCATCTAGGAAGAGGAAGCAGTTGAGGATATAAACATGATGTGGTAGAAGACTACGTCACCACCACCAGCAGAACTGTTAGACTTACTAATAGCCTCTGTGCAGCCTCTGTGAGGAGAAACGGAACGACTGCTAGCAGTCCTTTAAGGCATGACCAGTGTGGGGAAAAGGTTTTCAGACTAATCTTTTATTTACCAAAAAATCCTGTTGCAGGTTGGCTGAAACTGTTTGTGACTTCGGGTTGAATTCAGTGAATAATCTTGACCAAAACAAAAAAGGGGGGGAGGGGCCCAAAACATTTTCTTCTTGGTTCAAAATGGCATTTCTTTTTAAAATTTAATTGTTGGGGTTTTTTAATCTAATTTTTTTTAAAAAACAGACATTTCAGGCTGAACTAAAGGTTTTATTTGACTTAAAACTTTTTTTTTCATTTTGGTGAGAAACTGAAAAAAAAATTGTTTGCTCGACCTGAAAATATATTTTTTTTTCCTTTTCAGTTCAGCCACCGGTTTATTCGCTTATCCCTAATTTAGGCTCCTTTCTGCCATTCCAGCTTGTTCATGGATGATTTCAAACATCTTTCCAAGGATAAACCAAGACATTAAATATAGGCCAGGCATAGGCAACAGGATGGTCGGGGAAACACTCAGTCAGTAAACTGGCATATACATAGTGTTGTGACAAAACAGCATTTATAAGTGTAGCACTCATTATCCGCAACAGTTAGCTAAATCTCCATCACAAATACATAATGGGTCAATTTGGGAAAAGGTCCTCCAGGATTGAGTGCTTATTCCCAAACTACAGCACCGGGCTCAGGGATGTTCTTGCTGAATCCAAGAACACATTGACCATTATTTATTGCTTACAATGAGAGATGACTTCTAAATCAAAGGAAGCTGTCTGTGCACTCTGGGGCAGGGTATGTTCATGAAGGATACTCCACTATTTCACTGTACACATTGTACATCTTGGTTCAAAGATGACACCCTCTACCTCCACCAACAGTTGTATATAGTCTGTGCAATTATTTACATTGAGTACTACTGGATAGGCAAATATCTGGCTTAATTGCCCCAAGGGTGACCAGAGAGCAAGTGTAAAAAAAACAGGAGAGGAGGTGAGGGGTAATATGTGCCTATATAAGAAAAAGCCCCCGGAATTGGGACTGTCCCAATCAAGGTTTCCTCTAATTTTTGACAGACTGTGTGCGCAAAAAAATTCTTCTGTGCAAATTTTTGTGCGCACAGTGTTTCGCCATGTGCGCAGGGTTTAGGATCTGTGTGCCCGCGCACATGCAGGCAGATTAGAGGAAACAGTGGTCCCAATAAAATGGGGAGATCTGATCATCCTAATTGCCCCTCTGGAGCAACAGTTGGCATAGAAAGTTGAAGCTGTCCTCACAAATGGACATAGAGTTACATTTAGAACAATTGACACACAGGGCTTGTCTTCACTACCCATGGTAGCGATCGATCTGTTCGCGATTGATTTCTGACGTCTCGTAAAGACGCGAGAAATCGATCGCCCGCGGCGCCCCCGTCAACTCCGGAACTCCAGCTCGCCGAGAGGCACAAACTGGAGTCGACGGGGGAGAGCATCGCCGACTGCCGCTGCCGTGAGGATGGCAGGTAAGTTGGCTGAAGATACGCCAACTTCAGCTACGTAATTCACGTAGCTGAAGTTGCGTATCTTCAGTCGATTTCCCCCCCCTTCCAGTGAAGACCAGCCCATAGAATGTGATGGGTAATGGGGGGAGTTCCCAACAGCTGTAGAGCTGTAATTGGTTTCCTGAGAATCCTACCACCTCCTGCTACACTGAGCACACCCAGGATAAAGTAGGCAATCTAGCCTTCTAAACTGACTTCTGCAACATGTGCTTATATTTTCCAGACACCTTCTGATAGAAATCTATTCTTTGTTCAGTTTCTCTTCTGTATTAAGTGAGCTCCTTTGTAGCATTACTTTTTATATCCTGTAATCATGTAATTGTTTTGCATGAATCTTTCATAGTCGTCTAACATTTTAGCAACATTTTGTCTCATTGTGTTGAGACTTGATGTCTTCTCTGCCATCATAAAATAATATAGTTATGTTATGACAATATGGAAGCTACCTCTAAGAACTGTTATTTGTTACTTATTGTTCAGCATAGAAAAAATTACTTCTGGTTATTGCAAGTAGTCAAAATCAGATGTCAGCCAGCCATGAGAATGATATAAACAATAGATATATGTTAAGAATATCTATGCAAAGTACATTGTTAAATAAACCACTTACTGTGGGGTTCTTCATTTATTGGTCTGCATCAAGAAATCAACACACACGATATAATGAGCAAAAGAATGAAAGCTCATTGAACATCTGTGTGTGCTTTTCAACTGCCTGCCACATGTACCCAAGCTTAAACCCTAATCATCAATTACATATATACACATACACTTGCTAGATTACTTCTACAAATGATGTACATATAGTTTCTAGAACCCCAGGATCAATAAAAGAAGAATTCAAGTGAACAGGTTATAGAATGAATACCTTCTACTTATTAACTTATAGGGAAAAGAAGTGCTTATCTCTCTCTCTCTCTCTTCCTCTCTCTCTCTCTCTCTTTCCTCTCTCCCCTCCCCCCATCTCTGATGGTGGTCGAATTTAGCCTACAACTAATTACCATTAAACTGAACTGAGTTACTTTAAAACAATAGCAGAGCTTCTATCATCAGTTTATTTCTAATTATGTTCTTCGGGTCCAGGCTGGTTTCATTATTGTTAGGCCATATCCTCAGGTGGCATAAGTCACCATAGCTGTATTGAAGTAAATTTATACTAGCTGAGGATCAAGCCCATTTAAATATCTTCTATTATGATTCACAAACAGCCATGCTTGAATTGGCCCCATAGAAGTCAATGAGAACCATGGATCATCCAGAGGGGAGAAGTTTGGCACCAAAATCATTGTCCATTTGAATAAAGCAGGGACACTACGTTTCAAATGATGGTTTAATGATTTCATCTATTAAAGCTTTGAATATTTCCACATTTATACATACGTCTTGTAGACACCATGAACAATTGTTTGAGAGACTATCATCTGTGTGGATGATGTTTCTTTAACAGAAAACATTGCTGGTTTTTGTTCCTTGTTTAACCTCTTCTCTAGATCTCATTAGCTAGTAACGTAGTCACTACCATTTCTGCCTTAAGCCAAACCCTGTGTTGCTCACTTAACAAAGAGATACATTACTTTAGCAAGAGAATGAAGTGAGAGACAATAACTGATAGGACACAACAATAATTCAGAATAGTATACATTGTCGCTTTAATATTTTGTGGGTGACAAAATCGAGTTGTTTTAAAAGCCCTTTGAAGTAGATATCTGTTTCCTAACAGTCCTGGCAATAATATTAGACCAAACAGATTTAAAATTTTAAAAAAGCTTTTCAGAGACTGAAGAGTCCGACTTGAACTTGCAACAGCAAGAAAACTGAGAGCAACGGCTGAGTCAATATCATGTGTTATTTAAATGATTCTGCCTCAATCACTTTAAAAGCAAATGGTCTTCAGTAAAGAGAGACTGTCTCTTATAAAGAGAGTTGGCATACCCGTTCTCAGTACCGTGCCTGCTATCTGCATTTAACAATAGAGTACCTGGGAGAGGGTGCACTTCATTGGACACTGGAAACGCAGGGCCAACCCATGTCTCTAAACCCACCTAGGAAAGTTTCCCTCCAGGAACAGATTGGCCCTGACCATGCAATTTCGGTCCCCCATTCTTTAGCTATTTGTTATCATCTAGGGTGACCCGATGTCCTGATTTTATAGGGACAGCCCCGATTTTGGGGTCTTTTTCTTATATAGGCTCCTATTTCCTTCCATTCCCATTCCCGATTTTTCACATTAGCTGTCTGGTCACCCTACATCAGCCTCTTTTTCTATGACCCCACACGCTACTCCATGCAGGTCCTGGATTCTACTCAATGGGAGGGGACCAGGGAAGGCAAACATCATAGGCTCCAAAGCCCCTATGGAGAACACTTGCTGGCAACAAGATGCAAATTCTAAAAAAGTCTCTTCAATGTAATTGAAGGAGCTGGAGTGAAGGGCAAGAGGGAGAGAGACAGACACACACCAAGCCACCACCATCAGTGTGACCATCCTGCAGGATTGTTTTGCTGAGAAGACATTTCGAAGTTCTGGTGGCTTCAGGTTCTGTTTCCAAAGGTAGTTTTATTGTGTTCTGTGAAGTGAAGGACTGTTTGTTATAACAAACTTGGCAATTAGAGCAAAGTAGGCTCTTGCTCTGGCATAACACAGTATATTTACCCGATATCTTATTTCCAGGCTGAAAGGGAACAATTAAATATACTGTATCCTTACTCTAAGGCCCAGGGGTATAACACTACGGCTATAAGAGAAGGCATATTTGTTTTCTAGCACCATTTTTGCTCAACCACTCTTCCAATTAAATACCTTTGGGCTAGAGTAGCACAGTGGAAGGGATTAAGGAGGCTGACGTGCTCTCCTAAGGCAATGAAAGAGTAGGGAAAGCCAGTTGTACCCTGCTACACTACAACCGTTGTCATGTGTGGAGAGGGGAGATAAAAAGAGAGGACCGAGCCAAGTTGGGTGCTGACTGGGAAGGGGGCCAAAGTTTTGCTTGCAGTTCTGAGATAGAGCTTGCATGCCAACTGGATCTACCGTCCTGGGAAGGTCCACCAAATCCTGGAATTGTCAGAAGCACAGTCTGCTTTGGAAACCAGCCCTGACTAGAAGGATTGAGGCCCTACTCACATTTTGTGGGGTGACACTGGCTTTGAGTTGTGTTTATTTTTGTTTCTGATTGCCTTTGAACTTCATAGCTCCAAAGAAGGGAAAAGCACCATTCGCTTGAGGGACAGAAGCAGACCAACAAAGGCCTGCAGCAGGGTGAGTTGTGCCCTGAAGGGCCACGAGAGGGCACTGCCCCAGCAATGTGGTTACATCCAGCTGCTTGTCAGAGGTATCTCAGGTGCTGGACTAAAGTAGATAGCGTTCAAAGAATTAAGAAACGTAGAAAACTTGTGTTAATTACGATCTGCTCACATCCAAAAAAGCATCCTCATGTTGTTCACCTTTCTGTACAGTTTCTAAAGAGCACTAGCCATGTGAAGTTCAATGAAGGACATGTAGAAGTAGTTGCGTCTTCTGTAATTAACGGCTTGTTTTTGTTGAAATGTCACTTTCTAGCCAGTTTTGCACATTTTATAACTTTTTATTTCACACCAAATCACCCATGAAACATAAAAATGCTCTCAATTGTTAAATTCATTAACCTAACAAATGGCACACACACAGCCCCATTTAAAACATGCGTCCTAAATAGTATTCTCATTATGTGGAATCAGATTATAGTCCCTAATCAAATTTGACTTGGAGCTTGGAGCAAAAGGTAATGAAGTATGACCCATCATGTAAAACAATGATAGGTGAAATAAATCTCCAGCACCACACAACCTCCATTTTGAGCTGTTCTAAATAATTCTGTTTTTAAAAGCATTTTCATTATTTGATTAGAAGTAGAATTGTACTTCTGTAAATCCACACCTGTTGTACATCTTGCATCTGTTAGGATATTTCCAACTATTTTTCCAAACATCTTAATATTTTTGCATATCAATAGCATTTTTGTGTTTATTTAAAAAGAGGAATTTTCTCCTATTGTTTATTATGGTAGTACCTGAGGGCCGACAGAGTAGTAGACTCTGCTCTGAATAACTTAGTGTAAATAGCTAGACGCCCACAGGCTGGGGAAAGGAGTTAGGCTGACCAGTCAGCAAGTGTGAAAAACTGGGGCAGGGGATGGGCAGTAAGAGGAGCCTACATAAGATAAAGATCCAGGACATCTGATCACCTGAAAAGGGGTAGAACACGAGCAGAGTGAACTGTCTCTACCAGCTCATTGAGCAGGTCAGTCGCATGGCCATGTAGGCAGTTTTCTGTACACCAGGGAGGGGCACAGGCATAATCCTTTGGGGTGGGATGGCTCTGTACTGATGTCTATCCATCACAATTTGCCCCACATGGAGACTATGGAGGGGTGACTAGGGATTGAACTACTCACCAGCACTCTTTGTTCCAAGTCCTTAGTTCTACCACTAGATCACATCCCCTTACAATCGATCCAGTTTCTCGTCTCCTGCATGTTTAGTGTTGCAGCTCAATTAGAGGGTATATGTAACTTTTGTATTAAACACATACGAGTTACAACAGCTGATGATTCTGTTGGCTAGATTCTGCCATCCAACTACAGAGCAGTAAACTCCACCAACTTTGGAGTAGGTGACTCTGATGAGCAGTTACTACCATGATTTCTTCCCTTGAAGTAAATGGGACCACTCATGAGTAACTTGCTCACTAGCGTTGATAAGGAACTCATCATCTGGCCCTCAGAGAGTTGCCCTATTGAACTGATGCAGTAAGTGGAAGTATCAAAACATGAGCCTGTATAATAAAATAGCGACATGCACAGGATCTTTTGTCTTGTGGAAGTTCTCGATCCTTTCTAGTTGAAAACCTTTTGTTGATTTGCTAATATTAAGTCTAGGCTGACCATATTTCCTTGAGACAAAAACGGGACACTGGGATAGCAAAAACGGGACGGGGTTATATTATATTCTGTATTCATGAAAAAGTAAGACGATAAAAAAAGTTTTATTACATGAACATACAGTAGACTCTCGATTATACGGGATGATCGGAAAAACCTTAATCCCAGTTAATAAAATCCCAGATAATCAAGCATCTACTGGGGGGGGGGGGGGGGGTCGCCGCCGCACTGAGGTGTGTGTGGGGGAGGGAAGGTGGTGGTGCCACCACCTGCCCCAGTCAGCTCCCGCTGCCAGTCTGGGTGTAGGGAACCCAGGCTGGCAGCGGGAGCTCAGACCCCGGCTAGCAGGAGCCTGCGGGGAAATTCTAAAGCGGCAGCCGGCTGAGCGCTCAACCTGCTGCCTCTTTGGGGTTTTCCCCCCAGGCTCCTGCAAGTCGGGGTCTCAGCTCCCGTGCCAGCCTGGGTTCCCTACACCCAGGCCGGCAGCAGGAGCTGACTGGGGCAGGCAGCAGGACCCCGGCTGGCATGAGCCTAGGGAGAGAGCCCAAAGCGGCAGTGGTCTGAGCAGTCAGCCTGCCACCGCTTTGGGATTCCCTCCAGGCTCCTGCCAGCCGGGGTCTCAGTCCGCTGCCAGCCTGGGCTTCCTACAGCCAGGCTGGCAGCAAGTTGAGACCCTGGCTGGCAAGGGATCCACCGGGGGAAACCCCAAAGCGGCGGCAGGCTGACTGCTCAGACCGCTGCCGTTTTGGGCTCTCTCCACAGGCTCCTGCCGGCCGGTGTCCTGCTGCCTGCCCCAGTCAGCTCCCGCTGCCAGCCTGGGTGTAGGAAGCCCAGGCTGGCAGTGGGAGCTGAGGCCCCCGCTGACAGGAGCCTGCGGGGAAAGTCTAAAGCAGCAGAGAGCTGAGAAGCGGTGGCAGCGGCCGAGCTCTCAACCCACTGCTGCTTTAGAGTTTACCTGCAGGCTCCTGCTCGCTGGGGTTTCAGCTCCCGCTGCCAGCCTGGGCTTCCTACACCCAGGCTGGCTGCAGGCTGAGACCCCAGCTGGCAAGGGGCCTGCGGGGGAAACCCCAAAGCAGCGACAGGGTGAGCGCTCAGCCCCCCGCCACTTTGGGGTTTCCCCCCACTTGTTCCTTGCCAGCCGGGGTCCTGCCTCCTGCCCCAGTCTGCTCCCGCTGTCAGCCTGGGTTCCCTGCGCCCAGGCTGTCAGTGGGAGCTGAGTGGGGCAGGTGGCAGGAGCCTGGGGAGAGAGCCCAAAGCAGCGGCGGGCTCAGCCTTAACCTGCTGCTGCTTTGAGACTTCTCCCACTGGTCCCTTACGAGCTGGTTTCTCAGCCTGCTGCCAGCCTGGCTTTCCTACACCCAGGCTGGAAGCAGGCTAAGATCCCAGCTCGTAAGGGGCCAGTGGGAGAAGCCTCAAAGCAGCGGCAGATTATGGCTGAGCCCGCCGCCGCTTTGGGGCTTCCCCTACTTCCCCGCCCACCCCCTTCACTCACAGCCCTGGACCCCCCCCAGTATCCTCCTTCACACACAACCCCGTGCCCCCCATTCCATGCCCCCCCAGTACCCCCTTCACACACAGCCTCACGCCCACCACCTACCACTCCCTTCACAAGCAGCCATGCCCCCCCACTTCTCCTGTGCCCCTCTTCACATGCAGCTCCAGTACCTCCCTTCACACACAACCCTGTGCCCACTTCCACCCATGACCCCTATGTAGCCCTTTCCCCCTGCCCCCCTCACACACAGCCATGGCCCCCCACCCCATACTCCCTCCCCCCTCCACCCAATGCCCCCCCGCACGTCCCGTCCCCCCACGCGGTCACCCCCCCCACCTACCTTCACGCGCCTTGAGCAGCACGGTGTTGTTGGGGATGATGTTCTCCAGCACCATGGGGCCCGGGGCGGCGCCGCCTCCTCCTCGCCCAGGCTCGCGCTGCCTCCGGCTCCACTCCGCGCCCGCCCCCGCTGCCAGCCTCACCCTCTGGCTCCCTGAGCTCGGGCGCTTGCAATCCCCGCACTTGCACCTCCCACGCAGCCCCCTCATTGGGCTGCACATGGCGTTTCCTCCACATGGGGTGGACGGGGGGAGCGAGGTGCCAGGCAGCCCCTGCCCGGCCAGCAGCTCCACTCCGCCCCACGTGGGGGCAGCCCAGCCAATTGCACTGCGTGGGCGGGCTCTGCAGCGGCGGAGGGGAGGGGGGAGCAGGCAGGGGAGGGGGGCCCGAGGCCCTGAGGGGAAGGGACTGAAGGGCTGCGGGAGGGGGTGGGAGGAGGCGGGACCCGGCCGTGGGTCCCTGAAAAAACGGGACAAATTTGACATTTATGGCAAAAAGACGGGACAGTCCAAAAATATGTAAAAAACGGGACTGTCCCGTTCAAAACGGGACGTATGGTCAGCCTAATTAAGTCCTTTCAAACTGTCCTATTTCACCCACTACTATGTGATTTTTGTTATCCTTAGTCACTTAAATTCACAGCTGGTTCATTTGATAAATGAACACTGTAGCCTCCGAGTCATTTTAGATCTTCACTCATACATCAACAGCAAGAAGGAGGAAAATGCTGCATTTAGAAAAGAGGACGGCTAATGAAAAAAATACACCCTCAGATATCTGGAAGTCACAAAGTAAGACTGTCTGCTGTTTGGAAGCTGGAGACAAATACTTTTCAAATGTGGCCAAGGACATGAAGTGAGGTTCTGCAAAGCAATTTAGCTGATAAGAGAGCCTGCGAGGGCATTGAGGTCATTGCAAGCTGGCTCATGTGCTGTTTGTTTTGTGATGGAGTTTTCTATCTATAATACTCATTGCAATCATTTGACGGCATCTAATGCTCTATCAAGGTCTTGTATGTACCGTCCTGTTGTAGGGTATGCTGTCTTCCTTTTTTCCTTACCTGATTTGGTCCACTTGACTGATTTTCTTCTTTATCTTAATTTTTTCTTTATGAATTTTTAAAGTCAGTCTTGAGAGTTTCCATTGTTGAATTTATCCTGGTTTGTTGTCAGGGTCAGCTCCAAGCACCAGCCTTGGAAGATGTGCTTAGGGTGGCACATTTTCAGGGGAGGCATTCTGTCCAATCTTGGGGCGGTGCATTCCGACTGCCCCTTTTTTTGTTTGGGGCAGCAAAAAAGTTAGAGCCAGCCCTGTTGGTTATAGGTTTCTATTTTACTTCAATATGTAAATAGGCAGACATGGAAAAACTACTCAGTCTGCAGCAGGGTTTGCTTTCAAATCAAACGTTGCAATCCTTTTAACTTTTACACTGCACTTGCAGAACTGATTCAGTAATAAGACGCTAACTCTCGGATAGGTTCAAAACCCGCCTGAGTGACTTGTGTTTGATGTTCTGGAGCATGCATTACAAAGCCATCACTCTTAGCTTGGCACCGAAGCTGCCTTTCCTTATGAAATGACCGGGACCAAGCTGGTCTACTGAAAGCTGGTGTGAAAAATGATAACCCTAGGTGTACTGGAGCTTTAGGTGGAGAAATTCCTCTTCCTCTTCTCATCAAATCAATTTCCTCCATCTCTTTTCCTTTCCCTCTTGTCAGATAATTTTCCCCACCCTTCTCATCTCCTTGCCCCTCCCTATTAACCACAACTATTTTCCTGTTCCCAGTATAAGGACAGAACACTTGTCTTTTGTGCAGCCTTCCTCCTTCTGCAACCCGTTCACTTGGGTTGGGCTCCCATCTTCTGCCGGTCTTCAGCCGGGATGGCTTCTTCCTGCAGTGAAATTCTAGCATGGGTCCTGAATCTCCTCTGAAATGTGTTGCATTTGCCTAAAACTGAACACAGACCTGTCTCAGAAAGGTGGGCCGTCCAAGGTCCGGGTTAGTGATGGTGGTGAGCCAATGTGAAAAATTCTGTGTAGAGAACAGCCTGGTTTGTGCCCAAAGGAGTGGACTTTGACAGCATTTGAAATAAGTTCCTTAACTAGGTCGTTCATGCGCCATATCTGCTCACAAAGAATTAGAAGGTAAAAATAGGTTAGTTGGGCTGAAATTTTCAGGTTGATATTAAACTGGAGAACAAATGGGACAATTGATTGTCTTGTGGGGTTTTTTTTCCTTTTGTATGTTTGATTTTTCTAAAACTGTATCATTTAAAATTGTATATGTGTATTGGGTGAAATCTTGGACTTGTTAAAGTAAATAGGAATTTTACTCTTGATTTCAATAGGGCCTGGATTTTACCTTTCTTTTTCTTCATTAGAAAGGGAAGAGCATTTGAGCTGGGTCAAGAAGCTTTCTATCTGCAAAAGTCAAAAGGCCCACATTCTGCCACTGTTTGGATAACCTTACTCGAGCAATCACTACAACTGCTTGCAAACAGCTATACCTCAGCATGAGTAAGGGTGGTAGAATCAGGCCTCAAGAAATCCCTTTCAGCTAAGCAATAGTTTGAGAGAGAATAAAAGCAATAGATAGCATGGGGTTAAAAAACCAGCCACCTTCCTCCTATTTGTGTTGACCCAGGACATTTCATAGGCATTCTGTAACTTGAAATACATTCTTCCTATGAGAGCCAGACTACATATTGAATACCTGGTTTTAAGAGAAAACATAGCTACATTGGATGGCAAACCCGCTGACGTGGGTGAGTAAGGCAAGTGCACTTTTTTGTATAAAATTGAAACAGGGAACACCTGTTCCTGCCCGCAGATGATGGATCATATGTTCACAGTTGGGATTTATTTGAATACTCGTTCAGAAATGAATGCAGAGCTGTCTTTTAGCTGTGCAAAACAATAAAAATAAAACAAGCTCCATGTAACAGCCTGATAAAGAATTGTTGACACTTCAGCAGCACCGTGCATCCATAATTTGCTCTTTGTAGTATCCTTAGCTGTTTAATATAGATGGAAGAAAAATATGTTTTTTTAATCTAAATAAACCACCTGTTGCATACCATGGACCGTACATCAGTTAAATGTGCTTGAAGTGAGAAATATGCAGTAACACTTCTCCTAGGGGGAAAAAATCTGTATAGTAACTGTACTGCATCGCTAACTATGCTACAGAGGTCAACTCCAAATTGAATTTGTATTGGTTTCATTTCAGTTGATAACTCAGCAGATGAGACCAGTGGCATTCATATAATATGGGGCATTTCTCTGGGTAGTGATGCAGGTAAGGTAGAGTGAGAATATTCAAAATGGTGGCCTTCTTTATCTAAACTCTGCCCCAGTTATATTCATGTAACTTCCAGTGGAAGAACTGAATGTATGTTACAAAATAGAATTTGGTCCCTGGGGCCCTGATCTAACTAAGTCCTTAAGCACGTGCCTAAGTTTAAGCACGTGAGTAATGCTATAAATTCAGTGGGCTAGTCACCTTGTTAGATATCTTTCTGGATCAGGGCCCTAGTGAAGTCTAGTCATAGCGCCTTGGTAGAGAACTCTAGGCATGCATTGTATGATTTGGGAATGAAATCACAGGAATTTAGGGGGAAGAAATAAGATGTCACAGGAAGTTTTTTTTTCTTGAGATTGTCAGCCTCTTCTGTTGTAGTAATAATCCTTCCCAGCATCTCTTCTGATAAATAGAAGAAACTTGGGATAGATTGACCTTTTTCTTGCTTTTCCATGGGTTTTTCCAGTCTCTTTTCACTTGTTTTGGTAGGATTGGATCCGTTCAGCTATCATTCTTGCCACGTTTCACTTCCTGAACCAGGCTTTCCTGGAGATGATGCTGCTTGTCTGGCATTAACAAGAGGATGTCTTACTTATGAGAGACTTTTTTTTCTTTCTTATGGAGAAAGGGTAGGACACAGCAATGGTCCAGCATACTTTATAGAGAATCTTACCTTGAACAATGAGGTTGTGCACAGAGTCACTTGCAATTTTATGTCAAAATGTAGATTACAATAGGCAGACCTATAATTAGATCACTATAATATTCCTGAAATTGGTACGGTCATGAGCACTTCATTAGGGAGGATACAGAGCTCAGGACTGTGTTATGCACTTCCGATAAGCTCTTGAGCACATGGGACAGGTTCTGGTAATCGGGAATTCTGCAGAAATATCCTGTGACTTCATCCGTTGAAACAGCTTGAGAATAGACCACTAAAAGCTGCTTTACTTGGTGTCCAGACAGGATAAATAGTTAGCACCATACATGTCAACAAAGTTTTAATCGATGTGCAAAATATTGCAGGAAGAAAACAATTTTCCTGGAAGTTCCACAGACACAAAAGAGACAACCAATTGGTGTTTTTAACTCAAGACAAATGTCTCACGGTTCTATGTAAAACTGCATCTGATGCCTTGTACTGTCTTTACAGTGAAGGATTGAAGTCAGGTAGTGGATTTATTCTTCAGTTCTCTTACTTTCAAGAAGGACCTAACATTGCAGAGTATACTTCTGTGACTCATAATGGGGAGAGAGACAGATACACATAAGATCACTTTCTACAGTCCCCTTTTTGTGATGGTTGAGAGTAGTATGGCAGCCAGGAAGAGGATGGGAATGGAGGAGAACAGACAAGGAGACAGCAGGTTCACAATAGCTAATGGAGGCCAGGAAAACAGAAACCTGAAAAATAGGGATTGTGCTGATACAATAAATGGGGGAAGGAGGAAGCTGAGGTTCCAGTCACTTAGAGTAGATGGCTCTTTAATGTAGTATTAAAGTCATAACAAGATGAAGTGGTTCTGAAGGTAGGCAAATGCAGACTTAAAATAAGGTAAATTGTTATCTGTGAGGATAACTGAACATGGGGACAGCTTATCTAGGGATGTGGTGGATACTCCATTTGTGATCTTTCAATCAAAACCAATTGGCTTTCTAAATGCTTTGCTATTACTCAAACAAAAATTATGGGCCTGGAGTAGGAATTTCTGGGTGAAGATCTGTAACCTGTGTTCTGCATCTGGTCACGCTAGATGATCAGATCAGTCCCTTCTGGATGTAATCTCTATGAAGAGCACCCATAGACAACCCATAGAGTTGTTTTCAACTATGCCTGTAACCTCATTCTCCACTAAGAGAACTGGGATACCAGTTCAAATGGCAACAAGGACAGCAGTGGCAGCATCAAAAGTCCATTCGGACAATGCCCAGGATCTCTGCTTCTGTCTAATGGTGAGAGTATAAACTGGCTCTTAAGGTTACATGAATAATCTCACACTAAATTTATCTTGAGTTTTCTATAATGCTTCTGTCTTTCATTAATATGTTCCATGGTACATCTGAACACTAAAATGCATTAATCCTAACTAGGTGGTTATTCCATGGTGTCACCACAGGACGGTGTTAAGGCTGCTTGTGTGTCTTGATTTGTACTTTTGCGTATCCTTCATATGATTGGATTTCTTATGTTATTAATATACACTCTCAAATTTAGCTCCATCTTAGTATAGGGGTTTTTTTTTGGTTTGGAATATGAAATTTTTCTCATTCTTCCCTTTTATGTTTTAACATGAGATGACCACCGAGAAGCAAAACACACACAGAGAATCCAGTGCTCTGAAATGTCATGGATGAAATAGCGTGGGCATAAAATCTTCTTGGGTGAAATGGAGACATGCTCATGTGGAAAAATGATTTGCACAGCTCTAGCTTTACCTGGGTTCTTGGATAAATTCTTTCCTGCGTACCTAGCCCTTATTTTCTAGGTCAACTGTCTTGAAAGTGTTCTGTATGGGGTGTTGCTTCCAAACTTCTGTTCTGTTCTGGAAGGGGCCTGGACTGAGGCCCAATCTAAGGGCTTGTCCTCACTACGGCAAGGAAGCATCGATCTTTTGGCGATCGATTTATCGCGTCTCATCAAGACGTGATAAATCGATCGCCAGCGGCTCCCCCGTCAACAGCCAAAAGGCGCAAGCTGGCGTCGACGGGGGACCGCGCCACCGACCGCTGCAGCCGTGAGGACGGGAGGGAAATCGGCTGTAGAGATGCCAATTTCAGCTACGTTATTAACGTAGCTGAAATTGCATATCTACAGTCGATTTCCCCCCCTTGTGGAGACCAGCCCTTATTCTCCAGTTAAAGTCAATAGAACCAATGAGTTCAATGACTCTGGGATCTGGCCCTTTGAAAAAGTATGTTTTTGTTGTTGTTGTTTTTTGTATAGTGAAATTGCCTGTGCTATTTGTACTCGATAATACTTGGGTATGTCTCTTTAGAGGGCACACATGCTTTCTCTCTCTCTGTCCAAAAACATGACTAATGATCGGTTTCTAACATTTATTATTCAGTTCAGCTCATCCTTCCTGCACATAGGTACAAGTTCTGAACATCTGAACTGTCGCTACAGTGGTGCAATACATTGGGGTGGTTACATAGAAACTTGCAACTATCCTGGAATCTGACAAATCAAATCATTTTAATGAACCACAGCAAACAGCTCATGTTGAAACAGCTGTAAGCACAATATGCAAATCATGTTTACTGGTAGCTTATGCTCCAGAGAAATAATCTTTATATGACTGCTTTATTATTTACAGTAGTTTCGAAATTTAATTTTTGTCAACATTGACAGATGCCATCCATGTAAATACTTAGACTGCTATATATGGAAAATGCTAAGCATATGCAGAGATCTCATGTTTGTGAACTGATAATACGGTTGACAAATGGGTTTAACAATAT
The DNA here is from genome assembly GCA_032164245.1 of Sternotherus odoratus. Lineage (NCBI taxonomy): Eukaryota > Metazoa > Chordata > Testudines > Kinosternidae > Sternotherus > Sternotherus odoratus. The sequence continues at coordinate 7,162,849 of JAVMKO010000005.1, forward strand.
CCAGTCATTTCTGAGCAGTCGGCTGAAATTCACCTGAGGTCTGTGGTAACAGAGTGAAGAGGAAGGTCAGAGGAATATGAATGAAGAAGAAATAAAGGAATGACTCTAGAGAGCAGTGGGTATAATAAAAACATGACAGAGGATGATTAATTATATTTTAGTCAGATAATTCCCAGAGAATATATGTGCATGAGAAAAGTTTCTAACCTTTCCTGTTGTAATTAAATGAGAGATACACTAATCTAGGAAGTGTAAAGACTATTTTGTTCCTAAAGCAGCACTAATGCACATATTAAAAATGTGTTATTTTAAATAAGCAATCCTACTCTGTGTGCATAAAGTTGGAGGAATTGAAATGCAAATGATAGAAAGGAGAGTACACCACTGAATAAAAAAAATGATCTGCCCATAAAGCTGCAAATCACAACGTGTGGAATACATGGAATAGACTTATTAGTGGGAACAGCTGTCTCTAGAAGATACAGGGATACACCCTCAGAAAAATACTTTTGGAGTTCTGTACTATTTCATATTGTGAAGAATCCCATTTGGGGCTGCTCTTGCAATCTTTGAGTGTGCAAAACGTCTTGACTTCAGTGGATCTTTTAGGGGCAGAAAGAATGCAACACTGGCTTCTTTTGATCAAATTCTCATAGAGGATGTTCTTAGGTTGGTTGAGTTTTTTTCAAAGACTCTTTAGATCCTGAGCCTGCAAAGGCTTCAGCGTGTGCATATCTGTACACTTATCACACAAGTAAGGAGGGGCATGGGTCAGCATTCATGTCACACACTCAAACAGTATCTGGGAAGCTGCTGATCCAATCAATGGACCAAATTTGGTGATGAATCCTTGTCATGTGCAACAGGAGGGATGTTGCACATATGATAAGAAGAGCTAGTAACACTTAAGCATGTGCTTTTGAACCCAACAATCTATGTGGGTTTATCTGAACATGCCCTCTCCTGTTGCTTGGTTCCAGGTTAGACAGCTGGTTCCAGATCTGAAAACTCAGGAGCTCTTCCTTTTAGCTCAAGTGTGAAGGCCTGGATTTTTGAAGGCCTTTCCTTTTATCATTTGCATTTCAATTCCTCCAACTTTATGCACACAGAGTAGGATTGCTTATTTAAGGTTTTCATTCCCAGTTCTACAGCACATGAGGGAGTAGCTTCCCCATAGTCAAGGTTGCAACTGTTTGCCGTTTAACCATATACCTTCAAAGCAAATAGTTGTCTACTGAAATAAAGATAACAAAAATAATACATTTTTAAAAACAAACCTTGGGCCAGAGTTAAGGTTGTTTTGATATGATGAAGCGTGCATGTCTCTATATTTGATTTTGTCAGGATTGCAAGATGTGATGTTTTTTACTATTCATTTCTTTGCTTGTAATGCTTGGGTTCGGTAAATCATGTTTATATCGGACAACAGTGTTGTCACTTAGCAGCCATAATCAGTTTCTAAAGTGAAGCTTCTGGAATTTTTATTTAGTTCCCAAGTTTTCAGTTTGCTGTACTAGACACAGAAGGTGAGTATGATGTTTTTGAGGGCAAGATTACTTTTGCAACTGGCGCAAGCATTGTTTCCCTAGCATGCTTTGAGCTGGATCAGTGTGGCGCAAACAGTACATTTCTGTCAGTTTTGCAGTCTGATCCATCTGTCTCAGTCAGATGCCAACTATTATGAGACAGAGAAGCTAATAAGGCTGAGGAGCTCCACATTCTAATCTGGGACATAGGCCCCTTGGGAATTTTTCTTCAGAAAATGCACAGGCAACGGGCTGGTCTGCCTTTAGAAGAAGAGAACAAACAGCTTTTTGTTGTTTAATTAGCTGAGAGAGAAGGGCTCTTGGGGTCATGGCAATGAAAGTCTTATTTTTTGTTATCACCTTGTGTTTGATTTGTTAGGAAGGGAGTGACTAGAAAGCTCATTCTTTTTCCTTCTAAACCCCCTGAAGGTGTTCCCTTTATAATTCGTAGCTTCTTCCCAGCACTGGAAATCTCTTCTTCAGCTCTTGATTGATGTGTGAGACACAAACAGTGAATGAAATGTATTTAAATATTGCTCTTTCCTCTTCTGTGGTATTGTCTGTCAAGTCTTTCCTCAGAACATGGAGGAAATGATCCTGGTTACTTTGCCCCGTTTTCTTGTTAAAGGGCAAACATACTGTGTGCTTTCAGCTCACCTAAAGTTGCAGAGAAGCTACTCCCTAAGGATGGGAGAGGAGAAAAGTCATAGATTAGTTTGTGGTTTTCCCCTTTGCAGTCCTTGGGTAGAGGAAAAACTACCTTACCTGATCCAGAAGTTGTAGTACTTGTGTGACCTTGTGTACTAGTCTACATTCTAAATAAAACCTTTTATTAAAATAACTGATTTAAAAATGCTTCTGGTCCACCAACCTTGCACTGATATTAGTATGAAGTCTTGGGACTATTGCTTATAAGATCACATACAGGAACCACTATTATTATTTTTATTTTCTAAGTGTAAATTTCCTATTGAGATCAGATGTTTATCATCTAAAAGATTTTAAAGCATTATGATGTCAGTAGAATGAAGCAAATTTTTTATACCCATTATCATCCAATGAGTTAATAGGAAATAGGATTGAGACCTAAAATTTGCATCCATATCTGAATTTCCCCTAAATATGGGAAATTGTAGAGTGTGTGTTTAAGTATTTTGCTGAACCTTATTTGATCATTGTGGGATGTGGACTTGTAACCTTTGGATGGGCTAGACTTTATTTCACTGCCCTTTTCCAGTGCCTAAAATGTCCAACTCCTATTAAAAAAACAGCACATGGAGACCCAGAACTCAGTCATTTGGGATTTTTAGAAAGACTTGCACGGGACCAACTCCCCAAAACCCAGTCCAAAAGAACAAAAGGAATTAACGTAATTCTTAAATACCAACACTAACTTTAACTCCTACAACATAACAAGGCTATTTCATAATCCACATGCACTATCTTCAGTTATACATAAATAAAGAAAACAAATTAAATCTAAACAGGTTGGTCCCCGCAGAAATGTAAGTAACTCAGTTCCCAAAAGGTTGAGTTCACCTAGCTTCAGTTTCTGATCTCCAAAATCCATACAGTCTGCTGAGTCAAGAGCAGCACAACAATATCTTCTCTCCTCTCGCTTGTAGAAATCTCCAACTGAAATCCAAACATCAGGGCTGGCCTTGCCGTGAGGTGAACTGAGGCGGTTGCTTCAGGTGCCAGACTCTGAGGGGCCTCACTAGGATCCAGAGTGTAGAAAATTGGGTCTGCTGCTGGTGTATACATAGCCTCTCTGCTCTAGATACACAGAGATGGTGGAGTGCTGGGCTGGAGGAAGAAGGGCACAAGAGAGCTTTCAAAGTTTTGGTCCAAACTAGGGGGTATAGGGGCATCATTTGAGCTCCCCACCTCAGGTACCAAAATGTTGTGGGCCAGCCCTGCCATACAGACTCTTCTTCCTCCTCTGCTGAAGTCACTCAGCTAGCTAGTCAGGTAACTAATTAGCCAACCAGTCAGATTAATTATATACATTTTTTTTAAAAACCTGTTAAAAGAAAAATACAAAACCCGAAAATAGCAAAACCATCACATTTAAATAAGAGAAAAGTTGGTAAATCCTGCTGGGGTAGACAATTTAACTAAAACAGTTTGGCTAAAATCAAAGAACATTCAAAGTATGCAATTAAAATAAAAGCAATTAGCTTCCCCTCCCAATTTCCCCCTTCTGTAATTAACACTGCCAGGGCTTCCCTGCTGGAGGGTTAACAGTATCAGTAACCTGCTGCAAAATATGTCAAAATTGGTGTGGAAAAACCTAGCCTCCTTTCTGCTCCAGTGGTTCAGCTTCTCCGAATCTGCACAGGTCATGTGGCCTTTTGCAAAGCCGCTGCCCTGATTCCTTGCCCTCAATGGAGTCCAAGTCCTGCTACAGGTAACCCGTTGAGCATGCCCAGAATTACCACACCCAATTCCAGAAAGTTCTGAGTGTTCATTGTTCATTTTCCTAGCAACTGTGACAACTCATTTTTTATCAATTTCAGAGTGGTAACCGGGTTGATCTGTATCAACAAAACAATGAGGGGTCCGTGTGGCACCTTAGAGACTAACAAATTTATTTGGGCATAAGCTTTTGTGGGCTAGAACCCACTTCATCAGATGCCTGAAGTGGTATTTTCCACTCCATGCATATGATGAAGTGGGTTCTAGCCCATGAAAGCTTATGCACAAATAAATGTATTAGTCTCTATGGTGCCACAAGGACTCCTTGTCATTTTTTACCCCTTCTCTGTAGATCTCTTAAAGAGGTCTCCCTATTAGGCATGTAGGTTACAGACTCACTCTAGTGGGTATCAAGATTTCTCACGAGCAAGTATTTTCTCCTGAAGTTCTTCGTTATTTTTAATATGGAGAGTAGAATTATGTTTATCCTCCCCCTCTGATCTTATACTTCTTAATGTCATGGGCTTGATCAGCAAATTTAAAATCAAAGCAGTTCCTGTGGCTTCTTAGATTAAAGTTGAAAAATGCAGTTCAGCTGTTTATATCTAAACACACAGCAGTTCTAATGAAAAAGCTATCCACAATGCCACTGTAACTATAGTAACCTGCATTCATAAAGATCTCCATTTAGCAGTGGTTAAAGTCAAATATTTATTTCTTTGAAATAGACAATGCAATTCCTGTAATAATAATAACAGCAAAGAAATGAAGATAATAAATAAATAACCCAACTTGCTCATTCATGGGAGAGGAGAAATCAAAAAGACAATAGTGTAAATTGTTTTTTCTTTGATAACATTTTTTAAAACAGACAGCTTTACAGGGATACGCAAGTGCAGGCATCCATCAGGTTTAATGTATCGTGCTGTGTTTATTATCCTGAATTTTACAATTACTATATATTAGAAATACCTCAAAAAGCTTGGTTATGTAAAAAAAGTAAAATCATCAATTCAGCAATTTTCAGGTTGCTTCTTGAGTTTGCAGTCCTTGTCACAGACTTTTTTTAAAAATGTAGATTAGTTTGGTGTCAAGTTTCCTCTACAAGCTTGAATGCTGCCTACACCTCCAAGAACAGCAGAATTCCTAGAGTGCTGAATGCAAACATGCTTGGAGACAGAATCTCACAAAATGTCATAGACTCATAGGGCTAGAAGGGACCGTAAGGGTCATCTAGTCTAATCCTTGCCAAGCTGCAGAACTTGTTGTGTCTAAACCACCCAAGATAGATGGCTCTCCAGTCAGTACAACCATGCAAACCAAAGAGTCTGGCTGACTAGGGCTTTAATCTTATATTGTGATCCCCTAGTGCAGACCCCCTCTCCCTTGCAGTCTCATTCACTTCATGTCAGCAGGACTTGACATGGGGGACATGTTCTGTATTAGCCAACCCCAATGCAAAATCAGGGTTTAGGTATGTGACAAGTCTGTGGATTCATCAGGTACCAGAAGATGGGAGAGGAAAATAGTAAAGAAGAAACAGAAGGACGACAGTGGAAATGATCAACGATTTAGATAATGGCATAGAGTACACTTATAAAATTTGAGAACGATATCAGCCTGGGAGGGGGTTGCAAGTGCTTTGAAGGATAGGATTAAAATTCAAAATCACCCGGACAAACGGTATGAAGTAAATAGGGTGAAATTCAATAAGGACAAATTCAAAGTACCCTACTTAGGAAGGAACAATCAGTCATTTCACATACAAAATGTGCAATGACTCCCTCGGAAGGAGTATTGTGGAAAGTGATCTGGGGGTCACAGTTGACCATAAGCTAAATATGAGTCAACAGTGTAAGACTGTTGCAAAAAAAGCTAACATCATTCTGGGATGTATTAGCAGGAATGTTGTAAGCAAGACACGAGAAGTAATTCTTCTGCTCTACTCCATGCTGATTAGGCCTCAACTGGAGTATTGTGTCCAGTTCTGGGAGCCACATTTCAGCGAAAATGTGGACAAATTGGAGAAAGTCCAGAGAAGAGCAACAAAAAATGATTAAAGGTCTAGAAAACATGACCTATGAGGAAAGATTGAAACAACTTTTAGTCTGGAAAAGTGAAGACTGAAGGGGATACATAACAGTTTTCAAGTACATGAAAGATTGGTACAAGGAGGAGGGAGAAAAATTGTTGCTCTTAATCTCTGAGGATAGGACAAGAAGCAATGAGTTTAAATTGCAGCAAGGGAGGTTTAGGTTGGACATTAGGAAAAACTTTCTGTCAGGGTAGTTAAACACAGGACTAAACTGCCTAGAGAGGTTGTGGAATTTCCATCACTGGGGATTTTGAAGAGCAGGTTAGACAAACACCTGTCAGGAATGGTCTAGATAATACTTAGTCCTGCCATGAGTGCAGAGGATTGGTCTAGATGACCTCTCAAGATCTCTTCCAGTCCTGCAATTCTATGAAAAGAGAAGAAGAAATGAACATCAAATATGATCAAGTTGTAATCACTAGTTTGTGTGAGTTTTACATCCTAATAACATATCATTAAGAAACAAAAAATCCGACCCAACCCTTTTTTACAATAAAAATAATAGTACTTCAAATTTTCTGGGGGAATCTGAGCTGTTCATTCTCAGGATATTCGCTGGGCATAATTATGGAGACTATATAATGAGCATGTCGAAGGAGCTGTAGTTTATTTGTTTACATGTAATTCCATATTTATTCAACAGGTTGTTTGTATGATAAGTGTTTCACTTAGTGTATTGTGCCCTTTCAGTGTGCAGAAAAGTTATCAACCTAAAGATATTAAATTTTGATGTAAAAACATTAATTTGTTCACATTTACTTGGAATGAGTGATTAAGACAGGATGCCATTTAAAATGTTGATTCCATGTCCATTTACAGTTTTTCAAGGTGTTCCAATGAAAACTACATGTACGTTGTGTATAAGATTCCAATAACTATAATATCTCATCCCTAAAACATTCAATTCCTTTAGCACGTAGGTTGGCAAATTCCCTTCCCAGAAAACTTAACTCTCTATATGGGCACAATTATCTTCCTATATATATTGCTGGAAATTAAAGGACAGTCCTTGGTGTAAAAATAAGTGTGAGAGGAGAAGTGGGCCCATTGTGTGTCTTGTGAACTAGATATCAATAAATCCAAAGGCAGTAGTATCTAAAATAATACAATGAATTGCAACTAATTCTGAATCTGGGGGGGGGAAATAGAAGATCAAGTGACCAGGAAAGAGCCCTTGCTCATGGCATCCATTGCATATAAAAGTTGAATGCAATCCATAATAATAAGTGCGCAAATGCGGGTATGAGGATTGGTGTGGAAACTAATATTTTGACTGATAGAAACCTTCCACTTTCCATTCATGTATTTAATTCCCATCTGGTCTGAGACAAAAATGAGAGGGTGAGTAAATATATAAAGTATCGTTATAAATAGAAGAATTGAAAATCAGAAGTAGGTGGCAATGTGGTCAGAATGTAATAGACATAATGGCGCTCTCAGCACAGAACATAAGTAAAAAGTTGTTCCTAAATCAATAACAGACAAAAAATGCTGCACTTTTTTTTCTCTTCAGTCAAATGGCTTTGTATTTCCATTTCAAATGAAAGGGACTCAGGTTGCTATAACTACAAAGAATTATCAAATCCCTCTCTATTTATATAATTTCTGAATATCTGTAGACAAACAGCTGAAATTTGTCTTTCACTTCCACTCGTACTTGGAAGCTGCAACATCAGTTGTAAATGTGAATCCCCTGGTTGTGTTCATGAATAGTTAGCAGCAGCTTAGATAAGGTGGAGTCATCTAGATATAGAGAAAAAGACTGGGAAGCCAGAAGGTTGAGTAAGACTGGGTTAGAACTAGAGAGTGTGGATATATCATCCTATATATTGCGCTCTAAGAGGGTACCCACCTATATACACCAAATACCAAGGATCAATCCGGTGTTTGGCATGCTTTTATGTAGATTGCCTTTGGACTGTCTGCTCTCTTACCAGGGGTGAAAGTAAAACATGCTTCTTACCGGTACGGGGACTGGGCTGGGGCCAGCTCTGCCCCCAGAAGTGGCGGGGCCTCGGCCGGAAGGGACGGGGCTGGGGACAGAGCCAGCCCCTGTACTGGTAAGGGGCCTCCCTCCCACTCCCCTCCCCGACCCTACACCCTCCGGGGGGGCTCCTGCGAGATTTTAAAGGGCCCAGGTCGATAGCGGCGGCCCAGCCCCGGGCTCTTTAAATTGCTATTGGAGCCCCGTCGCAGCCTCCCCAGGGCTCCAGCAGCAGGACTCCTGCCGGAGCCCTGGGGAGGCTGCGGCGGGGCTCTGATAGCGATTTAAAGAGCCCGGGCCTGGGCCGCTGCTACCACCCCGGGCCCTTTAAAATGCCACCGGACCCCCCGCTGCGGGAGCCCGGGGAAGGCTGCGGCGGGGCTCCGGGGGCAGTTTAAAGGGCCGGGGGCGGTTGCGGCAGCCCATCCGCAGGCCCTTTAAATAGCTACCGGTGCCCTGCCACAGCCTCCGCAGGGCTCCGCGGGACGGGAGCCCCCATTGCGGGAGCCCTGGGGAGGCTGCGTTGGGGCTCTGGCAGCTATTTAAAGAGCCGGGGACCGGGCCACCGCTACCGCACGAGGCCTTTTAAACTGCCCCTGGAGCCCCGCCGCAGCCTCCCCCAGGCTCTCGCAGCGGGGGCTCTGGCAGCAATTTAAAGGGCCTGGGGCTTCAGCTGCTGCTGGGACCCCCAGACCCTTTAAATTGCATCTGGGGAAGCCGATCCGCCCCGGTACGGTGCATCGGCTCTTGCCGGTCCACTGTACCAGGGCGTACTGGCTTACTTTCACCTCTGTCTCTTACTGACTTCATAAGTTCTGGTGGTCTTTCTGAGTGGAATAGGTATCTTTGGCACAGCTCTGTCCCTATCTTTCAGGTTTGGCTCATAGTATACTGTCGTTCTTCAAGAATCTGCCCTTGGCATTACTATGTTTAAATTCCGTCCATAGTTTTTTCCATACATCTACCACACCATACAAAAGGATGTCCCAGTCTGATAGCCAGCACTCTCATGATTTCTCTACGCTTTCGCAGAAGATTTCAGTTGGACAATTAACTGGCATAAGGACTGGAAACCAGATTCCAGGTTTGCACTGTTTTGGACATATTACTCATATGTATACATCCTTCCCAGCTAAATGCAACAAATGTAATAATTAACTTGCTGTTGTTACAGACTTAACTGCTGTTTAGTCCTGGATGAGTAGGAATTGCCCTAAATTAAGTGAGGTTAATTAAGATATCCATAGGTTTCACTAATGTTGCCAATCTCTGATTCTGCTTAACCCATGAGACCTTTGTAGATACATTGAGTAAGTAATGTGCAAATTATTTAGGTCTCTTTCTCTGCTTGTGTAATGTTCATGAGTAGTGCTCATTAATAAAAGGGGAAAGATTTTTTAAAATTGTGGTTCTCTCTCTCTCTCTCTCTCTCTCTCTCTCTCTCTCTCACACACACACACACACACACACACACACACACACACACGTCTTTTGAGCAGTTTCCTCAAATGTATTGTTTAATCTGAAGAGACAAAAGTCTGAATACTTTTTGCTACATAAATTGATTGTGAACAATTTTCTGAGCTGAGTTAATACTTAATTAGTTGAATCACTTGGGGTACTTGCAATTGGTCACAAAAGTCACATGGTATCTTTGTTCTCTGAATTGCATAACTTTTAATAATTGGGAGGAGGACTGGAACAAGTGAGTAGGCCTTTGAATCTCTCAAGGAAGGATAGCTGTTCAGAGGAAAGTAGCAGATAAGCAGGATTAAGGGCTTTTAGAAACATTTAACGCGTTTCCTTTTGGCCATATAATTAATTCCTCTAGGAATTAGGCTGCAAGATCTATTGGCTGAGTACAGAATTTAATTTTGTTTTCTAGTCAGTCACACAAAGTACTGTTATTCGCATGTGTGGCCCTAGTTGCAAGGAGTGTGGCTATGGAACCTTATTTTATAATGACATTTGAGTGAACCTCAATGTCATCATATGCTGTAACTTTTGTTCTATAGAATGCAGAAAAAAAAATATACCTTTCTAGGCAGAAAGTTTATTTTATTTAAACTAGCTTTTAATCATCAGTACAGTTTTCATGATTTGTTTTGTGAATTTTTGTCCCATGAAGGAGTGTGGAGGGAGCTGTATAAATCAACTTTATATTTTATCCTGTTTACATGGAACTAGAGAAGTGGAACTAAAGAAGAGCAGCATGAAGGCCGTTGGCCCTCCTACCAAATATCATTAGGTTACTAAAGGTGACTGTTAGTTTTTAATCGCTTAGAACTTTCTGTCAAACTAGATTAGCCTCTATTCAGGTTCTATTAGATTTAGTCTTCTCTTGGGTAGAGTTCACTTAGGTGTGGATATGTAGAAATCTTTTCTTCCAGGCGACCTCTGTTCTACTGCTTATAGAGCCTCATTCCTCTAGTCAAGTACAGCTAGCAGAGTATATGCTATGGTGAAGGTCTAAGTATCTTGTCCATTTAGTTCTACGAAGGGATCCATTGGTCATTCCTTACTGATGTCTCCTTGTAGCCTTTGAATCTGTTGTAGAGTTCTCTCTATGTTCAGAACTGTCTCTGCATTATTCTGAGCTACCACATCTATTCATGCCAGCGAAAGAGAACCTTTTATCCAATCAGATTCCTTAGTAGGGTTGCCAACTGTCCAAGATTCTCAAGGAGTCTCCTGGAATTAAAGATGAATCTTTTATGTCCTGTGATGAAACTTCCAGGAATACATCCAATCAAAACTGGCAACCCTACTCCCTGCTAGGAAAACTTTAGTCCTTTGCTTTTCATTTACTCCCCTGTTGTCTTTTACCTGGAAGAGGAAATTAAGGGGTGGGGAAAAGATGAGATTTTCTTCCCCCAGTCAAAATGCCCATCAGTCTCATGCTTTTATTGGTTTTCATATCTGAAGATGCACGGTCCAACAAATTGGGGTGGGTTTTTTAAAATTTCTGATGTGCTCTCTCTGATTTCTTGTCATTTCTAGTTTCTATATTCTTTACTTGGTAAATGTCCTGCTGAGAACAAGTAGCTTTAATGCTAAAAGCAGACAGAATCCCTCCTCTGTCTCCACCCATGCAATCATAATCAATTTGCCACAGATAGTGAAAACTGCTCAGAAGCTTCAGATAAACAGGTGTGTGTATAAAATATAATATAAATACAATACATTCTTGGTTAAGAAATCAGTAAGCTAGAACCCAGTCCTGCAAATCCTTACTCCTGTGAGTAAAGTGTACTCTAACTAGTAGTCCCACTAGAGTCAATAAGAATATTTGAGAGTATAAGGATGACTTCTGTGAGTAAATCTCTACAAGATTGGGCCCATAGTTTGTGCAATACATCTGCAATCACTAAGAAGACTTAACTGAGTATTAACACTTGGAGAGAGGAGTATAGCATCATAAATGTATTGACCTTCAGTGCTTTGGGGTGGGAATTTCAAATGCACATAGCATTTCTTAGTTTAGCTCTGCTCCTGTTGAAGTTGAGGGGAGTTTTACCATTGACTTTAATAGGAGCAGAGCTAGACCAGGGCTCAATGCTTCTAAATATCGCACCCTTAGCCTGGACATTTTAGTTTCCATGGAACTCTACAGTTCGTAACAACGGCGGTTTCTCATTCATAACCAGAGCTGGTTGGAATATTTTCATCAATTTCATTTTGGAGAAATACGCTGGTTGGTTTGAAGTTGCCATAAAATGTGCTTCAGGAACAAAGAATGAAAACAAATTTTGAAGCCTCAAAAGTTGCCACAAAATAGGATTGTGGTTCTCCGGTGAGCCTCTACCCAAGGTGGGTAGGGTGTTAAGGCCTGACCTGCTCCCATTGATATCACTGGTAAAACTCCCCCTAAAATAGGTCTGTTTTCTTGGGAGAATTTGCAGTACTCGTTCAAGCATCTGAAACACTTGTAAATGCTTTATGTCCATGAATAAAGGGGCTCCGTCTCTCCGGCATATTAGACATAGAATATGAACATGAGAGAGATGCATTATGTCTGTAATTTGCTTCAAAGGATGAGCTGCATCAGATAGCTGTTTCTGGAAATATGGAATAGGTGCCACCATGCACAGGTATTGCAACTGTTTTCGGGAGTGCTGTGTGTTTATCCTGCGACAGAATATACAAACCAGGCTGCTTGCTGCAAACAGTCCTCCTGGATTATTTACCCATGAAATAGCACATTTCTCCATGCTACCTGGACCTACTGCCAACAGTAGGGACCATATCGGACCAAGGAGAGAGATGTTTACTTCATGGCTGCAAAGTGCAGATAATCCTGGCTAAATTGAACTTAAAGTTGAGCCATATTTTAAAATATTTTTCTCCTGTTTTAAGCATAAAGTCCTGTTGAAAATAAGATTTTCATGTCTTAATTGTAATACAGAATGTGTCGCCTTCTTCCCCTGCTTGAGATAGCAGCGTAATTTCAGAACTGAAAATGATTGTCTCAGACATTCACCACTCAAATATTTAATCTAAGGGGGAAAATTCCCAGAGTACCTCTCTTTATCACTTAGTTCTGTAGAGAATAAAAGCTCCAACCTTATGTGATCTGATATTGTTTCCATAATTGGTATTCTGCTGGAGGCAAGTATCCTTCAAGAGGTAAAATCCACTTCCCCTCTGTTCAGCAAGTTAAGTGTCACAAAGGCCCAATTTGTACTTTTACACTATATGCTAGAGATACCTTGTAATCAGTTGAGAAATTAACAACAATAATTTTACAGCATAGTGTAGAGGCTATAAGATGTAATATAAAATTCATCTGGAGCCAGGGGTATTATTTCGCTTTGTGACACTGTGAGAATGGAATGAATTGTTCTACAAATTAAAAAGTTTAAATAGAAAAGTGTGTCTGTGTGTACTGCATGTGTGTATACATATGCATGCACACACTTTCTCGGTCTACACTCACCCTGATTTTACTGTTTAGGTTTATTCTAAAGCAATCTGTTAAGTAATCAGATGACACCAACAATTCACTCCTATGCAGTCCATAAATATTTGAAATCTGACCACTGGATATGAAAATAAAAGTAAACGTACTTGCATATTAAGCAAAGTCTTATATTTTGTCAATAACTTCTCAAAGGTTTTTATGCAACAATAGCTACCATCTCAAAAGTGATAAAACCGCTAGATAAGCCGCTGTAGATGGCATGTACTGTAATATGCCGAACTACAAGATACCCGCTGATTACAATTGAAGAGTATTATATTGGGTCTTATTTCTAATACAGAAAGGATTTCTTGATGATGTCAGACAAAATCCTGATGTCTTTATTCAGTCCTGACTGAGGCAAGAATCCCATTGATTTCATTGGCTTAGTAAGGGCTACAGGATTTTATCCATCACACATGATCTCATAATTATATGAATATGAATTTTTTTCATTATATAAATTTATTTGATTTCCATATCATGCATAACTTTAATAGGCTTCAAATACTGTTATTTTATATATATTCTGAATCCTGATATACACACCGGACCCTCGCTATAGCTCGGGATCCTGGATCCATGCGTGGTCCCGCGTTAACGTGGGGGATGCGTTGCCATGGATCACAAAAAATATTTAAATTTGGGATCCATGGTAATGACTGCGTTGTACGCGAACCTACGTTATAGAGATGCAGGCTATAGCAAGGGTCTGGTGTGTGTCTGTGTGTGTGTGTATGTATATATATATAATCAATCAGAAGTTTAAAAAGCAGGAATCAGAAAGGTTCTCGGTCATTGATCACTTGTAGACACAGAATGAGATTCTAGGGAAGAATGCTGAATCCTGTAGCACAAAAGTCACTTATGGCCTGTGAAAAGGAGTTACAAGATCAAATTGAAACACTGAAAGGAACAGGGAGACACTGTCACTATAACACATTGCTTTGTGCCTGGAAAACAGCTTTGGAGAACTTGTTTGTCAAGAAAGGCACCTGGAAATAAACAGAGTTGCTGAGTCACCACGTTTGCAGATGACACTCTGTCTTTGATGATACAAAGTAGACATAGAATTGAACACTGAAAATAAGGAATTGTGATGAAGGACTAGTCAAAAGGCTCATATCAGTGCAACTGAACAAGAAGAGAAATCCCGACGTATGTCAAAGAATTAGAAGTTGTTAATGTGATCCAAGTTATCCCTGGTATTCTAAACCAGACAAACAAGGTGAAGAGAGGGATCCAGGCTGAAAGCATGAAAGGCTGAACAGTATCGCAAAGAGCAAGTTCCTTTTCTTCTCAAAGGATTCCACAGCTGTGTTCTCCTAGGTCTGATATGTGGAGAAGTAACATAGAATCATGTCAAGTTGTAACCTTGACTTCAGGTGAACAGATAAAACGGTACACAAAGCTGAAGGCTAATTAACTGCAAAATGTGACTAAGGTAAAATGGCAATGATCTAAACTTCTCCTTGAGAGAAGAGATGATTACAATTACAGTGATTTTTAGGATCTTATCCAACCCACGCTGAAGTCAATGGAAGGATTAGACATAGTCTGGAATGGAAATTGAATTTACTATATATAAGCCAATGGGTAGTAACAAGAAAGCAAAATAAATTGCAACTTTGCTGAATGTTGTGGTTTGACAGGCAAAGGTATACTTGTGGTAACTCTATAGTGCAGGGGTAGGCAACCTATGGCACGAGTGCCAAAGACAGCATGCAAGCTGATTTTCAGTGGCACTCACCCTGCCCAGGTTCTGGCCACCGGTCTGGGAGGCTCTGCATTTTAATTTTAATTTAATATTAAATGAAGCTTCTTAAACATTTTATTTACTTTAACATACAATAGTTTAGTTCTATATTATAGACTTATCGAAAGAGATCTTCTAAAAATGTTAAAATGTATTACAACATGTGAAACCTTAAATTAGAGTGAATAAATGAAGACTCGGCACACCACTTCTGAAAGGTTGCTGACCCCTGCTGTAGTGGTACTTGGTATAGTTGTCTTAAACTAACTACTTGAATATTTTGGTATAAATTAGCATAAAATCATTTCTCCAAAGATGAGATTGGTATAAATCATCTACCTAGCCAGCTGAATTGAACAAGATTGTCTTAATTGACCTTTGAGTATGAACCAATGCTCAACTGCTCAGAGCTATCAGCACCAGATAAAATTAGTAAGGCAAAGGTAATGACTGACACAAGCAAATAAAGATAATGACTGACAAACAAATGCTGTAGAAAAACAGATTCCACTATCTGACATGTTGACATTCTAAACTAAGGTCTTCAAAGACACTAGAAGAGAACTGAGCAGAAATACCAAATTGTGAAAGAAAAAGTGAATAACTCCCAGGCTAGCTGTTTAGTTAATGGAAATGTTAACACCACGTACAGGAACCTTGATTGATGGAAAGTAGTGTAGCTCCACTGAAATCAAAACAGCTATGCCCCACTTAGCCCTGGTTTACATGGGGGGGGGGGGGTCAACCTAAGATAAGCAACTTCAGCTACGAAAATACCATAGCTGACATTGATGCATCTTAGGTCGACTTACCTCGCGTCCTCACCACGCAGGGTCTTTCCCCCGTCGACTCCACTTCCGCCTCTCATCTTGGTGGATTATAGGAGTCAAAGGCAGTGCAATTGGGGATCTATTTATCCTGTCTACACTAGATGCAATAAATTGATCCCTGATAGATCAATCACTACCCACCAATCTGGCGGGTAGTGAAGACGTACCCTTAAGGTGGTGGCCCACATTCTTGCCTTTTGCCCAAAAGAGAGAGAATACAACAGCAATTCAGTGATTCATTAGGTCTAACAACCTTAATTAGCATAGATATGTAGATATAGAAGGAACCCTGAGAGCTCAAGCCCAGCTCCACATAGGACCATCCCCTACCGTCCCGTTTGTCCATCCTGTTCTTAAAAACCTCCAATGATAGGGATTCCACAACCTTCCTTGGAAGCCTGTTCCAGAACTGAACTACCCTTATTGTTACACAAAATTTCCTAATATCTAACTTAAATCTTCCTTGCTGCAGATTAAGCCCATTACTTCTTGCCCTACTTTCAGTGGACATGAAGAACAATTGATCTCCATCCTCTTTATAACAGACCTTAACGTGTCTGAAGACTATATCAGATCTCCGCTCAGGCATGTTTAGTCTTGAGAAAATATGACTATCTTTTTAACCTTTCCTGATAGATCAGGCTTTCTAAACCTTTTATCACTTGTGTTGCTCTCCTCTGCACTCTTCCAATTTGTCCACATCTTTCCCAAAATATGGTTCCCAGAATTGGACACAGTGTTCCAGCTGAGGGCTCACCAGGGCCAATTAGAGTGGGACAGTTTTCCTCATACAACATTCTCACCACTGGAGCGCCTCCTTCTGACTACCTCTGGGGATTAGCTCTGACGGGTCAATGCCTTTTCCTGTGATTGCACTCCGTCACTTCCTGTCTTGCTCTCTTGGGACTCAGCTGCTCCTGTTTCTGGCCAGGTCATTGTGATTTTCCCCTTCCAGGGGCGGGGAGCAGGTTGGTCAGTGCCTCAAAGTTTCTCAAGCCCCACTATCTCCAGTAGGCTTCTCTTTCACTGACCTTTAACAGTGTCACTTCCTTAGTGGCTAGTAGGGGAGACCAGGCCTGCCCTCTACGCTGGGTTCCAGCCCAGGGACCAGAACAAGCAGTCAAAGTCTGCACCATCCACAACCTTACTGCTGTATCCCTGAGTTACTTCCTACCTTGCCTTCTCTGCCCCTGAGAGTGACTGCAGCTGCTCCCTCCCTCTTTGCTCCCCCTCTACTCTCAGCTATTGACTTTATATAAACACTCTTGTTCCTGTCCAGCTGAGCTTCCTCTTTAAACCTCATTGCTCCCTGGCTCCTCCTCCAGGTGCAGACTAGGCAGTTAACTGGCCCACCTAGCCACCTTAACCCCCTCAGGCTTTTTGTCGGGTTGACACCTCATCAAAAAACCCCGGAGTGGTGATAGCTGCCTTTGCAACTGCATCACATTGTTGACTTGCATTCAATTGGTGATCCAATATAACCCCTGGATCCTTTTCTGCAGTACTACTACAGAGCCAATTATTCCCTTTTTGTGCAGTTGATTTGTCTTTTCAAAGTGAAGTACTTTGCACTTGTCTTTTATTGATTTTCAAACCAATCCCTGAATTTGTCAAGGGCATTTTGAATTCTAATCCTGTCCTCCAGTGTGCTTGCAAACTCTCCCAGCTTGGTGTTAGCCTCAGATTTTATAAATATACTCTCCACTCCATTATCTGAGTCATTAATGAAAATATTGACTAGTATCAGGCCCAGGACATATTCCTGTAGGACTGTGCTAGATACACCCTCCCAGCAAACCATTGACAGCGACTCTTTGAATACCACCTCTCAGTCAGTTGTGTGCTGACCATGCAGTAATTTCATCTAGAATAGATTTCCCTAGTTTGCTTTTGAGAATGTTATGTGAGATTGTCAAAAGCAGGGGTCTCAAACTCAAATGACCACGAGGGCCGCATGAGGACTAGTGCACTGGCTCGAGGGCCGCACCACTGACACACACACACACACACACACACACACACACCCTCGCTGCCCCAGCTGTGCCCCCACTCCACCCCTTCCATGAGGACTAGTGCACTGGCCCGAGGGCCGCACCACTGACACACTGACACACCACTGACACACACCCCGCCCTTGCTGCCCCGGCTCCGCCCCCACTCCACCCCTTCCAAGAGGTCCCACCTTTTTATGCATCAAAGATAAAATACATTCATTCATGTTCCACCCTGGTACAAGCTGGAGAAGTACTTTCATGGAGTGTTACCTGGAATGCTAGTGTCCAAAACGAACATAACTAAGATAAAGAACAAGTTGAGGAACAGATGGAAACTGGTGGCTTGAATTTTAGTAATTTATACAAAGTTTTGGAATTCATAAAACCTCAGTATACATAGTGCTAGCTGAAATGAGTATCTTCGAAGCACACCTATGTAAGGTGAACACACTGAGAATTTCCTTTCTAGAAGGAGAATATGTAGTCTCCTTTTTGTATTGTACTGTTGTCTTTTTAG
Organism: Sternotherus odoratus; assembly: GCA_032164245.1. NCBI lineage: Eukaryota > Metazoa > Chordata > Testudines > Kinosternidae > Sternotherus > Sternotherus odoratus. Next base: position 7,180,929 of record JAVMKO010000005.1, read on the forward strand.
ACAACAAATTTGGCTAAGCTTGGTTATTTGTTCTCTTTCATATTTTTAAGAATGAACTGAGTGAAGTCAAACAATTGGCTACATCTTTGAGTCAATGAATCTTACCTACTGATTCTGGTAAAGGGCATTTTGAATTCTAATCCTGTCCTCCAGTGTGCTTGCAAATTCTCCCAGCTTGGTGTCGGCTGCAAAGTTTATAAGCATATTCTCCAGTCCATTATCCAAGTCATTAATGAAAATATTGAATAGTACCAGACCCAGGACTTGCTTTTTTGAAATCTATTTTCCTTGTTCTGCTTCGCTCACTTCTTCCTTAGAAATATGAAATCTATCATTTCATTATCACTTTTACAAAAATTGCCTTCCTCCTTTGGATTCACCACAACATTCCTCCTTGTTGGTCAGAGTCAAGTCTAAAATTGCTGTTCCCCAGTCACTTCCTCCACTTTCTGAAACTCATTGGCCCAAGAATTTTCTAATACAGTCCAAGAAATTGTTAGAAATTTTGTGTTTTGCCATATTACTTTTCCAACAGATGTGTGAGTAGTTAAAGACCCTCATTACTACCGGGTGTTGTGTTTTAGATATACGTTATCCATCTCCTGATTTGGTGGCCTACAGGAGACTTATCATGTCACCCTTATTCTCTCACCTCACTCCCCACTCTTTGTCTTTACCTATAGACTTAAGATCATCACTTCCGCCATTACATTTGTGGGAGAGAGCAAGACAACTGATGGACATATGTGAGTTTAGTATTCACTTGGTGACCCAGGGCTATCGCCAAAACCTGACATTTTCCTCTAGAAAGTGATCTGTGTACTTAATTTCTTAACCATCTTGCAAATAACATGTAAATGTCAGAATATGCCAGATGACATTATGAAGGTTATTCAAGCAATGCGGTCCTACACAAGTTACTAGAGCCTGTGATGATTTTTAGATGTAGTGAAGACATCTACTTAGTTTTCTCTTATTTCCTAACAATAATAGCAAATGAAGAGCTCCCCTCCTGGTAGATACATCAAGCTACCAGCTACACCAAACAGACTTTTTTAATACAGAGGGACTCTTTAGGAACCACATGAAATTAATGTAAATCTTTCATACAAAACCTGAATTTAAAGATTTTAGGTTTCCATCAGGTATCTAAGTTTGAGCTATATTTTGTATATTTGTTTATATCCTTCCATTGGCATTAGAAATACTCCATTTACACACAGAATAGGTCCTGCCCAAGTCAATACACAATATTTCAAATATCTCTCATTCCCTTTCTTTTGATTCTCAAAGAAGAGGATTGTAAGAATGGAGTCACATTCAGGCTCTTGTTTTTTAGGTAAAAGTAGATAATATCCCCTTGGCACTTTATTGATTACCCTCTTCTTATCTCCTCTTACTTGCTCTGTTGAACAAACATAATGCAGCCTATTGTGGCATGAAAGCTGTAATAATAATCTCCATTTGGTGGTTTGAAAAATAGGTTTCTCTTGCTTTAATAGAACTGGTGGTTCTAAAATGGGTATGTGGGTAAGTACTCAATTTTGTATTTATAGCAACTATTTGCTGCATAATCTGGCTTTTCAGAAAAGAGCTCCAGGAGAGGTCAATATTCAGGAACAATTGTTGGACAATTCTAAAGATTGAAATGAATTAGATGAACAGCAGGAAAGTAATAAATAAGAGAAGAGGGTGAGTCAGTGGGAAAATGGTATGGTTATTCCAGTTACAGGGAATTCTGCTTCAAAAATATTAACACGTTGTGATCCATCTCAAAGTATCTCCCAAAAGACACAAACACGAGGGCAGTTTTTGACCTCATTTGGTGCATAGATACTATAGTGGCTGACACCTTATAAATACCAGTAATATGTCCATAATAGCTAGGTAATGAAACTAGTCATTCCACTGAGCTCACTGGGAGAAGCTCAACACATGAGCTCACTAGAACAGATCCTCAGCATCCGTAAATCATTTTCACTCCATTGACATCAGGGGAGTTATGCCACTTTACACCAGCTGAGGATCTTGTCCATGATACCTGACAAGGTTCAGTGGAAAGTCACAGGTATGAAAGTGCCACAGGTATCCCAGATTTAGAGTCTTTTTCGGCAACTTCCAATTTCCTGTAAAAAAAAAATGAAACCAGTTAAAAGTAATTTCTGCCTTTTTGTTACGATTATAGCCTTCCCCACATAAATCAATGCACTGCCCTGTTAAGTCAGCCATGCAGAAAACAGTCTTCAGCTAGGCAAACAATGACTTTGTTAAAGAAAATGGACTGAAGTAAAGGTAGCACAAAAGTAACGTGTTGGACCACCATTCTGTCCTTAACAGATCCCCATCTAGAAGGATTACACATAGTTCTTCACTAGCCCACCGGAATTGGGAATTTTGGTAATGCTGCTGCAGGTGACCCATTCTCTCCTTCCATGGGGGCAAAAGTACAAGGTCAAGGATAGATGAGCTGGGTTTCTCTATGGTTGTACAATGTGGCTCTCTCACATGATTCTTCAATGATATCATATGATCATTTGGGTCAGGCCTTCTCCATACTGTGTTTTTCGAGGTAGGTGATGTGATTCTTGTGTGCGTATACAGCATATTTCCAAAACTGCATGTGCTGAGTTATGCGCACGCTTTACCACATGCAGTCAAACCCTGATTTGTGAATGTGCACAGTTTCTGCTTGCACAAATCAGGGTTTGCATGTGTCAATGTTTCTCAACCCACAGGCTACTTGCGGCCCAATCAGCACATGGCTGTGGCCCATGTGACATGCTCAGGGCAATACAGGTAGTATAAATATTGTGTGGATGTGGCCCACACAACACGTAGAGAGACACATCTGTGATCCACAATGGTAATAGGTTGAGAATCACTGGCTGTATGTTCATGGGAGTTTAAGGGAGAAATTCCCACTAATACAGATGGCCAGCTCAAAGCCTATGCGCCATTTATGTCCTCAAAAAAGGGTTGAAGTTTGACGCAAGTTATATAGATCTTGTTACCGGTTCTCTGCGTGGGGTGGATTTCATCTTACATGCACAAGTCAGGTGCATATAAAAGGGTTTATTCAATTCAGTTCACACACCCTCCCTGTGGAAAGCTTACCCAATAACTTCTAACGGCAGGGTTTCTTACCTATTCTTCTGAAGCATATGATCAAGACTGGGTTTAGCATGGGTTTGTAAGTGCAGAACACGTGGTCACAACACCCAGCAATGGGTGGCATTTTGATCTGTCACATGGTACTGCAACCTCAATCGAATGTGGCCCATCTACCTATCTGTCATGGAGAGGGGCATCTGGGCCAAACCAGTGTCATGCTACAGCCCCATGTGCCAGGTTGCACCTCAAATTTGGCCTGGCCACCCCTCCATCATGAGGGAGAGGCAGTCAAGTGAAACTGGGTGGCACTAAGATCTAATGCAACAGGTCACAACACTTTGAGCGGGGAGTTGGGCCTAGCCCTTTGGTTCAGAATCCACCACTGTGTAGGGAGGGGTCACCCTTCAAATCCACTCTCCCCCCATACCTCCTCCTTGCATCTATTGAATCAGGAGGCTACCTCCATCTTGCAATGGCACTGGCCACTGTTGGAGACGCCCAGTGTTGTCAACTCCACATAGCAGGAAGTCACCATACACCACATTATTGCACCTGTGGGTTTTTGTTTGATCTAGAGGGGAAGTGGAAGAGGAGGATTTACAAACTCCAGCTGTACGGACTTTGCTGTTTCTCTAATTGAGAGTCCAATTTCCACCCTTTTAAGAGAGCCTGGTTTCAATGGGAACTAGTCTGATCCACTAAGAAAATTCCTATGCTTATGTTCCTATGATAATTTGACCCACATTTTTGTAAAATTACATATTTATATACTAAACTGTTTGGGGGTAGGAACCATTGTTTTGTAACCTGTCAGTATGGTACCTAGTACAATGGGGACTTGATCCATAAATGGGGTCCATAAGCACTACTGCAATACAAACAAATAATATCATAGACCTTTGAGACTTGACAGAATGTACCTGTGTCCACACCTTACACACTATTGTGATATACTTTCTACAAAGTATGCCCTGTGAGGTATCATTTAAAAACTCATAATTTGCTGATCATTTTTGTCCTTGTAAAATATGCATGTCAACATTGTATGAGAAGCTGTAAGATTCCCCTGTATAATGGGATTAATTAATCCAAACCACAGATCTACATGAGCAGACGTTGAAAAATAGGTCTGTCCTAAGCAAAGGAATGTGTATGCTATATCATATCCCTCCTTAGTCTCCTCTTTTCCAAGCTGAAAAGTCCTAGCCTCTTTAATCTCTACTCATATAGGACCTGTTCCAGACCTCTAATCATTTTAGTTGTCCTTCTCTAGACCTCTCTAATGCCAGTATATCCTTTTTGAGATGAGGAGACCACATCTGTACGCAGTATTCATAAGGCATCCAAGGTTGCAGGGCAAGGGTGGCACAAATGCTCACTAGTTTAGATTCTGGTGTGTCACAGGTTCCTTTCAGATAAATTTTCTTTATACATTTTAAATATTAATATTCATATTAATTTGCCAAAACCATTTCACTTGGAAATTCACCTTAGACAAAAATTTTGACATTTCAGCAAAAAGACTAATTCTTACCGTGCAATGCAACAGAAATATGAGAAATAGTATGTGCAGTACCTTTGCTGTACTTCACAGAAAATTCTAGAATACCCATTTTTACTACTGAAGAATGACAAAACATTTCTCCAGCTGTTTCCACAAGTATCACATTTACAGACAGAAAAAGTCATAGCTGAAGACTGCAACTTATAACTCATGAGAACTTTATTATCTTGCTGTCCAAGATAACATATTTTTATGCTTTTGGTGTAAAAACTACAGTACATCTTCATTATAAGTATTCTTTTGCCTTTTTTCATAATGCTGTTGTTTGGAATAATTTTACTAAGAGTTCCTAGTTCAGTGCTGATTGATTGATCATAATCGCTTATAAAATGTATAGAGATATCTTCTGAGACCAAGCAGTTGAGGCCTCAGATAGCTACATGCCTGTCACCTTGCCTGATAAATTCCAATTTTGGTTTGAAATATTCCATTTCTTTGCAATAATTTCAGCAGACCTTAGTTGTATGCACAATACTTCTTTACTCTCGTTCATTTCGTGCTATCCAGTGCACCGAGTTTATAAGCTTCTCCTTTTGAACAGAAAGTAGAGGCATATAAAAGAACTTAAAACACTATCCAATAGTAGCCCAAAATCATGGTATGTGTTTTTTTCCTAATAGAACTGTTCTACAGCAACTGAGTCATTCTATATGTAAGTTTCAGATAGCTGGATAACTGAAAAACAAACATCAAAATGCATGTTCTTAGAGAAAGCACTTTAGTCAGGTACTCAGTCCCATCTTCCAAGGTTGAGTTCTGACTTTTACTTGTTTCTAGCTGTTGCATCCTGGTAGTATTATAGTCATTACTAATGCAAGGTTTCCTTTAGTAACAAGATGACAACTTCAGTTGTCACCTGATAAAGACTGACAGAGTAAAGGATCTATGGATAGAAGTAAAAGGGCAAAACTCACCTCATTAGTTACTCCGTAGGGATGTCATTTAATGCAATTTCTATCACAACAGCTCACTCAGCAGGCTGAGAATTTGTCATATTTATATTACTAATATAGTTGTAGTTAGTCATTTGAAATACAGTCTATACCAATATATATGACATATGCCATTATTTGAATTCACAGCTTGGCATAATACTAATACACAAACATATTAAAAGAACTGATTTATATGGAAATCTGAACATTTTATGCTTAACAAGAAATCACTCTACTATACATTAGCATGTTGACAACATAATGCAACAGGGTAAAAAGTGTTATAGAATTGTAATGAAAGCAACAATTTATTAACCCTGTTACTGTTTACATTGGCTTGGGCAGCAACGTCTTATCCTCTAAATCAAAAAATTTGGAGTCCATGAAAAATAACTACAATGTCACTTTTGGGGTATTATTGCATATAACAGAATCTATGCTGTCATTTTACCAGTGAAGAATAAAGGACAGTCGTTTAGAAAGACTACATTCGTTTCAATTGGTGAGTTCACTTACATTTATGTAGCCAAATTCTGCTATTGGTTATCCTGACGTAAATCCAGAATAAACTCTATTTTTACATCAGTGTAAAATAGATCAGAATTTGTCTCAATGTCTGCTTTACTGAAGCATAAAGTGTGGTTGCATAGCACAACTATTGTGGAGATTTTATGTCCCTTAAAAATGTCTTTATATAAACATCAAATGCCTTTATTTAAAGAGGTTTGAGTGAAATAGGGATGTACATCACTTCTGGATTGCCCTTTTGAAGTGCTAAAGAAATCCACCCAAACATATATTAGAACAGACTTCTCATGGGAGGGAAGGGTGGTTGGGTCGCTTCTGTTCCAACAGCCAGATACATTGATCTGGTGCTGAATTTTCCTTTGAACTTTTTATTTTCCCCACTACTCTGCTAAAAAACAAAGAAGCCTGGCTAATTTGGTGAGGAGCATAACTGTGAGGAGCTACCTCAGTAAAGAGGCTGATTTTGTGATCAGTCAAGGAGAGACTTCAGTGCCTGGTACTGCATTGGGTAGACGTCGAAAAAACTTGACAGTCACTCCTCTGTAATTATAAATCACCCAGAGCACTTTCCCACTTGTGCTTGCTTATAAGGGAAAAACTTTATAAAAATACTAATGGGTTAACATGATTCCTGGGTAAAGCCAGGGGTTTATTTTTAAATGTATCCAACCGATTGCCCAGCACACTCTGGGAAGGCTGCATCCACCTTCTCGATCTCAGAAACCTCTCCTCCGTCAGCTTCCCCGGCTCTGAATGTGGAATTTCAATGTTGACGCTGATTCAAGCTGTACAAACATGTGCCGGTGTTGCTGCGCGTTTAAATATGTGTGCAGATAGTTTGCTGAGTTCAAAGAAAATCCAAGTGGGCAGGAGGTAGTTTGAGAAAAGGTCTGTGCATAAGGGCATTAGCCTATATATGGGGATGTGGTCAACATCTCTTATCCACAGCCTAAGGTGGGTACAAATATATATATAACTACGAGGACAATAGCTTTTTACTGTTTCTTTATTTGGTCTTTGATTGGCATCGGGAATCAAGCAGTGTTGTAGAAAGACATTGACATATCCCTTGGTGACATACATTACCTTGTGGGCATGGATGGTATTCAGGAGAATAGGTTTCCATGAATAAAATTCTGAAGCTTCCATACAAAAAGCCTGATGTCAAATATTCACACGCTGCCACTTCAGATATAATACACAGCCTTCCAACAATGGCCTCAATTCATAACCATTCCTGAAATATTGCTACTCTGTGAAGCTTCAAGCAGTAATAATAGAACACTGGACATACAGTACACAATGTGGAAAGTTGCTGCTTAAGGCAGTATGAGTAGTGGAGTGTAAGTTGTGTATATGGTATAATTTTTTTTGAATGAACTGAGCTAAAAACCTGTTTCACAACTATGAAATATGTACTGTCCATCCCTTCTTGAGCCAATTTTTATATCATGGCCCAAGGGATGCATCTGTAATCATTCTGTGACTAAGTATGCAATCAAGCATTTTACATGTACAAAGCAGGTGATTGCACACACAAATGCATACTGATGTGCACAATTACTCAACTTGTGTATGCACATTCAGAGTTTTTGCAGACTGACATGTACATCCACAATTGAAAATATGGACCATGTGCTATCAAGCATCCTGTTTTTACAGTATGATATTTCTTGTTGCGAGTATATCATCCCAGATTTAAGATCTCTTATTCGGGTAGCCAACAATATGTTTGTGCATGCTATTTTGAATGTTCACTTTCAATAATGGAAAGGTTTTGAGTATTACATGGTAACAAAGGCAATGAAAAACAAAGTAAAAATCTACATTCTGTCCTTAATTTGCTGACATTATCTTTAGGTGTTTCCAGAGCTAAACAAGCATCTTGCCTCAATTGTATATATACATTTATGTTATCTATTAGTCTTCAAGTAAACACATTTCTCTTAGGGAAATGAGACTTCTCAAAGATTTTAACAATGCCCTTGTAAGTTGGCAAAGGGGAGACATCAAAAGCATTTTCTCATGAAGCTTTAAGGGGAGATTTAATTAGTGGGGGGAAAAGAAAAACAAGGGAGGCAATTTTGTTTAAAAAGTATTTCATTGGAAGAGTAGATGCTTCACAAGATAGACTGTTGAATATGAAGGTTTTCAACACTGGGTCATCGGTACAAATCAGGCTCAGACTGGTTGTAACCCAAAATCATTATTGTCCGATAATTTACTTGATCGCTCATATGAAATAACTGGATGATCTTAGTCCAGTTGCTAATGGACAGTTATCCACCATCCTGAACTCTCAACCCTTGAGATGGCCTACATGGAAGATGCCTGATGAAAATTTGTCTAGATAGTTATGTGTCCACCATAGTGGTTTCGGGGTGCTAGAGAAAATTGTCAGAAACTACCTAGGGACTTAACAAAAGGTGAATGGGCAACATGATGGTAGATGAAATTCAGTGTTGATATATGAAAGAAAATTGGAAGGAATAATCTGATACACAGTGCTGGGTTTTAAATTAACTGTAATCACTCTGGTGAAAAACCTGGACATCCTTTAGGACAGTTTACTGAAAACACCTGCTCACCGTGCAGCAGCCATCAGGAAAAAAAAAGCGAGGATGTATAAAAAATGGGGGGGAATATAATTGTCATTCTTTTCATGGTATTATTGTCATCAGTGGTCCCAGAGAAATCTGAGATAATGGGTTAAGTTCTGGCTTCCCTATGTCAAAAAAGAGAGAGTTCTGAAATAGGCTATTAAAAAAAAAAGGTTAGAGACACTAAATACTTCATATGGACTTGGGACTGTTTGGTTTAGTGAAGAGATGATTGGTGGAGACATGACAGAGATGTGAAAAATGAACAATGCAGAGAAGGCAAATACAGGTGTTCTTGTTTTCACTTTCTAGAACAATGGGACAGCCAGTGAAAATGGGAAATGCACAAGGAAATACCCCCTCCTCCCCAGAGACAACATATGATTTACCTGTGGAACTCAGAGCCACAATATATTATTGAGGCTGGGGCACAGTATTATTCAACATAGCATTGGATAGTTGTATGGATAATGAGATCTTCCTTGTAGATGGGATTAAAGTGGTTTACAAGGGATATAAACTCTCATACTTAGGGAACTCAAAGGGGTTAGGCATAAACTTCTCCTATTGGCAGACTATTCCATAATTGTCCACTAGAGGGTTCCTTGCACCTTCCTCTGAAGGCTTTGATATTGACTTGTCTGTAGAACAGTGCATTAATAGAGAGTTAGTCTGATCTGCTTCTGCAATTTTTATTACATAAGGAACATATTGCTACTAATAATTGCTTATATTTAAAGGCCACTTAGCAGTGAGCCTGGAGAGTTTTGCAGGTTTGTGAGGCACACTAGAAAGTGAACTGGAAGTTTTTATATTTAATTCAGGGTCACTGAATGTTCTGAGGAGATGGAGTGTTATCCTCAGAAGCCAATGTATTAGAGGAGGTTTGTAGAGAGAGTATGAAAACCTCAGCACTTCCTGATTTATTTTCTGTCCTATGGAAGTGACACAAGACAGAGTTTAGCAGAGCAGGCTGACAGATGGTCAGCAAAATAAACAAACTTTAATAAACAGTACTTGTGGTGGTGTTTAATAGGATTGGGCTTGTGAGAGAGAATGTCAAAATGGCTGTAGCAACAATACAAAGAGAAGAAATGAGGTGGCAGGTTGAAGAAAGTTATGGACTGCATAAGAGCAGAAGAAACGGAAAATCAGGACCTGGAAGCCGGAAATACAATTCTCCCAGTGTATCAGTATTCTGGAAACACCTGTGCTAATCAGAACTGGTTGGAATATTCCAATGAAACCCTGTTGGATCAGAAATTGTCAATTATTCAAACCCAGAATGTTTCGCAGAAACGTATCTGGTTTGAGCTTATCACAAACCAGAGGCGGGTTCTGATGGAACCCTGCCAGTTTTCCTTCTAGGTTGCCTCAGGGTCCATGACTCTGGGGAAGCCAGGCCATGTGGACTGCCCCAAGGCTATAGAAGCCAGGTCTTCCTGGCCACACAGCAGGTTTTCTGGAGCCAGTTCACTATAAGCCAGGAGCCTGGAAGTTCTCGGAGCCACTGCTGAACTAAGAACCTCAGAGGTATTAGGATCAGTTTTATTTAAAATTTTCAAAATGATGCATTTTGTTTATTTCTAAATGCTTGGCTTTCCCTTCTGCGGGAAACTTCAGAATTCTGCTCTTTCATTCCTGTTTTCAGAATAGCTGGCAAATACCGCAAACAGTTTTTCAATCAATATTTGTTCTAATGTTTAAATGAGTGTAGGTAGGCCATGTTTATGCCCCTTTTGCAAGCACTTTGAGTGTTTGTTTTACTGAGTTTTGTTAACACTGTCAGTTATTTAATATAAATTAAAGCAGCAACTAGGGCTGAAACTGGACTGATTTTCAGAGAGCTGGTCCATAGCACTTTCTGAAAATTGGTTGCCCTTAATATGACTCAAGTTGGGAAACCAAAAATGGAGGCACCCCAAACTACTAGTCACATCTTGGTCTAGTAAAGAAAGCCAGGAATACTTGTAGCACCTTAGAGACTAACCAGTTTATTTCAGCATAAGCTTTTGTGGACTATAGCCTACTTCATTGGATGCATAGAATGGAACAGAAGTAAGATGCATTTATACACACAGAAAGAAGGGAGGGGGGGGAAAGGAAAAAAAGGTTGTACATTAGCATACCAATTCTAAGAGGCTGTTAAATCTGGATGGGCCATTTTCAGCAGGAGAAAAAAAATACCTTTTGAAATGGATTTGTGTGTCAGGTAAATTAACTCCGGAAATGCAATCAATTAGTGTAATGAGAGAACCTTTCACAAGTCCTATTTAGCCCCTGGTTAAGTGTATCCAATTTGAAAATTAATTCCAGTTCCTCAGTTTCTCGTTGGAGTCTGTTTTGCGAGTTTTTCTGTTTCAAAATTGAAATAATCAAATCTTTAATGGAATGGCCAGGAAGATTGAAGTGTTCTCCTACTGGTTTTTGAATGTTATGATTCCTAATGTCAGATTTGTGTCCATTTATTCTTTTGCGTAGAGACTGGCCGTTTTGGCCAATGTACATAGCAGAGGGGCATTGCTGGCACATGATGGCATATATCACATTGGTCGATGTGCAGGTGAATGAGCCTCTGATGGTATGGCGGATGTGATTAGGATCTATGATGGTGTCAGTTGAATGGCTATGAGGACAGAGTTGGCATTGGGCTTTGTTATAAGGATAGGTACCTGGGTTAGTGTTTTTGTTGTGTGGTGTGCGGTTGCTGGTGAGTATTTGTTTCAGGTTGGGGGGCTGTCTGTAAGCGAGGACTGGTCTAGATATATTGTTAGCCATCTGCTTTCACAAAGAGCTATTTTGTTCATAGGAGTTAAGTGATACCATTCAGTTATCCATAGACTGGGGATGGCAGAGTCGCTGTTTTGCAATATCAATTGCTCAAGAAAAAGACTGTCAAATATAACAGGTGTTTTGAAACTGCCACTCCATTTCCTGCAATATTAAAAGTGCGTCAAGAATTCTTAAGACTGTCTGTCAGCACCTTACCTTCAATGTGCACATGGGCTGCTTTGCCATGTGCATGTCTTTAGTTGTACATTCCGAATACATTGGAAAGCATGATTTTTATATGTTAATAGTACCATTTATCCTCCTATCTCAAAGTACTTCACAAATAACAGGGCAAACTCATCCCTGGTGTAGCTCTACTGACATGAGTGCACTTGCACCCGGAGTAGATTTGGCCCATTAACCAGTTAAGCCCCTCAACAATGTGAATTGAGTAAGAGATATATAGAGCTCACTTCAATCACCATTATAATGCAGTCCTGTCTGGGGTGGAGCATAGGAGCTATCTGAGAGTTCTCAGCACACAGTATATGACCGGAATAATGAGCAGGACACGAATAATATCTAATTGAAATTGTAGGTGGAAATTTAAGGTGTAGATAGAATGTAATTATCTAAGTTAGAATTCTGTCTTATCTACGTCGTTCGTACCTAAGTTTATATTCCGAAGTCTTATATTGGCATGCATTATGATAGCATCTGACATCTCCCAGCAGTACCGAACCACAATCCTCTTGCTATCTTCTTTCCCTACTGGCAAAAAGCAATTCAGGGTTTGTGTTTGTTTTTGTTTAATTACTATTACATAAGAGAAGAGTGTGAGCTCTAAAGGCGGGTGATCGTGCTGCTTCAGGAAGGCAAGGGCAAAGACACTGGCTCTTCTGTAGCTCTGAGGTGTTAAGGGCAGAGGTCATTCTCCTGTCATCTGGCAGAGAATTTCATAAGCTTGGTTCAGTTCCCTAAATGTTTTGTTTCCCACAGACACAACCCTCCACCTACCGGCTGGCAATGAATGCAGCTTTGGAAGGAGATCATAATAGTGGTGCAAGAAATGCTCTCTTGTGTACGTAGGACCAGTTCCACACTCTGAAATAGCAGCATGGTGACCTAGACTCCATGTTCCTGCAGTTGTTACAGAGAGCAGTTCACCAGTGTGGTGTTTCCTCAAAGATCGGTCTTGTTGTGAAGGCAGCGCCTGCATTTTGAACCTGTTGGCATTTCTCAGGGCTTCATTCCTAGCTTCAGGGAATTTGGCCAGGACACCAGACTTCACGGCCTGTCCTGCTCATTTGAAAATTGTCAGGTGAATTTTTTTTCTAATAGTCAAAAGTGCTTGTGAATTTAGTTTTATCATTTTCACTTCAGCTAGCCTCTTGTTGCCGCAATAAATCAAGTTCCAGATTCAAATAAGCCCTTCTTCATGGTGTTCATGCATTTGCCATTCATCTCTGCAGAGGAGACAAGTGAAAAAACCAAAGTTGGTTGACTGAAAAGACCACATGCTGGATAACTGGGCAGACGCGCACTGATCACCATTCCATCATACTAATGCTCATGCCAGCCAATGAAACTCAGGCATAATTAAAGGAATATTTATTGAGTGAGGGTCAATACATGAACAGCAGCTGCAAGGAGCTTGTTTGTGCAGGACATTGATCAGCGCATATTTTATGTAATCTTAAGCATCAACCCTTATAAATCAGTCACTTTTAGTAATTTATTTAGGACACAGAGCCTCTAACACAAACAAGGATTAATCTTGGAAGAAAATGAACAAAGACAACAGCTTTCTGCCATTCCTTTTGTTTCTATAATTAATGTTCAACATTGAGTGTTCGTTCAGCTGATACATGCAAGGTACTAGGGAAGTTAATTCATTCTAGTGCAAGCCATTTCTGTTGTATTGTTTTTGGGACTATGCAGTCCATTTGTTTGGTTCCCCAGTAATGCTTTCAAAGCTAATTACATTGAAAAGTAAACAAATGAGTATGCAAATGTACATCCACATCCAGTTGGTTGTCTTGAGTTTTCGGCTTGAAAGAAATCCAGTAAGGTAGAACCAGGAATTTGCTAAATTGACCGCTGCAGTAGTCTTTGAAAGTATCCTGCCTATTGTCATTCTCTACAATCGTTTCTTTATCTCACCTGGTTAAAATGAATTGGAATTAAAGTGGCAGCTTTGTGAAAAATTTCACACGAGGGAATCCAGCAAGATAGAGGCTGCTGATGGCATCACAAATGGGCGGGAAATTAATTTATTTGACACAGAACGTTTGGAATGAGCAATACTTGTGAGAAACATCGAGCTGAACCCACAGAGCAGTGTTCATTGCTTGGGCTGGCGAGGATATTTTTTTAGTTCCCAACAAGGAAAGTAAGGAGGAAACAAAAACTCACCCAAACAGATGGGCAATAAGCAGCTTCCTAAAATAAAGGAAGTTAAGAAGCAGTGTGGTCTAAAGCATGGGGCACTGGACTGGGAGCCAGGTCGCTTGGGTTCTGCTTTTGACTCTTGCTGACCTTATGCATGACCTAGGGCAAGTCACTTCATCTCTTTGTGCCTCTGTTTCTCAATCCACTCTTGAAGTACAAGCTCTTTGGAAGATAGCCTCTCACTATGGATATGTCTACACTGCAGTTGGAGGTGTGATTGCAGCATGTGTAGACATCCCCTACTGGCTCTAATCTGGCTAGAACGACAGCACAGGCTTCATTATCCGTGCTAACATGACTTCATTGGTGCTAGTATCTGAGCAAGCTAGATTAGAGCTATGTCAGGTGTGTCTACATGGGCTGCAATCACACACCCTGATTACTATGTGGACGTACCCTATGCATTTAAACAGTGCCTAGCACAATGGCACCCCAATCTTGGTTGGAGTCTCCACTTCCTGCTGTAATACCGATAAATAACATGTTTAGACACCTCTTAGTCTCCAGATAAATAGACCCAAAATTCAATTGCCATTAATTATTTAGTTTATACCAAACATCTTGGGGCTCAGTTGTGACTATAAAACTCCTGCCTATGTGTGGGGAGGTATACTGCCCTCTGAGACCTTATTTGTACACCCATTCATTCCTGCTACAGGAGGAGAGGCCACGGATTCAACTACTCTCCACCCCCCACAACCTGCTGTGGGTTTCCAGAGAGCACAGGGACCATAGTCTGGCAGCCCTGCGGGGCTACAATGAGAGTGTAGGAGAGCACATCCACAGAGCATCCAGCCACAGTTGGATCCTTTTGGTTTAGTATATCTTCAGCCACGATTTTTAAATACAGTAAGTATACTAATAGCACTTGGAGAGCATTTTTCACTGGACGATATCTGTGATTAACATAGAAGGACAAACAACATCTTCATCTGCCGTGTGAGGAACCCAGCGCAAGGAGAAACCTACGGCCGATGTTTTTAAGCTTGAGTACCCAAAGTTAGGCACCTAAATCCTTATCCCTATCCAGACTCCCGAGTGAGTGGTCTGTTCATAGGAGTCTGACACTCACATTGACGACCCAGTCACTTAATTAGAGTCCTAACATTAATTTTCATTGCAAAAAACCTTTGGCTTAAGTGAGGTTTTTAAAGGCTACGCGGTGAGTTTGCTAAGACTAGAACTCTGGTCTCCTGTGCTCTATTCCAGGACCATAATATCTAGACTAACTCTTGGGATGATTCTGGACTTGCCAAAATTGCTGTTTTCTCAGAATGATGCTGAAGTCAAAAATTTCAGTAGATTGTAACTAAATATTAGCTGTTTTGAATTCAGTGCATCTCTAACCCTGCATGTACTTGCACACATGCTTAACACTAAGTGACTGAGTTCTCCCGTTGAAGGTTTAAAGCCATGTAATGAACAAATTTTAAGCCAAAGACTTGAGAATGGGTTACACTTTTTAAATAAAACTACAGGTAAATGCTCATGGGATAATGAAAAGATGATTGCAAAGACTAAGTAGTGAAGGGATTATATGAACTTTTTAGTAATTTTAATTGCTCACCAGCTCCAGACAGTATGCAAATGTATTTTGTGATCCTTCATTGACTATAATTTATTCACATCCAGTATAGGTGAGCATGGTCATTTACTTTGGATATGCTGATCGAGTGTAACACAATTTTTTTTAGATGTTCTTCTTTTTAGTGATTTCAAATAAAGCCCAGGTTATAAATCTATCACTGCAGCATTATGGATTTTCTGGTTGCATTACCTTTTCCCAGATGGTTAGCCTTTGCCCCAGCAATCGGACTGTTCACTTCTACAAAACGTTAACATAGATCAGTGAGAAAACTCTTGCAGAAAGAATACCCTTTTTGTCAACCACAACTGCCTTAAAGGTATCTGGATGTTATAGGTTGTTGTTGTTATGTTCAGAGCCGGTAGTTTCATAGCTGCTGAGTTACATGCCCTCTTTGTTACTGTGCTTTAGTGAGTGGCATGGGGAAATCTCCCTTTGGGAGGAAAAAAAGAACCTTACCTTTATGACTTCTGTGATGTACGTACTGGCAGAGATGATGGTATCAGAAGTAGATTAGACTTAATGGGATCTTCTTTTAGTATTGTTGAAATTACTCCTCCCCCTTCACCAGAGCATCTGTTTGATCACCATTGTAACAATCTACATTCTACTATTGGATTTAACATCATCTCTCCAAAATGAGGGGTAGGGGAACCTTATGCATCCTGTACGTTTTATGCAAAACTTTACAAATCATTACATACAAAAAGAATGTTTACAAATAAACTTCCCTCGAGAACTCAGTTTTTCTGATATCTCTCTGAAGAACAGTCCAGAGAATTTGCCCAATCTAAAATTGAGCAACTGCTTAATGGGTATAAGAAATGATATATGGAAGTAATAGTGTGAGTGTGGTATCCGTAATTTGTTCAAGAGGGAACAAAAACAGTCATTTACTCTTATTTTATTTATTAATAATATTATTTTATTTATTATTTGTATTATGATCAAGCAAGAGATCTCAACTGAGATAAGGGTTCTAGTATGTGAGGCACTGTACGAACTCATAGAGACCATTCTTGATCTGAAAAATTTACTGTCTAACTTGACAAGACAAAGGAAGAGTGGAAGGGCAAATGAACCCGCACAAATATTAATTGACTTGCTCGGGGTCAGACAACTGGCCAGTAGCAGAACTGGGATTAGAAGCCAGGTATCCTGACTCCTTGCCCGGTGTCCTGTCTAGAAGACCACAAAGGTGGTACCAACTATGAAGACAAATTCTAAAGCATGCTAATGGACAACAGCGCCCTTCTCACAGGATAAGGAGTCAAAGACATAGTGAATCATAACCATTCTACATTGGCCTTGGTCATTGACATGCTGGGGCCTGGACCCCAGATGGCCCCATCCTCCCCATCACACACACACACACACGTAGTTGGATTTCTGACAAGCTGTGGTGGATGAGGAGAGGGACAGAAACTCAAGCACCAATGGGGATCGAGGGAGGATGATTCAGGCATGATGAAACATAACAAATTCCTCAAAGCCTCTGCTGAGGCTGTATTACAGGCCCAGAGAATCTTCCTATCACCTCCATTGAGGCTGCCAAATCCCACCTCGAAGGAATTATCCAGGCTGGTAAGTCACTTCTTCAATCTTGAATGCCTATGATCTACAGCAGATCCAAGCACCAAGTGCTGCAAAGAATTATCATCCTACTCCTCTATAAAGATCATAGTTTTTCAGGAAGCTGTCTCAAACAGCATGGATCCACTCCACCTGCACTCTACAACCCACGTACATTCCTACAGTTCACTCATTAAGAAGTTCTGGACACACTCAAGGTGTCTTGACCCAAGACTTGTGAATTAGAACCAGGCCCTTCCTGTCTTGAGAAATGGAGTCATGCACAACTGGTGCCTCTTCTGAAATAGCCAGCACCTCATTCAAATATGGAATCTTCCCCTCCTCATTAAAACACCAAGATTCCAACCAACATCGACTAGCTCACCCTGTATATTCAGTCCTAGCCAACTATCCCCCAGTGTCAAACCTCACATTCCAAAGGAAGCTCATATAGAAGCTAGCTAAAAGCCAAGCAGAAGCTTACCTAACCATGCAAGGTCTAGAGTGCTGGCTTCACTTTGGATCCAGCACACAAAACTGAAATTGCTTTAGTGTGATTGATAGATGCTCTCGTCCTGTCAATGGATTGAGGAGAAACATTCATTTTCCTCCTCCTGGACCTCTCTGCTGCATCTGACACAGTTAACCTTCAGATTCTGATGCCTTGCCTGAGGGAGGTGGCAGAAACTCAGAGTAATGAACTAAAATGGTTTGAGCCCTTCTGGGAGGGATGCCCCCAAAGAGTAGAGATACAGTTTCCCATCACTATCCCCCCACACCCTCACTTGTGGGGCTTCACAAAGATTAATTCTCTCTCTGGGCCTTTTCATTATCTACATGCAACCACTAAGTGAACTGGTCAGATGACATGAACTCAAGAGCCAATGATATGTAGATGATGATAGACAGCTCTACCAATCCTTCACCGCCTACCACCATAGCATTGCCACCAAAATGGCCCAGTGCTTGGATGTGACCAGCTCACTGATGAAGAACAGCTGGACAAAACAGAGGCTATGCTGGTGGGCAGAGAAAAACGTTCTGAAGTGTTTTCAGCCACAGTGTTGTCTCCTGTGATTGAAGGTTTGAATCCACAATTGGTTAACTCAGTCCATAATTTAGGCATACTGTGAGATTCCTCACTGACATTGAGATCTCCTATTGCAACAGCCATGAGTAGTGTTTTCCATCCCATCCCATCCTGTCAGACAAAAGACCTGGACTCAGCTGTTCTTGCCGTTGTTACTTCTCAGCTGGACTACAGCAATGGGATATGCCTGGGTATGGAACTGTCAGTGCTTAGGAAACTCCCGCTAGTACAAAACACACTGCAAGGCATCTCCTCAGTGACACAAGCACATCACACCTGTTCTCCTCTTAATACACTGGCTCCCCATAGAATTTCAAATCAAGTTCAGTGTCTCAGTCCTTCTCTTCAAAGTGCTCCAAGTCTTAGGGTACCGAAAAGACTCTAACGCTCTGGGAGGAAGACCGCGGTCCACAACTTCACTCCTCTTGCACAGTGGAACTCTCAACAACAAAAGTAAAGCTTATCAGTGCAGGAGAAAGAATACATCAGAGTGCAAGGCACATTTCTTTGATCTTGCCTTTGCTAATATAAACACAGAGCAACAGGTATATTTATTAAATAAATAATGGCTACAAAACTCTACCAAAACACACTCCACTGCACATGCTTCTTCTTCTGGGGAGAGGATGAGGGAATAAACAACATGTGACAGATGTGTAGTCACATGGCTTAATGCGCTACTGGAAGGCATTCAGAGAGTACAGAGATGAATGCACTACAAAACCTGATATAGAGTAGAACAGACAAATAGAGCAGTATCCCCACAAAAAAATTGCCTTTTGAGTTTACTAGTGGTCACTATGTAAAAAAAACCTACCACTGTGAGAGAGCAGTGTGATCCGCTGGTAAATTATAACTCTTTAACTGGGACCATTCTCATTTTGCAAGTGATGTCAAACGGAGCGCTGTGGCAAGCACCAGTGAGCACATAGTGCTAATAATAAAAAGAATCCGAGAGATTTGAAGAAAAAAAATAGGCACAGGAAATAACAAAATGAATCTGGCCAAAAATGTGAGCTAATACATGTAGGGGAAAAGTAGTATTCGGGTATTAATGCTGGAAAATAGCTAGTAGTTATATGGCTTTTTTTTTTTAGGTCCACTATGATTAGCATGTTGTGAAAGACAAGGAGGTAATTATTTTTCTGTATAATGATGGTGGAAGCATTACACATCTATAATACCATTTCAATTGGATATGGTATTCCTCTTTCAGTCCTAAAACTGTTGGCTAGTTTTTTCTGTTAAAAAGTGTCTGTTGCTCTATATTTGTAGCTATCTACATTTTTATTCTAAGTCTCTCTCCATAGTATCTGGGTGTCTCAATGGTAATAGGCATATGCTGTGTCTCCTGCACTCTTCCTACTCCTGACACTCAAACGTTTCCCGACTTTTGCTCATTTATAATGTGTCCCCCAATCCTTAGTTTAAAAATGCTGTAATGGGGTGGCGGCACGGGTCAGCAGAAAGGACATGGTACTGGGAATACAAAGACCAGGCTTTCCACGTCTGTAAAATGGGGACAATACTTTTTTCTCCTTTTGTAAAGCACTTTGATATGTACAGATAAAAAGCATCATTTAAGAGCACAGTATTATTCTTTATTATTGTTACTAAGTATGCTGTGTAATTCTAGAAACCTCAATAGCAGTGCTGTTGATATTTGGAGACAATGTAGGGAAGAGCTACAAAAATAATTGAGAGGTGGGAGAGCCTGATTTGTGAAGAAAGATAGAAAGAGTTTCCAAGTTATCGCTTGGCTAAATGATAACTATGAAGGGGGTGATATAGGAAGAGAAGGATGTGGGGGGGCATGATGACTGACTATGTATAGCTGACGTGCCAACACCGAGCAAGGAATGTTCAGTGTGGTCATGGTGGGTTATCTGGGATTAATGAGGAGAAACTGAGAAAAGGAAAATAATAGGGTGAATATCAGTAAAAATTAAACTGTGGAATAGTCTCTTCATAGGATCCCTTGTTGCTTCAGTCAAAGCCCAGTTTCTTGTGTAACTTGAAAATAAGTTGAGCGAGGGAGTCCGAAATATATGGAAGGGAAAAATTTGGTGTTGGGTAGAGAATTGATAAGATGGCCTTCTCTCTCTCTCTCCTATTTTACAACAGTAACAGAAATGAGAAAGCCAGGAATACTTGTAGCACCTTAGCAGCAGGATTGTCTGGCTATGTGGACTCAGGCCCTACGCTACTAGCACTCCCAGCTATCTTCGAGACACCACTGATTTCCTGAGGAAACTACAATCCATCGGTGATCTTCCAGAAAACACCATCCTGGCCACTATGGATGTAGAAGCCCTCTACACCAACATTCCATACAAAGATGGACTACAAGCTATCGAGAACATTATTCCCGACACTGTCACGGCAAACCTGGTGGCTGAACTTTGTGACTTTGTCCTCACCCACAACTATTTCACATTTGGAGACAATATAGACCTTCAAGTCAGCGGAACTGCTATGGGTACCCGCATGGCCCCACAGTATGCCAACATTTTTATGGCAGACTTAGAACAACGCTTCCTTAATTCTCGTCCCCTAATGCCCCTATTCTACTTGCAGTATATTGATGATGACATCATCATCTGGACCCATGGAAAAGAAGCCCTTGAGGAGTTCCATCATGATTTCAACAATTTCCATCCCACCATCACCCTCAGCCTGGACCAATCCACACAAGCGGTCCATTTCCTAGACCCAACTGTGCTAATAAATGATGGGCACTGTAGCGGGGTGTCCACCCGCCCCCTACTGGAAGGGGCTTGGAAAAGCCCCAAAAGGGGTTTGAAATAGCCTGGGAGGCTAGCCTGCAAACTCCCAGGTTGATTGGGAGTTGGGTTCAGCTGTGTGGCCACGCCCCAAACACTCCCAGCCAGGATATAAGGGCTGGGAGACAGAGAAGCAAGGGTGAGTCTCCTCTGCATCTAGAGGAAGAAAAGGAGTCTTCTCTGTAAGCAGAGGGAGACAGGCCTGCTGCAGGAAGCTGTAAGGAAGGTACTGGGCTGGGTGCAGGGCTGGGGCTAGGCGGTAGGAGCTGGGGAAAGCTCTAGCCTGAGAGCCCCAGGCTGCAAGTGCAGGCAAGGGCCTAAAGTCAGGCTTCTCTGTAAGCAGAGGGAGACACGGCCTGGCTGCAAGGAGCCTGTACCGGGGTACCCAGACTGGGACAGGGTGAGGGCAAGGCAGCTGGGAGCCGGGGAGCCTAAACTCTAGCGAGAAGGCCCCAGCTTGCTGAGCCCAGGGAAGGCCCGACTCATGGGGTACTGGGGATTGCCAGGGGGCGGCCCAGGGCTGGTGATAGCTGTAGTAGGCCAACCCCTTCTTGCCGGTGATGAGTAGCCATGATACTGCAGTCCGCCCCAGTGAGCAGGGGCAAGTAGTGACTGACAGTGGCACATTCTGAGGCGAGCTGGGGATAGTGGGTGGTGGGTTCCCCGGGGAGGGGAGACCCTAAAACCAGGGGGGTACTGCAGGGTGCAGCACCCTCAGCAAGGGGCTCCGGGGTCCGGGAAGGGCATGGGGCCAGTGTGGAGAAGCGGACGTCGGCTGTCGGAGGGCGCTCCAGGGTCAAAAGAGCTAACTCCCAGGACGACCAGACGGGGGCGCCGCAGGGGTGAGTGACCGACCCCGTTACAGGCACATACACACCACCCTATACCGGAAACCTACTGACCGCTACACTTACCTACATGCCTCCAGCTTCCATCCAGAACACACCACTCAATCCATTGTCTACAGGCAAGTTCTAAGATATAACCGCATTTGCTCCAGTCCCTCAGACAGAGACAACCACCTTCAAGATCTCTACCAAGCATTTTTAAAACTACAATACTCACCTGGGGAAGTGAAAAAACAGATTGACAGAGCAAGAAGAGCACCCAGAAGCCACCTACTACAGGACAGACCCAATAAATACAACAGAACACCATTAGCCATCACTTTTAGCCCCCAACTTAAGCCTCTCCAACACATCATCAAAGATCTACAACCTATCCTGAAAGATGATCCCACACTCTCACAGATCTTGGGAGACAGACCAGTCCTCACTTACAGACAGCCCCCCAACCTGAAACAAATACTCACCAGCAACCGCACACCACACAACAAAAACACTAACCCAGGTACCTATCCTTGTAACAAAGCCCGATGCCAACTCTGTCCTCATATCAATTCAACTGACACCATCATAGGACCTAATCACATCCGCCATACCATCAGAGGCTCATTCACCTGCACATCGACCAATGTGATATATGCCATCATGTGCCAGCAATGCCCCTCTGCTATGTACATTGGCCAAAACGGCCAGTCTCTACGCAAAAGAATAAATGGACACAAATCTGACATTAGGAATCCTAACATTCAAAAACCAGTAGGAGAACACTTCAATCTTCCTGGCCATTCCATTAAAGATTTGATGGTGTCAATTTTGAAACAGAAAACCTTCTAAAACAAACTCCAACGAGAAACTGAGGAACTGGAATTAATTTTCAAATTGGACACAATAAACCAGGGGCTAAATAGAACTTCCGATTGGTTCTCTCATTACAGTAACTGATTGCATTTCCTGAGTTAATTTCACTGACAACAGAACTCCATTTCAAAAGGTGTTTTTTTCTCCTACTGATAATGGCCCATCCAGATTTAACAGCCCTCTTAGAATTGGTACGCTAATGTACAATTTTGTCTCTAAGGTGCTACAAGTATTCCTGGCTTTCTTTATGGATACAGACTAACACGGCTGCTATTCTTGGACCAGAAATGAGAAAGTATACCCTTCATGCCAGGTCAGGCAATTTGGGAATCTGGTAGAGACCCATTCAGGTGCAATGTTGAACATGACATAGTCAGTACAGCTGGCCATAAAAAGAGATTTTTTTTCCAAAGAAAACTTTAACAAAACTCATTTTCATTTTCAGCATTATCTCCATGGGGTGGGGGAATTACTTTTCAGTTAAACCTTATATCTTAAATATTCTGGTCCAAAAGTGAAATATTTTTATTCAAATTATCACCACTGTGCCTCATGGGAGTTGTAGTTCTGGTGCCGTGTGGTTCCATTCTAGACCATTATGGGAGATGTTGTCCAGCCAGAGAGTCTTGCCTGTATAAGAGAATGGAAGCATAAAGTACCCCAACTACAATCCCCATGAGGCACAGCAGTGCTGTTTTGAAGATAACTGTTTCTGTTCTTGGCCAAAGTATTTCAGTTTTCTGGTGTTTGGGCTTTTCAACTAAATAGCAAACTTTTCTAAAGTAAGAAGACACTTTTAGAAAGAAAAAAAAAGAATTAGTTTAATCAAAAACCCAATTTTTCATCAAAATACAGCCTAGAAAAAATTTCAAACAGCCCTAATAGAGATAACATTTGATGATCACTGCTTGCTACCAGGGTAAGGAGTTAAGAGAAAAATAATGGCATCTGTCTGCCCAGCCTCTTCCATTTCTCTGAACTGCATCTTCTGTGCTCCGTGTCTGTCTCATAGGTTATAAACTGCTATGGTCAGGGTCTGTCTTTACATATTTGTGTCTTGCACAGCAAACCCAGCACATTGCTGGTGTTTAACTAATAATGAACCTAACGCCAGTGCTGTGATGCATCATGTGCTACTTTCAAAGCAGGAAATTATTCACTCACTGGAGTTTGTCTATCGCCACTCAACTATGCGGCCCTCAGTATTCACATCACAAAGGGGCTGAGTGAACCAAGCTGTATGTCTATTCAAAGAAGCAGTGCAGCTCTGAGCAGGAGCCATGAATTATCAGAGAGTGGTATTATATTGTTTATCAGGAGGTTCAAGAGAGATGAGAAAGAAATTGTCAAAGGGAGCAACAGTAAGTATAGTTACCAAAAAAAAAAAAAAGCCAGTGGAGTCAAAATAAATTGTGGTTAGAATTGAGTAATGGGAGTTGGAGCAGAAGGGTGGAGAAAATCAAGTAGAAAAGAAATAAATTATTGATCGTCGGGGGAATGGAGAGGAGAGAGAAATCAAAACCATTGAGACCTGAGGAAACAGCCACATTAAGAAGGTGACCCTAGGAATAAGTGAGGGCAGGAATACACTGGAATAAACCTAAAAAGGAAACAAAATCTTTAGTGAAGGGATCAGAACTGTGTCCAATTAGATATTAAAGTTACCCCATCCCTCTAAAAAAAGAGAGAGTCGGGAAACAAGGAATACTTGTGGCACCTTAGAGATTAACCAGTTTATTTCAGCATAACTTTCATGGACTATAGACCACTTCATTGGATGCATAGAATGGAACACAGAGAAGTAAGATGCATTTATATACACAAAAAGCAAAAATCCTTTTGCTTCAATCTTCAACACTTCAATCTCCCTGGCCATTCTATTAAAGACTTGAAGGTATCAATTTTAAAACAGAAAAACTTACAAAACAGATTCCAATGAGTAGCTGAGGAACTCGAATTTATTTGCAAATTGGACACTATCAGCCAAGGGTTAAACAGGGACTAGAATGGCTTTGTCATTACACTAATTGAATGCATTTTCCTAGTTAAGTCTCTTTTACAGGTTCTTATCAACTGTCAGACACATATCCATTACATTTTCACTACAAAAGATTTTTTTTCTCCTGCCGATAATGGCCCATCCAAATTAAACAGCCTCTTAGGATTGGTATGGTAATTTACAACTTTTTTTTTCTTTCTGTGTATATTAATGCATCTTACTTCTGTGTGTTCCATCCTATGCATCCGATGAAGTGGGCTATAGCCCACGAACGCTTATGCTTATGCTGAAATAAACTGATTAGTCTCCAAGTATTCCTATTTATTTACGGATACAGACTAACACGGCTGCTAATCTTAAACCTGAGGAAACAAGGATATATAAAAACAAAAGGTTAACCGTTATCCCAACCTCATGATGTTTTTAGGCAATGGTGGAGAGCCACTAATTTATACAGAGTAGAAGCAGCACTGATAAATGGCTGGATCTTGAATACCAAAAAAGAAAGAAGGACAAGGCAGAGAGGAAGATTGGGGCCGGTACAGCTGTAACCGTTGTCGCTGGGGCTGTGAGCGAGGCGCGGCTCGGGCAGCCGCTGCCGCGCTCACCAGCCCCCTCCCCAGGCCCCCAGCAGCCTCCCCCGCCCCCCTTTGCTTCTCCCAGCAGCCAGCCCCGCCCCCCTTTGCTTCTCCCGGCAGCCAGCCCCGCCCCCCTTTGCTTCTCCCGGCCGGCCACGCGGCCGCAGCACATGCGGGGGTTGGGGCCCGCAGGAGGCAGGAGATCGGCCGGGGGGGCGCTGGAGACCGGCCAGGGGGGGGGGCCGTGGGAGGCAGGAGATCGGCTGGGGGGGGCGCGGGAGGCAGGAGACCGGCCGGGTGGGGCTGTGGGAGACCGGCCGGGGGGGGGCCGCGGGAGGCAGGAGATCGGCCAGGGGGGCCCTCGGGCCGTGGGAGATCGGCCGGGGGGGGGGGGGCCGCGGGAGGCAGGAGACTGGCGGGGGGGGGCCCTCGGGCTGCGGGAGATCGGCGGGAGGCAGGAGACCGGCGGGGGGGGGGGGGGCGCAGGAGGTAGGAGACCAGCGGGGGGGGGCACTGGAGATCGGCAGGGGGGGCCCCGCGGGTGGCGGGAGAATGGCGGGGGGGCCCCGCGGGCGGCGGGAGACTGGGGGGGGGGGCCCCGTGGGCGGTGGGAGACTGGCGGGGGGGGGCCCCCACGGGTGGCGGGAGACCGGGGGGGGCCCCGTACGGTCTGCCATACGGAGCCCCAAAATTCCTGTTGCCGGCCCTGACTGCAGCATTGCCAGAAGATCGAGGGACATGATCATTCTCCTCTATTCAGCACTGGTGAGGCCTCATCTGGAGTACGGTGTCCAGTTTTGGGCCCCACACTACAAAAAGGATGTGGAAAAATTAGAAAGAGTACAACAGAGGGCAACAAAAATGATTAGGGGCTGGAGCACATAATTTATGAGGAGAGACTGAGGGAACTGGGATTATTTAGTCTGCAGAAGAGAATGACGGGGGATTTGATAGCTGCTTTCAACTACCTGAAAGGGGGTTCCAAGGAGGATGGATCTAGACTGTACTTAGTGATACCAGATGACAGAAAAAGAGTAATGATCTCAAGTTGCAGTGTGGGAGGTTTAGGTTGGATATGGAAAAACTTTTTTTCACTAGGAGGGTGGTGAAGCACTGGAATGGGTTACCTAGGGAGGTCGTGGAATCTTCCTTAGAGGTTTTTAAAGCCCAGGTTGACAAAGCCCTGGCTAGGATGATTTAGTTGGGGATTGGTCCTTCTTTGAGCAGGGGCTTGTATTAGATGACCTCCTGAGGTCTCTTCCAACCCTGATATTCTTTGAATAAATCCTGAAACAAAACCATTGCCTCTTTGTGAGCTCTCAGCCCTGACCAACAATAGAACTGTTAAAGCAAATGTCGGGTAGGACAGTTGAATTTGTATGAAATTCAGTCATTTCAGATAAACATTTGCAAATGTTAAAAATCACTCCTCTATCTACACTTTCATTAGTCAATTCAGATATACAATATGCAAAATTTGTTTAAAGTTACATATTTTCTTGAAAGCTTGTGTAGATTGGAGTCTAAGTAAAACATGGTAATGAGTGTGGGATTGTACGTATAATTCCTTGGGCCAAGGATCATCAGAGTTTTCTGTTATGCAGTAGTGTGACGTAAAACATTTTTTACAGAGGCAATGCAAAATTGATTAATAGACTCCTTTCCTTAAGTTCTATCCACTGTCTTTCCATATCACAAATAACTGGTTTTCCAGTTTGCTGGCAGTTTTGAAAAAACAAACTGGCTCAACCCAAGTTGAACCCAATTTTTTCCAGAATTCTGGTGAATTGTAAAAGGCTGTTTTGGGGTCCAACTTTACATTTAGTTCAACCTGAAACATTTTGTTTCCAGGCATTTTTAAAGGTCTAGATCCACAAAAGGAAGGTTCAGTGTGTGAGAGGGGAGGTGATGCTGATGGCCATTCTAGATGCTATGGCAAAGAGCCTCATCCCAAGTCCATTTTTGGTACCAGATGGGGCAATCTGGGTGTAGAGTGACTCTGAGAATTTCTATGGTGTTTCTCCAGTGGAAACATAACTGAGAACTAAATTCCTTGAATTAATGCAATTGCATGTTGGAACGGACAATGGAATTTAGACCTGTGGCCTTCTGTTCTCCAGGTGGAATATGGAATTTACTGAATTTTGTAATGTGGTCAGTGTTGTTGTTTTAAAATCTCTGCAGCCATACTTGGCACACCATTAAACCCCAAAGCCAGATTACTGTTCTGCAAGATACCCCATGTGAGCCACCTACATATTGATTCACCCCTCAACATTCCATTTTTAGTTCATTGACCAAAATCTTTTAGTCCTGTTCCTCGTGGTTATTTTATTTATTACAATTCTTTGGAAGAATAATGTACCTTCTGCCCTGGTAGTAACTCTGTACATCAGTCTGTCTACAATGTCTCTGTAATCATAGCCTCTTTGTCAGTGTGCATTTTTTGTGGATCACATTACATTCACACACACACACACACACACACACACACACACACACACACACACACCCTTTATCTAACTACTTTATTAAAACAACGGTATGCATGTGTAAAGATTTGAGAAGAACACTACCATAAGCCATGTTACTGTCCCCTGTAAATATATCCTAGATTCTCCTTAGGCTAATCACCTTAGCAGATAAGCTTATCATGGGATATGTTTGTCAGCAATCTGATCAGAATATAAACTGCAAAAAATGTCTTGTTTCTCTAATTCACAAAAGTTTAATATTCTCCTATGATTTTATCACTGCTTGAACCTCGATAAAATACTCTTCTCTAGCTTTATTTTTCAAACTAGTTATTATGGCTCTCCCTTTTCAGTTGACATCTTATTTATGTTTTACTATGAATAATAGCTTTTTTTTATTAAGAGATGGCTCAGGAATGATAAAAGATGTATAAAAGGTACAAGATACCATGAATGGAGTCTTCATGTGTCAGTAGGATGAGAATTTCACTCTGTATACAAATGTATGTATGTCCTTTAATAACAAATTAATAATCAAATATAGTTGATCTGGTACAGCCTCTATCCGAGATCTCTATATCTCATTGTCAGGGGAATGGATTCAGTAATTTACAGTATCGGTATGTTCCATTGATTTCATGTGAAGCTGAGTATGCTCAGCACCAATTACCATCAGTGCCTAGGTGTCTGAAGCTTTGCATTTCACAGGCCAATTTTCAGAATGTGAGCCTAGGTCATTTGTTTATGTGCGTCAGAATTTTAGATCCCTTCAAAGTAGCTACACACTTACCCCGGGAACTTTTAATGCTCAGCTGTTATCTCTAAAGGTACTCCATCATGAGTCAGAATCAACCAATCTGTTTTGCATCCTATAAATCTAATTCTATGTATTTAATTGAGTTTTCTATTCTTCTAACGCAGGGGTAGGCAACCTATGGCATGTGTGCCACATCATAGAATCATAGAATATTAGGGTTGGAAGGGAACTCTGGAGGTCATCTAGTCCAACCCCCTGCTTAAAGCAGGACCAATCCCCAACTAAATCATCCCAGTCAGGACTTTATCAAGCCTGACCTTAAAATCCTCTAAGGAAGGTGATTCTACCGCCTCCCTAGGTAACCCATTCCAATGCTTCACCACCCTCCTAGTGAAAAAGTTTGTCCTAATATCCAATCTAAACCTTCCCAACTGCAACTTGAGACCATTACTCCTTGTTCGGTCATCTGCTACCACTGAGAACAGTCTAGATCCATCCTCTTTAGAACCCCCTTTCAGGTAGTTGAAAGCAGCTATCAAATCTCCCCTCAGTCTTCTCTTTTGTAGACTAAACAATCCCAGTTCTCTCAGCCTCTCCTCATAAGTCATGTGCTCCAGGCCCCTAATAATTTTTGTTGCCCTTCTCTGGACTCTTTCCAATTTTTCCACATCCTTCTTGTAGTGTGGGCCCCAGAACTGGACACAGTACTCCAGATGACGCCTCACCAATGTCGAATAGAGGGGAACAATCACGTCCCTCGATCTGCTGGCGGCACACAGGCTGATTTTCAGCAGCACTCACACTGACCAAGTCCTGGCCACTGGTCCGAGGAGGGGGGGGGGGTCTACATTTTAATTTAATTTTAAATGAAGCTTCTTAAACATTTAAAAAACCTTATTTACTTTAGATACAACAATAGTTTAACTATACTGTATGTTATAGACTTATAGAAAGAGACCTTCTAAAAATGTTAAAATGTATTACTGGCACACGAAACCTTAAATTAGAGTGAATAAATGAAGACTCGGCGCACCACTTCTGAAAGGTTGCCGACCCCTGTAAGCCAGCGTATCTTTCCTAACAGTTTTCCCCCTGTGGAATATTCTTCATGTATTGTATGGTTAGAAGACCAAAATTTAGCCATTTTGAGTTTCCTATAGCAAGATTAGTGTGGTTCCCACAACTTCTGGCATATGGATATTTCCACTTTCATAATCCCCCAAATAAATTTAGCTGTCCTCTGTCAGGAAAAATAAGTCAATCTTAAAAATCACATGTTTTAGTCTCTCCACATATTCTCCTTGACTCCCTAAAAATGTATTGTAGGGAACAATTCTGTAATTGCAAAGGGTCAGACTAGATGGCATAATAGATCTTTTTATCTCTAGCTTCATTTAACTTAAGATTTACCACAAGTATCTTCATAGGAGTTTAGTACAATTACTAATTCCATCTAGTGGATAAATGTATGCTGGTGAAAGTAGGCATATTGCCTATTTTGCCAAGGCTGAATTTGCCATTTTAAAATTAAAGAGAAAATGCACATCTTTCTCTCCTCTGTAGTCTCCTGAATCTTCTTCAGATATGATAAGGATCTGCCAAAGGCATTGACCATCCAAATACAATATTAAGCTGATAGATTAAGGGCTGGTCTTCACTGGGGGATTGGGGGGGGTCAACTGAAGATACGCATATCTTCAGCCGACTTATCTGCCATCCTCATGGCAGCAGCAGTCGGCGGCACGCTCCCCTTCGACTCCAGCTTGCGCCTTGCTACAAGCTGGAGTTACAGGAGTCATTGGGGGCACCGCGGGCAATCGATTTCTCACGTCTTAATGAGACGCGAAAAATCGATTGCTAAAACAGCAATCACTACCCGCCGATCCGGCGGGTAGTGAAGACCTACCCTAAGGGTCAAATTTTCAAAAGCATCTAAAATGATTCCGGGCCCTATTTTTAAATGTATTTAAGCACTGCTCCACTCACCGTTGCGAGGCCTACGTGATTTAGATAACCAAGTCCTAGTTTCAAAATTGACTTAAGCTTTTAAATGCCTACATTAACTTTAAAAATGTTACTTAGGCTCCCAAATCCCTGAGGTGCTTTTGAAAATTTCACCCTTCATCTCCAGACGCCTGAAATGGTTAGAAAACTCCTCATTTTCTGGTTAAGTTTCTTAATACAATTCTACAATTGCAGATCCCACCAAAATGTCTGATCTGTCTCGTCTGATCCATATTTCTGAAACTGGATATTGTTGGTCTGCCTTTGAAGTCAAAAATATCTCATTAAAGACTAAAGAGCCCTATCAAAATCATGTTGGATTCCTGACTGCCTCGTGGGTTACATATCTGCTTTTTATAGTTCATCAGCACAGGAATGCTAATGCTACCTATTACAATTCACTTTCAATATTGTCTGAGAAAAAAGGCAATGAAATTTACACTGTCAGACATCTTTTCCTGATAATTTTCTTTACTTTGACTATTGGGGACAGTGCGCGCGTGCACACACACACACACACACACTCACACACTCACACTCTCTCTCTCCTCCCCTCCCCCACAGAGCAGGCATTTTGTCATGCACACCATGTATCTTTCATACATGCGCATAAGCCCATAATTAAAAATTGCCGGTACTCCCATAATAGCTAGACAAAAACTGTAATCCATTGTTTAACACTATGATTTTTTCAAGAAACACTATGATTTTCTTTGCCCTGATGGCCTCTTGAATACTTCAGCCACTGCTGCTTGTTGTTGTAATGTCAATTGAAATGCAGTGTGCCAGAAGTGTTCGTTGCCAGAAGCCTGCCTTATTTTTTGGATGCCATTTTCTTTTGATTCATCTTGGAGAGTTTTTTTATATACGCATAAGAATAAGGTCCTCTGCGAATTTCTCATGAGATCAATTTGCAAAGCTCTTTAGTAGAAAGACATATTCTCTAGTGTGTATATTGGTTTGATATGGAAATACATAAGCTTGCCCTAGATCCACCCACCTCTTGCATGCACTGTGCTTTGGGTTTTCTTTGTGAATTCAGGAGCAGAAACCATAGCATCTTTGCCTGACAAACACATTCACTTGTATTATCTGTGTCTAAACCTGTTCTAAAAGGCTGTGTTGGTTGATGGTGGGGAACATCAGCAAAAGGTTTTAGGGGACTACAAATATATGTGTTAAAGTTATTTAGGCTTGCTTTTTCCCATTTATATTGAATGAAAAAGAGCACATCGTGAGGGAAATCAGTAAGTAGGAGTTTCAATGCTGAGGATATTCCCTTACTGTAGAATGTGCAGAAAACCATAGCAAATTATTCTAAATTTTTATTTTTCTTAGGGTCGTGATACTGAAACAAAATGTTATCTGAAGGGGAGGAAGAATGGTGTGGAGCACTGAGGGTTAGAGACCTGGATTCAGACAGATACTCTCTCTATGACCTTGGTTATGTCATTAATCGACACTAAAAACAACGAGGAGTCCTTGTGGCACCTTAGAGACTAACACATTTATTTGGGCATAAGCTTTTGTGGGCTAAAACAAACCCGTTGCATCTGATGAAGTGGGTTTTAGCCCACAAAAGCTTATGCCCAGATAAATATGTTAGTCTGTAAGGTGCCACTGGGGACTCCTCGTTGTTTTTGCTGATACAGACTAACACGGCCACTACTCTGAAACCTTCATCTATACTGTATCTCTTTTCACTGTCTGTAAAATAGATTTAATATTTTTCCACTACGCAGGGAGTGTTGTGAGGGTAAATTCATTTAATGACTGTGAGGCTTTCGGATAATATTGTGTTCAGGACTATATAAGTAACTCAATAGAGCAAATAGATCATTAGAATACACAGACTGAGCAAAGGACATGATGTGATATTTGGATGTTGTACACAATTGCAATTAGATTGTATCTTTAGATAAAATGTATGTATATGGTTGAATTTGGGGGTTTGCTTGGTTTTTTTTAAAAGAAAATATGTAGAAATTGGCATAAGAAGTATTTAAAGTATCCATTAAAGCCATTATGTTTGCTTCTTTTTTGATATTTGCAAAACCACTATGAAAAAAATCCTATTTACCCCCATTAACTAGGCCAGTGTAGGTATGGACTAGATGCAGTATTGTCCCTGGAAGTCTGGGATTAAGGACATCATTGGAATTGCTCCTGAATAGCAGCTTTGCTATTCCTTGCGAATGCCTCAGTGGCTGGCTAAGGTTTGCGAGCTCAGTTCCCACCTTTCTGACTGAAAAGGCCACCGTCAATAGGTTATTAACTTTGGCAGCTGCAATAGAATTGATTAATTGGCTGTGTAACGCTGCCATAACCAACAATGCCAGAACAGAACACACAGTATGTACTGGATTCTGTACTGCTAAAGCCTCTGACTTAACGCCCGGTGCTCAGATACCATTGTGATGAGTGCAGAACCTGAGCAGAATGGTTGCTCAGCTGTAGGAGTTCTGGGTTTAGATATTGCCTCAAGAGGGCTTTGATGTCAAAGCTCATGAAGAGTTATTAATGAGCCCTAATGTTGGATGGTCCAATAGAGTCCTAACTCAGACGCCTCTCCCAAAGCTGTTCTTTTCCTTTGACAAGATAATGGCTTTACTTGTCCTGTATTCACTTATTTTTTTAAAGCATTTATTCTTTGTAATAATAATAATAATATTTAGCTATTAAGTACCATAGCTGTTATGCTAATAATTTTAGATATGTAAATCAATATATATAGCATACCTTTGGGGGTTTTCTTTATCTTGAGTTACCTGTCTTTAAGCTCCAAATCAGCAGCTGAGATAAGTGGAGGAGTATCTATGTCTGCATCTGCCTCTGTAACACATTGCTAGGCATCTTAGAGGGTCTCAGGAAGATAACCTGTAGCCCTGAGATTATTGTACAAGAACAATGAGAGTTCATTTGAGTGACTCCAGAATCTGTTACAACTTTTGCTTTTGTATTCCACCAAATTGCTTTGTAGTTTCAGTGAGCTTGGAGATCTGGTTGAGCTAACAATTTTAAATGTTCTTCAAACTTAGCATGCTAGTAGAGGAAAGTCAACCCTTGCACTAGTGAAATTTGCAAGTGCAAATGAAAGAGAACAAGAAGTTTCTGGCTTTGACGAAGGGTCTAATCCTAAAACCATTCAGGTCAGTAGCATTTGGGTCAGAGCTTAAAGTTGCAGGCAGTGAAAGTGGCATACTTCAAGCAGTGGAGAGAAGAACAGGAGATGGAAGGGCCATGGCATACTGTATCATGTGCATGCTGTTACCTCTGCTCTAAATCTGGCTGAGTCAGCAAAAATCCCAGCTGGAAGTTCTAGCTCAGCGATGTGCAGCCCACGGGCTGCCAGACCGTTTATTTACATTTGCATGGCCACCTGCAGCTCCCAGTAGCCACAATTTGCCATTCCTGGCCAATGGGAGCTGTAGGAAGCAGCGTGGGCCTGGCTGCCGCTTCCCGCTGCTCCCATTGGCTGGGAACGGCAAACCATGGCCACTGGGTGCTGTGGAGCGCCATGCAAATGTAAATAAATGCTCTGGCAGCCTGCCAGCAGCTTGCCCTGATGAGCTGCGTGAGGCCTGCAGATCACAGGTTGCCCAAGTCTGTTCTAGCTGCAACAAGGCCACCTCACCAGCATACCTCTGTCTGCAGATGCCGTAATCCATCCCATAAAAGGCTTGTCACACTCTTGCTTTCAGAAGAGCTCAGTTTAAGCCTGTTAATGAGGGCGGCCATTTTAACATTTTTTATACCATGGCACTTTTAACCTGGCGACAGCACAAACGGGAGTTTTCCGGATCTTATGTCCATAAACTTTGGATTCTACAGCTGTGACTTAGTCTCCAAGTGTGTTTGTTCTTCTGCAAAATTAAATGTTCTCTGTATTTTTCTTCATAATCAAATGGATTTTTCTTCAGGGAACAGACTCCGTGTCTATAGAACGCCTACATTCTGACCTTGTGTTTGTGAAACTAACTTTCCAGCCTAAAAATTAATGATCCACAGCAGGAATCTTTTATGATGCCATTGTTGTGTGGAATAGTTCCACGCTTGAAGCAGCATATCTCATTTGGCCCGCATAATGAACAATACAAATAATGGGTACTAATGAAAGAGGTAAATACATATGTACCACATAGACCACAAAAAATCGTTTCTGGTCTGTTGGGTGAATAATGCACCTAATGTAAGGGATAACCTTGCAGAGCATATACTCTGTTGTAAATTCACAATTTATGCTATATCTTAATATCGAATGTATAGCTTCCAACTTTACTATCAAGCGTCACAATGGGAAACGTTAGGGATGAACTGGAAGTGTCTTATGGACAGTTTTAGCTTTAGCATTAAATTTGCATACATCTGTTGCTGCTCTAATGCTGTTAAACTTTATAGGCCATATTCAGCCCTTATGTATCTACACTGAAGTCAACGGAGTTCCATCAGCTTAAGCCAGGGCTACAAGTATCCCTTGGTCTAACGAAGTATCAGAATCAAGCCTGGTTTCTTCAGACATCCTCACGTCCCCAAATTCCTGCTCTGTGCCACACTACATCCCTGTAATATTGATTCTTTTCCTTCTGAAGCAGATATTGATTGTCACTGACTCCTAGAAATAAAAATTGTGGTACGTGTGGTGTGCTTATGATGAGTCCTTTGTTTGTTGACTTATGAGCTGCCTGATGGAGTAACATGGGATTTTGTGTTTTCCATCTGTTGTATTTTTGCAGGTCAGAAGCAAGAACCTATTGTGTAGCAATTCATTATTTCTTAGAATAAAGTGAAGTATACTATTTTCCCCTGAGTCCCGGGTAATTGGTAGTTCTGGCACATTAACTGACATAAACATTTTGATTAAAGCTTATGAATGTATTAATTACAGCTGGGAAGCTTCCAAAGCTGACTTGAACCACAAAACTATTCAAATTGCAACCTCTAAATCCGTATTCTTTTACAAATGGGTGAAATGACTATCACAGCATCGCCTAGACCAGTCATAAAATAACATGGGATAAGCAAACGTGTAAAATTTCATTATTCCATATTAGTTCCTGTAAGCTCACTTTGAATATCTTTAAGATTCAAGTGTTTTCTGTGTTACTGTCAGGCTGTTGAACATTTACTTGAAATCTAAAGCACTTTAATTCTGTATGGAGGTGTCAATGATGTTTTATGAGCCTTTAGTAACATTTACATGTATTTCAGTAAAAGTCAAAATAACAGCCCCTCTTGTTGATTAGGTAGTCAACAACATAGGAATGTAGACAAGGGAAAATCTATGCTTGTATTAATACACTGAATTCCGGCAAATTGGATGGAAATGTTTTGGTTACAGAACTTGAGTCATGTTCTTACCTCTTTTTACACCTCCCACATGGATTGCCTTGGTGATTTTAGTTGGGGATTGGTCCTGCTTTGAGCAGGGGGTTGGACTAGATGACCTCCTGAGGTCCCTTCCAACCCTGATATTCTATGATTCTATGAACACTTGGCAGAAATCAACCTACTGAGCCTGCAACCTTGTTGCTTGTTTTGCGAATATCGCACAGTTTCCCGCGACATTTGAGTGGCTGGAAGTGCCTGGTGTCATGGTGATTGGTTGGAGGCAAATCTAATAGAGTGCCTGAATTCTGAAATCATTGGTTATCTGACCCCCAAAAAGAAAGGCATCTTTTATCTATCAACTCTTTGTGCCTCTGCACAACCACCCAAGAAGTCTCAACTAAATGCTGCTTCACTCATGCATTCATGCACACATGCATTCATTATGACTGACCTGCCTTATGAAGGTCCATTAAGTGGAACTCATTTCAAGCACAGATGGTCCTGAATAGTTTAATGTCTGCCTGGTGGCCAGAATAAGTGAATTCTTGATGGCCTTAGACTTCTGATCACATACATGCAGCCAAGGAGGAAATGAAAACATGTTTATCATTTTGATAAACAGCCTCTTTCATTGCCGCAGGATGCTCTATGTAACTCAGTGGAGTCAAATACTATTAAATTGTCATCACTGTCAAAAAGAGAACATATAAGTTTTGCTACCTGACTCATAGCTAATGACTTTCACAATGTATAACACAAATCAAGACCGCTGTTTGCCTTTTTTATGTTTGTTTACTGATAAGTTCTGGGTCTGCGAGACTGCAGAGGCAAGTTATAGTTTTGAAGTCGAAATATGCTTTCATTATTACCTCTCACCTAAAGATATAAAAAATAGAGAAGACTAGAAGATGGCTTTTGGCTTCTTCCAGGCATGCGCTCAAGCCCTGTAGCTGATTAGATATTTTCAATCACAGCTGTGCACAGTAGGGTCATACTTAGAGTAAAATATTTCACTCTGTGGTATGTAAACACAAGGTAGCTTTATAATAGAGAAATAATTGAACACCTTTTTCAGGAGTTCAGGATTCTCCAATTAAAATTAAACCATTTGAAGGAGTTAAATTGTCCCTGTTTTGCTGTCAGAATCAAGGATATAGACCTAATAATTTTTACTGTTTAACATTTTAAACCCATGCACAGCAAAGATTTCTAAAACTGGTAAAAGCAAAAAAACATCCTAATGTAATAGATGGCAGGTGTCTTGATAACCTAGAATGCACTCAAGCAAATTCTATCTATCCTACTTTTTCCAAAAAAATGCTTTTTTTCACCCAAAATTCTGTCACCTGTGAATTTGTCACTAATAAGGGTTTTGAAGTTAAAGCTGGTGAGAAAATAGTTATTCAAACAGTTTTCAGTTAGAAAATGCTGCTTCATCTAAACTGAATTTTTTCATCAAATCATATTGACATCAATGAAACTTTGTTTTGGAAAAAAACGTGGGGAGGTAATCTTTAAAAGATCAAAATATCCTGTTTTGACCTTTTTTTGGAACAAAGGGGATTTTTTTCTTTTTTTGTTTAGAAATGACTTTTCTTTTTGAAATGTACTTTATTTCATATAATTTTTTAAAAAAATACAGAGGGTCAAAATTGATAAATGTGAAACATTTTGTTTCAAAGGGAAACATTTTGTTTGACTTGAAACAATTTTCCCCTGAATTTGATTTTATAGAAAATTGCAAAATTTTGTCTTGTCGTCCCAATTTGGGATAATTAAAAAAAATCAGAAAACTGTTCACAGGAAGCAAAATCCATTTTCTGTCTACCGCTAGTTGCCAGTTCCTACTGTCTACTGCCATTGTCCTTCATTATTTCTTGTTGATCTCAGAGCTCTGATATATGGCTCTATACAGCTTGAAAGGCTTTGCCTCCACAGTCAATTTGAAAAGGAGCCTTTGCAAGGCACTGGACCATTTCAGGGCATTTTCATTCATCCCGGTAGCTTCTTGGAGGCAGGATAAGAATATTGACATTTTTTAGGCTCTCCATTCTGTTATGGATTTGTTCTGTTGCTATTTTTGTGGGGGAAAGAAAAAGCTTTTTAATGTTGGTTTTCTTAGGGTCTGTCTACACTTGAAATGCTACGGTAGCACAGCTTCAGCTCTTCCATGTAGACCAGGGATTCTCAACCTGCAGCCTGTGGGCCGCTTGTGGCCCAGTCAGCACACATGACATCCTCAGGGCCATACACACGGTATACATATTGTGTGGATGTGACCCACATAACACAGAGAGCTGCCTAAGCAGCCCTCAATGATAAATAGATTGAGAACCACTGGATGCTACTGACACTAACAGAAGGAGCTCTGCCATTAGTGTAAGTTATCTACCTCCCCGAGAGGCGGATAATTCTTCTGTCAACTTAGTGCTTTCTACATGGGGCTGGTTTAACTACTTCATTCAGGGGTGTGGAGTTTTCACATCCCTGAGCAATGTAGTTAAGACGACTTTATTTTCTAGTGCAGACCAGGCCTAAGTAAGTAAGTTAATGTAGCTGCCTAAATGGACAATAACTTTCAGCTAAAGATTCAGAAGGATCTAGTGCCCAATCCATTTCCCTCTAAAGTCAATGGAAAGTCTGTCCTTGACTTCCAGGACATTCGTTCAGTAGACCATAAAACAAAAAAGCCTTTCTTGTCTTTTTGTGACAATGGTTTTGGCTCTAACTGCACCAAACATTTATCAGAGCAATAAGCCACATATTTACACAAGTCCCCAAATACATGTTTATGACGCAGAGAATAATGGCTTCCAAGGAGCAGTTACAGTCTTGAGTCAATAATCCATGCTTTTGTTAAAAGTCCATAAACTTGAGTGTACATTTGTACAATCCATATTTATACAATCCATGTCAACACTGATATACTTCTACACCTGGTCTTGTAGTCTGTCTTTTTAAAAACAAACTATATCTATACAAGTAAAAATTGTAACCGAGACCATGGGGCGGAGCTAGTGTGAACTGTCATGGCTCCATTGAAGTCAGCTGACAATTTACATCAGCTGAGGGTCTGCAGCCCTCCGTTTACTAGGACAATGGCATGCAGTCCTGGAGCCTTAAAACTGCACCTGTCCTGCAGGAAGGGAGATGTCTTTTCAACCAGAGCACAGTGTTATTCAATAGAATTCACTGCTATGGCCAGTAAATCCCTAAAAGCAATGGGAAATTTCCCAGCTCTAGGCATGTAGACAGATAACACAAACTGTTCAATGTAATACTTCCTGCCAAAAATTCTCTCTTTGAACAACATTTGACACATGCTATTTTACCACCACAATAGCAAGTGGCATCAGAAAAGCACAAAGCAGCATAAAGTACTGTACAGCACAAACGCTGTTCTTCAAGATCTTAACAATCCCCAAATTCTGAGTGTTGCCAAAGCCTCTGAAAATACCCTTAGAGTGTTTCTGAACAATTCATCTTCACAAGCTACTACCTCTGTTGCTTCTCACACTAGTTTGTGAAGCTAATCTTGAATATTTAACTGGCAAAACCTGGGTAAATAGGCAAATAGGAGTAAGGAAACTATCTTGAGGAGGGTTGGAGAGGACTGATCAAGGGAAATTTCTGTATCTGTGGTACTGGTTAGATTTCTGCCTCTCACAAAGACTGGGAGAAAACATCACAATCCTTGTACAGATTTCCATATAATTATTAGTGGCATTAGTATAATTAGTATTTTATTGGCGAGTTCCAAGCAATTTTCAGGAAATTGAGAATGGCCGGTAGTTTAGCCATATTCATTGCTACTTCCCAATATGAAACCACTGTGAATATTCGCTTTCTAAACTGCTAGCCATGCTGTCATTCTCATGGGGACATTAAGTGATCACACATTAAAAGGGAAGTGGCCCAAGAATTAGTAAGCTGGAAGTGAGAGGGCCCATGAAACAGTCTCTCTAAAATTTGGTCTGCATTATGAAAGTGTTGAGAAGATGAATCTGAGCTTTTAGTTCAGTCTCACCTTAGTTCTTTAGTATATCTTTATGGAAGTAATATCGTCTTAGGGTATGTCTACACTAAGACTGGGCTTAGTGGATTCAAATCAGTGGATCCTGGATTTGAGAATCCAGGGCTTGAGCATCTACACTGGTTGTCAACCCTATGTTTAGAATTTTCTAAATCGGGACTCCAAGTCCAACCAACCATATCCCAGACTTCCTAGCACCCTCCTGAAATGTGGCTGCTCTAGCTCGTTTGTGGTACAGTGGGGGAAAACCTGACTTTCCATCAAACTTGACTGTCCAGAGGACAAAGAAAGAGGGATAGTTTTGATGGACTCCCAGGGTATGTATACACTACAATTAAACAACTGTAGCTGACCCATGTCAGATGACTTGGGCCATGGGACTATAAAACTGCAGTGTAGATTCTCAGGGACCTTGCCAGGTCCCTAAGCATCTACTGCTCCATCCCAATGGGATCCTGGGACCCTGCGTTCAAGCCCTGGGTTAGCACAATTTATGTGTAGGCAGAAGGGTGCTTAGCCTGAGTTTGAACCCTGAGCTTATACTGCAGTGTAGACATACCTTGAGCGTTAAATTTTCAGTGCAGCCTTTTCCTCACTTCCCCATGCATGTGCACAAAATTGCATGAACGCATGCACTTCCATGTGGCATGTGTACCTTTACAAAGTAGACAGCAGTGCACATACAATGTTAGAATTTCCTCCTACAAAACCCAGAGCAGCTGACAGATTTTTCAGAGGCAAATTGTAATTATTATTTTCAGGGCTGACTGTTTAACTTGAAAAGTCTCGTCCCATGTACCAAATTTTGCCTGGAAATGTATGGAACAAAGGGCTGAAAACATACCCCTTATCAATTGAGAGTTTCATAGATTACAAGGCCAGAAGGGACCATTGTGATCATCTAGTCTGACTTCTGTGTACCACAGGCCAGAGAACATCCCCAAAATAGTTCCTAGAGAATAGATTTTAGAAAAACATCCAATCTTGACTTAAAAATTGTCAATGATGGAGAATCCACCAAAACCCTTGGCAAATTGATCTAACAGATAATTATTCTCAACATTAAAAATTTGCGCCTTATTTCCAGTCTAAATTTGTTTCGGTTCAACTTCCAACTATTGGATCACATTATACATTTCTCTGCTAGAAGAACCTGCAAATATTTGTTTCCCATATAGATACTTATAGACTTTAATTAAGTCACCCTTTAAGCTTCTCTATGTTAAGCTAAATAGTTTGAGCTCCTTCAGTTTATCACTGTAAGGCAGGTTTTCTAATTCTTTAATCATTTTTGTGGCTCTTCTCTGTACCCTCTCCAATTTATCCACATCCTTCTTGAATTGTGGGCACCAGAACTGGACACAGTATTCCAGCAGGGGTCACACCGGTGCCAAAATAAAGGGAAAATAACCTCTCTATTCCTACTCGAGATGCCCTTGTTATGCATCTCAGGATCAGATCAGGTTGGGGTTTTTTTGGCCACAGCATCAGCCTGGGAGCTCATGTTCATCTGATTATCAACTATGACCCCCAAATTTCTTCTCTGCTTCCCAGGATTGTGTCCCCGCCATTCTGTAAGTATGACCTATATTCTTTATTTCTAGATGTAAATATATACATTTGGCCGTATTAAAACAAATATGGTTTGCTTGTTCCCATTTACCAAGTGATACAGATCACTCTATCAGTGACCTGTCTTCATTATTTACCGCTCCCCCAATTTTTATGCCATTTGCAAACTTCATCAGTGATGATTTTTTTTGTAATTGATAAATTGTAGTTATCAATATGATAAATAGTTTAGGGCCAAAAAACAAACCCGGCTGGACCCCATTGGAAGGACACCCACTCAGTCATGATTCCCTTTTTACATTTATATTTTGAGACCCAATCTCTTATCCTATTTTCAATCCATGTGATGTGTGCAATGTTAATTTTGTATCATTCTAGTTTTTAATCAAAATATCGTGCAGTACGAAGTCAAACGCCTTACAAAAGTCTAAATATATTATGTCAGCACTATTACCTTCATCACCCAAGCTTGTCATCTCATCAAGAAAAGATATCAAGTTAGTCTGGCAGGATACATTTTCCATAAACCCATGTGGATTTCCATTCATTACTTTATGTTCCTTTAATGTTTCATTAATTGAGTCCCATACCAGCCAATCCATTATCTTTCCTGGGATCAAGGTCAGGCTGAAAAAGGTTATCCCATTTACCCTTTTCAAAAACTGGCACATGAACTTTCTTCCACTCTTCTGGAACTTCCCCAGTGTACCAAAACTTAGGGTAGGTCCACACTACGGGACTAATTCAACCTAAGTTGCACAACTCCCGCTATGTGAATAACGTAGCAGGAATTGCCATACGCTAGGTCGACGTATTACGGTGTATATACCACGCTGGATTGACGGGAGGATTACCTTATGCTTCTCCTTCCGGTGGACTACCGAAGTCCACGGGAGAGTGATCGGCAGTCAATGTAGTGGGTCTTCACTAGACCCACTAAATCGACCCTCAGTGGATCAATCAATCCCCTATGCCTGGTCTCCACTATGGGGGGGGGGGATCAATTGCAGATACGCAACTTCAGCTATGTGAATCACGTAGCTGAAGTTTGCGTATCTGCAGCCGACTTACCTGCTGTCCTCCCGGCAAGCTGGAGTTCCAGAGTCGACGGGGGCACCGTGGGTGATCGCTACCCGCCAATTCGGCGGGTAGTGAAGACAAGCCCCTAGTAAGTGGATGCAAGCCCTTACTGAAAATCAACATTACCGATCCCGTGAACTCCTCAGCAATGACCCTTTATTTTGCATAGATAATCAAGTGAGCAAGACTAGCTTTTGTTAACTGACCTCATGTAGATATTAGTACTCATCCACAAAATTGAGGAAAATAGAACATTTAGCTTACTCACAAGTATTTACTGTACCCTTTGTGCAGAGAAGGATAGGATTACCTTAGTGTGTACATTTTTTCCTGTTAGAAGCCAAACTTACACACAATAAAACCAGAAAATGTACTGCAGACAGAACCACAGATACACATTTTCATGACATATATCTTAAAGTTCAATGGAAGGCTTGCCTTTGACATCACTGGGATCGTGGTAGAGCTTTAGGAAAAGCATTTGCTGTGAATGGAGATTGTGTTCATAATTCACATTAAGATGTAAACACATAGGGCTAAATCTTGAGCATCAGTGAATGTCCCCAACTCCCCTTATTCCTTTGGGACCCTCGACAAGGCTTTTGTTGTCAGGTAGTGCCTTTAAGCTGTCTGAATTGTGTGATCCATCTGCTGTTGGACATCTTGGCTCAGAAAGAGCTGTGTCAGGGAGCCAAATAGGTGTATACACAATACAGGAAATACAGGAACCAGCTCTTCTTGTCAAGAGTAGTTAAATATTCAAGACAGTGCCTGTCTGGCCTGCAGCTGGCAAACACATCAATACTAAGTCTCATGAGTAGTGACCGAGGGTCATTTACCTCAACAGACATTAACCAGCTTTGATTGACTCATTCCTGAAAGGTGAAGGTTTGAATATTTAAAGTTGTAAAACATGTCCATGCAGTATAAGGTCCCTTGTGCCCCTGCGTACTTTGGATTGGCTTGTTCCTTGACACTGCTCTGAGTTACTTGAAATACTTGGATCCTCGTCAAACCAATTTGCTTTTCCTGTCAGGACGGAAAGAGCGGCATAGGATCACTTTGTAATTCCTGGATTTACAGTACTTCCTGTACTGCAGATGACTAATTACAGCGATGGGTCTCATTTATTTGGGGCTAGATTTTCACAGCACCTACTGACATGTGCCAAAGGGTGAGGGGAGTAGGAGGGAAGAAATTTCGGCCACTCCCCTTGATACCCTGCTGAGATTGTGACCTCAGCTGCAGGGAGGAAAGCAAGGCTACTTGCTCACTACTTCTCACTGCAGCCATGTCAGTGGGCAGTGAAGGGCAGGAAGTGAGAGAAGCCTTGGCTCAT
This sequence comes from Sternotherus odoratus, assembly GCA_032164245.1. Lineage (NCBI taxonomy): Eukaryota > Metazoa > Chordata > Testudines > Kinosternidae > Sternotherus > Sternotherus odoratus. Next base: position 7,224,787 of record JAVMKO010000005.1, read on the forward strand.
GTCTTCTCCCAGACCCCGTGCCACCTACATACTATTCAGCATAGCTGGCTGGTTGCACAGACCGGGAGTAGCCACACAAAGATATGTGCCAATTTACTCCCCTCCCAGAACAAGGGGAAGCAGGGCAGGAATTTTGAGTCCTAAATTGTTATCTGATGTGCCGTTGTGGGGTAGCTTCTTGTGGCCTGTTCTCAAGGCTAATTGCAAGGATACAACCTAGCCTTTGGATTTTTGATCCATAGAAACAATGGACTTGTTCCATTGGCAGCTCACCGTTGCTAAAGCAATGCGCCGGGGCATCTCATGGTGGGCTTCAAATAATATTGCTTTCATAGTCTACCTAGTGAGCCTGCTGACATGTCCTACTCTTACATGTAATGTGGATATTTTTTGTATTAAGATTACACCGACGTTGCCAAATTTATGCAGGAAGTTCATGAGGTGGACAAATATCCGCTAAAGAACAGACTGGGCCAATAAACCCTTAGTAATTATGAGCGAAATGCAATTTGAACTCAGGTATGGTGAGATTAATGAGCAGCACAGTAACCCACTGTGCTGCCTGATCTTCCTACACAAGATTGCTCAAGTGAATGGGGCTAATGCTCTGGTTGTGTCATTTACGTACACAGCATATGCCACAAACAGTGTGTTGTTAGAGGCCCTACACCGTCAATCAATGGTGATGGCGACAGCTGGAGCTAGGAGTGTGGTTCCTGGCTTGTGTAGCTTTACCGGCACTGCGTCTTATCAAGTTAGGAGGCTACAATTAGTGGCATAGCATGAGCTGTGAGCAGCAGCGTGGACTAGTCACCGTGAGTACATACCCCCAGGGGCCAAGAAGGGTTGTACTTCCTAGCCATGCTGCCACTCACCACTGCCCATGTTACAGCAGCTACGGTCCTACTTTTAGCATGGTAGCTTCGTAACAACTAGCCCAAGTAGGTCTGCGTGAGGTGGAAATCTCACTTCTAGCCCCAAACGTAGACTCCCTCCCCATTTATCTGTCTGTGTCATCAATCTTTTGGAAATGGGCTGAAGAAAACACAAAATGAAGGAAAGGAAAAATTGGGCCTCGTGACCTTAGACTCAATAGGGATTTTGCCTGCTTTGGGACTGCCACATACAGGCCATTTTTTAGGTGCGAAGGAAAGCAAAATTGGACCATGCTGTGAGTCCTAGGGAACTGATTCTCCCTCCTGCAGAATATAAGTACCCGGTTAGAGGTGAATCTGAGGGTTTGGAAGTGGAGTTCATTTCCAGGTGGATTCTCTGAGACACTGGGATTGTATCAAGAGAGTGTAAACTAGTAGTATGGGAGAAGAGAGACGAAACAGAACACATGTAAAACAGGCAGACATTTTCATCCTCCATGAACTTGTCTGTACTCCTTCCGGTCCATATTGTGAGATATTCCCTAATTCACACCAAAAAGTTCTATTCATGTCAGTGGAGCTACTCACAATGCAGAGAAGCGGGCTTTGGTGCGGTATCTTCTCTTGAGCATTCATTTTGCATTTCCTATTGTCTCTGAAGTATACTAATACCTGCCTTAGACAAAATTGCCCATAATGGGAGACAACACTTTCTTAATCCCTCTTATACAGAACCTTTCTTCACAAAGGGTGAGGGTAGCATGCTTGGTTGCTTAGACTAGCCATTGCCGTTCTTCCTAATCAGAGTGTCAATATTCTCTCTTTGTTGCCAGAAGGAGGAACGTGTGAAGTTATAGCAGCACACAGATGCTGTAATAAGAATCGAATTGAGGAAAGATCACAAACAGTAAAATGCTCCTGCCTCCCTGGGAAAGTGGCCGGGACAACACGAAACAGACCTTCCTGTGTCGACGGCAAGTAGCTCATCCAGTATATGTGTGAACTGAATATGTAACAGCCAGTATATACCTAATGCTATATATGTTATGTAGCAGCCATACTTGTATTCTCTGGTTTAGCTTTGTAGGAAAAGAGAAACTATACGCATAAATCGTTGACCTTGGAGATGGCCTTTTCCAGCACCAGTATACATTGCCTTAGAGCCTAATTCTGCAGTCCTTACCCAGTTTTAAAAGGATTTCCTTACACTACTAGTTGCATTACGGTCTGTGTACTCCCATTAAGTACAACAAACCTGGTGACAAGAGCGAGTCCTTAGTAAACAACGGGCCATAACTATCCTTTGTGCCTCTCTGTTGGGCCATCTCATGTCTTAATAGCTGTGATTCGGAAATATTTCAGGTGACAACAAGAAGTGGTTCTGATTCAATTTACAGTTTTCAAAAGTCAGCCCCCAAAAAATCCAGTGATCTGATTTTTGTAATAAGCGTTGTGTAAAGACAAACAAAACCTGCAAAGCTGAATTTTGGGTTCTGGCAAAAATGACATTTCTGAATAGATCAACATTGGCCCTGCTCTTCTGAAAGCTTCAGGGCAGAATCTTGTCTGCATGGTTTTCTATGTAAGACAAAACTTAAACTTGGGGTGAGTCAAATCAGGGTCACATTTTTATCTGACTGTCCGTACTTGGGGGTTCCGATTCTGTGGCTATCTTTATTATTCCAATGGTGAAATAAACTCGCACGTTCATTGAAGACTCCTCTTTATGGTTCACGTAATCCTAATTTAACATTAGTGAGGTGTACAAATGTGACCAAATGGAGAATATACCCTGCTGTTTGGAAATGATTACCCAAATTGAATGTCTTCATATTATGGCTTTAAGAAGCTATTGACTTTAATGGGACTAATCTTTGGTTTTATTTCCCCCACACACGATATAAGTGATGTCTGATTAGTAGCATCCTTGTGTAGCAGCCCTATTAAATGGGCTTGGATTTTAAATGTTCCTTTTCTCATCTTTATTTTGTGGAAATGATCTAGTAGCGCCAATGACTGTAGCCCCCTGTGATGCCAAAAGTCATTAAGAGCTCAAGTTTGCCTTTTCTGCTTGAATGGGATTTGAACATCTCTCTGCCTCAGCTTCCTGCAAGTAGCGGGAATCAGCCGTGTTGCTGCAGTTGTCAAAGCATCTTTTGGTTCCTATTCGGATTCCCATTTGAAAGATGCAGCCTTCCATCAGAAAGAGAGACGCACACAGACATTTGAAAACCCACTTCCCTCGGTCACATGCAGCAACATTTTCAAAGACACTGCCAACAGAGCAACAGCTGTGCCGATTTTCATTGAAGGTTAGATGAAAGTTCCTGTTGGCTTTATGGGCTGCCGAAACATTGCAGCCAGAAGCCCGTGTTGGTGTCATTTCATAGTAACTAAGTAGAAAAATATGGTGCATGTCAGAGGGATGGAATCTTACAACGTCTTCAACTGCTCTTCAGTGGCTCTATCTAGTCTGCATGTTAAAATATAAAGAAAAACATCTTATAATTGCAAAAAGACACTCTAGGTGTTAAATTATGGGGTAATAATTCACAGCTAGTTACACTGGAAATGCCATTCAGTCCCTGGAATCCTGCCTCTGAATGTACTACAGTGGCTGTGAATTATTACACTTTAATTCACAAGCTGACACATTTTATCGGTTAATTATTCTGATACAAAGAATTTTATTAAACCAAAAAAAAAAGTCATGAATCTTCAGGTGATACCTTTTGTTGGGCCTAACTGTAAGCTTTGGAGAGTCACATTTTTTTCATCAGGTCCCGAAAATCCAGAGCCAACAGATTCAGCGTAGTGGCCCTGTTAATTCAGACCTTGTCATTCTAGTCAGAGAACAGTCGCTTAAAGGGGAATTATGTTTTAACAAAAACTCAGTGCAGGTGTGGGTTGGAGTCCCTCTGCTTAATAGCTGTCTCTGGATTACAATGAAAACAAATGTTATCAATTGGTGTTTTGAAAGGGGAAAAGATTAAACAAAGGCTACTATTAGAAAGGCATATTGTCCCACACTCATTGAAGTTAGGGGCAAGACTCCTGTTGACTTCAAAGAACTTTTTCTCCTTTTAAGTTTAATTGTTGTAATCAAGCCACAGGTTCTTTTTGTCAAGGGTTGGTGATTGGTTAGAAAGCGAAGACCCGGTCCACAAAAATTAAAGGGGCTTCTTTTTCCGCTTAGTTTAATTTTCATGCTTTGTTTTAGATTCTTGATACATCGAGCATTTTGGTCAAAACACTGATGGTCATTTTGTAGTTTTTCAGTCCTTACAAAGTCAAAATTCCTATTTTCTTCTGTGGAAAATTCCATTAACTTCAGTAGGAGATTTTCCTAAGTAAGGATTAGGGATTTTGCCTATTTTCTGGGAGGTTTAAATTAGTACACTGCAAAGGATCAGCTAAAATTTGTTGCCTCCTTTATATTAAGATGATTAAATGCTGTGAGTCATGGTCTTATACCTTGTACCGTTTAAAGCTATGATGTGCCACTTAAAAAAAAATGTCATTGATCCATTACTTTAAAATGTATTATGGATGCATAAACAGCATAAATAACAAACTGAATCACAGAAATATACGTCGAAAAGGAAAGGAAAGTCTTCAAGTTGAGCCCCCTGCTCTGTGGCAGGACCAAGGAAACCTACACCATCCCTGACAGGTGTTTATCCAAGTCATTTTTAAATGCTTCCAATAATGGAGATGCTACGATCACTCTTGGAAACATGTTCCAGAGCTTTACTACCCTTGTAGTTTGGAAGTTTTTCCTAACGTCTAACCTAAATTGCCCTGACTGCAGATTAAGCCCATCACTCCTTGTCCTACCTTCAGTGGACCAGGAGAACAATTGATCTCCATCCTCTTTGTAGCAGCCCTTAACATATTGGAAGGCTCTTATCAGCTCCCCCCTTGGTTGTCTTTTTCTAAAGACTTAATATGCCCAGTTTTTTCACCTTTCCTCATCAGTTGGGTCTTCTAAACCTTTGAACATTTTCAGTGCCCTTCTCTGTACTCTCTCCAGTTTGTCAACATCTTTCCTAAATTGTGGTGCCTAGAATCGGACACTGTGCTCCAAATGGGGCTAATTAGTGCCAAGTAGAGTGGGACAATTACCTCTTGGGTCTTGCATACAACACTCACATTAATACGCCCCAGAATCATGTTAACTTTTTGCAGCTGCATCCCATTGTTGTCTCATTTAGTTCTGGTCCATTGTAATCCCCAGCTCCTTTTTAGCAGTACTACCACCAAGGCAGTTATTCCCCATTTTGTAGTTGTGCATTTGGTTTTTCCTTCCTAAGTGAACTTGCCAGTACATGCACATTCAAACAGAACCAAGTTGCTCTGGAATGGGCCTGGATGACTTGTTGAATTGGTAACAGCAGGTAGACACCCTATTGCTAGTTGTATTCCAGCTCAGGTCGATCATTATTGTGAGACATTGTTACACTCTGCCGGCTCTTTAGTTACCTATATGAAATGAATTGGGACACTGATCCTGTTCTCCTTAAAGTCAATGGCCAAACTCCCTTCAATTTAACAGGATCATGCCGTAGGTGGTTCTCAGTCCATTTCAGTTCCATCACAAAACTCCTCCTCAGAACCAATGCACTTGACAGTCTCAGCTGATGCCAGGATGTAATGGACATGAGACTGAGTTTTTCCTTTACCCCGATTGTGGTCCCCTCGGGTCAGTCATTAAGTATGTTAGGGGACAGCATGGGGGAGTTTGCAGTGCTGTTGTCCATGCTCTTTCTCTTCTGTGGATAAACAGAAAATATCGGTCATAAGAAGTGTCAGTCTGTCATTTTTCTAGAGCAGGAGGAATGGTCTGTGGTTCTCCTTGGTATTGATAAGCAGTCTCCTACTTACTTAGAACCACGTTCTGCAACCCTTCCCCATGTTAACTAACATTTACATGAACAATCCCCCGGCTAGTGTTTGAAATTAAATAAATTCTGCCTGTGCTATAGAAGATGGGGCGTTGCCGCACATCTTGCAGGACTTTATGCAGAGCCTTTATGCTGGCTCTGACTGATTCTTTCCTACTCAGAGAAACGAACCAGTTGCAGAGACTAAACAGAGAACACCGCCAGGCTAAGTTAGATCGACATCAGGGTTGTGCTTACTTCAAAAGTTATTCCTTGTTGTTAGTTAAATACATTGTTATCCTAAAGCCTGCTTCAGTCAGGTGGGAATTCCGTAATATCCGGAATAGAGACCATTCAAACGTGAGTCTATTCGTGAAGGAGTGCCTAGTCTATTGAATAAATTATTTGTTGCTCTACTCCAAATCTGTATTTGAAAGAACAGCTGGGACAGTTCTGCATCCTGTCTAAACCTAACTTCTCACTGGGTGACTCCTTTGTACGGGGAATTAGTCTGTTCAAGTTTGTTACTAGACTTCTTAGTCCTACTCTTCACGTGTCATCTCAAATAGCCGAAGCACTTCATGTTTTGGCCCCAGGCCACTTGTTGTTTTCCTCCATATACTAACAAAAACTTTTGCTTTACTGCCCTGCCGTTGCAGCTCAGTAACTGGTCGCACTTGCCTGACTTGCTTTTGCCCCTTACTTTAGGGGGTTGACTTTTCTAACTTTACACTTTCTTTTAACTATTTCTGTTTTTGGTTATTACATTCACTTGTGCTCCGAGGTCTAGCTTGTATATCATGCGCAGACTATTTCTGCCTGTTTGTATTAGCCATTCTTTTAGGTTTACACCTTCGCTCTTCATTGTGTTTATCAACCGCTTGTCTTCTTCACTTAAAGCTATAATGTGAGGATTGTGCATCTCATGCATTTTCCTCTTTCATCAGCATATTTTTGCACAATGATTCTGCAGCTTATGAAGTTATCTACGTGGTCGCTCAAATGCTGAGGCATGGGGCTTTATTACTGTCTTTTTATTAACAGAAAAATTCAATCTTACTTGTGTAACTGTGGTGTTTACAATCCTGTGCTTTGCCTTTTTCTGGGGGTTGGGGTCTGCTGCTTGGCATAAGGAAATTGCTTTTTGGGGTATCAAATCCATATCCCTGAGTAGATTTCTATTCTTATTTTTGTACCCAAAAGCCTATTTGTTCTGTAATGAGGGAGTCTTTTTAGTATGCCAGAGTCACAGACTGCCTTTTACATTTTCAGTTTGAGGCATACTCCGCTATTATTTCTCTTTTTAATTCATTCGTCTTTCTACATGGTTGTGGGGGTGGTTCTACTAACTGTTCAGTGGCGCCTCCTTGTGGCTCATCTGGAGAATTAGCTCCGTCACCTGGTGATGCTCCTTCCTGTGGTTACTCAGGCAATCATTCCGCTCACTCACTCCACAGCCTCTCATGTTCCTGGACCTGCAGCGCTGTCCTCTTCATAGCTTTGCTCTCAGGTTAAGTCACATTAAAGTTCTCCCTCCTTCCAGGGTATCAGAGGTCATCTGAGGTAAACTGTCCCAGGTGGTCTGCTCCCCACTGCGTGATCTGTGCCATTCTCACCATGTCTGGTAGGCTCACCCTCTACACCAGCGTTCAGTTCCGGCCCCTCAGCCCAGCAACTTTGGGCTTTTACTCTCCTAGCCCTTTTTGTGCCTTCCCTGGACTGCTTCCTACTCCCTCCTTGCAGCATCCTGCCCTTCCCCCTTGTCTCAGGGAGTGCAATTGCAAATTTCTTCCCCCAGTCTGCCAACCTCCTTTCTTTGTAGATCCTTCCCAGCTCCTCCCCCACAGCTGGACTCCATCTGCAGTTAGGCCCTAGCACTTCCTTGGTTTCCTGTAGCCTGGTGCAGCCTAAGATTAATTGGCCTCATTTATCCCTTTAGGCCTTGTGTGGAGTGAACACCCTATCACACTACATGTTACAAATATATATATGGGATGAAATCCTTGCTCCACTGACAAAACTCTCATTGACTTGAAAGAGACATGGATTTCTACCCACCATTCACAGGGTATATTTAAGGGAGGGACACAGTGACTCTTCAATTTTTTCATTACTTCTTCAACGCTTTCTTCCCCTCTACCCACACCTCCCATCATTCTCACTGTGGAAATCAGTGTATATATCCAACCCTTGACAAAAACAATGCATTTTTTATTCATCCTCCATTTTACCAGCCTCTCTGGTTTTTGCATGCATTTCAAATTTCTGTTGGAATTTTCTTTCCAGGTCTGCTCATAATTTGTAAAGGTTGGTGGGAGTTTCCGTCAAGTTAACTAGGGGCTAAAGTGTATGAATTGCACAGTCTTTAGAGGAACAAGTTATAATATCTGTGCTCAACCCTACATTGTAAAATCGCTTAGTTAACCTCTCTTTTATTTTTAGGATTGTTAATAATTGGTAGTGAATAATATATTCATAGATTTTTTTCCTTTTTTCTTCTTTGTGAACTATCCAGAAGTGGATTATGACTTTCTTGAATCATTCTGTAGAATATTTTGTTAAATACTTTGTATGGAAAATTAATTATCCTTACATTGTTTGCAAGCAGTTCATTTTAGTAACTCACATTTTTAATTTTAAATATGTTGGTTAGTTTTAATCAGATATATCACATAACTTTGCTTCTGTTCATCGGTTGAAAGAAAGTAATTGATACACTTAGGTGCAAATATTTCTATTTGCAAGTTCAACATTCTGTTTCTGGAAATATTGCCCAATTTGATGCTTCTGCAAACATTTCTGGCAGTAGATTGATTAGCTGGATTATTCAGTGAAAGAAAACACAAAAGATGTGTGAATAGAGCCCAAGTGAATCCGTGGGGATTTTTTGAGTGACTTAACAGAAAGGTCCTTGAACTATTCTCTCGGCTCTAATGGTTTGTATGGATGCTATAACAATCAAATGGGAAAAATAAATGTTTACAATTTAATTCTGTAATTTTTGGGTTGTAAATATACATGGCACCGTATCGTTTACAAAGAAATCAAACTGTTATGTCAAGTCAATAACTGGTTATGTCTGTCTTTGCCAAGGGTTTGAACAACACCTAATGTGTTCATCTATACAGAAGTTTGCTCTATTACAGCTAATAATGCTTTCACATAAGCATCTCTGTAATACTTGGATTTATTGGCCTCTTCTCTTCACTCTTCTTCTGACTTGAGCATTGTTCATCATCTGCAAAGGCAATTTCTATTTCTTTTGTCATTGTGTGTAATATTTGCTGATTAAATAAGCAGAGTAGATGGTAACCTTGCACCCAGTGGCGTTCCAGAGTGAATCAAGGGATGGGCAAAACAGTGAACATAAGAACATAAGAACGGCCATACTGGGTCAGACCAAAGGTCCATCTAGCCCAGCATCCTGTCTACCGACAGTGGCCAGTGCCAGGTGCCCCGGAGTGAGTGAACCTAACAGGTATGATCGAGCGATCTCTCTCCTGCCATCCATCACCCCCCTCTGACTAGGGACACCATTCATTACCCAACCCGGCTAATAGCCATTTATGGACTTAGCCTCCATGAATTTATCCAGCTCTCTTTTAAACCCTGTTATAGTCCTAGCCTTCACAGCCTCCTCAGGTAAGGAGTTCCACAGGTTGACTGTGCACTGTGTGAAGAAGAACTTCCTTTTATTTGTTTTAAATGGTGGCACAATGGATGGGAAAATAATGGAGTGAAGAATAAAATCCAGTCCCTCCCCAAGCATCAAAACATTATAGGGGTTCTGAAATCTTGGGGAGTATCAACTGAAGTATCAACAAAAAACACTTATTCTTACCCTGTGCTTCCGTTTGGGGCAGAAGTCATGTATCAAAAAAAATCACAGCAGCAGGAGCCCATACTCATGAACTTCAGAAGTATCAAAACTTATTGATGCTTTTTCTGAGCCTAAGGTCTGGATCATTTGAGGTTCACCCATTGCTAGCCAGCGCATGGCTCTATGTATTGATGTGTTAAATATAGTTTGGTGCGAATGTGCATACCCCTCTAATGAGATTTTGTCAAGTGTCACCCCATGAATTGTGCCGTCATTGGTCAAAGCAATCCATTGGTGTCCTAGAGCACTGTGATTTTTTCAGTGCTCCTTAGTCCTGCGCTGATTTACAAGTCCCAAGTCCATCTTTCACCTTCTGGAAGATTGGTCCTGGAGAAGGGAGTTGATACCATCCATCCTTAATCGCCCACTTCCTGTTGTGGGGCCAGAACAAACCCAGCTGTGCCCTTCCAGTAGCTTGGCTCCCTTTTCTGTCTTAGGACACTGCAGATCAAAAGGCTGTGCTATCTCAAAGGAGTGGCATACAGACAGTAAGACATAGTACAACCATGCTGTTAACAGGAGCTAATTTACTTTAGTTTTTAATTATAGATAAGACGCCTACTATAGAGCAAGCATTCATAATTAAAATGGCCTCTCTTTTAAAGGTCATCATGATAGCTAGCAGGATAGCGGGACTGGGCCAAATCCTGCTGTAACTCAGACTAAACCTGCTGGAGTCAGTGGAGCTAAGAGTCGGGCCAGAAAAAGTTTAGCAACTTGGTGATCATTCAGAAAATATGTGCAGGCCTGATCCAAAGCCCACTGAAGTCAATGGGAAGATGCCTGTGGACTTCAATAGGCTTTGGATCAGGTTCTCAGTAAATACTTTGTTACTATAATCCTCTCTCTATCACCACTTATATCAAGTGAAAATAGTTCACAGTCACAAAGCCAATAGTTTTCTATTTATCTAATGTGTATTTAAAGGGGCATCAAAAGGATGGTTCTTTTTTTCCTCTCTAGAAGACTACTTCCAATCAATTCTTATTTCTTCAAGAAAAGGGGGGAAAAATGTTATTTTAAATCCAAGGAGTCAGCTTCTCATCCCTCTAGCTGTGCTCCAGCCTAGATAAGAAGAGATCTCAGGGTCCCATATTATTAATGCGCTGTCTGTATGAATAACGAGCCGGCTTGGTGAATTATTTCACACTCCTGGGAAAATCTATAGCTCTATCCTTCTGCAACGCCACTGGAAACTGAGCAGGAGATTCGTATTTTTCGATTTGGTGAATTCAGATGACTTCATTTGTAATGGGAAGGGGAGGGGGGGACGTAGACTGTTCTCCACTGAGTCCCATTTAGCAATCTCCAAAAAATGCACCGTATACAATATATGCTTCAAAAGCATGTTTCAAGGCTTTATATTTATCCAGAAGAAAATGTTCTTGAAATGCCCTTACAGCCATGCTATGCTACCTTAACATTTCTTTCCTGTGTCCTGATCCAGAATGCTGCTGCCTTCATGTGGAGCATAGGGATCTTATTAACTGGCAATGATATTGTGGGAGTCACTGATTTACTTGCTGTGCAAATCCTTGACTGCTGATAGAGCATTAAAGGAAGTTTCAAAGATGCCTAGGGGAGTTATGCGCCTGACATTAAATGGGATTTGTGAGCTCAAGTCTCTTAGGCTCCTTTAAAAGGTCCAACCAAAAGTGCATAGGAATTGATATGTACAATTTGAGCTGTTGTTCATTCTGTTGAGTATCTTCTCCCCAACTGCAGCCAGCACTGATTGCTTTAGTGGAAGACACAAAAAACCCTGCACTAATTACAAACTGGAGTACGTCCTGAAGCAGGAGAGATTATTTTTCTTCCAAAAGTCACCGTTTTTTAAATTAATTAATGTAATCCTTGTGTATGTAATTTGGGATGTTCTTGTTAGCCATATAACTGTTTTTGAGTCCTTTGATTCCAACTTTTTAAACTCCTAGTAAGATCTTGATCTCAAATTATATCCTGTAGCAGTGAGTTCCACGGGTTAATGGTTTAACTGTGTTTTTTTTTAAAAAAAAAAAAACAACAACAACATGGTATGAGGTTTGGTTTCGCTACTGGCTCAGAACTTACCATCACCTCATCCACCACAAAAAGGCCACTTCTTTTTTTGGCTATGTTTCTCAGCATGTCACACACTTTCCCACATAGCCTCACTTTCAAGGAATGCAATTTTAGTTGGAAGAGCCATGGTAACATGCTTGTGATCGCATTCCCTGAACTGAAGGAGTGACCAGGCTGTCAAGACACTTGAACTTAGTCACTGAGGACTTATTCCACCTCACTGAAGTGAATGGGAGTTTTGCCATGGCTTCAGTCAGAACAATCAAGCCCTTAGGGCTTTATTTATCTAGCTGTGTTTTATTTACACTGACTCAACACACAGGTTTTAGACAAGAGGAATCTGCTGTGCCAAAAAGAAAGTTAACTTGACTTCACTAGCCTATGCTCAGTTACAGCACCTACCCTGTCAACAGCAGGAAGGAAAACAGTAGAAATAAAGAATAAATTCTCCATCCACCTGTAACTCTTGCCAGAGAGAGACAGAATCGGAAACAAATAACTCTGCATTGACACAGACAGCAGCTTCACTCCCCAGCATCTTTACCCAACACCTGCAAAATCCTTCAAGCCCTAATTCTCCAAGCTGCTTTCTTGGTGGGTGTAGACTGCACACCCTCCGCTGTCATTGTATGTGACTGTATGCACCATTGTGGTCTGAACATCTGCCTCACCTCAGGATTATTCTTGACTGCAGTATTCCTTACAGTTAGGATAGAAAACGCTGCTAATATTGCAGAACATTTAACTGTGGTGTGTGATTAATTTCCTGACTTTCATGGTGTCCAGTGTACATTCCTCTGCCTCATTCTCTGTTGCTCACTTTCCTGCTGTTGCTAAATCTCATCAGCTATAATAATACCCAGCTCTTATATACTGCGCTGCAACAGTAAATCTTAGTGTATTTTACAAAGGAGCTCAGTATCTTTATCGCCATTTTACAGATGGGGAAACTGAGTCACAGGGAGGTGTAGTGACTTGCTCAAGGTCATCCAGCAGGCCAGTAACAAAGCCAGGAGTCTTCTGGGCATCAGCCCAGTGCTCTGATCACTAGATTGGGTGTCAGTATTATAACCTAGCTACAAAGTTGCACAGGATTCAAAGGAAAAAAATCCCATTTTGCAACATCCATATCAACCAAACTCTTGTGTGTGTGTGTGTGTGTGTGTGTGTGTGTGTGTGTGTGTGTGTGTGTGTGTGTGTGTGTGTGTGTGTGTGTGTGTGTGTGTGTGCGTGCAGGGTTACCAATGATTTTCAGTAGAAATCATGGGAATCTGAAGACAAAATTTGTCACTACGGGGTTGCTCCCAAAGCCCACTGAAGTCAATGGAACGCCCCCTCCCCATTGGCATCATTGGGGAATAAAGCCAGTTTTCCACTTCATACAAAATCTAAGGTACACCTTGGAGAGGAGTAGATCCTCTGTTCTTGGTGGAGATACTGCAGCTAACGAGATCATTGGACTGCAATTTTATGCAACTGTATCTTCATCTTGGCTCTAATCTGTCTCCCTAGCCATGTCCTATATTTCTTTCTTTACCAATTGACATTGCAGTTTCAATAACCACCCCTTTTAATATCCCAGAGTATGGAATAGCTGACTAATCCATTCCTGAAGAAGTGCGGCGGGCTCACATGAATCCCAATGAGGTTTTTCTGGAGGAAGAGCATTTCTGTCCTTGGAGAAGTGCTGGCACTCTTTCCCTCTGAGCCACGGGGAGATCATTTCTGCGCACGCTTCAGCGCAGGCATAGGAGGGAAAAAACCCTCCAATTTATCTGCATCGGAAACACAGATAGAAACATGGTGGCAAAATTAAAGAACCCCATGGCCATAAAACAGTATGAAAATACCTAGGAACATATGGTTGCTTCACCACCATCCATTAGAGAACAACCATCCTGGAAACGACTAGTCACAAGGAAACCTGGAAATCTGTAAGAGTTTGTAAGAGTTTGCTGCCGATATGGAGAGCACTGGTGTTAGTCACGCATTGAAAGAGTCAGGTAATGAGTAATGGAGTGAGGTCTGTACAGTGGCTGAGGACCTCCCAGCAGGCTACTTGTGCCAACCTACACAAAGGGCAGGTCTACATTACGGCAGGGATGGATGCTGTGAGATCAATCTATCAAGGGTCGATTTATCACATCCAGTCTAGACGCGATAAATCCATCCCCGAGCGCTCTCCTGTCAACTCCGGAACTCCACCGCCGCGAGAGGTGCAGGTGGAGTCGACGGGGGAGAGGCAGCAGTCGACTCAGCACCATGAAGACGCTGCGGTAAGTTGATCTAGGTATGTTGACTTCAGCTATGCTATTCTCGGCACTGAAGTTGCATATCTTAGATCGATCCCACACACACACAGTGTAGACCAGGGCATAGAAAAAGGAATGAAACATGGGAGACAAGAAAATATAAATAGGTTCCCGTTTACTTGCAGTGGCCAGGGAGTGAGGCTTGAATCACCCCTTTAGGCACTAAGCATGCCCCTGGGGCTTGAATCACAGTCCCGAAGGGTGTGAATCGGACCCATCCAACAGCTGGCGGTCTCCTGAAGCAGCCTGGCTGAGTCAGCCAGAATAACTGGAGATTGGACACTGGAGTGGAAACACCTGAAGAATACACACCCCTCTGTGCTGTCTCAGCTCGCTAGGCTGGTGCGTTAGGTACCAGAGAGTCATTACTCTGTCCTAGCCCACCCCTCCTTCCCTCTCTGGGGGGCCTTGCACGGACCATAGCTTTGCACTCCTGCATGCTGTGAGCATAGGGAGCACAGAGCCGAGCAACAGGAAGTTTCCTTGCATCCTCTCTTTCCCTTCCCTTGTGCACCATCCAGGGAGGGCCAGCCACAATTTGGCCCTCAGGCAGCACAAAGCTTGGCCAGTGCCCTCCAGCAACACATCCCTGTGCAGTCTTACAGAAGCTGGCTAATGTATCTTTTCAGTGATGCTTAGCTGCTGATCAGCCAGTGAGATGCCAATGGAGAGATTTCCGAAAGACAGGGACACATGACAGGAAAAGCTTCAGCCAAGTGGAGAGAGCAAAAGGCTGGTCTTCGGAAGTGAAGTTCAGAGCCAACAGCCTCGCTTTGGGATAACGTAAGTAGCTCAGAGAATAGTACAAGCCTAGGAAGGATTTGGGTGCCAGAACGTTGATGTATTAGGATCCAACATAGCAACTGCAGTGTGAATGTAACAAGATGAGTGAATTTAGTCCATATAAAAAGTTTAGCCAGCAACCACCCTCGGAAATTGTGAATGGCAACTGCAAGAAAGCCAGTGAGAGGATACTACTGCCATAATTGATCCTACATTTCATGAACCCATGAAGAATCTCTCCAGCTGACAGAGGGTGCTTGATGGCTTAGTTGTAAAAATTATAGACCTTTGCAACAGGCCATTAAACAAACGCTGAGTTTATTTGAATCACGCTGGATGAAATGTGTGCCGGTTGATCTCTGCTGAAAGTAAAATATTACAGATTAGCCAGGGAAAGGATTTGACACATTGGGTTAGATCGTCAACAAGTGTAGATTAGTGTGGTTCCATTGACATCCATGGATGGATGCTGATTTACTCCAGTTGGGAGCTTGGGAAAATGAGTAGAATTGTGATTTACCATTAATCCCTCTCCCCAGAATTTGAAGTCTGTTGAGAGTAAAGGAGAATGGTGTTTAAAGCAGCACAGTTCTAATTAGAAAGTGCAGCCTGGAGAAGAATCTTGACCAGATTTTCAGAGGTGTCCCCTTTGCACCCCCATCCAGTGATGTGGGGGGTTAAAAAAAGAAGTGGCTAAACTAAACTTTTTGGTGTTCTAGACTGGGAAGTAGCTCGGCACTCACTAAGGGTGTGCAGTATCCAGAAAAGAACCGTTCACTTGTAAGTCTAATAATTAATATATGAAGACAAGCAACCATATGTAGGGGGACTGTTCGGTTTCAGAAACCAAATTCAAACCTGCCGAGGAAACATTTTGTATCATCCCCAAAATGAAAAGACTGTTTGATAGTGACCCTTCATTTTCTACAAAATAAAAGTAAATTACATAAAATCAAACCATCAAAAGCTGCTTTTAATGGTCAGCAAATATATTCAATAGGAGTGATCGGTAATATTTCTAAATCCAGAATCAGGCTATGCTCCAGACCTATACTAGTATAATGATGTTACTCAGGGGTGTGAGCGATGTACCTCCCGTGTAGACAATACTATGTCGAATGGAGAGCTTCTCCCTTCAACATACTTATTGCCGTGAAAACAAGTGAAGATACCCCTATGCGCTCAACTGCTACAGTGATGCAGTTGCATCTGTACAGGAACACCAGTGCAGCATTTTAAGTGTAGATCTGCCCTTAAACTTCAATGAAGGGCCTCACCCAAAGCCCACTGAAGTCAATGAGAGTCTCCGCTGTGACTGGTCTGTGGCTGAATCTAACCAGCCTGTAGAAAACGCACAGGGCAGTTGTGGAGGTCGTGCAGCCTGGATTTGCTTATCACAGCAGAACAGGGGCGAGTAAACGCTTTATTCCTTAAATGAGATGTGGGTAAATGCCACATAAAGTGAGTAAACTCTGTTTGCCCACATTTACCCTTCACTACACTATGGACCACATCCCTGGTGTAATTTCACTGTGGATCCATCTTACCCAACTCAAGGAAGATGGAATTTTTGGGGAGAGGAAAAATCCCATGGTAGCCAACAGCTTAGTGGTCAGCATGTGGGAGACCCAGGTATAAGTCTCCGTTCCAAGTCAAAGAGAACAGGAGTTGGAATTTGTCTCTCTCTCCTCCACTGGGTTATTCGGCAGTATCTTTGTGTGGGAGGGTAAGCGGGGGGGGGGGGGGTTGTTTGTTTTGTTTGTTTCACAGAACTTTCAAAAGATTTTTTTTCCCAATGGAGATTAAATCAAATCCCGAAATCTCAAAAATATTCACAAAATGTAAGTCCTTTTTTCCCCTGGTCGTCTGTATTTTGTATACATGGGGGCTTATCCCGCCACTAGCTTCTACATTTTCAGTGCCCTGTGAGCATTAAAAGCCAGCGTGCATTAGAATAGTATTTGGACTGCTTTAACATAGCGTAGAGAATCCAAGATCCAGAGAAGTGCAAAGGAGTCCTTTAAAACCAGCCTTTCACCCTACTCCTGGACTTGGCCTTGTGCATTTTGTCCATATGTGATGATCTGGCCCAGGATGTTTAATGTGGGTTTGGATTATGATTTGAAAGCTACAGAAATAGATGCCTATGTAGAAATGTAAGAAGGTAGATAGTGGACTTTCTCCAATTTAAGCGACAGGGACCTGATATTATTAAGCCCTAATGTTTAAGGAGTTATGTTCAAATCTTTGAGAAGCACATGCCTTGTAATGTTTCTCTATGGATAGGATGCGATAAAATGATATTTACTAATTTAGCACAGGGCCTGTCTATTGTGCTAAACTACCCAAATTAATCTGGCAACTGCAAACTAGAGGAGAACAGGTAAACACGAGTTTAATTGATTTCAGATAATTGATTACACCTAAAAACAATCATGCTATGCATTTGTCTTCTTTAGAAAATATAGAAGTAGCCAGAAGACCCAAAGCTGTACAGGATTCATCACCCTCAACCCTGTTCTAGACAATTAGCATGCATTACTACTGTAGTGTTTCCTTGCATTTGGGAATCAAATAGGTGTACTGCCAGCCAGAGGATTTATTTTAAGCCATCTATCTAGTGCCATGGAAGTCTACAGCATGTACCTTGAAGATTTTAAAATAAGTCTTGATACATATATTATTTTTTTCAATGTCAAAAAGCAGTTTACTAGTCCAGTCTCAGGAAGAAGTGTTATTCCCCTTAGGGAGTTAGGTGGACCATTCAGCTCTTTGCAGTAGCTGCTCTAGGTTACACAAGCACAAATCTTGATGATGTGTGGCAAAATTCACATACTATATTCACAGATATATTGTAACATGAACAGAAGTAGTGGGAAGAAAAAATATGGTATATTTTAATATTCTGACCTGTGTCATCTGTAACTAAAGGCTATTTCTAGAGAGAGCTAGAATGTTCTTAATATGTGATCTTGGTTAGTCTTTTCCTTACAATTACATTTTATAGACAGCAAGAATACAGTAGAATTTTTAAAATACATGCATGAGGTCTGTACAAAAGGCATATTGTTTGTCCATAACTTAGGTATACACACACAGATCTCATGAATAGGAAGGTAAAGCATCAGCACAAGTGGATTGGTTGTCATTTAACAATGGAATTGAAAAGAGAATGAAATAGATTATCAGAGGCTCATTAAAGGCAATGGCAAAACTCCCACTGATCTCCAAGGGAGCAGAACCTGTCCCTACATATTTTCATACCACATCCTTTCTCTTATCACCACACCTCTTCTTTGGGGTACCAGCAGAAATGTGTATTTATGTATTATGCAGCTCCAGGATAAATTCATTTTTCTCCCTGTTCCTCTTGAAAATGTTACAATCCAAGAACATATAAAAAAACCTAGCTTTTATTTTCCCGTTTGAGTTAAAAAATGCTGCCCCTTAATTTAATGAACAAGTGTCTGACATTACTGAGATAATTACACACTCCCCTGTTTATTCTAAGTCGAATGAGGAAAAAAGAAGGTGAATGTTGCTTTGAACCAAATACTACTGACGTCCTTTGCAGATGAGTGAGCAGCAGAGAAGAAAACCTGTGTAGTTTTTGATAGCTTTTGTAATGCAGTACAGTAGCAAAGCTGTTGCCTCATTATGGCGGGTGTGTTTTTCATTTCACTTGTTGACCTGTATACCAAGATAAATGCAGTTAATCAAAATGTGGATGTGTAATTCACTTAGCGTATCTAATCATTTAAAAGGGCATGATCCAATAACCCACTTCCCCAGGCACATAAACGCTGTAGGTCCATAAAGATACCATGGACAGAGGTCAGTATTTAAAATAGCAGTAACATAATCATGCTATTAATGACAGATGGTTGCATTGTTTTCTTTTTTGGAATGTAAAATGGCTTTTCAACAAACTTGAACATTTTGAGGCAAAACTTTGTTTTCTTAAGTTGAAATGTTTCACCTCAAATGGGAAATTTTATGGAAAATACTGTTTGAAAACTTTTTGGTTTTTCAGTTTTAGTTTTTGATTGGAAACTGAAAAATGTGTCAGAGAAATTTGTGATTTTTTTAAAAAAAATTGTCCATGAAAAGAAACTGCCATTTTTTCTACCTGTTCTAGTATTTTCTCAAACAGATAAACTTATATATTTGTGCAGATTTGCCATGGATAAATAGAAAGGTCATCAATATGCCCACGTGCATTTCCAAATGCAGAAGGTAAATTCAGGTCTTTTCCATATGATTTGCTAGCAAGCATTGTGGAGAGTTTTATTTTTCCTACTTTTAGCTTTGCTGCCTTTACTGATTGTGGGTTGCACACGATGTATGTCTAAAGGACTATTTGGCACTTGAAACAAGTTCTTATATTTTTTTCAATCAGAATTTTTGTCATAAGTAACCTATTTAAAATGAAGCATCTTTAGCTCAGTGGTTGGATCATTGGCCTGCTAAACCCAGGGTTGTGAGTTCAATCCTTGAGGGGGCCATTTAGGGATATGGGACGTGGATGATTTAACTGGGGATTGGTCCTGCTTTGGACAGGGAGTTGAACTAGATGATCTCCTGAGGTCCCTTCCAACTCTGATATTCTATGATTCTACAACATTAAGTTCAAAGGGTCAGTTTAGTACCACTGTTATAGAGTATAGCAGTGGTTCTCAAGTAGGGGTATGTGTACCCCTGGGGGTATGCAGAAGTTTTCCATGGGTACATCAACTCATCTAGATATCCGCCTAGTTTTACAACAGGCTACATAAAAAGCATGAGCGAAATCAGTACAGACTAAAATTTCATAAAGACAATGACTTGTTTCTACTGCTCTAGATACTATACATTGAAATATAAATACAGTATCTCTACCTCTATTTCAATTGGTTTATTTTATAATTAAAGGGGGGAAATGAGAAAGTAAACAAATTTTTCAGTAATAGCGTGTTATAAGACTTTTGCATTTTTATGTCTGATTTTGTAAGCAAGTCGTTTTAAGAGGTGAAACTTGGGGGTACACAAGACAAATCAGACTCCTGAAAGGGGGACAGTAGGCTATAAAGGTTGAGAGCCATTGGACTATAGAATTAAGACACATTTTCCAATATGAATTAACTCTATAACAAAACACAACATTCTAAAGCCATTAAATATTAACTTGCCCAAAACACAGAAAGGAAAAGGAAAAATATTTGATGCAGTAGCAACATACTATTGTTAAAGTGACAAAGAGTCCTGTGGCACCTTAAAGACTAACTAAAGTATTGAAGCATAAGCTTTCGTGGGCTAATACCCACTTTGTCAGATGCATCCGATGAAGTGTATTAGCCCACGAAAGCTTATGCTTCAAAACTTTAGTCTTTAAGGTGGCACAGGACTCTCTGTCACTTCTGCAATTCCAGACTAACACGGCTACCTCTCTGATTCTTTATACTATTTGTTAGTGTACAATATGTGGACTCTAGAGCTTGATCAAAAACTGACTGAAGTTAATGGAAAAGTTCCTATTGATTTCAGTGGGCTTTGGTCTTTATTAATTCATTGAAGCTTAAGAGAAATTACTAGTTCCAACGATATTCCTTGTGTCCACAGATTTTGCTGTGCATCATTATGACTTGTAAGTAAAATTTATATTTAATATATAAGAAGTACATTAGGGTCAGGTTTTCTAATCTGTACAATTCAAAAGACTAAAATCATAAGAATGGCCCTACTGGGTTAGACCAAGGGTCCATTTAGCCCAGTATCCTGTCTTCCGACAGCGACCAAAGCCAAAGGTTTCTCTCAAATCTGACCTAAGACAGTCTAATGTTTCTTTACGCTGTGAACATATTGAAGGCAGCTGGAATTTCTTGGTAAAAGGAAAGAGTTGATAAACGAGATGGCTTAAGTAATTCATGAATGTAGTGACCATTATTAAAGCATTTTAATGAAAATGCCATTGAGTGTTTTCTGTATTAAATCTGCACATTTTTTAAATAAGGAACATTCATTTGTAACAGTCATAGGATCATATCTTTTCCCTATGCTACCCTTTCATTTTAAAAGTCTATTTATAATTTGTGGTAAGTATAACTGTACTCACGGTACAGATTCAATTTTTAAGTCAAAATAGGGGAGCTAAGTGAGCTGAGCGCCCCCTGCAAGTAGACAGCCCCTTGCGAGATCATACTTTATGTCACCAACTTTTAATAGGGTGACTAGATGTCTCGGTGTTATAGGGACAGGCCCAATTTTGGGGTCTTTTTCTTATATAGGGTCCTATTACCCCCACCCCCGTCTCTATTTTTCACAGTTGCTATCTGGTCACCCTAAACAGTAATGAGATGAAATAATCAAAGACGCCACAGGATTCGGGGACCACTTTCTACTAAAATTAATGGGAACTGGGCATCCACATCCCTTAGGCAGCTTTGAAAATGTCAGCCAAATTTTAGTTGTAAGTACGTAGCCTTCAAATAAGAATTGGCAGCCTCTCACTGTTCCGTATCGGTTTCCAAAGTCCTCAGCTATTATTTGAGATTAACCTTAGCAGTGCCGTGTCTTCACATAAGAATCTGACAAGTTTTTGCCACAGAGATACTGCCACAGAATGGGTGTAGCCTCAGCAGATCATCCAGGTTTTGCACACGCATGTGACCCTGTGTGATTTTTATTTAGAACTGACCACAGTAGATTAGAATAGTCCATGGCCTTTATGGCTTTAACAGTCTCCCTGATCCTATATGTTATCGATCCTCCCACTCCTCCTTCAAATCCCTCCACAAAGCCCACTTCTTTCCACTAGCTCTGCAGAAGTGACCTTCATAGCGGCCTGTTAAAATGCCATTACAGTGAAACCTCGATTTAACGGACTAATTCGGGCGAGGGGGTGTCTGTTAAAGCCGAAAGTCCGTTATTTAATAATTTTTAAAAATCATTAAATAACAGGACTTTTGGCTTTAACGGACACCCCCTCGCCCGAATTAGTCCGTTATATAGAGGTTTTACCCCCCGGGCGGGGGGGTTGACAGTTGCCCCCCCCCCCCGCCCGGCTCCCCGCAGCGGGGAGCCCGGCGGGAGCTGTCAACCCCCCCCCCCCCCCCGCCTGAACAGCCCCTCCGCCGGAAAACCCCCCCCCCGCCCGCACGAGGGGGGTGGGGGGAAGCCGGCGCGGGGCTGCTTGGGCGATCGGGTCAGCTGCCTGGTCAATTTCACCTGAAATTGACCAGGCAACTGACCCGATCGCCCAAGCAGCCCCACGCCGGCTCCCCCCCCCCCCCCCCACCCCGCCCGGCTCCCCGCCATGGGGAGCCGGGCGGGTGGGCTGACAGCGCCCGCCCGGCTCCCCGCTGCGGGGAGCTGGGCAGCCGGGTTGACAGCTCCTGCCCGGCTCCCCGGGGTGGGAGCCGGCGGCCCCCGAATAACGGATTTCGGATGCATCGGAAATTTTGTCCGTTGCATCCGAATTCCGTTAAATCGGGGTCCGTTAAATCGAGGGTTTACTATACTTAATTTTAAAAAGTTACCAACACTTCATGCACTGAGGCAAACTCCCCTCCTCCTCCAGAACCCCTAGGTAAAGTTATCTGACAGTGATCACTTCATGTTATACCATTGACTTTAATGGAGTTTGTATCAGACTATCAGATTTGTGACGTACTCACGGTTTCAAAAGCAATTGGCGATTTCGGGTGCTTCAGCTTTTCGCATCCCCAACTTGAGACGCTTTAAAAAGACCTGATTTGCATGGGGTTGCTATTTAGCACTCTGTTAAATTGGGCCCCTTTAAAGTGTAACAAGTGTGGAACCCAGAAATTGCGGCACCTCAAATGACTAGTCACTTCTGAAAGTCTTGGCGGCTGTCTCTCACTTCTTTGTGCAGTGCCATGAACACCTGTGCCACCTGGCTCAAAGATTAATAGCAATGCATGCAGCCATCCAAAAATATGCTATGATGAACTGTTGTTTCAATTTAATTTAACTTCTGATCATGAAAATATGATGTACCCCATCAATTTCTTTTGTTTTAAATTTCTTAAGGTAGATTTGAGATACACACAATGCAACAACTCACCTCTGCTCAGCAGGTGACCACATGTGCAGACTGTAAATGTGCCGTACTCAATCTGGATGTTTTTTCCTCGAAGCTATTAGATAACTTTCTTGTGCAGAATATAAATAGTATCTAGCTTTAGATCATGTAGCCAGGTCACTTGGCACTGGGCAGTAGATTGCTGAGAAGCACAGAAATTAGTGTGGCAAGTTGTTATATGCCAGAATTGAGCAAAGTGATAAGGGAAAAGGGATGCGCATTTTTCCAGGAATAGCCTTCATCAATCACACTAGCGGCACGGTAACAAGCTAAAGACTGGGCGTTTTGGAGATGAAACCCTTGCTTCATACAATGTTGTCTGACTGAATAGGTTTTTAATGGGAAAAACCCAGCTTGGCCTGGTTGTCATTAAAGCTGAGCATTTTGTCCTCCAACAGTTAGAAATGGTTGTTAAATAAAGGGTCTGATTAGAGCTGGGTAAACACTGTGAACCTTTTTTTTGACAAAAATACAAATTTGCTCCAACAGTATCCACTGTCCCTGTTGTTTGTTTTCTGGGAGTATCCCCGTGAGCACACTGGTCTTCACTAGCTGCAGAAAAAAGAGTATCATATATACTTGCACAGATTTTTGGGGGCCCACACAGGCTCTTTGTCTTCGTCCAAGTGGCTAGACCATGGATAGATTTAGCAATCTGCCATGGCCACCACGTTAATGATTCCCACCATTTCAATGGAGGGAAACTTGATTGGATTGGCAAGGTACTGGGCCACTTTAGAAGGTATGTGGGAGTGTTGCAGGAACAGACTTTTCCTCCCCAGCACTCCACTGCCCATTGGTCTGCTAGAGAGACAGGAACTCATTGACTCCTTGTTTGCCGCAATCCTTGTTAAACTTTTGCCAGGGATTTCTTGAGTTTCATCCCTCGTTTCAGATTAACCCACTTTCACCAACCTTAATTATATAGTATAGGACCTGTGGTTTTAAGTTGCTGTGGGTCGGACTAATTGCATGTTTCAGAGGTCAGGAGGGAAATTTTTCCCATTGGGACCAAATTGGATCAAGCCTAGTAGTTTTGCTTTGTTTTGAGGATTTTTTTGCCTCTGTCACAGCATCATGAAGCCACTGTTAGGTTCCACAGGAATAGGAGTTTGAAATTTAATATTAGGGATTGTATGAATGTTTCATTTTCGTTGAAGCTTGTGGACAGTGTCCAGTGCAGAGAAAAGGTCAAGGGCCAGCAACCAAAAATAAGACACATAGCCGGTTTCACTGGTGGACCACAGGCCTGTGAGGAAAGGGAAGACCCAAAGTAGTTGCAGACCAAGGTCCCTCTTTGGTACCTTCTGTTCCTTTTTCAGGGAGGACAGTAAGAGGGTTCAACACAGCAAGCTGAATCCTTGAGGTAGGCAGTGGAGAATATACCATGGGTTATGGGCATTCTGATAGGAGACTTGTAAACCCTTCATTGGATTCACCTCAAGGCCGACTCTGAGGAGATGGGGCAAATAGTGCCCTTCTCCAGTGTTAAATTTAATAAAGTTGCAGCCTGCCACTTATAGTCCATCCCTAGGTCTATCTTTATTCACTTGTGCGCCCAGATCAATGGACTTGGTCCTTTAACAAAAATATAACCCACACACTTACACTGCAGCATTTTGTTTTTTTAAATAAACAGAAAGGGAGAAGCAGTGGGGAGGAGAGATGAATTTCAGTTAAATCCACTGTGTCCTTGCACGCATTCAGAGAGCAGGGCAACTTAGGCCTGAAACACCCAGATGTAGGGTGTAGCAGTTATCAGACAGACTCAGTAGATGTTTCTGAAGCTGTACAGGGGATTTCCACTGAGGACAAGCAGTGTTGCAGGTTCCACACATCCGCCATCTTAGACCTGAGCCAGACAGCGCTTAGTAGGGAAAAGGTTAGAAAGGGCAGTTGGAGACAGCCCTGGGACTTGTCCGCTGAATGATGAAAGGCTATGTTTTGTCCTCTGTAAGGGTTGTGTCCCAGATCCTGAGCTACCTTGGACATAGTCTGATCTCACTGGAAACTCAGGCCCACTATTGACTCTGGGACTGGAATTAATGCTGCTGTGAGGATCTCCAGACTGCATTTGTTGAAGAGACTCTATGGCATTGGGAGGAGAACTCTGGAGCTGACGTTCTCCTCTGGCTCAGGGGAGTCCAAGTGACACACATGCATTTTTGATGGCACATTGCAGAGATTGAGAATTCATCTCTGTAAGACGATCAGAGGGGAGTATGTATATATTAAGTTATACCTTCCACTGCAAAACTGTTATTACAATATTACCTCGGCAACGGCCTACAAGTTACACAAGCAGTAGAGGTTTATGATATTGGATCCAGAGATCTCAAGTATAATAAACCCATCCAGAGGTGTTGTTGGAAGAGTCATCTAATCAGGGACCAGAAACAATGTGCAACTTAGATCATCAGTCACACAACACAGATCGTGACTTACCCATAGTGATTACTAAAAGTCTTTGTCATGTTCCGCAGTTCGAGGAGTCGACTGGCTGAGGAGTATTTTGTATAAACTAGTCATCAAATAATCTGCAATAACAATCAAACGCATAAATAAATTGCTGTGAATAGTTCTAGCTCGGGTTGAAAGGAATGGAAAATGAATATTGCACTTTGTCCACCAGTAAAAGTCAAGAGGGCCACAAAAACACCACAGTATCTGAACACTATTGCAAATCCCGGAAATAAACTGTGGTATCATAAGTACAGCAGTGTGGCATTATGCATGGTGAATGCTGGCTATTTAGCAAGGACCAAATGGAAGTTAGTGTCATGTTGCAATATACCACACCTGATGTTACATGTTTCAGCACTACCATTGGTGAGTGCCGTATTACCATTTTAGAATGTACAGCTCCCTAAAATTACCAGAAGGTTATTGTCTGACATTCTGCTTTCAGGCATTTCATCTTTTAAATGTCACAGTCTGGCAACTGATGGCAATGGAGCAAATGCATCACCAGGCATATCAGGAGTATCACTGGATCGTAGCTAGAGTGTAAGAGCCAGCATAGCATTTCCTGGCTCTGTTGACAAGGCAATGCATAAGGCTAAAAGTAGGGGTGGCTTGACACAATTTTCTTCATGTGCAGAAAGAGGGTCATGAGATTGTTCAGTCTGCTTTTATTGTACTATTGGGTCTTGGTAAATCTAGCCTTTTTAATTATATGAATTAGTCATGCTAGCTCAGTGACCTGCATGTACAATATCTGAGTGATATGTCTAACATTATAGTTACCCATAATTTCTTGGCTTAGCATAATGTGTTAAGCAATGTAGATGTTGCCTCTCTTATGCAATATCCTGACCTAAAATAAGGGATGATTATAATTATCACAGAATTGCTTTGTGTCAGTAAGAATACAGTACCATAAATATTGAGAGGTTCTTGCTAGGAGTTTTACAGGAATGTAAGCGAGCCTCTGACCGCCCCCTTCAAAATACAGGCAGGAGACTGCTTTTTGGCTTCACCAGTGTCTTTTATTTGTTTAAACACAGTCCAAAAACCCCACCACCTATATACAGCTATCTATACAAGCAGAGCTCAGGCTCAACCCTTAGCTTGGCTGGCCCCAGGAATAGCTAGCCCTTGCAGGCTTCCAGTCCTTGCTAGCTTCCTTAGCAACTACTTGGCGCGCACACGCACACACACACACACACACACACACACACACTCTCTCTCTCTCTCTCTCTCTCTCTCTCTCTCTCTCTCTCTCTCTCCCCCCCCCCCCTTGGCCCCTTCCTACCACCCACCACCCTGGCTTCCTCCCTAGCAGGCCTTATATCCTCTGGAGGCTGCCAGGTGAAGCACATTAAGCCCTCTGCAACCCAGGGCTACAGCCAGGTGGCTGATTAGCCTGCCCTAGTAGGCCGGGCTTGCAGGGGCTTTTGGCTGTTGCAGGGCAAGGAGGGAGCAGGGGATGACTCAGCAAGCGCTGAGTCAGCTGCCTGCTACAAGGAAATAATAAATCTATACTTTCAGTGTTTGGTCTAACATGGAACAGCAATCTACTAGGCTAGGCTGAACAACAAAAACAGGAAACTCAAGGAGGAGCAGGGGCATAAAATTGTACTTTCTGACTTGAAAACAGGGAAGAATAGTTGGGATGCAAGACAACCATACATAGAGAAGGATTGTGCTCAAAGGAGACAGGATAGTCTGCATATGAGAGTAACAGTAGAAATGTAGATAACATGATGACTAGATGATCTAATGAGGTCCCTTCCAGTCCTACGTTTCTGATTCTGTGACACATTCTTTCCAATTTGTCAAGGCTCTGAAAAAGTAGAGCACAATTAAACTGGCTAAACATGGCCTACATAGCATTGCTTATCTTTGTAGATGTAAGGGATAAGATAATATTTAATAATGTATAAATTATTATGTATAAATTCCAATAAATGTAATATTGGAAGGAGAAGGAAAAAATTGATTAATGGAGATGGGCTTCATTTTTGTTCTTCTTTCGAAGCCCTTGGGAAAAGGAAGTAACGTTCCTAAAAGTACCTTTCACTTTCCAGCTTAGAAACTCTCTTCGTTCCCATTTTATCTTTTTTCTGTGACAAACTGAATTAAAAATATTTCATGGGCTACATTTTCTCTGGTTATGGCATGAGTAATGATATGAACAGAGCAGAGCAAGATGAAAAAATGGGGAGCAGGGGGATTTTCACAAAAATGTTACCACATTTTGTTTTCCTGTGTTATTGTTGTCATTGAATTTTGCTTTCTCCCCAAGGTTGAAATTTGATAAATTTCAACCAACTCCAAGTATATGTATATTGATCTTCTATGCTATCGGATGAAGGAGAAGGTTATTCAGAAAAGTGCACATTTCCTCCTCACATCATGACATGGCATTAGCTCCCTGTAACCTTATCTTCTCCTGAATAAAGTTTTGAGTATGACTTAAAAATTAATTTTGTTGGGGCACCCCTGTTTGTTTAATTTTCTAAAACCACTTCAGTGATGTCTCTCAGAATGTACCTTTCCACTTGTGTCATGCTGTGTGTAACCACTCCTGTATTTACACATAGTCCTGATTAAGAAAAAAAACATCCGTTCCATACATTTTCTGTATGAAACACATCAGATTCAGACATCAAATTGTTTGCGTGATGTTCCTTTTTATTAGAGATGGCTCCAAATCAAAAGGCCGACTCTGAAACCCCCAAAATTTTGCTTAAGTTTGGATATGGAGTTTTGCAGGTTAGATCTATCGATATTGCCTTTATACATGAGGGCTTATAATTATTACGTAGGCTGGAAAACAGATTTAAATGTTAAGTTTTAACTTAACATAGTGTTATTTCTCCACTGGGGAAACACACCAATGCATCCAAAGTAACCTGAGGTAATGAATATTGTAATGAGAAACACAAGTATTTAGGGTGATAATGACTGGTTTCTGCGCTACTTAGATCAGCTCCCCCCCTATGGAGGCTACCAAAGCTCAACAAGGTGGGGGGTTTGCTACAATTGAGCATTTTTTTTCAAATTTCCATTTTGTCCTCCAGATGAGGTGATATTTTGTTTGTACTGCTGTATATGAGAACCTTTTATAAATTGCTTGAGATTTCAGTTTGCAAAGGGTTGTATGGGGTTTATGTTGTCAAAATATAAGAAAAACTACAATGTTAGGGCTCAGAGTCATTCGTTGTAGGGGAAAAAATGTTTGTTTTAAGCTATTTTGTTCACCACCACAGTGGATAATCCAATTTTTAATTATTTTATGACCTGTTTCTTATTTATATGGTTGTCTGTAATTATTATAATTTAAGCAGAAGGGGCATTGGAGGAACTGAAGCTTGAGGGAATAGATTGTTATCCTGTGTGATGTATTGATCAGGGCAGACAGTAAATTAACAGGTGCAGAACACCATTAAATTTTAAACTTAATTGCCTTCTACTCTTAATTTCTATTGGATATAATCAATAGGTGCCAGAGGAAAGTTAAAGGAGTTACTTAGCAAGCATCTATTTCCTGCAGCATAATGGAAAACTACTGTTTCATCCTGTAGTTGATGCAAATAATTTGCAGCTCAAGTGTGGCCACTTAAGTATTTTATCAAAAGACTCACTTTTACTTCTGTCTTGATTAGTCTTTTTCCATGCCAAGGAAAAGTGAGATTTACTTCTGCAATTTATTTTGCTTTATCTCTCCATTTGCTCTCAGTACACCGACCAACCTTCAAAGCCATGTCTCTTTTCCTCCACATCTCCCTGGCTGGTGTTTTTGTTTCTAAATATACGTTCATTAATCCATGCATCGATTGTTTCAAGTGATGCTTTTGGGGTGCTCTCTTTTAAGACCATTTCTTCTTTTCCTTTCTTTTTGTTTTGTTTGCAAGGCTTACTTGTAGGCAGAAAAGACATGCCGTGTTATGTCCAGTGGACAGGGCACAGGACTTGGAATCAGGAGACAGGGATTCAGTTTCTTACTCTGCTGCTCACTCTCTGTCCCCACACTAGGGCAAGTCACTTCTCCCAGTGCCATATTTCCCCCACCTGGAAAATAGGGATAATGAGACACACACACACACACCTTTATGTAAAGTGCTTTGAGACGTATAGTTGAAGAGGTCCATATAGGAGCTAGGAGGAGCTAACCGGTCCTGTTCTGTGCTGGTATTCAGTGAAATTCGTTTTCTAGTGTGTTGTTCCATTCACTACCATACATTTGCATTGCAAATAAAAAGTTCCAGGTGGTCTCTCCATCAGGTCATTCCAGGGGGGGGGGAAATCTCTCGACTGTAGAAGGAATTAACTGTACAAACAACAAAGATATTTTCCAAAGGAGGCTAGAAGGCAGAGTTCTAGCATGTGATCAAGAGGGGCCTAACAGCCATGCTGAAGCAATAGTGAATATCATGTGAGAGTCTAATGACTATTAGCCAAATATGCTGGATACAGTTAAAAGGGGGCCCATTTACTTTTTATTGATTGACTATTTACTTATGTGTTTGTATTACAATAGCAACGAGATGCCCCAAGTGAGATCGAGCTCCCTTGTGCTATGCCCTGTGATCCAGTTGATGATCATATCATGAAAACAAAATGCAAGGATGAGTGTTGATTTCGGATGAGGTAGGATTTCTAGATATCTGCTGTAGACATCAGTTTAGTTTAGAGTTTGATCCCAAATCTATTAAAGGCAATAGTTCTTCCATTGACTTCAGTGAGCTTTGGATCTGGCCCTCAAAGCAAAATTCTGATCATGTTATGGAGGGGTAGGGTGACCAGATGTGCCGAGTTTATAGAGACAGTCCCGATTTTGGGGTCTTTTTCCTATATAGGCTTCTATCCCCGGCCCCTACACACACACACACACACAGACACACACACACACACACACACACCCTGTCCCGATTTTTCACACTTTCTATCTGGTCATCCTGTGGAGGGATAAGAAGAATAGTAGCCCTTCAAAAAGAACAAGGAGTATTGTGGCACCTTAGAGATTAACCAATTTATTTGGGCATAAGCTTTTGTGGGCTACAACTCACTTCATCAGATGCACTCTCCTGAACATCTGTTCTACGTTGGCCAGACCAATCAAGCCTGGGACCCAAAGAGTTGTTCAGTGAGGTTTCATATGTGCCATTTTAACCTTATATTGCAATTCCTAAAACCATCAAAAATGAAGTCATGAACTGTACTGACAGATAAGATTCAGAGTGTAGCTGGATGCCATTACAGATATTGCAGAACTTTCTGAACAGTATGTGCTAAAAGAATTTCAGTTATTATTCTGCAGCAAAATGTGTAGGTACAAAGGATTACTCTATGATCAGAAAGAGCATAAATATGAAGAATAAATGTAACTGATGTAAAAAAGATTACCTACTTTAAATGGTTATACTGATCCCCAAGTATTAGTTAGAAATTAACTGCATATATTAAGATAGCCTGTATCTTGAGGTTCTGATAACATGTACAGCTGGGATCACTCCGTGGTTGCTGACGGAGAATTTGAAAAGTCCTCAGAGACTTGCCTTCAATTCTTTCTACCCATGTCTTGGAGTTCCTCAAAAGGCCATTCAGTGGTGCTTTTCCAAATGTTGGTTGTAGCAGCCATAATGTGCTCTGCTTCACACAATGGATGAAACCCCGCCCCTTTTGGAGTCAATGGGAGTTTCTCCCAATAACCTGCAGGAATACAAAATAATACATGCAAATGGAAGGTTAGATAGTACTGTCAATATCACTGTAAATGTGAGAAGAACCTGAGATCCCTTTATTTATACCAGTAGTTTTCAACCTTTTCATGTGTGGACCCTTAAAAATTTTTGCATGGAGATGCAGACCCCTTTGGAAATCTTAGACATAGTCTGCAGATCCCAGGTTCTATGGTAACAATAAGCTTTCGAGGACCCTTGAAACATGGTCTGCGGGCTCCACAGACCACAGGTTGAAAACCACTGATCTGTATGCCTTCATTTTTCAAATTTCCAGTTCAATCAGCTACTCAGGAAATGGCCATTGGTCTGTCCTGAATGGTGAGAGAAAAGTAACTTGGTTGCTAATGGCTGGATTTTCATGAAGACAGGCTCAATGTCTAGATACATTTCAATGTTTAATTTTACCTTTGCACGTGGGTGGTCACTGCAAGGTACATAGAATACAGTTCCTTACTTATATCCATGATTTGCAAGGACATTTGTAACAATTGTGCATGCAAACGTTCATGCAAATATGAATGCAGATTTCGAACTCCACTGTACAAAAATATCATTTAAGAGCTCATTCCAATATATAGAGACTTTCTTCTACATACAGTATGGATATCTCCTACAAACATAATTTTCCTAAATATGACAGAAGATGTATCTACTCTATTTTGATAGTCCCATTTGTTATTCTAGCCTTACAGAACAAAAACATAATGCAGAATGCTAGGCTGACAAATCCGTCATAGACAATGCCTTAGGAATATTAAAACCATAGCTACATTATCTTTGTGGACCTGATTTTATATACCCATTCACTTCAGTGAAAGTTAGCAAGCTCTACCAAGATCCTGTAAAAATTCACCTCTGGAAGAGCTAATCATCATTTTCTACGTAAGATGCTGTATGGGGAGATAACGCAGCAAAGAAGTATTCCCATTGTATGTATCTTGCCGTGCTTGGAGAAAAAGGACAAAAACCATGTCAGAAAAACATATCAGTCCTTCTTCTAACCATCCAGCTTCACTGTTTTGTCCAGTTCTTGACCACCATGTAGGTCTATTTCATGTACATTTAAGACAATACAGTAAACCCTCGATTTAACGGACCTCGATTTAACGGACTTCTGATGCAACGGACAAAATTTCTGAGCAAGTCTGATGCATCTGAAATCCATTTCTCGCGGGCTGGCTGCTGGCTCCCAGCTGCCGCCCGGGTCACAGCAGCGGACGGGCTGGCTGCCGGCTCCCGGCTGCCGCCCGGGTCCAGGCAGCAGGCAGGCTGGCTGCCGGTTCCCGGCTGCGGGCGGGCTCCCGGCTCCTGCCCGAGTCCCGCAAGCGGACGGGCTGGCTGCCAGGTCCCACCTGCGGGCGGGCTGGCTGACGGTTCCCGCCTGCGGGCGGGCTGCCGGCTCCCGCCCGAGTCCCGCAAGCGGGCGGGCTGGCTGACGGTTCCCGGCTGCCGCCCGGGTCCAAGCAACAGGCAGGCTGCTGCTCCGACAGCTCGTTGTTTTTTTTTATTAAATAACGGACTTTTTGATTTAACGGACACCCCTCGCCCGAATGAGTCCGTTAAATGGAGGTTTTACTGTATTTTCACATGTTAATGTCTGAAATCCTGAGCAACTAAAATCCATATTTGGGCACCTAAATAAGTGGTGTTAAGTGCTTTTTGAAGTTAATATTTATGATGGAGAGAGAAGAAAGAAAGAAAGGACGGACACCTTTACTATTCCTTTTCTTAAATGAGTTCCACTTGGAAGTAATAGAAGATATGACTTTCCTCCCTCTCTTTCTCTGTCTCTCATTTAGCTTGGGAGGAGGATTTTCCTTCTCTAGCAATAGTAAGTGCATATTTGTATCTCTCCTTTAGGTCAGTAGATTTTTTAAATTGTATGACAATACTTAATTTTCTTAAAATTCAATAAATATGGAATAATTTATAGTTCCATAGGGTAAAGTTTATGATACTTCCTTTTGGTGACTAGAGCTCCATATTACTGTCTGATTTGGAAAAGATTAATATATAAGGGTAAATTAAGGTTTCTACTGGGGTGATATAGGGGGAGGTATGATATGGGGGAGGTGCACTGTATGGATAGTGATGGCTAGAGCTATTCATTCTGCAAAAGGAGGAGCAGGCATAATTCTTCAAAGCACAGTGAAGGAATGCAATTCACTTAGATAAGCTCCCTGCTATAGCCTCCCTCTCGATCTATTCATCCACTTATATGGAACCCATCACCACATATGTGAGAGCCTTTGAAGATTTATTATGTGCTTTCTACAGTGGAACCCTCTAGCTGGTATCTGGAGTGCATCTGTTTATGATCACATGCCCCACCCCACTCAGATACAACTTCTCTCAGCTGTTGAGTGTAGAGCTGTGCACATAAGAAGGTAAAAAAAAAATCTTCCACATTTGTGCTGACTGCTCTGTGAGATCCCAATCAGTATGAATAAAGGTGGTGGGACTGGGCTCTCAACTAACTCTACAGCATTGTGCATAGATAGACAATTGCTTCCTGACACTGGAGGCATTAAAGCCCTGAGACATGAGTTGATATGCTCTAGCATAACTGGTACCACTGAGAACAGTCTAGAGATCCATTCTCTTTGGAACTCTCTTTCAGGTAGTTGAAAGCAGCTATCAAATCCCCCCCTCATTCTTCTCTTCTGCAGACTAATCAATCCCAGTTCCCTCAGCCTCTCCTCATAAGTCATGTGCTCCAGGCCCCTAATCATTTTTGTTGCCTTCCTCTGGACCCTTTCCAATTTTTCCACATCCTTCTTGTAGTGTGAGCCCCAAAGCTGGACACAGTACTCCAGATGAGGCCTCACCAATGTTGAATAGAGGGGAATGATCACATCCCTCGATCTGCTGGCAATGCCCCTACTTATACAGCCCAAAATGCTGTTCGCCTTCGTTGACCACTGTTGACTCATGTCCAGCTTCTTGTCCACTGTAACCTCTAGGTCTTTTTCTGCAGAACTGCTGTCTAGCCATTTGGTCCCTAGTCTGTAGCAGTGAATGGGATTCTTCTGTTCTAAGTGCAGGACTCTGCACTTGTGCTTGTTGAATCTCATCAGATTTCTTTTGGCCCAGTCCTCTAATTTGTCTAGGAAAGCAATATGTCTATATTGCATGAGTAAGTGGCATTAAGGTTTCAACATTCTGAACAGCAATTATTTAAGGTAACATTTTCCCTCTGATTTAAGCTCAATTCGTCATCACGCACATATCTGTCATTAATCTTACATGCAGAGCCAGGCTCCTCAAATTCCATAATCTTTGGAGAGGTAGCTTTTTAATCTATATTTGGTCCTGCTTTTTCCCCTCGGAGATTGATTTCTCTTTGCATGTAATGCTATAGTATTTTCAATTGAAACAGAACCAGAAATAAAATTGTAAAATATTAAATCTTAGCATAGAGAAGAGAAACAATTATCTTTCAACATTTTTTTCTGAAAGTAAAATTCTAAAGAGAGTACCCCTGACAAAAGTAGAATTATGAATATTTTAACTAATGCTTCAAACTATAGATTAGTTTAAATAGAAATAGAAGGGCATATTCTCCCGTACGTGACCATAAAACCAATGAATCTTAATGGGGAATTCTCTATGCACAAGAGATGAATATACAGTGAAACCTCGATATAACGGACTAATTCGGGCGAGGGGGTGTCCGTTAAAACCGAAAGTCCGTTATTTAATAATTTTTTTAAATTATTAAATAACGGACGTTCGGGTGACAACGGACACCCCCTCGCCCGAATTAGTCCGTTATATGGAGTGAGTCAGCCCCCCCGCCCGGCTCCCCGCTGCGGGGAGCCGGGTGGGGGGGTTGACAGCTCCCGCCGGGCTTCCCGCTGGGGGGAGCCGAGCGGGAGCTCTCAAAGCCCCCGCCCGGCTTCCCACTGCGAGGAGCCGAGCGGGGGCTCTCAAACGCCCCCCCCCCCCCCCGCCCGGCTCCCCCTTGCGGGGAGCCGGGCGGGGGGGTTGACAGCTCCCGCTCGGCTCTCAAACGCCCCCCCCGCCCGGCTCCCCGTTGCGGGGAGCCGGGCGGGGGCTTTGAGAGCTCCCGCTCGGCTCCCCCCAGCGGGAAGCCCGGCGGGAGCTGTCAAACCCCCCGCCCGGCTTCCCGCTGCGAGGAGCCGAGCGGGGGCTCTCAAACGCCCCCCCCCGCCCGGCTCCCCCTTGCGGGGAGCCGGGCGGGGGGGTTGACAGCTCCCGCTCGGCTCCCCCCAGCGGGAAGCCGGCCGGGAGCTGTCAAACCCCCCGCCCGGCTTCCCGCTGCGGGGAGCCGAGCGGGGGCTCTCAAATGCCACCCCCGCCCGGCTCCCCCTTGCGGGGTGCCGGGCGGGGGGGGGGGTTTGACAGCTCCCGCCTGGCTTCCCGCTGGGGGGAGCCGGGCGGGAGCTCTCAACCCCCCGCCTGGCTCCCCGCAGCGGGGAGCCCGGCGGGAACTGTCAGCCCACCCGCCCGGCTCCCCGTTGCGGGGAGCCGGGCGGGGGGGGGGGGTTTGACAGCTCCCGCCGGGGTCCCCGCTGCGGGGAGCCAGGCGGGAGCTGTCAACCCAGCGCAGCCCCCATTAACGGATTTCGGATGCATCGGAAATTTTGTCCGTTGCATCCGAAGTCCGTTAAATCGGGGTCCGTTAAATCGAGGGTTTACTGTAATGTGCATTGGAGTAACTATAGTATGGCAGCCCAAAAAAGAATTTGGAGAGCAACTAGCAAAAGATACAAAAACTAACCACAATTTTTTTTAAAATACATCAGAAGCAGCAAGCCTTCCAAACAATCAGTGGCACTACTGGAAAATTGAGGTGCCAAAAGAGCTCTCTAGGGAAACAGGGCCATTGCTGCATACCTAACCACGGCTATACAACCATTTTTTTTCACCATGTAAACATCTCAAACAAAGGTCAGATTTTAGACACAATTAGATTTTTTTTATTCATGTAGTCTATCTGTGGCGTCTAGCAGACTTCCCTGAAAATTATATTCTTTTTGTGACTATGAACAGTTTATTAAAACTTCTGTATTAATTATTTAAATGAGAATATAAATAATTGAGCCCAACAAAATGTTCTCATAATAAATTATCACATTCTAGCTTTATTGAAAGTTAAATTACAAAACTCCAAAGATTACCTTCATTGCCAAAGACATTTATGCTACTCACCATCATCAAGTCCATGATTGGGTTATGTCACAAAATGAAAAGCCGTGCCTTAGGGCACGTCTATACTACCCTCCAGATTGGCGGGTAGTGTGATGTATCGGGGATCGATTTATTGCATCTCATCTAGACGCAATAAATCAGTCACCAAATGTGCTTCCATCGACTCCGGAAATTCATCTCCACAAGAGGCGGAAGCGGAGTCAACGGGGGAGCAGCAGCGGTTGACTCACCCCGCGAGGACAGGTAGGTAAGTCGACCTAAGATACTTCAAAGACAGCTACACTATTTGCATAGCTGAAGTTAGGTCGATTCCCCCCCCCCCCCCCTCCAGTGTAGACCAGCCCTTAGTGTTTAAAGGGAAATGTCAGGATTTGGATCTTGGCAGTTTTCCGATCAGATGCAACATCGAGTCACACAGAAATATTTGGGGATTTCATTATTCTTGTTCACTGTCATCTGGAAGAAAACACTAGTCTTCCAGCCATGACTTAGAAATCAGAATTCTAGGCATTGAATTAATAACTGGGAGAGAATATATAGCTATTGCAGAAAAGCCTGGAGCAAGTGGAATAAGAAATCACTCATAGCGATCAATTGATTGAATGAGGAGTCAAATACTGTAAGTGGTACTGGGCAGAAAATCAATCCTACAGTTGTAATGGCACACACAACTGCGCTGGTGCAGAGGGATTTGTTCTCTGGGGGGAAAGCTCTAAGAAGAGGCAGACAGCTGGAATCTCTCTCCGCCAGAAATGAGGCATCAGTCCATAAAGATCTTTGTTTTGCTCTGGCCTCCAGAGCTCTATTGATGAAGATCCCACCCTTTACATATCATTTCCAAATGTTTGCCTCTTCTGGAGCGCCATCTTGCTTCTGTGCATATGACTACATCGTGCAGTGCAGTAGGTTGAGAATGGCAGGAGCCATTCAAGACAGATATAGACAACTGGAATTTTGGCCAAGTGGCCACAACTTTACTAAACAAGAAGAGACCTCTTCCAGCTCTCTTATTTGGCTCTCTTATTAATTGTCCTGTGCCCCAGACAGGCAGTCCAGCAGACTGTTGCAAACAGCTGGATTTTGGGGAGCTCCCGCACCCCAGCATAGCTGGCTTATTAGCTGACTGACATCGCAAGGCTAATAAGGGGGTGTTATCCTCTATCCCCGCCTCACCCATAAACCCATGACTGGTAAGAAGATGAGTGTGCATCTCCAGAAGGAGAGTCAGTTCAAATAAGCCTTCAAATGTCCAGAGACGCAATCCAACCAAAAGAGGTCTTCTGTTACCTTCCCCTCTCCTCTCTCCTCTTCCCGTCTTTCCCGCTTCCTCATCAGTCAACAGAAATCTTAACTGTCTGAGAGCTGCAGGATCAGGTCCAGTAACTCCCTTTGTAATGACCTTTCTTATTTATGTACCTCTAGTTATCCTTATGTTATTTGGAAATAAAGCTCAGCTACTCCAGCCTTGTTGGATGTAAATGTGTGCCATTGTAAAGAGCTGTAGAAATACAAGCATGACTATTACTAAGCTATATGTAAAAACCAATCGCATAGACTATTGGTAAGTGTAGTTGCACTCAGTGGTAACATATTCATTAGCTGTGCAGCTTTGGAAGGTCTCTGATGACACACATCTATGAGCATGAAGAGCTGGGCTTCCTCTGCAAAAAGCTTCCCACTAATATATGCTCAAATTTATAAACGAATTGGCTTTGGTCATGCCTGTGCCCCACTTGTGGTCATTTTCAGCAAACATTCAAGAGATGGAACTTCACAAGCATGGATGATCATGGAAACCAAATTTTTCAACTCACGTGTGTGTGTATCCTGGCCAAAAACGCTTGAATACTCATCCATGACTATTATCTGACCAATCACAAAAGATCCATTGTATATTAGAAACAGAGGAAATAATGATCCTTGTATAAATTAAACGATACAGGCCTAAAATTAATTGAACTTGTAAAAGGACGTGAAGTCTGCCTATACCTGTACAGCCATGAAATTCCAACAGACTTCTCAGCACTGTATAATGATTCAGAGTATATAAACATAGAATCATACAATATCAGGGTTGGAAGGGACCTCAGGAGGTCATCTAGTTCAACCCCCTGCTCAAAGCAGGCCCAATCCCCAACTAAATCATCCCAGCAAGCACTAAAGGGAAGATATCATTTCAAAGCAAAGCTTATCATTAGTTAAGGTCAGTTTAATATTCATTCTTGATTTACAGTGTTTTTAACTGATAAACTTGCATAATTTAGCTTTTGCCTATTTTTCTTATTCCAGACACACTGATGCAGTTATTAAGCAGTGATATGCAGTAGAACGTATTACATGCTCAATTCATCAACTTGTCCTCAGTCTCACAGTTCCCACTTTGATTACAGTGGCATTGTTGCACGGAAGTATCTCAAAATCTATCATGTCAAGATTACTGCGTGACATAATTTATAGTAGCACCTAGGGGTATGTTTACAAAAACCAATAGCTTCTTTAATCTTTAAAACACAATTAGACTTGTCTTATGTCACATAACAAAGGAATTTACATGAATAGGACACTTTTAATAAGTTATTAATTATTGCATAGAGGTGGTGGTTGGCTC